>CM068830.1:102458345-103658345 GCA_028554795.2 Sinohyriopsis cumingii
TTTTTAAATTTTTTTTTTTTTACAAAACAAAATCCCCTTGTCCCTAAACAAGCCCAAACTCTATTCCCCATGTTAAATTCCCCTTGTACGTAAAGTGACCCACGATTTATTCCCATGTTAAATTCCCCTTGTACGTAAAGTGACCCACGATTTATCGCCATGTTAATTCCCATTGTACGTAATCTGACCCACGATTTTTCGCCATGTTAAATTTCCATTGTACGTAATCTGACCCAGGGGGGTCTGTAATGCTAATGTCCATTGTACGTAATGTATCCCCCTTAACTACTCATAAATACCCCATCAAAATATCTACAAACTAAATTTTTTATATAAAATTTGGTTTTAAATAAAACATACAACACATCTGAGGGGGAAGCACAACGATAAAATACTTTTTAATTTTTTGGAAATGGGGGCATATTTCCAGTGCCCCCCCCAAAAAAAAAAAAAAAAAAACTGTGTGTGTGTGTGTGTGTGTGTGTGTGTGTGTGTGTGTGTGTCGGAGGCGTAGCTGGAGGGGGCGGGGCAGGGGGTACATATGTCCCGGGGCGCCAAGGTACAGGGGCGCCAAAATGAGGCTTACAACGTTACATTATAATAAGTAAACAAGGGTAATATTTAAAAATGTGATTAAACGGGGAGGGGGCTGGGGCGCCAATTTTATAGTTCGTCCCCGGGCGCAAAATATCATAGCTACGCCTCTGGTGTGTGTATGTGTGTGTGTGTGTGTGTGTGTGTGTGTGTGTGTGTTATTATACCCATTACATTACTTGCAAAATATATATGGTGCTGACATTTTCGGCAAGAAGGAGACATACCGATATTCTGTATATAATTATTTTAATGTTTTTTCAGAGCGAGAGTATTGGGGCTTGATCTGTTCAATATATTTCTCAACTGATATAGCGGGTATAATAAAGCCCCCCCCACCCCGAGTTCGCCACAGAGCGCTCGTGTAATATACGGTTTAATACAAAATACATGATCGTGGGCAGGAATATACAAATTTTGGTCGATATACATGATCGTTGGTATCTATTCAAACGAGGGCCATGAAATACATTAGCAAATTCCTACAGTATTTTAAGGCAGGCGATTGCGAATTATTTAAACCACATTCTTCATCTGTCACAGATTTTAGAATCATTTTGAAGTGGCTGCTTTATCTCGAGGAAAACGAGCGGTAAGTGTTATATAAAACAAAATCTTAATAGCAATTCGATCACTTTTGCGTCATTTTACAGTAAGAATAGTAACAAATAGAAGATAATTTCTTTTCCTACGTTAGGCCTAATACCTGGTATGTTTCTTAGTGTGGCACACACTCACAAAAAAACAAAAGAACACCAACACCATTTTAAAAAATCCACAAAAACGAGTGGCGCGCCGAAGCCACGGTCTAAAATGTTTTCTAAATATTTATTTATAGTATCAATCACAAATTGAAATATATCCAGTATTAGCGTTGGAAAAAAAGTTTTCTTTTTGTTATATTTTTTTAAATTATCTCATCCTAGCGAAACACTTTCTGCAAATGATCTTAATAAAGGAAAATAATAAATTAACCTAAACCACTTTGAATGTCGACCGTAACTTTTATTTACACGGCATCATGCGCGGAAGAAAATACCAACTGAACCGGGATTTCAGACAGCAGATGAACTTGATTCATTGAACTTCAGTAGCAATTGTACAATCAAACAAATGCAACAATGAAAAAGTAGAGCTATGAAAAATTGAGAATGTTAGATTTGCGGAGGATTTATTCCGAATTATTGTCTGCTAATAGAGAATTCATGTCAGTTGCTGTGTCAGGGATGTCCACACAGCACGCCGTCCAAATGTGAAGTTGCGTCGTGCTGAAAGACTTAACACTGTGCCATAATTTATCTTATGTCATGTAAAGAAGCTGCTTAAATTATAGTATTTAAAATTTTCTTCATTTTGTTAGAGCTCAAGAAATTAATTCTGGTTTGAAAGACAAGATGACGGTAAAACTCAGAAGACGTAGCTGTACAGTACCGTTGGTGTTTGAGACATCATAAAAAAAGGTAACTGCGTTAACTTCGCTTTTTGTTTGGTAATATGTTGGAGATTATCTTTTGCAGATCTTCTTTGAGCTTGGAGTAACTTTTACATTCTAAACATTTTTATTTGCACTTATCTGCTTAACATGTATTGCTGGGATATCATATAGAATATGAAGTCAGTTTAATGGTACTATATTTTACATATTTGAATGATAAATTAATGGTAAATGATAAAATGATAAACTACAAAATAAATAATTTGCCCATTATCCCAAATATGGTAATTAAAACAAACATTGAATGTAAATTCAGATATAATGAGCAGTTGTAAGAAGTAAGAAATAACATTGTATCAATTGAACCAGTTATGTGTTATCATCATCAATTGTAAAATAAACACATGGAGACAAGTATGCTTAAATTCTAAAATGAACACACACACACACACACACACACACACACACACACACACATGCATATGGTATTTTAATCTAATACAGAAAAGGTGACATTGATATATGCAGACCAAGAATTTTTTTCTTCTACAGATACAAATTAAAAAGCCTAATTTTTGAGAGTTTCACCTACCACATTCATGATGGGAAAGGGCCACTAATTAAGAGATGACATATGTGGAAGAAAAATACCATCCATGTTGAAAAGGGCTAGAGGTAATGTGAGAAAACATAATTTATCAATCTGAATTAACATTATTGTTGCTATTTTATCTCAAATGGTCAAAAGGCTAAGTGGGTTTATGTAATGGTCCAGAGTGTGTTATTTATTTCACATCCCCTTATGTCTTTCAACAGTAAGAAATTGGCTACTTTGGAGTTCATAGTTGTGATCAATCTGTTTATATAAAACTGGGTTTTGGGCTTAAATCAACTTCTTGGATAAATCTAATAATGAGCAAAATCCAAGTACATGTATATACACGAGGTGATCATGTATAAGATTAGTTGAGTTTTTTAACCAGCCTAAAAGCCATACTTCCACAATATAGATTAAAATCATTAAGTTGTCCTCGAAGTTTGATGAGTGTTAACCATTAATAATAATAAAGTGATCTTTCACCTGACTGAGCATGTTACCACCGCATGCAATATTTATACATATAGTGCAGTTTTTACTAAATTTAGAATACATGCTTATATAAATGAGATCTAGATTGAAGAAGTGAACATGCATACAAATACACGAGGTTATAACCACTACTGCTGATTCAAGTTTGATCATACTTGGCCATTTGGCTTATATAGTCAAGCTTCACAATGATGCTTATTATGAGTGTGATAAAGGTATGTTAATGAAGTGACCTTGCATCTGATTGGCAGAGTTTCTTACGACTTGCACAACAGTGTTTATGATCCAATTTAGATCTAACTTGTTTAATTATTTGTTTGTATGTCTAAGGCTGTAAGCAAATTCTATGCATATAATGTTGTGGTTCTACATCTCACTAGCCATTCTTGCTACTGCTCTTAAAACTATTTCTCATTAATTTTATGAGACTTGGTAAATAGATTTATCTCATCAAGATATAGCAAAAGAGCAATTTTGTAAAAAAAATATTCATTCATATTAAATGCAAATTCAGCATCTGATTGGTTGACCTTGCAAATACTATAAGGGCTATATTTCTGACAAAAAGATTATTTTGATCTAATGTAGCAGAAATGTTTATATGGTCAAAACATCGAACATATTTGATAACAAAAAAGAAATAGTTTTTCATGTAAATTTGATAAACATTGATAAATCGGTTCATATCATTAAAAGCTTGGAAGAGTTTGATTACATGCGAGACCTTCACATATTAATCATGCTTTATTTAGAGAATTATTTTTGTCAGGATTTAGTAAAATAGGTAAAATCAATATGGACTGGTTTTGTTATGTACAGCAACACTAGTTGTTTACTGAGTACTGAGGGAATTGGAGTAAGGCAAGGCTACATTGCAGTAGGTAACCTGGTTGACTTGATAACAGGATTGTAACACATACATTTTTATCAGGAGTCTAGCATACATACCATTGATTCACTGCAGATACTGTCCCCGTTAGTTACCTTTTAATACTCAACTCATTTGGGTTTTTATGTCACAAATCCCATAGGGATTAAAATTAACATCATAGGTCTCACTGGATAGTTTCGTATTTTGACATGCACCTAATTTTTAAGGTAGAAGGCATGAACCTAATTATCACAAGCCTAGCATTTCTAAATTCACACATAAGCTAAATCTATAATATGGTTTAGATTTACTTTGAGCTAGGCATGGAAATAGGTTGACTTGTTGGTGACTGCCTGTCACAGTTAGATGAGCATTGGAGATCAAATACGTAACTTGGTCTGCAAATGAGCTGCCGACCTTTATGTGTGTCTGCTACAGAGGCAAATATAAAAAAAACTAGATGGTTGAGGGGTGATGAAAATTATGCTAATTTGCTATAGTACTAGTGGACTTTATTCATGCATAAGGCACATAGTGATTCTTTTTCTGCTTGTCACAGAAAAATATTGAAAAAAGCTATTTCTTGTCAAAAATGAATGTAAAATTTAGGAGATGGTGGCAGTGATGGTTCACTATGGAAACCAATAGTTAGTTGCATCAGGAATTAACATGATTACTGCAGTCAAAATCTCACATGTATGCTTTCTACAAAAATCATTAGTTTGTTTTTGTTAGTATCTTCAGTGTAAAATTATTCTCATTTTTCTGTAATCGGTCATTGTCGGATGAAAATTCACCAGATAAACTGTCCAGTGAGACCATAAAATATACAATTAGAAAATAAAATAAATTTATTCTAGAAAGAAATATTGCATGCAACTCTGTGACACAAATGAAATTAATGAGAAAACACTTAAACAAATGGCTAACATTACTGATCTGGCTTATATACCTTAACAGTTGGCCATTTCACTATGGAGTAGTCAGGTATATCTAGTATTGTAAGAACAGAACCTAAACAGTAATCTCCAAACTTTTATCAAATCAATTGCATACTTAGGTTTGGAAAGTATTTCATGGGAATTATGTTAATTTTTAAAGATCAAAATGTACCTGCATGTTTTGACCCTACCAGAACCAAACTGAAAGCTCAGATGTGTGCAGCTGCTTTTGCTCATCACAAACATAATTGGGAGTATAACTGCTAACTTTACCCTCTAGCACACATTTAAGATCTTTACAGTTTTTAAATTCAGCCTTCTAATTATATAATTTTCATTACATTGGTTAATAATTAGTCACTTGTGATGACACTTATAACTAATCAAACCACAGCCACTGAGAGCAAACTAAGCACTGATATTTATATGGTACAGTGGCAATATACAGTCTATATGGTGCACAGTTAGTTACCTACCCATTAAACTGACAACACATGAAACAAACTGAACAATTCTGAAAGCCTTGCATTTGACTTTATTTATCTGTATGGTAGAAGAGAACATGAGTTGAAAAGCTTTTAAAGAAAGACCTTGATATCAAACCTAATAATAGCTGCAGGAGTTATAGTATGGATAATTAACCATTCTCTCAGTTTCAAACTGGGCATTCCATCCCATGGGGTTCTGAATGTAAACCAAGTGTAACTGATATCCTAATGAACTGTAAAGACCATAGCAGCACAACAGCAGGGGACCAGATATGTCCAGATCCAGGAATTATAGACCAGTTTCAAACTGATAATGAGCCACATAAAAATTACACATCTGCTAAAACTTATGTGATTAAGATAACTTAAACTGCACTATTATTAATCCTCCTCCTCCACATCATCATAATTGAGATGCATCATATATGTTTGATTGTAAAATAGTTTATGCAACATAATTCAGTGAAGACCTCTACTGCTAATTTACCAGTGAACCATTTGTTTCAATGAACATATTTTAAGTTAACAACACCACCTACCTCTAGAATTGGATGGATCAAAAAGATGATGGCCACCCCTTCTTCATCACAAGAGAAAAAGAAAGTGAAGACAGAAGTGAAGACAGAAGTGAAACAAGAACCGATATCCCCCGCTCAGACATCCTCCTCTTCAACACCTATTGCCGGTCGCACACGCAAAGCATTGCAATCCAAGAAAGTACCCCAAGAGAAAAAGAGCAGCATCCTCTAAGAGTGGGTGCCTTATTAACACACAAACACAAAAAATGGAAAACGTCTTAGCCAGCATTTACTACGATCCCTCGCATCCTGCAGGTTACGCAGGAGTTCAAAAATTGTATCGTGCTGCCAAAACGCGACTGAAAAGTCTCCGTTTACCTCAAGTGCAACGATGGTTACAAGAAAAAGCTACCTACACTTTACACAAACCCATTCGACGCAAGTTTGCCAGAAGTCGCACCCGAGTGGAAGGCATCGATCATCAATGGCAAGACGATTTAGCCGATGTCTCTCATTTGGCCAGCTACAATCGTGGCTACAAATATTTGTTTTGTGTCATCGACGTCTTTTCCAAATTTGCCTGGGTCGTGCCCTTGACTTCCAAATCGAGCAGCGAGTTAGTGCGAGCCCTGCAACGAGTGCTGAAACAAAGCGGTCGTCACCCTCTTCGATGGCAAACGGACAAAGGCACCGAATTTCTGAACCAAGCTTTCCAAAAAGAATTAAAGAAACGTGACATTCATTTTTTACCACCGAGAATCCCGAAACCAAAGCCAGCATCGTGGAACGTTTTCAACGCACTTTGAAAGAACGCATGTGGAAATATTTTGCGCATCACCACACTCTGAAGTACATCGACATCTTACCGCACCTGGTGCAAGCGTACAACCAATCTTACCATCGAAGCATCGGATGTGCCCCGCAAGACGTGACTCCCGACAACGAAGTGTTGGCGTTTGAGCGCCTGTTTGGTACGTCCCCGACGAGGGCTGTCCCCAAGAAAAGTGGAGAGTTGGCCGTAGGAGATTGGGTGCGCATTGGTAAAACCAAATGCACTTTTGACAAAGGTTACTTACCTAACTGGACGACCGAATTGTTTCGTGTCACTGGACGAGTGCATGGCCGTCATCCTGCCGTCTATAAATTGGAAGACATGAACGGAGAAGTGCTCAAAGGAACGTTTTATTTGCCCGAGTTACAACGTGTCACCAAAAAAGAAGACGACGTGTACGACATTGAAAGCATTCTCGAACGCAGAACCCGTAAAGTGGGCAAACGACGTGTCAAAGAAGTCAAAGTACGTTGGAAAGGATATCCACCCAATTTTGATTCTTGGATCGACGCTTCGCAAGTCATCGACTATAAAAAGAAGTGACCATCATGCCTTTTCACACAGACGCAGCTACGTCGACCACTCCTCCTTCACCCAGTTCTTCTGTGCAAGATTTACAAAAACAACCCTTGTGGGTGCGGTGTGGAGAACGTGTGCCTAAAACGCAAATCGTCTTTTTCTGCCAAATCTTCGTGGTGTATTGTGTCATCGGGGCAGCCATCGCCAATTTGAGTTTGCAACAAGGAGACAAACAATTGTGGACCATTTTATTGAGCAGTTGGATCGGTTACCTGCTTCCTAATCCCTCCCTGAAATTCATCTCGAACGGGAACCACGGGAACCTTGTGTCCAGTGCCAATGCCAGTCACCACTCCAACCACAACCAGAACCCCATTTTGGGCGGAGACACGCCTCTGACGTCCACTAACCCCTCGGACAGCCACAGAACTCTGGAATTATGAGTCACCAAAACCAATTTTACTTAACTTTACCCAGTGACAGTTCCATGGAGGTGTTTCCCAAGAACACGTTATGCTGTTACACGGCCAAATTACCTCAAGCCATCCAGTTAGATCACGAAGCCCATTGGGAAGTGGCTTTAGTAGAAATCATTCACCCGACCCAAGTCCTCAATGTCCTTCCCAATCAAAATTTTTTTGATGTGGAAGTTCATGACGAGCAAATGCAGCAGTGGATGGATAGCAATGTCAAATATGACAAGAAAACCCGTACACAAAAGTACACCACCTATCACTTGTTGATTCCCCCAGGCTATTATTTTAGTGGTCAACATTTGGTCAGCACCATAACCTCCAGGTTTAATGTCGTGTTTCTGAAAGCTTTGGAGCATGTCAACAAAAGTGTCACCATGGAGTACCACAAAGGAGCTCGTCGCTTCTTGATGAAATTTGAACGAAGTAAAATCATGTCCATTTTATTTTGTCCTGAATTGTATGACATGTTGGGCGGGGACATGGACATGAGAAAGGCCATGATGAAGAAAAACGAACTACCCATCGTTTACGACAACGAGTCTTTTAGCAAGTTATTTCATACCCCAGTAGAACTGAACCAAGGACTGAATTTGATGTTTGTGTATTCCGATGTGGTGGAGTACAACGTGGTGGGACACACCTCAGTACCGTTACTGCGTGTCATTACTTTCAAAGTAGATTCTGCCACGAACGCTGACGAGGAAAGTGGAAGAACTTACCACGTCCACCGCGAATTTGTCCATCCTCACTATTTGCCGGTCAGCAAGTCGTATTTGGACACGGTCAACATTTCTATAAAAGGAGATTTGGGACAAAATATTCCATTCACCAAAGGAAAAGTCACGGCGAAACTCCATTTTCGAAAACGGTTTTCTCACGACTCTTAAGTCATGTATCCAGTGTACCGAGGGGTTGCTCGACAGCGAGGACACGGTTTAGGAGATATGTTAAAATCGGCCTTTCGTTCGGTGGCCCCGGTGTTGAAACCGATGGTGACACGCGGATTGCACGCCTTGAAAGATGCGGCACTGACGCAAGGCAAAGAATTTCTCCAAAATGTCATCATCAACAAACAAAACCCTAAAGAAGCCTTCATGAGGGCAGGCAAAAATGTCTTGCTGCAAACGGGCAAAGACATTTTGGGTCGCCGAGAAACACCTATAAATGCCCTACACGCTACCGAGTCAGGCATTCAGCAAGGACAAGGCAGAAAGAGACGACGCAGAAAACACCCTTTCACCAGACTTCAAGCTAGAAAGGCCAAGAAAATAAGAACCGTTCGAGACTTAGACGTTTTCGATTATTGAGAAAGAACAAACAAATGATGCACCGAGAGTCTTGCGCTTGTTCCAAGTCGGAACTGGATCTGTTTGCCATGGCCCCCCCCCCACCATGATGACCATGCAAGAATCCCAGTGGGTGGAATTTCACCCCGTCTCCTCTTTGACGGATTCCGCTCCCATCGAGTTTGAAATCAAAGGACAGCCCGAAGATTACATCGATCTGAATAGCAGTTACTTGTACCTGAAAGTCAAAATTCTAGATAAGACTGGAGGTGCTGTAGACGATGAACCAGTAGCTCCCGTCAACAATTTCATGCATTCCTTGTTCAGTGGAGTGGACTTGTACTTGAATAAGAAATTGGTTAGTAGCAGCATGGATACTTACCCTTATCGTGCCTACCTGGAAAATTTCTTGACGTACGGAATAGATGCCAAGAACACTCATCTCAATGCCTGTGTGGTATGGGAAGCTGACGAACCTACCAAGTTTGAAATATTGGAAACTGATGAAAAGAAAGAAAACAATGATGGATTTCTAGAACGAAGAAAGAGAATCACGGGAGTCGACACAAGTTTAGAACTGATGGATCGTTTGCATTTGGACATGTGGTTGCAAGAAAAGCATTTGCTGAACGGGGTGGATGTCCCCCTGAGACTGAATCGTAGCAGTACCGCTTTCCATTTATTGGCTGATAGTGACGGTTACAAAACCAAAATCCAAGAAGCCAGACTCTACGTACGCCGTGTGGAAGTGTTACCTAAAGTGGGAAACGACATCAGTCAGACGTTGAGCAGAACGACCGCCAAGTATCCCATACGACGCGTGGAAGTGAAAACCTTTACCATTCCCAAGGGACAGCGATCCATGATCAAAGATCATTTGTTCCAAGGACAGTTACCCAAACGTTTGATCGTTGGTATCGTCGAGAATACAGCCTTCAACGGAGCTGCCGAAAAATAATCCTTTCTACTTTCAACACTTTGGCGTGTCCAAAATCGAAGTCAGTCGCGATGGCAAAACCTTGTGTACCCGACCGGTTGAACCTGACTTTACCAAGAAGAATTACTTGAGATCGTACTTGTCCCTGTACGAAGCCACCGGATAGTTAGGAACCAATACCAGTCACGGTATTACGTACGAGGATTATGCAGGAGGCTACGCTTTGTGGGCTTTTGATTTCACTCCATACCAAGGCAGCGACGAGGGACATTTCCACTCTATAAAATGCGGCCAGATTCGTGTGGAAATTCAGTTTAAAGACCGAGACCCTGATGAAACGGTGAACGTCATCCTGTATGCAGAGTTCGATAATACGATAGAAATCAGCAGTTTGAGAGAAGTCATCCTAGATTAATAGAAACCATGGAAGACTGTTGTCCCTCTTTACCTAGTGGAGAAACTTTGGACATGAAATGTGAGGAGACTGTGGAAGAAGAAGTGATCATGATGAAGTCGAGATGACCAGAACAAGAAGCCCATTTAGTCTTCTGTTTTGCCAAACACTTGGTGGAAAAAATGACGGAATTGATCAAGAAATATTGCTATGGATGTCAAAACGATCATCCCAGTCAAATTCAACACGATAAATGCCTGATGTTGAGTCAAGAAGAAAAATTGGACGAGTATCTGGACGAGGCTTGGAGTCTCATCTCGGACAAAGACGTGTTGCACCAGTGGTATAAAGACTTGCGTGAACATTCTTGTCCACCATTAACCACTCAAGAGATCCATCGTATCGAAGCTCTCCTGAATCAGAGTGAGGAGACGAAACGAAGAAACGGTTACTTGTCAGACATTTTCAAGCAAAAAGTCAGGATCGAATTGACGACTTATTATTACCTGTGAAGAAGAAAAAAAAAAACCACACAAATGGATACCTGGGAACTTTATTACCTTTTGAACCACAGTTCGTATACGGCTTCTTTCAATCCTGTCGTCTGTGCTAAAGATGAACTCCCTCATCGCAAACCTAAAGACCATCAAGCTTACGTAATCAACACGGACGAAAGTCATCTCCCAGGAACCCACTGGGTAGCCGTCTACTTTCCTCAAGAAGGATGTGTGGAATATTTCGATTCGTACGGATTGCCCCCTTTGGAAGACGATATCATCGATTTTATGAGAAGAAATGCTCAGACTACCCGATTCAATAACGTGAAATTACAAGGCACAGATTCCTTGGTGTGTGGACAGTACTGTGTGTATTTTCTGCATCATCGCAGCTGGGTTATTCCTTAGAACATTTAGTGACTCATTTTGATCCTCGTTCTTCTGCTAGAAACGATGTGAAAGTAGATCGATGGTTTTGTGACCATTATGCTTATCTTTTGTCTCAAGCTAGGAAACGTAGTGTCCATCAATGGCCTAATGATTTCCAACAGTGGAAATCACAATTTCATTCACAACGTTGTCAGCCCTGTTTAAAGTAGACTGTCAATTGAGAAAATATGTTTGTGATTTGAAAAAAATTGTTTGATGTTATATTGTTGGATTATTGTTTAAAATGTGTTAGAGTTGTTGTTTAGTGTTAAGTGATTATTGAATAAAAAATGTTGTGTTTTGAAAAAAAATGCCTTTGTGGTTTGTTTAGCTATAAGAATGTTGGATTCATGCTCTTTCATTTCTTACTATCCCTCTCATGACACTCACTGAACGTTGCGGCTCGAAAACCGTGTGGGGATGTTTTCCTTCACGTCCGCGCTTTGACTTTAAGAACCGGGGGTTGTTTCCAGTCTAACCATCCATTGTCGACTCATCCTCCTACGAAGATGTGCTCCAAACTGGCTAAGCTCAACGAAGCCTACGTGAATTTGCATCGGGTCAGACACAGTCTGATACCAAAGCCAGAAGAAATAGAGAATGTTAGAATATTAAAAGTCACTGAAGACCTGATAGAAGAGCTCTTCAGAGAAGAGATGAACAGGGAAAAAGAAGAATGGACAGAGAAGTACAGACTTCAGAGACAGCAACAACAGCAGCAACATCAGCAACAACAGCAACAGCAGCAGCAACCTGAACCTGACAGAGGCTTTGTCGATTGCCGTATCGACACCAAAGAGTTCTTCTTCTCTTTCCGAAGAAGCAGACCTATCGCCAGAATGTCTATCCTCAGAGGACATCGCATTCTTAGAAACTAAAAAAAGATTGCCATAGCAAACAAAAAAACAGCCCTTTTCAGGGCTACCCAATACTCTAGAAAAGAAATAACGATAAATTTGCCAATGTGTGTACGTAGAGTAGTGTGAATATAAACACTAACTCTTTTTTAAAAAATGTGAGGGTATGTGTTTGTGTTTGTAAGTGCTCAAGTAAGTTGGTATGGATAGTAGATTAACATGATGTCTTTTTTGGTGTTTGAGGTGTATATTTGGGGTTAGATTGGACTGCTTTGCGTATGTGGATAGTCTATTGAAGTGATTTATGAAAAAAAAATTAAAATAGTGATGGGTAGCATAAAAAGTGAGTGAGTGTTTCTTTTAGGTCCGCGCGTTGATGGGTTATGATCTAGGTAAGATAAATTTTATGTTTTTAGGGGGATGTTTTCCTTCACGTCCGCACTTTCACTATAAATTTAAACTCGTTCAGCAGTCCAGCTACCCTTGTTGATTGATCAACACCAGAATGAACACAAAACTGTCTAAACTGTTGGAACTTCATGTGCATCTGGAATATGCCAGGCGCATATTAAATGAACTGGCCGCGGAAGCCATTGTGGAGGAGGGAAGGATAAGAGAGGAGGAGGAAAGAAGAAACAAAGAAGAGGAGAGAAGATACAAAGAAGAGGAGGAGAGAAGAAACAAAGAAGAGAAGGAGGAAAAAGAGAGAAGAAGAAATTTCAGAATCCCAGAAACCGAAAATTGGGATTCTGAAGCCACATATCCTGCCTCTGCTCTCTCCCCCAAAAAGGTAAAAAGTAACTGGGTGACAAGATGTGTTTGTGGCGCCAGGCCTGGAAGGTGCCACCATTAACCAGGTGTCCATGAAGTTAAAAAAAACCAGGCCTTTTCAGGGCTACCCAATACTCTAGAAAAGAAATAACGATCCATTTGCCAATGTGTGTAGGTAGAATAGTGTGAATATAAACACTAACTCTTTATTCATAGTGAGAGTGTATGTGTTTGTGTGTTTGTGTTTGTGTTTGTAACTGTTCACGTAGGTTGGTGTGAATAGTAGATTATGGGTTTCTTTATTGTTTCTTAGCGTATGTGGAGAGTATAGTTTGGGTTATATTATATGAAATGAGAAAAGTGGGGATGTTGTCCTTCACGTCCGCGCGTTGTTTGGTCATGATCTAGGTAAGATCAGTTTTATGTTTTAGGGGGATGTTTTCCTTCACGTACGCGCTTTAAGTATAAGAACCCACAGTATTCGTCGTTCAAACCATTCTACAGAGAAGATGGCTTCGAACCAGCTAGATAAATTTCAAACATTGCAAGACGTCCTTGACAATTTGGGAATGATAGAGCAAATGCTAGTACGACTCAATGAAGACCACTATTCTTATAGTCCGCATAGAGTAAAAATTGAAATTAACAATTTAAGAAAAGCAAAGGATATGATAAGTGGTGTGATGAAGGAAATAAAGGAGGAGAAGGAGGATGAAGAGGAAAAGATAAGAATACGCAAATGGAACGAAAAAATTGAAAAAGAAGAAGAAAATGAGAAGAGGAAGAAAGAAGAGGAGGAGGAAGAGAAGAAAGAAGAAGAGGAGGAGGAGAAAAAAAAGAAGAAAAAGAGTGTAGGAGAGAAAATAAGAAGTTGGTTGAGAAAAAGAAGAAATTAGAAGCAGAAGAAGAAAACCCAAAGGCCCTTTTCAGGGCCAGCCATATTTCTCGAAAGGAGATAGCCTTTCAATTGCCTACCCCTTTTTTTAAATTTTTTTTTTTTTACAAAACAAAATCCCCTTGTCCCTAAACAAGCCCAAACTCTATTCCCCATGTTAAATTCCCCTTGTACGTAAAGTGACCCACGATTTATTCCCATGTTAAATTCCCCTTGTACGTAAAGTGACCCACGATTTATCGCCATGTTAATTCCCATTGTACGTAATCTGACCCACGATTTTTCGCCATGTTAAATTTCCATTGTACGTAATCTGACCCAGGGGGGTCTGTAATGCTAATGTCCATTGTACGTAATGTATCCCCCTTAACTACTCATAAATACCCCATCAAAATATCTACAAACTAAATTTTTTATATAAAATTTGGTTTTAAATAAAACATACAACACATCTGAGGGGGAAGCACAACGATAAAATACTTTTTAATTTTTTGGAAATGGGGGCATATTTCCAGTGCCCCCCCCAAAAAAAAAAAAAAAAAACTGTGTGTGTGTGTGTGTGTGTGTGTGTGTGTGTGTGTGTGTGTGTGTGTGTGTGTGTGTCGGAGGCGTAGCTGGAGGGGGCGGGGCAGGGGGTACATATGTCCCGGGGCGCCAAGGTACAGGGGCGCCAAAATGAGGCTTACAACGTTACATTATAATAAGTAAACAAGGGTAATATTTAAAAATGTGATTAAACGGGGAGGGGGCTGGGGCGCCAATTTTATAGTTCGTCCCCGGGCGCAAAATATCATAGCTACGCCTCTGGTGTGTGTATGTGTGTGTGTGTGTGTGTGTGTGTGTGTGTGTGTGTTATTATACCCATTACATTACTTGCAAAATATATATGGTGCTGACATTTTCGGCAAGAAGGAGACATACCGATATTCTGTATATAATTATTTTAATGTTTTTTCAGAGCGAGAGTATTGGGGCTTGATCTGTTCAATATATTTCTCAACTGATATAGCGGGTATAATAAAGCCCCCCCCCCACCCCGTGTTCGCCACAGAGCGCTCGTGTAATATACGGTTTAATACAAAATACATGATCGTGGGCAGGAATATACAAATTTTGGTCGATATACATGATCGTTGGTATCTATTCAAACGAGGGCCATGAAATACATTAGCAAATTCCTACAGTATTTTAAGGCAGGCGATTGCGAATTATTTAAACCACATTCTTCATCTGTCACAGATTTTAGAATCATTTTGAAGTGGCTGCTTTATCTCGAGGAAAACGAGCGGTAAGTGTTATATAAAACAAAATCTTAATAGCAATTCGATCACTTTTGCGTCATTTTACAGTAAGAATAGTAACAAATAGAAGATAATTTCTTTTCCTACGTTAGGCCTAATACCTGGTATGTTTCTTAGTGTGGCACACACTCACAAAAAAACAAAAGAACACCAACACCATTTTAAAAAATCCACAAAAACGAGTGGCGCGCCGAAGCCACGGTCTAAAATGTTTTCTAAATATTTATTTATAGTATCAATCACAAATTGAAATATATCCAGTATTAGCGTTGGAAAAAAAGTTTTCTTTTTGTTATATTTTTTTAAATTATCTCATCCTAGCGAAACACTTTCTGCAAATGATCTTAATAAAGGAAAATAATAAATTAACCTAAACCACTTTGAATGTCGACCGTAACTTTTATTTACACGGCATCATGCGCGGAAGAAAATACCAACTGAACCGGGATTTCAGACAGCAGATGAACTTGATTCATTGAACTTCAGTAGCAATTGTACAATCAAACAAATGCAACAATGAAAAAGTAGAGCTATGAAAAATTGAGAATGTTAGATTTGCGGAGGATTTATTCCGAATTATTGTCTGCTAATAGAGAATTCATGTCAGTTGCTGTGTCAGGGATGTCCACACAGCACGCCGTCCAAATGTGAAGTTGCGTCGTGCTGAAAGACTTAACACTGTGCCATAATTTATCTTATGTCATGTAAAGAAGCTGCTTAAATTATAGTATTTAAAATTTTCTTCATTTTGTTAGAGCTCAAGAAATTAATTCTGGTTTGAAAGACAAGATGACGGTAAAACTCAGAAGACGTAGCTGTACAGTACCGTTGGTGTTTGAGACATCATAAAAAAAGGTAACTGCGTTAACTTCGCTTTTTGTTTGGTAATATGTTGGAGATTATCTTTTGCAGATCTTCTTTGAGCTTGGAGTAACTTTTACATTCTAAACATTTTTATTTGCACTTATCTGCTTAACATGTATTGCTGGGATATCATATAGAATATGAAGTCAGTTTAATGGTACTATATTTTACATATTTGAATGATAAATTAATGGTAAATGATAAAATGATAAACTACAAAATAAATAATTTGCCCATTATCCCAAATATGGTAATTAAAACAAACATTGAATGTAAATTCAGATATAATGAGCAGTTGTAAGAAGTAAGAAATAACATTGTATCAATTGAACCAGTTATGTGTTATCATCATCAATTGTAAAATAAACACATGGAGACAAGTATGCTTAAATTCTAAAATGAACACACACACACACACACACACACACACACACACACACACACATGCATATGGTATTTTAATCTAATACAGAAAAGGTGACATTGATATATGCAGACCAAGAATTTTTTTCTTCTACAGATACAAATTAAAAAGCCTAATTTTTGAGAGTTTCACCTACCACATTCATGATGGGAAAGGGCCACTAATTAAGAGATGACATATGTGGAAGAAAAATACCATCCATGTTGAAAAGGGCTAGAGGTAATGTGAGAAAACATAATTTATCAATCTGAATTAACATTATTGTTGCTATTTTATCTCAAATGGTCAAAAGGCTAAGTGGGTTTATGTAATGGTCCAGAGTGTGTTATTTATTTCACATCCCCTTATGTCTTTCAACAGTAAGAAATTGGCTACTTTGGAGTTCATAGTTGTGATCAATCTGTTTATATAAAACTGGGTTTTGGGCTTAAATCAACTTCTTGGATAAATCTAATAATGAGCAAAATCCAAGTACATGTATATACACGAGGTGATCATGTATAAGATTAGTTGAGTTTTTTAACCAGCCTAAAAGCCATACTTCCACAATATAGATTAAAATCATTAAGTTGTCCTCGAAGTTTGATGAGTGTTAACCATTAATAATAATAAAGTGATCTTTCACCTGACTGAGCATGTTACCACCGCATGCAATATTTATACATATAGTGCAGTTTTTACTAAATTTAGAATACATGCTTATATAAATGAGATCTAGATTGAAGAAGTGAACATGCATACAAATACACGAGGTTATAACCACTACTGCTGATTCAAGTTTGATCATACTTGGCCATTTGGCTTATATAGTCAAGCTTCACAATGATGCTTATTATGAGTGTGATAAAGGTATGTTAATGAAGTGACCTTGCATCTGATTGGCAGAGTTTCTTACGACTTGCACAACAGTGTTTATGATCCAATTTAGATCTAACTTGTTTAATTATTTGTTTGTATGTCTAAGGCTGTAAGCAAATTCTATGCATATAATGTTGTGGTTCTACATCTCACTAGCCATTCTTGCTACTGCTCTTAAAACTATTTCTCATTAATTTTATGAGACTTGGTAAATAGATTTATCTCATCAAGATATAGCAAAAGAGCAATTTTGTAAAAAAAATATTCATTCATATTAAATGCAAATTCAGCATCTGATTGGTTGACCTTGCAAATACTATAAGGGCTATATTTCTGACAAAAAGATTATTTTGATCTAATGTAGCAGAAATGTTTATATGGTCAAAACATCGAACATATTTGATAACAAAAAAGAAATAGTTTTTCATGTAAATTTGATAAACATTGATAAATCGGTTCATATCATTAAAAGCTTGGAAGAGTTTGATTACATGCGAGACCTTCACATATTAATCATGCTTTATTTAGAGAATTATTTTTGTCAGGATTTAGTAAAATAGGTAAAATCAATATGGACTGGTTTTGTTATGTACAGCAACACTAGTTGTTTACTGAGTACTGAGGGAATTGGAGTAAGGCAAGGCTACATTGCAGTAGGTAACCTGGTTGACTTGATAACAGGATTGTAACACATACATTTTTATCAGGAGTCTAGCATACATACCATTGATTCACTGCAGATACTGTCCCCGTTAGTTACCTTTTAATACTCAACTCATTTGGGTTTTTATGTCACAAATCCCATAGGGATTAAAATTAACATCATAGGTCTCACTGGATAGTTTCGTATTTTGACATGCACCTAATTTTTAAGGTAGAAGGCATGAACCTAATTATCACAAGCCTAGCATTTCTAAATTCACACATAAGCTAAATCTATAATATGGTTTAGATTTACTTTGAGCTAGGCATGGAAATAGGTTGACTTGTTGGTGACTGCCTGTCACAGTTAGATGAGCATTGGAGATCAAATACGTAACTTGGTCTGCAAATGAGCTGCCGACCTTTATGTGTGTCTGCTACAGAGGCAAATATAAAAAAAACTAGATGGTTGAGGGGTGATGAAAATTATGCTAATTTGCTATAGTACTAGTGGACTTTATTCATGCATAAGGCACATAGTGATTCTTTTTCTGCTTGTCACAGAAAAATATTGAAAAAAGCTATTTCTTGTCAAAAATGAATGTAAAATTTAGGAGATGGTGGCAGTGATGGTTCACTATGGAAACCAATAGTTAGTTGCATCAGGAATTAACATGATTACTGCAGTCAAAATCTCACATGTATGCTTTCTACAAAAATCATTAGTTTGTTTTTGTTAGTATCTTCAGTGTAAAATTATTCTCATTTTTCTGTAATCGGTCATTGTCGGATGAAAATTCACCAGATAAACTGTCCAGTGAGACCATAAAATATACAATTAGAAAATAAAATAAATTTATTCTAGAAAGAAATATTGCATGCAACTCTGTGACACAAATGAAATTAATGAGAAAACACTTAAACAAATGGCTAACATTACTGATCTGGCTTATATACCTTAACAGTTGGCCATTTCACTATGGAGTAGTCAGGTATATCTAGTATTGTAAGAACAGAACCTAAACAGTAATCTCCAAACTTTTATCAAATCAATTGCATACTTAGGTTTGGAAAGTATTTCATGGGAATTATGTTAATTTTTAAAGATCAAAATGTACCTGCATGTTTTGACCCTACCAGAACCAAACTGAAAGCTCAGATGTGTGCAGCTGCTTTTGCTCATCACAAACATAATTGGGAGTATAACTGCTAACTTTACCCTCTAGCACACATTTAAGATCTTTACAGTTTTTAAATTCAGCCTTCTAATTATATAATTTTCATTACATTGGTTAATAATTAGTCACTTGTGATGACACTTATAACTAATCAAACCACAGCCACTGAGAGCAAACTAAGCACTGATATTTATATGGTACAGTGGCAATATACAGTCTATATGGTGCACAGTTAGTTACCTACCCATTAAACTGACAACACATGAAACAAACTGAACAATTCTGAAAGCCTTGCATTTGACTTTATTTATCTGTATGGTAGAAGAGAACATGAGTTGAAAAGCTTTTAAAGAAAGACCTTGATATCAAACCTAATAATAGCTGCAGGAGTTATAGTATGGATAATTAACCATTCTCTCAGTTTCAAACTGGGCATTCCATCCCATGGGGTTCTGAATGTAAACCAAGTGTAACTGATATCCTAATGAACTGTAAAGACCATAGCAGCACAACAGCAGGGGACCAGATATGTCCAGATCCAGGAATTATAGACCAGTTTCAAACTGATAATGAGCCACATAAAAATTACACATCTGCTAAAACTTATGTGATTAAGATAACTTAAACTGCACTATTATTAATCCTCCTCCTCCACATCATCATAATTGAGATGCATCATATATGTTTGATTGTAAAATAGTTTATGCAACATAATTCAGTGAAGACCTCTACTGCTAATTTACCAGTGAACCATTTGTTTCAATGAACATATTTTAAGTTAACAACACCACCTACCTCTAGAATTGGATGGATCAAAAAGATGATGGCCACCCCTTCTTCATCACAAGAGAAAAAGAAAGTGAAGACAGAAGTGAAGACAGAAGTGAAACAAGAACCGATATCCCCCGCTCAGACATCCTCCTCTTCAACACCTATTGCCGGTCGCACACGCAAAGCATTGCAATCCAAGAAAGTACCCCAAGAGAAAAAGAGCAGCATCCTCTAAGAGTGGGTGCCTTATTAACACACAAACACAAAAAATGGAAAACGTCTTAGCCAGCATTTACTACGATCCCTCGCATCCTGCAGGTTACGCAGGAGTTCAAAAATTGTATCGTGCTGCCAAAACGCGACTGAAAAGTCTCCGTTTACCTCAAGTGCAACGATGGTTACAAGAAAAAGCTACCTACACTTTACACAAACCCATTCGACGCAAGTTTGCCAGAAGTCGCACCCGAGTGGAAGGCATCGATCATCAATGGCAAGACGATTTAGCCGATGTCTCTCATTTGGCCAGCTACAATCGTGGCTACAAATATTTGTTTTGTGTCATCGACGTCTTTTCCAAATTTGCCTGGGTCGTGCCCTTGACTTCCAAATCGAGCAGCGAGTTAGTGCGAGCCCTGCAACGAGTGCTGAAACAAAGCGGTCGTCACCCTCTTCGATGGCAAACGGACAAAGGCACCGAATTTCTGAACCAAGCTTTCCAAAAAGAATTAAAGAAACGTGACATTCATTTTTTACCACCGAGAATCCCGAAACCAAAGCCAGCATCGTGGAACGTTTTCAACGCACTTTGAAAGAACGCATGTGGAAATATTTTGCGCATCACCACACTCTGAAGTACATCGACATCTTACCGCACCTGGTGCAAGCGTACAACCAATCTTACCATCGAAGCATCGGATGTGCCCCGCAAGACGTGACTCCCGACAACGAAGTGTTGGCGTTTGAGCGCCTGTTTGGTACGTCCCCGACGAGGGCTGTCCCCAAGAAAAGTGGAGAGTTGGCCGTAGGAGATTGGGTGCGCATTGGTAAAACCAAATGCACTTTTGACAAAGGTTACTTACCTAACTGGACGACCGAATTGTTTCGTGTCACTGGACGAGTGCATGGCCGTCATCCTGCCGTCTATAAATTGGAAGACATGAACGGAGAAGTGCTCAAAGGAACGTTTTATTTGCCCGAGTTACAACGTGTCACCAAAAAAGAAGACGACGTGTACGACATTGAAAGCATTCTCGAACGCAGAACCCGTAAAGTGGGCAAACGACGTGTCAAAGAAGTCAAAGTACGTTGGAAAGGATATCCACCCAATTTTGATTCTTGGATCGACGCTTCGCAAGTCATCGACTATAAAAAGAAGTGACCATCATGCCTTTTCACACAGACGCAGCTACGTCGACCACTCCTCCTTCACCCAGTTCTTCTGTGCAAGATTTACAAAAACAACCCTTGTGGGTGCGGTGTGGAGAACGTGTGCCTAAAACGCAAATCGTCTTTTTCTGCCAAATCTTCGTGGTGTATTGTGTCATCGGGGCAGCCATCGCCAATTTGAGTTTGCAACAAGGAGACAAACAATTGTGGACCATTTTATTGAGCAGTTGGATCGGTTACCTGCTTCCTAATCCCTCCCTGAAATTCATCTCGAACGGGAACCACGGGAACCTTGTGTCCAGTGCCAATGCCAGTCACCACTCCAACCACAACCAGAACCCCATTTTGGGCGGAGACACGCCTCTGACGTCCACTAACCCCTCGGACAGCCACAGAACTCTGGAATTATGAGTCACCAAAACCAATTTTACTTAACTTTACCCAGTGACAGTTCCATGGAGGTGTTTCCCAAGAACACGTTATGCTGTTACACGGCCAAATTACCTCAAGCCATCCAGTTAGATCACGAAGCCCATTGGGAAGTGGCTTTAGTAGAAATCATTCACCCGACCCAAGTCCTCAATGTCCTTCCCAATCAAAATTTTTTTGATGTGGAAGTTCATGACGAGCAAATGCAGCAGTGGATGGATAGCAATGTCAAATATGACAAGAAAACCCGTACACAAAAGTACACCACCTATCACTTGTTGATTCCCCCAGGCTATTATTTTAGTGGTCAACATTTGGTCAGCACCATAACCTCCAGGTTTAATGTCGTGTTTCTGAAAGCTTTGGAGCATGTCAACAAAAGTGTCACCATGGAGTACCACAAAGGAGCTCGTCGCTTCTTGATGAAATTTGAACGAAGTAAAATCATGTCCATTTTATTTTGTCCTGAATTGTATGACATGTTGGGCGGGGACATGGACATGAGAAAGGCCATGATGAAGAAAAACGAACTACCCATCGTTTACGACAACGAGTCTTTTAGCAAGTTATTTCATACCCCAGTAGAACTGAACCAAGGACTGAATTTGATGTTTGTGTATTCCGATGTGGTGGAGTACAACGTGGTGGGACACACCTCAGTACCGTTACTGCGTGTCATTACTTTCAAAGTAGATTCTGCCACGAACGCTGACGAGGAAAGTGGAAGAACTTACCACGTCCACCGCGAATTTGTCCATCCTCACTATTTGCCGGTCAGCAAGTCGTATTTGGACACGGTCAACATTTCTATAAAAGGAGATTTGGGACAAAATATTCCATTCACCAAAGGAAAAGTCACGGCGAAACTCCATTTTCGAAAACGGTTTTCTCACGACTCTTAAGTCATGTATCCAGTGTACCGAGGGGTTGCTCGACAGCGAGGACACGGTTTAGGAGATATGTTAAAATCGGCCTTTCGTTCGGTGGCCCCGGTGTTGAAACCGATGGTGACACGCGGATTGCACGCCTTGAAAGATGCGGCACTGACGCAAGGCAAAGAATTTCTCCAAAATGTCATCATCAACAAACAAAACCCTAAAGAAGCCTTCATGAGGGCAGGCAAAAATGTCTTGCTGCAAACGGGCAAAGACATTTTGGGTCGCCGAGAAACACCTATAAATGCCCTACACGCTACCGAGTCAGGCATTCAGCAAGGACAAGGCAGAAAGAGACGACGCAGAAAACACCCTTTCACCAGACTTCAAGCTAGAAAGGCCAAGAAAATAAGAACCGTTCGAGACTTAGACGTTTTCGATTATTGAGAAAGAACAAACAAATGATGCACCGAGAGTCTTGCGCTTGTTCCAAGTCGGAACTGGATCTGTTTGCCATGGCCCCCCCCCCCACCATGATGACCATGCAAGAATCCCAGTGGGTGGAATTTCACCCCGTCTCCTCTTTGACGGATTCCGCTCCCATCGAGTTTGAAATCAAAGGACAGCCCGAAGATTACATCGATCTGAATAGCAGTTACTTGTACCTGAAAGTCAAAATTCTAGATAAGACTGGAGGTGCTGTAGACGATGAACCAGTAGCTCCCGTCAACAATTTCATGCATTCCTTGTTCAGTGGAGTGGACTTGTACTTGAATAAGAAATTGGTTAGTAGCAGCATGGATACTTACCCTTATCGTGCCTACCTGGAAAATTTCTTGACGTACGGAATAGATGCCAAGAACACTCATCTCAATGCCTGTGTGGTATGGGAAGCTGACGAACCTACCAAGTTTGAAATATTGGAAACTGATGAAAAGAAAGAAAACAATGATGGATTTCTAGAACGAAGAAAGAGAATCACGGGAGTCGACACAAGTTTAGAACTGATGGATCGTTTGCATTTGGACATGTGGTTGCAAGAAAAGCATTTGCTGAACGGGGTGGATGTCCCCCTGAGACTGAATCGTAGCAGTACCGCTTTCCATTTATTGGCTGATAGTGACGGTTACAAAACCAAAATCCAAGAAGCCAGACTCTACGTACGCCGTGTGGAAGTGTTACCTAAAGTGGGAAACGACATCAGTCAGACGTTGAGCAGAACGACCGCCAAGTATCCCATACGACGCGTGGAAGTGAAAACCTTTACCATTCCCAAGGGACAGCGATCCATGATCAAAGATCATTTGTTCCAAGGACAGTTACCCAAACGTTTGATCGTTGGTATCGTCGAGAATACAGCCTTCAACGGAGCTGCCGAAAAATAATCCTTTCTACTTTCAACACTTTGGCGTGTCCAAAATCGAAGTCAGTCGCGATGGCAAAACCTTGTGTACCCGACCGGTTGAACCTGACTTTACCAAGAAGAATTACTTGAGATCGTACTTGTCCCTGTACGAAGCCACCGGATAGTTAGGAACCAATACCAGTCACGGTATTACGTACGAGGATTATGCAGGAGGCTACGCTTTGTGGGCTTTTGATTTCACTCCATACCAAGGCAGCGACGAGGGACATTTCCACTCTATAAAATGCGGCCAGATTCGTGTGGAAATTCAGTTTAAAGACCGAGACCCTGATGAAACGGTGAACGTCATCCTGTATGCAGAGTTCGATAATACGATAGAAATCAGCAGTTTGAGAGAAGTCATCCTAGATTAATAGAAACCATGGAAGACTGTTGTCCCTCTTTACCTAGTGGAGAAACTTTGGACATGAAATGTGAGGAGACTGTGGAAGAAGAAGTGATCATGATGAAGTCGAGATGACCAGAACAAGAAGCCCATTTAGTCTTCTGTTTTGCCAAACACTTGGTGGAAAAAATGACGGAATTGATCAAGAAATATTGCTATGGATGTCAAAACGATCATCCCAGTCAAATTCAACACGATAAATGCCTGATGTTGAGTCAAGAAGAAAAATTGGACGAGTATCTGGACGAGGCTTGGAGTCTCATCTCGGACAAAGACGTGTTGCACCAGTGGTATAAAGACTTGCGTGAACATTCTTGTCCACCATTAACCACTCAAGAGATCCATCGTATCGAAGCTCTCCTGAATCAGAGTGAGGAGACGAAACGAAGAAACGGTTACTTGTCAGACATTTTCAAGCAAAAAGTCAGGATCGAATTGACGACTTATTATTACCTGTGAAGAAGAAAAAAAAAACCACACAAATGGATACCTGGGAACTTTATTACCTTTTGAACCACAGTTCGTATACGGCTTCTTTCAATCCTGTCGTCTGTGCTAAAGATGAACTCCCTCATCGCAAACCTAAAGACCATCAAGCTTACGTAATCAACACGGACGAAAGTCATCTCCCAGGAACCCACTGGGTAGCCGTCTACTTTCCTCAAGAAGGATGTGTGGAATATTTCGATTCGTACGGATTGCCCCCTTTGGAAGACGATATCATCGATTTTATGAGAAGAAATGCTCAGACTACCCGATTCAATAACGTGAAATTACAAGGCACAGATTCCTTGGTGTGTGGACAGTACTGTGTGTATTTTCTGCATCATCGCAGCTGGGTTATTCCTTAGAACATTTAGTGACTCATTTTGATCCTCGTTCTTCTGCTAGAAACGATGTGAAAGTAGATCGATGGTTTTGTGACCATTATGCTTATCTTTTGTCTCAAGCTAGGAAACGTAGTGTCCATCAATGGCCTAATGATTTCCAACAGTGGAAATCACAATTTCATTCACAACGTTGTCAGCCCTGTTTAAAGTAGACTGTCAATTGAGAAAATATGTTTGTGATTTGAAAAAAATTGTTTGATGTTATATTGTTGGATTATTGTTTAAAATGTGTTAGAGTTGTTGTTTAGTGTTAAGTGATTATTGAATAAAAAATGTTGTGTTTTGAAAAAAAATGCCTTTGTGGTTTGTTTAGCTATAAGAATGTTGGATTCATGCTCTTTCATTTCTTACTATCCCTCTCATGACACTCACTGAACGTTGCGGCTCGAAAACCGTGTGGGGATGTTTTCCTTCACGTCCGCGCTTTGACTTTAAGAACCGGGGGTTGTTTCCAGTCTAACCATCCATTGTCGACTCATCCTCCTACGAAGATGTGCTCCAAACTGGCTAAGCTCAACGAAGCCTACGTGAATTTGCATCGGGTCAGACACAGTCTGATACCAAAGCCAGAAGAAATAGAGAATGTTAGAATATTAAAAGTCACTGAAGACCTGATAGAAGAGCTCTTCAGAGAAGAGATGAACAGGGAAAAAGAAGAATGGACAGAGAAGTACAGACTTCAGAGACAGCAACAACAGCAGCAACATCAGCAACAACAGCAACAGCAGCAGCAACCTGAACCTGACAGAGGCTTTGTCGATTGCCGTATCGACACCAAAGAATTCTTCTTCTCTTTCCGAAGAAGCAGACCTATCGCCAGAATGTCTATCCTCAGAGGACATCGCATTCTTAGAAACTAAAAAAAGATTGCCATAGCAAACAAAAAAACAGCCCTTTTCAGGGCTACCCAATACTCTAGAAAAGAAATAACGATAAATTTGCCAATGTGTGTACGTAGAGTAGTGTGAATATAAACACTAACTCTTTTTTAAAAAATGTGAGGGTATGTGTTTGTGTTTGTAAGTGCTCAAGTAAGTTGGTATGGATAGTAGATTAACATGATGTCTTTTTTGGTGTTTGAGGTGTATATTTGGGGTTAGATTGGACTGCTTTGCGTATGTGGATAGTCTATTGAAGTGATTTATGAAAAAAAAATTAAAATAGTGATGGGTAGCATAAAAAGTGAGTGAGTGTTTCTTTTAGGTCCGCGCGTTGATGGGTTATGATCTAGGTAAGATAAATTTTATGTTTTTAGGGGGATGTTTTCCTTCACGTCCGCACTTTCACTATAAATTTAAACTCGTTCAGCAGTCCAGCTACCCTTGTTGATTGATCAACACCAGAATGAACACAAAACTGTCTAAACTGTTGGAACTTCATGTGCATCTGGAATATGCCAGGCGCATATTAAATGAACTGGCCGCGGAAGCCATTGTGGAGGAGGGAAGGATAAGAGAGGAGGAGGAAAGAAGAAACAAAGAAGAGGAGAGAAGATACAAAGAAGAGGAGGAGAGAAGAAACAAAGAAGAGAAGGAGGAAAAAGAGAGAAGAAGAAATTTCAGAATCCCAGAAACCGAAAATTGGGATTCTGAAGCCACATATCCTGCCTCTGCTCTCTCCCCCAAAAAGGTAAAAAGTAACTGGGTGACAAGATGTGTTTGTGGCGCCAGGCCTGGAAGGTGCCACCATTAACCAGGTGTCCATGAAGTTAAAAAAAACCAGGCCTTTTCAGGGCTACCCAATACTCTAGAAAAGAAATAACGATCCATTTGCCAATGTGTGTAGGTAGAATAGTGTGAATATAAACACTAACTCTTTATTCATAGTGAGAGTGTATGTGTTTGTGTGTTTGTGTTTGTGTTTGTAACTGTTCACGTAGGTTGGTGTGAATAGTAGATTATGGGTTTCTTTATTGTTTCTTAGCGTATGTGGAGAGTATAGTTTGGGTTATATTATATGAAATGAGAAAAGTGGGGATGTTGTCCTTCACGTCCGCGCGTTGTTTGGTCATGATCTAGGTAAGATCAGTTTTATGTTTTAGGGGGATGTTTTCCTTCACGTACGCGCTTTAAGTATAAGAACCCACAGTATTCGTCGTTCAAACCATTCTACAGAGAAGATGGCTTCGAACCAGCTAGATAAATTTCAAACATTGCAAGACGTCCTTGACAATTTGGGAATGATAGAGCAAATGCTAGTACGACTCAATGAAGACCACTATTCTTATAGTCCGCATAGAGTAAAAATTGAAATTAACAATTTAAGAAAAGCAAAGGATATGATAAGTGGTGTGATGAAGGAAATAAAGGAGGAGAAGGAGGATGAAGAGGAAAAGATAAGAATACGCAAATGGAACGAAAAAATTGAAAAAGAAGAAGAAAATGAGAAGAGGAAGAAAGAAGAGGAGGAGGAAGAGAAGAAAGAAGAAGAGGAGGAGGAGAAAAAAAAGAAGAAAAAGAGTGTAGGAGAGAAAATAAGAAGTTGGTTGAGAAAAAGAAGAAATTAGAAGCAGAAGAAGAAAACCCAAAGGCCCTTTTCAGGGCCAGCCATATTTCTCGAAAGGAGATAGCCTTTCAATTGCCTACCCCTTTTTTTAAATTTTTTTTTTTTTACAAAACAAAATCCCCTTGTCCCTAAACAAGCCCAAACTCTATTCCCCATGTTAAATTCCCCTTGTACGTAAAGTGACCCACGATTTATTCCCATGTTAAATTCCCCTTGTACGTAAAGTGACCCACGATTTATCGCCATGTTAATTCCCATTGTACGTAATCTGACCCACGATTTTTCGCCATGTTAAATTTCCATTGTACGTAATCTGACCCAGGGGGGTCTGTAATGCTAATGTCCATTGTACGTAATGTATCCCCCTTAACTACTCATAAATACCCCATCAAAATATCTACAAACTAAATTTTTTATATAAAATTTGGTTTTAAATAAAACATACAACACATCTGAGGGGGAAGCACAACGATAAAATACTTTTTAATTTTTTGGAAATGGGGGCATATTTCCAGTGCCCCCCCCAAAAAAAAAAAAAAAAAAACTGTGTGTGTGTGTGTGTGTGTGTGTGTGTGTGTGTGTGTGTGTGTGTGTGTGTCGGAGGCGTAGCTGGAGGGGGCGGGGCAGGGGGTACATATGTCCCGGGGCGCCAAGGTACAGGGGCGCCAAAATGAGGCTTACAACGTTACATTATAATAAGTAAACAAGGGTAATATTTAAAAATGTGATTAAACGGGGAGGGGGCTGGGGCGCCAATTTTATAGTTCGTCCCCGGGCGCAAAATATCATAGCTACGCCTCTGGTGTGTGTATGTGTGTGTGTGTGTGTGTGTGTGTGTGTGTGTGTGTGTTATTATACCCATTACATTACTTGCAAAATATATATGGTGCTGACATTTTCGGCAAGAAGGAGACATACCGATATTCTGTATATAATTATTTTAATGTTTTTTCAGAGCGAGAGTATTGGGGCTTGATCTGTTCAATATATTTCTCAACTGATATAGCGGGTATAATAAAGCCCCCCCCCACCCCGTGTTCGCCACAGAGCGCTCGTGTAATATACGGTTTAATACAAAATACATGATCGTGGGCAGGAATATACAAATTTTGGTCGATATACATGATCGTTGGTATCTATTCAAACGAGGGCCATGAAATACATTAGCAAATTCCTACAGTATTTTAAGGCAGGCGATTGCGAATTATTTAAACCACATTCTTCATCTGTCACAGATTTTAGAATCATTTTGAAGTGGCTGCTTTATCTCGAGGAAAACGAGCGGTAAGTGTTATATAAAACAAAATCTTAATAGCAATTCGATCACTTTTGCGTCATTTTACAGTAAGAATAGTAACAAATAGAAGATAATTTCTTTTCCTACGTTAGGCCTAATACCTGGTATGTTTCTTAGTGTGGCACACACTCACAAAAAAACAAAAGAACACCAACACCATTTTAAAAAATCCACAAAAACGAGTGGCGCGCCGAAGCCACGGTCTAAAATGTTTTCTAAATATTTATTTATAGTATCAATCACAAATTGAAATATATCCAGTATTAGCGTTGGAAAAAAAGTTTTCTTTTTGTTATATTTTTTTAAATTATCTCATCCTAGCGAAACACTTTCTGCAAATGATCTTAATAAAGGAAAATAATAAATTAACCTAAACCACTTTGAATGTCGACCGTAACTTTTATTTACACGGCATCATGCGCGGAAGAAAATACCAACTGAACCGGGATTTCAGACAGCAGATGAACTTGATTCATTGAACTTCAGTAGCAATTGTACAATCAAACAAATGCAACAATGAAAAAGTAGAGCTATGAAAAATTGAGAATGTTAGATTTGCGGAGGATTTATTCCGAATTATTGTCTGCTAATAGAGAATTCATGTCAGTTGCTGTGTCAGGGATGTCCACACAGCACGCCGTCCAAATGTGAAGTTGCGTCGTGCTGAAAGACTTAACACTGTGCCATAATTTATCTTATGTCATGTAAAGAAGCTGCTTAAATTATAGTATTTAAAATTTTCTTCATTTTGTTAGAGCTCAAGAAATTAATTCTGGTTTGAAAGACAAGATGACGGTAAAACTCAGAAGACGTAGCTGTACAGTACCGTTGGTGTTTGAGACATCATAAAAAAAGGTAACTGCGTTAACTTCGCTTTTTGTTTGGTAATATGTTGGAGATTATCTTTTGCAGATCTTCTTTGAGCTTGGAGTAACTTTTACATTCTAAACATTTTTATTTGCACTTATCTGCTTAACATGTATTGCTGGGATATCATATAGAATATGAAGTCAGTTTAATGGTACTATATTTTACATATTTGAATGATAAATTAATGGTAAATGATAAAATGATAAACTACAAAATAAATAATTTGCCCATTATCCCAAATATGGTAATTAAAACAAACATTGAATGTAAATTCAGATATAATGAGCAGTTGTAAGAAGTAAGAAATAACATTGTATCAATTGAACCAGTTATGTGTTATCATCATCAATTGTAAAATAAACACATGGAGACAAGTATGCTTAAATTCTAAAATGAACACACACACACACACACACACACACACACACACACACATGCATATGGTATTTTAATCTAATACAGAAAAGGTGACATTGATATATGCAGACCAAGAATTTTTTTCTTCTACAGATACAAATTAAAAAGCCTAATTTTTGAGAGTTTCACCTACCACATTCATGATGGGAAAGGGCCACTAATTAAGAGATGACATATGTGGAAGAAAAATACCATCCATGTTGAAAAGGGCTAGAGGTAATGTGAGAAAACATAATTTATCAATCTGAATTAACATTATTGTTGCTATTTTATCTCAAATGGTCAAAAGGCTAAGTGGGTTTATGTAATGGTCCAGAGTGTGTTATTTATTTCACATCCCCTTATGTCTTTCAACAGTAAGAAATTGGCTACTTTGGAGTTCATAGTTGTGATCAATCTGTTTATATAAAACTGGGTTTTGGGCTTAAATCAACTTCTTGGATAAATCTAATAATGAGCAAAATCCAAGTACATGTATATACACGAGGTGATCATGTATAAGATTAGTTGAGTTTTTTAACCAGCCTAAAAGCCATACTTCCACAATATAGATTAAAATCATTAAGTTGTCCTCGAAGTTTGATGAGTGTTAACCATTAATAATAATAAAGTGATCTTTCACCTGACTGAGCATGTTACCACCGCATGCAATATTTATACATATAGTGCAGTTTTTACTAAATTTAGAATACATGCTTATATAAATGAGATCTAGATTGAAGAAGTGAACATGCATACAAATACACGAGGTTATAACCACTACTGCTGATTCAAGTTTGATCATACTTGGCCATTTGGCTTATATAGTCAAGCTTCACAATGATGCTTATTATGAGTGTGATAAAGGTATGTTAATGAAGTGACCTTGCATCTGATTGGCAGAGTTTCTTACGACTTGCACAACAGTGTTTATGATCCAATTTAGATCTAACTTGTTTAATTATTTGTTTGTATGTCTAAGGCTGTAAGCAAATTCTATGCATATAATGTTGTGGTTCTACATCTCACTAGCCATTCTTGCTACTGCTCTTAAAACTATTTCTCATTAATTTTATGAGACTTGGTAAATAGATTTATCTCATCAAGATATAGCAAAAGAGCAATTTTGTAAAAAAAATATTCATTCATATTAAATGCAAATTCAGCATCTGATTGGTTGACCTTGCAAATACTATAAGGGCTATATTTCTGACAAAAAGATTATTTTGATCTAATGTAGCAGAAATGTTTATATGGTCAAAACATCGAACATATTTGATAACAAAAAAGAAATAGTTTTTCATGTAAATTTGATAAACATTGATAAATCGGTTCATATCATTAAAAGCTTGGAAGAGTTTGATTACATGCGAGACCTTCACATATTAATCATGCTTTATTTAGAGAATTATTTTTGTCAGGATTTAGTAAAATAGGTAAAATCAATATGGACTGGTTTTGTTATGTACAGCAACACTAGTTGTTTACTGAGTACTGAGGGAATTGGAGTAAGGCAAGGCTACATTGCAGTAGGTAACCTGGTTGACTTGATAACAGGATTGTAACACATACATTTTTATCAGGAGTCTAGCATACATACCATTGATTCACTGCAGATACTGTCCCCGTTAGTTACCTTTTAATACTCAACTCATTTGGGTTTTTATGTCACAAATCCCATAGGGATTAAAATTAACATCATAGGTCTCACTGGATAGTTTCGTATTTTGACATGCACCTAATTTTTAAGGTAGAAGGCATGAACCTAATTATCACAAGCCTAGCATTTCTAAATTCACACATAAGCTAAATCTATAATATGGTTTAGATTTACTTTGAGCTAGGCATGGAAATAGGTTGACTTGTTGGTGACTGCCTGTCACAGTTAGATGAGCATTGGAGATCAAATACGTAACTTGGTCTGCAAATGAGCTGCCGACCTTTATGTGTGTCTGCTACAGAGGCAAATATAAAAAAAACTAGATGGTTGAGGGGTGATGAAAATTATGCTAATTTGCTATAGTACTAGTGGACTTTATTCATGCATAAGGCACATAGTGATTCTTTTTCTGCTTGTCACAGAAAAATATTGAAAAAAGCTATTTCTTGTCAAAAATGAATGTAAAATTTAGGAGATGGTGGCAGTGATGGTTCACTATGGAAACCAATAGTTAGTTGCATCAGGAATTAACATGATTACTGCAGTCAAAATCTCACATGTATGCTTTCTACAAAAATCATTAGTTTGTTTTTGTTAGTATCTTCAGTGTAAAATTATTCTCATTTTTCTGTAATCGGTCATTGTCGGATGAAAATTCACCAGATAAACTGTCCAGTGAGACCATAAAATATACAATTAGAAAATAAAATAAATTTATTCTAGAAAGAAATATTGCATGCAACTCTGTGACACAAATGAAATTAATGAGAAAACACTTAAACAAATGGCTAACATTACTGATCTGGCTTATATACCTTAACAGTTGGCCATTTCACTATGGAGTAGTCAGGTATATCTAGTATTGTAAGAACAGAACCTAAACAGTAATCTCCAAACTTTTATCAAATCAATTGCATACTTAGGTTTGGAAAGTATTTCATGGGAATTATGTTAATTTTTAAAGATCAAAATGTACCTGCATGTTTTGACCCTACCAGAACCAAACTGAAAGCTCAGATGTGTGCAGCTGCTTTTGCTCATCACAAACATAATTGGGAGTATAACTGCTAACTTTACCCTCTAGCACACATTTAAGATCTTTACAGTTTTTAAATTCAGCCTTCTAATTATATAATTTTCATTACATTGGTTAATAATTAGTCACTTGTGATGACACTTATAACTAATCAAACCACAGCCACTGAGAGCAAACTAAGCACTGATATTTATATGGTACAGTGGCAATATACAGTCTATATGGTGCACAGTTAGTTACCTACCCATTAAACTGACAACACATGAAACAAACTGAACAATTCTGAAAGCCTTGCATTTGACTTTATTTATCTGTATGGTAGAAGAGAACATGAGTTGAAAAGCTTTTAAAGAAAGACCTTGATATCAAACCTAATAATAGCTGCAGGAGTTATAGTATGGATAATTAACCATTCTCTCAGTTTCAAACTGGGCATTCCATCCCATGGGGTTCTGAATGTAAACCAAGTGTAACTGATATCCTAATGAACTGTAAAGACCATAGCAGCACAACAGCAGGGGACCAGATATGTCCAGATCCAGGAATCATAGACCAGTTTCAAACTGATAATGAGCCACATAAAAATTACACATCTGCTAAAACTTATGTGATTAAGATAACTTAAACTGCACTATTATTAATCCTCCTCCTCCACATCATCATAATTGAGATGCATCATATATGTTTGATTGTAAAATAGTTTATGCAACATAATTCAGTGAAGACCTCTACTGCTAATTTACCAGTGAACCATTTGTTTCAATGAACATATTTTATGTTGTAACAAGGAGCATCATTTAAACATTATGATACATATCATACCTGTATATGAAATCTTAATACTAACACTTATACTTGCAATACTACTACTAATAAAAACACCTGCACTGATAATTTGATTATGCTCAGTTGGACTTATATCTAAATGATTACCAGCTGTATGAAAAGACATATTTTAATATATAGATATTGGATGGAATACTAGTTACCACAATTGAATAGTCATATGATAAATGATATATTATTATTTTAAACAAGTTATATTTGCAGTGAAACATACTTTTACATTATCTTCCCTTAAATTTCATTTATAGAGCAGCATACTCTGCATTCATTAAAATACTACAACTTCCAGAACCACAGAAATCAAAAGATATAAACAAAAACCTCCTTACATGTATCAACAGTTGTCACTTTATAGACAGAACCATGAAGATTTAGGACAGGATGTTAACAAATTAGGTATTCAAGTTAAAAAGAAAAAAATACCAAGTAAGCTTACTACCAAAAAAATCAAACAATAATAGTGAATTTTAGTACATTCCCAGGAAACAGAATATATGATTTTTCTTAACTGGATCTGATACATCTTAAATCTATAGAAAATGATTCATATTGTATGACTAAAATATTATGTAAACAAAAATTCCATCACTTTTTTCAGATGCAACATGCTTCTTGATCATAAAGTATACCAGCATTCGGCTATAAGATGGGGAGCTGTAGGGCTCAGTGGTTAGCTTTCTGGACCTGTGAAATAAGGTAGGTTCAAATTCTACCATCGGACCAACCCGGGTTAGCTACCATGGTGTGTCCTTGGGCAAGGCACTATACTTAAAGTGCCTTGGCACTAAATGACTTACTTGTGTTGCTTTACCATAAAAAGCCAAACCAAACACAAAGCAACAACTTTAAAATATGAGTTTTGTCACTACTAAATAAAGGAAAATCATACTGAAGAAGTGTTTTTGTTAATACAGTTTAATGGATCTAAAAAATCTCTTTCTTCTGCAGGAGTTTGAAATGTTAAATTAAAAAGGTCATGATTAGGGCTGTCAATGGGTACTCGGGTACCCGGGTACCCGACCGTATTGAAAAACCCGGGTATTGAAACGTAAACGCGGGTACCCGTAAAAAAAAATCGCCACACTCGCCAACCACTTCAAACAGGTGTGACAGTTATGGCTTTAATTAGAAACCAGATCCCTGCTTAATATAAATAAACAATACATCAGAGAGTCTGTTTGGATTAATAAAATTCATTGGGGGGGGGGGCCCGAGTGGCCGAGTGGTCTAAAGCGCTCTCCGTTACGGATCACTGCCATCTCACCTCTGTCTGCGCTGGTTCGAGTCTCGGATTCAGCCAATGTGGGTATGTGAGAAAGCTTGCCAGTAGCTTCTCGAGGGTCGGTGGTTCTTTCCGGGGTTTTCCCGGGTTCTTCCTCCACCATTAATACTGGCCGCCATGTATAGCCTATCGTGTGCTGAAAAATGGCGTTAAACCCCACAACAACAACAACAACAAAATTCATTGGCATTGTGCAACAGGACAAACCGTTATCCCCCAGGCATTATATACCAAGGTTAAAACATAGCATTGTTCTACAGGTAATAAACCTCTTTGTAGACGATAACTATTGATTGTGGGTGCTAAATGATCGGTACATTGTTTGCTCTTTTAATGAAATCCAGATGGATACCTTTGATTTCCGAACACACGTGTCGAAGAAATCCCACAATTTATATTATGAACAATTATCACCTAGACACCTTGAAATCTTCGTACACACACACACACACACACAAAGACGGTTTTAACGCATTACTCTTCTCATGTAGTAAAGCTGCTTTACACGCATGCGTGGGTAATTCAAATCTGCGGTCAAAAGCCGATGAATAAACGTGGTCTGTTCTAACAAGGACTTATACTTTAAAAAAAAGGTGAGTGTTCTAAAGGATTTAACGCGGCTGATCACAGTGATCATTAAAAGTTGGATTATACCTACCATCTGTGTACAAAGGTCATTCTAAATAAATGTATTAATTAATAGCGTGCGGTCAGATCATTCGCAGCTACATCGGTGCGGACGCATCAGACCGAATAGTGCATTACACGGTTAGCCTCTGTCGCCATATAAAATATTAAAGAAATGGGGATAACAATTAGTTGGTCTACGGTTGTACATGTCATTCATGTGCTAACGGGTACCCGGGTACCCGTTAAATTTCGCAACGGGTACCCGGGTTGGTTTTTCGTGATTTTTGACAGCCCTAGTCATGATTACACGTTGCTTTGTTTGTGCACATCAGGCTCCATATCCCATATCCAGCTAAAATTTTCAGTAGAGTCTGAATAAAAAATATTTTAATCTGGATGATAATATTCTTTCTCCATTCATATATTACATCACCAAGATTGATCCAGATAAGATTACATTGTACTATTACACTGAGGATGAGTATGCCTCATAACAACTGACAAATGTGGAGAGAATGGAGTTAAAATGAACTTTGATTTCTTTTCAGCCATAACACAAGATGATCATTTATTATGAAAAAACCTGAATAAAGTTGGAGTTCATAACCATGACAGTCTTGATATAATATAAATTCAATATATTATTGTTGTCTTGAGGTATAGTTCTGTATAGTACAATCTCACACAAGATCAGGGTATATTTTAGTACCATACAGTTAATTCAGGATTGTATTAATACCTATTCTGGTGAATGAAAATTTAATAAGATTTACTATTTTGGAACCAGTTGCAATAAAGTTTACTACACAAGAGAAAATATGACTTTACTGTAATATCTAAAATGTAATATCTGCAAATAGAATACTTGCTTGACTTTACACTTCAACTATATCATAATATTTATTTGAAATGAATTTATACAAACGGCATTAAATTGGGTTTCAGGCTGGTAATGACAATGGTCACACTGACTTAGACCCAGGGTGGGCAAACATGTCACCGATTGCCACAAGTAGCAAATTGGCCATGTAAGTTTGGCTCAGTTGTGGCATGGTATAATGTTTTTCACTTCTCATTCACCACACCTGTGGCTACATTGAAAAATAGTTTGCCCACCTCAGACTTAGACAACTAGTAAATTATGAAAGAAAAATGTTATTAAATTATGCTTTTCTGGATTGCTAGATTATTAAGTTATTGTTGACTTGAAGTTAGAATATTTTGTCAGTGAAGATAACACTCACAACGACTTTGTCATTTTGAGCTTTTTGTGAAGACATTGGAATTATGTGCATGAAGTGCTAGATTAAGTGTGTGTGTGATTAGGATTTGTTACATTACAAAAAAATGTAATGTAATTTAAAAAATTACTAGTTTAAAAAAAACTCAATCATATCATGGATTAAGTAATGATTAAATTGTATTGCAAAGATCAAGTCAGCAAGGATAACACTCACAATGACTTGGGTATTCTATATGCCTAAGAACATTTTTGGATATATACTGTATAAGAAATTGAATCATGTATTGCAGCATAAGAACAATTTCTCAGGCATGGAATTAGATTCTTAAATACAGAAAATCAGTACATGCAAAATAAATGTATTGGTATGTGAAGATAACGCTCACTTGACAATATAGCCAAGTTCTTATAACAAATAATATAACTATATGTAGTTTGCTTGTAAAATAAGTTAGGAATGAATATTAATTATATAATTTAGAATAGAGAAAAACACATTAAATTCCATCAATAAATATTTTGTGCTTAAATAAAATCTTAAACAAAAATGTACAAGTCCAAAATATAGTTCTAGAATGTAAGACATGGCACATGTTGCTTTTGTTTTAGTGCTATGTCTTACAACCCAAATAACGGCCATGTATATGTGTTCCAATGTCAATTGACATCGAAATGAGTAGTCCAAGTTTCAGGAATATCTCACACACTTGGCAGCCTATATCGACACTCTTCCACTAATTTATGTGTAATTAATATACTTACAGTGCTGTCTTTATCCTGGTGGAGTGAAAATATGACACTAGCAAATGGACACATTTTCATGTTCCATTGACATACATTTGAATTTGTTGCAATGCAATGGTAGTCGAGGTACGCCAAAGTATGTTTAAGTAGGTTCATGTGGGGAATATGTTTCTTGAATGAAACGAAACATTGCTTACAGTTCCAATAGGCAAAACATATTTTTATTTGTTTCCTTAAAGAATAATGTTTCAGCTTAACCTGATTTTGGCATTTCTGACTGTCATCGCTTTCCAGTCAACTGAAATGTAGGCCAACAAAACTTGAAAACAGGTCCGGTTCTTTTGTGAGAATTTGAATTTATTAGAGAAAAGACATCAGGGTAAGTAAAGTCTGACAAAAACATTATAACTTTACTTTGTAGAAATGCAATGTTATTGGTTACCAGTTGTGTGTGATATTTCTGAAAATTTGACTTTCATTACACTGTTAGTTTACATCAAAACGCTGCACACAGTACCCTTCGTTAGGCAGTAAGACCCATCAGCCCCCCAACAAAAATATTGGGTGATGTGCCTTATGTTATCGGACTAGTCCAGAATATTGCTTAATGTTCCTAAACAATATACAGAACAGTAAAAAACACCTTAAAGAAAATAAATAACTTTTAAAAAAGCTCATAGTAATTGCAGTATTAGTTAGAAAGCTGCTGAGCTGTCTTCATACATGCAGCCCACAACACCTTATATACTTATGACATATTGCATAAAAAACCCAGCTTGTTAGAACCTTTAAACAAACATGGGACTTAGTATCGCAAAAGTACATTTAGTAAATCTGCAAAATAATTATATTTAAAAAATTACCAACATAATAGTTTGCACATTAGTAAGAAATGATTATATAGCCAAGAAGAAAAAAAATGTTGATTTCTCGTGGTACATGCCATGTTTTCTGCTGCTGCTCATAGCAAGGGTTCAAAACCTGTGTTAAGCTACGCACTTTTACAGTATCATCGAGATACACCACATGACAAGATTAGTCAGTATGTGTTTGTATCGAGTGAAATAAAGCAGAGAAAATCAAAACTTAAACACAGTGACATACAGAAACTTAATATTGGTATAAACACATTGAGTATATATTGTAAAGTCGGAAATGGTTAATTAAAAATAGTCATTAGTCAAATTATCAAGGATGCCAGGTACTAGCTTTGATACTCTATTTTTTGTTTACTGAAAACATGTAGACTCAAGCCACATCTATAATGATAATTTCTGGCACTTTCAAGGCTGATATAGCCCTTTAATTAAAACCTGCAAAATGTTTTGACAATTTTATCTGCACACATTGCTGCACATTTTATACACATCTGACTTGCCAGTATTTCACCCAGCCATTGAGCTACCATTGGCAGAGGAGATCATTTTGCGAAAAATATTTCCAGATCAAATCCTGTTTGGTGACTTGTAAATCGACGTGGAATAGCACAACCATAGCACAGATATTACTACCCCTACTTCGTGGAGACATTGAGGCTATGACATTGTAGCTACTCAACCTTCTGTCCTATGACCAGTTTGAATTTGGCGCTAGATATGGCTATTACCAAATACCGGTGTCTAAACAGTACATAGGTGCTTTCTGGAAAGATTTGCATGCAATAAGATTGCACATCAGATCCACAATATTTCCATCAATATCAACACAGATTGGGGTGGGGGGTCATTGAAATTGTTTCTACATATTTAAACAGGTTTTCAATGAATTGTTGCTTTTTGTTTTTATTAGCAGGTATTTATACATTTATAAAATGAGTGTCCTCTATCACAATATGTATCAATCTTCCTGCAAAAAAGTTTCCCTTGTTTTTTTGCTTCCAAGTTACTCCCATTTTATTCTTGATAAAAGTAGCTACCCCTCCCCTTACATCTCCTTATAATCATTCACAATCATAACCCCATTTAATTTTTCCTCACATAAAGTTATTAGTTCTTTAGTCAACTTATTATGTGTTTCTTGTAAAAAATCATATCTTAATTTGTCTTGTTGTTTAGTTTAATTATTTTTTCCCTATTTATTCAGTTTAAATTTGCTGAGGCTATATGGAAGCTTTTTTATATCCATTTTTGCCTCTCCACCAGGTTGTCACATTTTTGGTTACACATTAAGTATTATTGGTTTTAATTTAGAATTGAAATATCACCTAGGGGCTCAAATAGTAATATATTAGTCAACATGTAGACCCACTCCGTGACCTTCTTGAATCTGTAACCAAGAAATTCCGATTAACTATGCATCTTTTAGAATCATACAATACATTATATAAAATATAGTAATGTATACCTTAAAACAATACTGCATTTTAATCCAAGTTTCCAATTTTGCAAGAAGTTGTCCCGCACATACAAAATCATCATCTAACCAATATGTTAACTTGTCGCTAGAACATAAATTCTCAAAAAATTCCCCAGCGTATAGTCTGTTTCTAAATTCTTTAGTAATTTTCCCCCATCAACAAGACGTAAACACATTGCATCCTATTTCATTGGTGTTTCTCTTCCACATAATAGATTATTTTGTATAAAATGTTAAACTTTACTAATCTTTCTACAAGATCACTTTAGTTTGCAAAAAATATATCTTGTCATTTATTGGCATTCTACATTGAATTTTGTAAAACTAGCTATAAACCTGACCTAATTACTCAACTTAACTGCTGACAGAAACAGTCAACAGTAAATGTATTTCATTTCTATAGCTTGATGGATAAACATTACATTTTTTCAAAGCTGTGCACAGAATAGGCCGACATATCACGAGTCAGGAAAACATGGGGATGGTATCCCCTGTGTCCAGAATTAATATCATTTTGAATAGAATATTCTAGTGACAATTGCCTCTTTTCAAATGGTAGGCATTGCTTTACTTTATTTTCGTCAATCTGTCAAATTCGGTATGGATTTTGCTTTAATATTTGAGATGGAAACCTTAGGTACATATAAATGTCTGACAGCATTGTACATCATGGATGGTGTCCAACATACTTTTATGATCAGAAAACAAAGCCCCATTGTTTTAGTTATGGCCACTGATTTTAAAAATATTCATCCAAGCTAAATATAATGATAATAATAATGAGGACTTTATATAGCGCCTAATCTTTAGAAGCTCTAAGCGCTTTGCAACATTAGACAACATAAAAACATACACAATGATATGATTACAAAAACAAACACCATGAAATTAGAAAACATAAAAAACATGCTGAGAATATTTAAGGTAGTTAACATTATTAAGTCTTTAAGTTTGTTTTTGCAGTCGGAATAAGTAGTTTTGAGAGCACTCTTGAATGAGATCACTGCGTCTTTGTGTCTAAATTCAGTGGGCAATTCATTCCACGTTGCTGGGCCCTGGTATGCAAAAGAATGCTGTCCATATGACTTTGTTTTCATAGTGAGAATAATGAGTATATGATTGTCGGAAGAGGAGCGTAAGTATCTTGCTGGTGTGTACACATAGGCGAGGTCAGAGAGGTATGTTGGACTAGAGTCTGTCAGTGAAATGTAGCATAGAGAACAAATTTTGTGTTTGATTCTGGATCGAATGGATAGCCAGTGTTGGGTACAGAGCAGCGGGGAGGTGTGCTCTGATTGTGGTACTGTAAGTATGATCCAAGCAGCTATGTTTTGAACTTTTTGAAGTCTCTGCAGTAGATATTAAGATGAACCAGACAGAATTGACTTACCGTAGTTCAGTCTTGAAAGTAGTAATGAACACACAAGTGTTTTAGTGGCATCAACTGAAAGATATCTGCGAATGGAGCTGATGCGTCTCAGCTCAAGATATGCAGCCTTGCATATGTTCATGACATGTTGGTGCAATGTGAGAGTACTGTCCAGAGTAACACCTAGGTTTTGTACTGATTGTATGAATTTAATGTTGGTGTTGCTGATATTTATTGTGTGAGGTAAAGGATGTGAATGAGAAAGTCTTTGTGTTGTGATCAGAATGGACTCAGTTTTGTCATTATTCATCTGCAGCTTGCTACAAGTTATCCGTGATTTCACATCAGAAATGCACATCTCCACACCTTGGATGGTAGCATCAACTTCAGTTGGGTGGCTAGATTTGTATATTTGGGTGTCATCAGCGTACAATTGGTGAGACACTGGATGATGATCTATGACACTTGAGAGCAGCTGAGTGTATAGAATGTAGAGAACAGGTCCAAGAACAGACCCCTGTGGAACACCACAACATAGATCAACTGGGTTGGAGTGTAATCTGTTTGAGAAACACATTAAGTTTCCTGTGGCAAGGGCAATATGCAGATTGTACATTGCTAAAAAGACTATTTGAATTCAGACAAGATACAAGCTGGGATCGAACAACCTTTTCTTAGATTTTTTATATGAATTGGAGACTAGAAACCGGGCAGTAGTTCTTTAAATCGTTATGGTGTAGTGTTAGTTTCTTCAGCAGAGGTTTTACGATGGGAGTTTTGAAAAATGATGGGAATTATGCTGATGAGAGAGAGGTATTAATAACATCAGTTAGTGAAGGCAATACTGGATCTAAGCACTCAAGCAGCAGTAATGTTGGAATTGGATCAAATTCACATGACTTTTGGTGCACTCTAGGATGATTACTTAAGAATGCATTTATTGGTGGTGAGAGACTAAATACATGACTTGATACTTGTGTTTAGCATTAATTAGAAAGCTGAAGATTAGTAATCTTTTGACATACATATCTTAATTGTACCATTTAGTTTACAAAATTCAATGTAATTTGCATTGGTAAAATGTATAGCACAAGAAAAGTCATTATGAATCAGAGATAAATCATATCATTGTTTTGTCTGGAACTTGACGAATTTATTGCACATTTCTGTACACTACTTTGTTTTTAATCCAGGATTATTCACTGCATTTGGATGCATTTCATGGTGAAAATTCACCACCTGGATTTAAAAGTGGTGAATATTGCTAGCGATTGTTCTGCAAACCCTGTATGTCACAAGGAGTTAGTGTATTCAAGGACTCATACAGTATTTACAAGTTCTCATTGATATTTCAGATGAAAATGAAGAACTGAAAAAGAGATGAAAGTCTCAAGTGGAAACCTTTCTGTTAAGCCATCTCATCCAGAACCTCCTGAAATGGAGAGTATTTTGCAGACTCCAAGATTTCCTCTTATCCTGCTGATATTTTCTATTTAGTTTATTTGGTCTCTTTTTATCAATTTCTTTTATACCATGCCACAATTGGAAATTCCTTATCAAAAGTATGTATAAATTTCATCATTTTTCTGTCTGTTTAATAAGAGGTGTTTAAGAGTACTTACTTACTCATGATGCTGTATATATGAGATTAGATGTTTTGTTAAAAAAGAATGCATTTTGTGATATATTGTATCACTGCCTTATATACAGTGGTCATTGCAACCAGTATGCATTTTGTTTACATGCCAAAAAATCCAGTCTGATTTCTTTGTTTCTTTTTTACTGCAATTAAGGACTGGTGATTATTTTTATACATTTAGCTGCATCCGGAAGGACAACACCATCACCATCCCCATCCACTCCGGAGTGGAGAATATAAAGATTTCTCCCTGCCGGTTCCTCTGCAAGTAGTAAGTATTGAGGATGGAAACAAATGTACATTATAGAATAATGAAACAAATACTACATTTGGTTGACTATTATATAATCTCTTATTTCATTTACAGCTCTCTAAATACGAGTAAGTCAATTATACACTGTATTCATGAATTTAATTCTCATCTAAGGTAGTAGAACTGTTTTATGTTTGACAAAATGTTGGGTAATTTGTAGCAGTACACTAAAAACACATTTTGTAGCATTTAAAAATGCATATGTTCAGTGCATGTAAAACTCATTGGTTTGTTGTCACTTCAGTTGATAAAAGTCTTGTCATCTTGTAGACATTTTGAATGTTAGTGTTCAATGCTAAGGTCATATACATTAGTCAACATTAAAATTTGTTTGGAAAATGGAAGATCATGTCATGAAAGCACAAGCTCTTGTAGCTTAGATACTATTTTTTTCAGAACATTGTGAGATGTTAAATAATTAAATTACAGGTCATAAAACATACTGTTCATGACTTATTTGTGCAAATAAACAATGAATTGTTTTCATTGATGTGTCGACTGTTCATCATTCCATTGGTTTTTTTTATTTTCCATTGTATTACTCTTGCAGAAACCTGCTTGAAAAATAATGGCAAAGCAAAGACAAATGGAATGGAAGAGGCCATATCAGAGACCCTCAAATATGCACCCAACCAACACAGAATGATAAAAAGAAAAGGTAATCCGAATGACTCTTATTTCATCAATATTGGATTCAATTTCGTCTTTTAAAGCATAGCATTTGCAAAGCGGATGCATTTCTAAACTTATAACAAAATCAGCTTATCCTATTGCCAAGGACTATCAGAGCTTTGATCGGACAAGTGCCTCCATTTAGAATTTTTATTCACATGAAATATTTGGACGAAATAAATTCATCTTTGCACAAATTGATTGCACCATGAAAGTAAGAGCAAAGTTATCTTGTATCTTGGCTTAACGATATTAAGGGAAGCACAAATGCAGTGAAGAAAATTTCATAGATTTTTATAATGCTGATTAACATGACTTCTGCATATGTAAGTAGTGCTGAGATGATATGACTTTATTTAAGCATTACATTTTTGTTTTAATTTGCAGGTGCCTGAGCAGAAGAAGTAATAGATAAACTTTACAGTGGAGTTGGAGACTGATTCTGATTCATAATCTTAATTAAGTCTAGAAAATAAAAATTAAAGTGATATTAAAATATATGTTGTATTGTTTCCTTCTTTCATTTTTCTCTTAAAAACAAATGTCTGAACCATTAGTCTATAAATTAAGTGGATTCCTTATCAGCCCATCTACTTTTACCTTACACCATGCTACTTTAAAAAAGATGAATTATCCCCATTAGGCTAGGTCCCCCCAACCCCCCACCCTACTTTGTCAACTTACCTGCCACATTTAAATCTAATGGAAGGCCCTGCTGTAAAGCCTGTTAGTAAAGTTACAAAACAAGAGGATTTCATACATTTGCAACTCCTAGATGGGTGGTAATGTTTTCATTTTGGTAATGTAGATTTGGACATTCTTACCACCAGTATGGAATATGTGTTTCAGAAACACAAGCAGCTTTCATCAGACTTGCATATAGGTTTTATATGTTGTGGGTATGTTGTAGGAAGTTTTTTGTTTAATAACATTATACAGCATTCCAGCAAGTTCACCAAATCACATTGCCACAACGTTATATGACGTTGCCACAATCTTATGGCAATGTTATTTCAACATGTAACTGTTAGCTCTGTTACACCTCTCCACGACGATGACACTGACAGCCTGGAAGAGGACCCCTCCCACAGACTATTATGATAGCAAGTTCAATTGCAAATTTTACCAAATCTCTCTAGGTCTTCATTGCTTTCATGGCCAAATACATGGAAATGAAGGGAAATGAGGGAAGATCATATGATATGATGCCAGTGGAAATGGCAGAAAAGTGTCTGTATTGTTCACCAACTACACCTTGTTCTTACAAAATGTGGCTGTTACACATTCCCATGATGATGTCACTGACAGCCATCAGTGAGGAATGCCCCAACAAGCATAATACAAATTGCTTCCATTGTAATAGTTACAATTCCATTCTGACCGCTCCGGTGTCCTAGTGGTTAGAGCGTCCGCCTCAGAAGCGGGAGGTCATGGGTTCAAACCCTGGCCAAGTCATACCAGAGACTTACAAAAATGGTATTAACAGCTGCCTCGCTAGATGCTCAGCATTAAGAGGTTAGTGTTAGGACTGATCGGCCTGGTGTCAGGATAATGTGACTGGGTGCAGCATCATACTACATGTCTGCAGCATGATGCCCCAGTGCTACACATCACTATAAACTGCCACAATGCAGACATCATAGCAATATAACTGAAAAATTATTCAAATTATGTTAAAAATCAAATCACACACACACACAATTCCATTCTACAATCCAGAACCGACACTAATTCCGCACTACAGTTCTTGCATTTCAATCCAATTTTGCTTTTGAAATGTAGTGCCACTCGATTCATAATGAACCCATTCTATTCAAACACTCGCAAATACTTATTATTCCTGTCTACAGCTGAAAAATATCTATATAAAAAATTGTGTAACTGTGTTTTATGCAAGGGCATGGACATGCACAAAAACTTGCACCTGAAGCTTGAATAAAACCCGACTTCGGATAAGACTTTACCCATCGATTACCCCAGCTTGGGGATAAATTCCGACCATGGCGATTTATTATATATCCATTGACTGCTCCAGCTTGAGGGCAAAATCCAAACACATCCCTAAAAAGATAACAAGTATAACTGCTCTTTACCTTCTGTAAATGCCACTTGAGCTTCCTGATGCTGTTGTATCTGCCATTTGACAGAATCACGAACATGGATATATTTCTTAATTGCCTCTAGTTGTTGCGCTAGTTTAGCTGTATGGAATTCGATAGTGCAGACTCACTCATTATTAATATTACAACAGTGATTACACATCACCTGTCAGCACACCAATGATAAGTCAGTTATTTTATAACACATCAACAAGCTTGCCTCTTGCACCCCCCTTTTTATTTGGGCACCTGTGGACATGAATGTGCAAGGCTCAAATTGTCATTTTTAATATAAGATCTCAACATTTTTAAGGCCTTAATTTTAAAGACTGATCCTTAAAACCCCCAAAAGGTCAGTTCACCCCAACCCGTCTGGTGGATACAAGGCTCAGATCGACATTTTACGAGGTTTGTTTACCCCTGTCCCTGCTGGTTAGAAGTACATAATGAATACAAAGTAGAACCTTACTATGCATTTTCTTTGGCCATGTTTCTCATTTCCTCACACTTGTTTTGAAATCCTTATGTTATCAACAGGGTCACCAGCCTTTGTTTAGAGTAACAGCAAGTATATATATATATATATATATATATATATATATATATATATAGGTCAAAGGAAACAATAAAAATGTTTGATTTAACAATGACATATTTGCCTCAGGTCTATGATCCTGAAGTGAATATTAACTGTCCATTTATTTTCTTGGTGTTTTTTTAATAGGAAATTGATAATAGAGATTTCTGCGATGGTGAAGGCAATGTAAAAATTGGTTACTATAACATACTTTTTACGCCATGTTTGAAAAAATAAATCCAATTGAAATGTTATAGTCTGAAAATCTTCATTAAATTAAATTAATATAGGGGAAAAAACTTTAAGAGTTCATAAATATTTTTCAGTGCTGAATAAAGATAACACTTTCTGCTGTGATTTTAATAGTTTCTGGCAGCATGAACAAATTTCTAGAACTATAATGTATAAATGTTCTCAAAAGATTATGTTAATATGGGGGAAAAATCTGTTATGAAATAAACCAACAAGATCTTGTATGAATTCATGTTATCTTTAAATATGATATTTGTGTGAAAATATCTGGAAGAAAAAACAAGATGGTGCCACTCACACATACAATGTGTTTGCCACAGTAGCCATATTAAGAAACATTTTGTCGCTACTTCTGAATGGATAATTGTGTCAGCGTTGATGATGTTGACTTATGTTGATGTCTAGCAGGTCCTGAATGAGAATTATGGTGCTGTACAGACATCTTATAAGGCCACCAATGTGGTCATCCTGAAAATCTTGTTATCACTACTTCTCCTGAATGAATCATCATATCAATGAAAGACTTCTTACGTCTAGTTGGACGTAAATGAAAATAGTCTCAATCTAACTTTCAATATGGCTGTTTTAATGGGCATCTGGAAAACCCTTTCCTTGCTACTTCTCCTAGATGTATGGTCATTTTGACATTGTGCTTTCACTAGATGACCTATTTGATGTCTAGTTGGCCGTAAATGGAACTATGCATATGGTTTTGTAAATGTGGTTTTTGCTCATAGACTTCTAATGGTATTATAGCTGGTTCCTTAATGAAACTGCTGTACAAAATTAAAAGGCCTTCTAGCTTTCTACCAAGTTTGGATACAATTATCTTCACCAGCTAGGATTTCTTGATCCTCTTTTTTATACATCAACCCTTGGCATATGTAGTTAGCTAAAACAGTATTTTGAACAATTAATTGCCCTCTTGCAAACAAAATCCAATTGCATGCTTTTACCAATGTGAGAGCTCCTTACATAAGTAGCTAAGTATTCAGTAACTGAATTTCCACATACACATGCATCAGCTCAGAATTAAAAGTTGCAAAATATATACAAATTGGAAAATCTTGAGACATGAGTCACTTTGCATGGTGGGTGTTATGATTTAAATGCAACAAGGATTTTGAATTAGGGTTAATTTCTTTAAGCTGTATTCAATCATGGGGCCCTAGGTTATAGAATGGTCTAGGCACACAGATCACTCAAACTAATCAACTCTCTCTGGTCCAACCAATGTGTGTATATGAGAAAGCTTACCAGTAACGTTATGTGTGTTGATTTCCTCCAATAAATATGCTGGCTGCTATGTAAAGCCTATGATGTGCTGAAAAATGGTGTTAAGCTCCATACAGGCAAGCTAAAAAATCAATGATGTAATGGAACAGTAGACACCATTTTACCTAAATATGCCAAGAATTGATTTGAGACTTGGTTAGTGATGATGACTTAAAATTGGTAAGAGATTAAAAAGATAAAAGAAATGACCTTTCATGGCACTGTAATATAACAAATGAGGAAAAACAAAAGTTTATTGCATTTAAACCTTTTGTTTTTTCACAGTTTCAATTTAATTTAAGTCATAAATCCCTTTATTTTGCCTTACCAAACATATAGCAAGTTATTACCTCAAACCCTAGCACTGATAATGCCTCACAAGTAAGCAGTCTTTTATGAAGTCTCAGGTCTGAGTATATATCTAGCAATACTTATGTCCAGTTTGCTTATAAAATTCTTTCTCACATGGTACAGTTGTCAGAGAGACACGATAAATTCAGCAAGTGTGGTAATGAAGGGACAGGCATTCTTTATTTATGCACACATCCCAAAATGACATTGCTATGTTTGAATCAACACTGAACTGAAGAATGGAGCATCAGCTGCATCAATTAAGATATTGTGGCCCACACAAAATACTGCAAGGACTGTGATCTATTTATGAGTGCAGTGGGCATGAAATACTGTAGCAGACTGGAGGAAATAATCCGAATTTATTAATATCTTGAAGCTAAATATAGTAAAGTTTTCATCTATAATCTGTGGAATAGTTTTTGCACACAGTTTGCAGGATTTGTCTTTGGGTCATCGTTTTTCTTTTTCTTCATCTTTCTAGCTTATGGCATCTTAATAAGTCGTATGGTGCCGTGCAACTGCACTTGATGATTACCACAGCCAGTGACATTCTATCAAATCTTCCGGGATCATATGATTCAATGGAAATTCCATATAACCTACCACCATCCTCATGTTTGCCATCTGACTTACTAAGTTATTTTGCCTAATAATAAAAACAATCTGGTCTGATGTATTGATAGTGTTCTGAATGACCATAATATATTCTCTGCATCTACCTTAGAAAATCCTGAGTGGATCGCTGTTTGGTTTTAATAAACCAAAGTAATCCAATGAAAGGCACTTTACAGACACAAGTGTCTGTTTCCTGTATGCAGTGATTAAATTATAGTATTATGTCTTTATTTTTTAAAACTGATGATACATATGATCACCTTAAGTGTGCAATATTAGTTATATTAATTAATGAGCGGGCAATATTTGAATTTCAAAGATAAAGTGTATGCCATGATCACTTTAGTAGGATGATTTGTCGAGTGAGGTGATATTTTCTATTAGAATAAATATTGTTAACTAAACTATTTTTGCAAGTTATGACATAAGAATGATTCAAAGAAAGAAAATTCATTATATTGAACATATAAAATGTAAGACTGCAACAGAGTCTAGATGAACTATTTCTTCAGAGACATGATCCAGACTCTGTGGCAGCAAAAATATCAAATAGGACACAACTAAGAGACAATCACATTTTCAGCCACAATGGTTTGACAATTATCAGTGGCTTGAATTCATTGACTATGAAGGCAAAGTGATTTGCAGTTACTGCAAAAAATGTTCCCAAACTGTCAGATTTTAAATTCTACCAGTGGACTTGTAAATGTAACAGACAAATTCAGGATTTAATCAAGCATGTCTTATGAGAGTTTTATACCTAATAAAGCAAAATGTAGCACAGTATATTCATGACACTTACGCCAGCATGTACAAAATATTCCTCAAGCTACAGTTGCTAGCACTCCACTAAGAAATGTCATTTTATAATAAATAATAATGTAATGGAAAAAAAATTCAATAAAGTGATTGCACTCTTTAACATAGCCTACTACCTAACTCAATAATGAAAATGATTTGGTTCGTTATATCTTTCTGTTTTATGGAATAAATGCATACATCTGATTGAATTTTAGGCAAGAGACTGAACTTCTGGGTTAAGTTAAAATGTAGGTGGAACAAATGCATTTTCTAAAACCACTTGTATCAGTGTGCTTTGTGACTTTTCTTTAAGATAACTCTAAATGGTACTGGGTATATATCATTTTCTTCAACTGCACACTGTTGTCTTCCATTTGATTTGATGACTTACAGCTATACTGTCTACACAGTAGGCCTCAGCATCAGGAAAAATTCTGTATACTTCAGTTACAGCTGAAATAAGTTTTGCATTAGCACCTGAATCAGACAAAAGCGGTTGTGTTCTGGTGTGTGAATAGAAATGGCTAAAGGTAATACAGACAAAAGCCATAAGAGTACACAAGTTACATATGAAAACCACCAATTCGCTTGCATGTGTGACATACAAGTTCAAAGATTTGCTTCTTGTTTATTTGTGTGCACACATTGTTCAAAGCATAAGATATTTTAAGAGCTATTTCTCTATTGTATGCATGATTCATTTACAAATATGATTAGTGGGCCACACCGAAGGCCATACTATTAGTTCACTTGGCAATATGGTAATGTCAGCTGAAAAGCATAATCATCCATTAAAAGAGCATTATGATATGAACATTAGGTATTTAGAACATATCGATTTTTCTTTTCCAAATGGAGTCCAAGTAATTATTGCCCAATCCAGGTATAATTTTGTACACATGTAAAGAACATAATAAGATAAATCTTCATTTATTTGCAATTGATAATACACTTCCTAATGAATATACACTTTTACATTTAGTTTGTATCACTTGAATAAGGATTCGGCCAATGTGGGTATGTGAGAAAGCTTGCCAGTAGCTTCTCGTGGGTCGGTGGTTCTTCCCGGGGTTTTCCCGGGTTCTTCCTCCACCATTAATACTGGCCGCCATACATAGCCTATCATGTGCTGAAAAATGGCGTTAAACCCCACAACAACAACAACAACAATCACTTGAATAAACAATATTTCTTTCAGTTCATTTTAAACTTTTATTTTATATCACATGAGTTAACAGTATCTCTTTCATTTCATTTAACACTTAGAAACAGATTCTTCCAGTTACAATAATCAACTTTGGAAACAATAAACAAACTGGAACTTTTGACCTAAGTATATTACATTTACTAGGGTTAAAACAATAAATTCTTTCATATAAAATATTAACAGTTCCAGTTAATCAAACACAAAATTATCTTTTATAAAGGGTGCGAACTGTTAATATTTACAGGATAAAGCTTATAGTTTCCAAATCCATTGAAGCTTACATATTGCAGTTGCTGACACATATCTATTTCCAGCATGGTTTGTATACATTCCACCTTTAATAATTTTTTTACTCCCCCCCCATTCAGTAACAAGTATCAAAAGTCAGGATCATTCTAAGGCAAAGTTTGTAACTTGTGTACCACAGTCATCAGAGAGACAAAGATGCAAAACTTTATGATGCCTGTCAAAGGAAGAAAACAGTTTGTTGTTTTCCCAAGTTTTGAACCAGTTAACTTGAATTCTCAGACCATAAATTGCTACAGCCCCACTAATTACAATTGTTAGGGAATAATGAGAACTCACCTTCAGTTATCTGTGTATATATATAATTTTAATAACCAAGAATACCGCATGTCTAGGAACATTATAGCATTCAATGGTAAAGTCAGAACTGAGATAAGAGAATTAAACAAGCATAGTACATGACATAATATATCCATAAACTATTGACTGGGAAAAATACTAGAGAACACCATTTCTGCTGGCAGTAAGATGTTGAACCTATATGTCATAAATATTAGGTTGGACATCTAGGACCAGTAATATTCATAATGGGCAGTACCCCACCCCCCACCCCACCCCCCAAGTGAGAAGGACCTGATTTGTAATCTCAGCCACCCAACCTATCACAACCTTTATAGTACTTGAAACAAATATTGAGTAATAGTAAAACTAACTCTGAAAGTTATTAAAACCAATTTGTTATATTTTCATAACTCTTCTTAGTTAACTGTGCAAGCAGACTTAAACATATCAGTGTATGACAGTTAAATTGAGCTATTGCATCGATTAACAGAAGCTACGAATTCATCAACAAGCAGTGAACAATCATCTTCACAATAAATGTCAAACATTAGCATCCATAAGCTGCCAAGACAAGTTGTTACACTGGATATATAATCATCCATTTATTTCAAACAAGCTGTGAAAACGAACCTCACGTCCGCTATATGTACGCTGGCCATTGCAAAGGACGCTTTAACAGATTAATGTTTATCGTCGTGTCTTGACAACCATTTTGCGCGCGCACACCGGAAAGTCATGCTGTATATTTGTTACTTGTGAACGTATTTGTGGGCAGTACGCTATATATTGTTCCCCGTGGCCGTATTCGTGGGCAGAATGATATATGTTTGTTTTTTGTGAACGTCTTTTTGGGTAGTTACTTTGTCAACTTCAACCTAAAGGTCAAAACTGCCCATGAAATTTATATATCTGCCCACGAACCGAAAACATGAATAGGACTATAACATAAGTATATATACTTATTTTCAACATATACATAATTAATGTGTAAGAAATACAACATATGTATATATATTTTGATTTGAAATGTAAACTATATCATGTCCTTCCCGTAAACCCACTTACGGGATGACTGCCCATAACGCACCTAAAACGTGTGTGTGTGTGTGTGTATATATATATATATATATATATATATATATATATATATATATATATATATATATATATATATATATATAGCAGCAGCGGAGAGACTGAGCCCACCAACTATTTCGTCAAACAGAACCTTCTATCGAAAACACTCTTGATAGAAGTATTGTCTTCACAAAATAAACCCTTCTGGTCAGAAAACACTGATAAATAGGCTTCTTCGCTGACCAGAAGGGTTATCTCATGAAAAATATCTGCCTATATAACTACTTCTCGATACAAGGGTCTATTAGACGAAACATTCGGTGGCTCAGTCTCTCTGCTGCTAGAAATGCAAGCATTTTTGGAAACACTAACTAAAAATTGTATCTAACCCAACTCGATACTGTGTCCGAGGATCATGTAAATTTAGCGTTACAAATCGGTGGTTTTGCCTGAGCACGACTAAAGAAATTTCTGAATTTATTTATGTCCATGTCACCGCTGCACCAAGTCTGATGTATATTTCGTAACGTGTGTGCGTCAACGCCGTTAAATACCGCGAGAACGTTACAGTTATCTCTGATCACTTTTGGTATTTGTGTGTATCGTTGAGTTACATAAATCACATCAGTGTTTTTGTGTCGTCCACGTGAAAATATCCTGGCAGGGTTTGATTGTTTGTCCAACATGATAACATCGTACACAACTAAATTATTAATACTCCCATCAATATCATCGATACTCGGTGCTTCATCAATATCGGTTATAAAATCAACAACATTTTCTTCACTTATCGATTTTGCACTTTCGTTAAAATCTTTTAACACGCTGTAGCATTGCTGATCGTCCACTGATGGGGCTATCAAATATAATTTATCCCACTTCATCCACTTCATTATTAAATTAAGTAACAACTGTGTCTTACCCGACCCAGATGGACCTATAATAATCATTCGAATTGAGTTTGGTAGCACTGAGTTATGTTTAATTGGCTCTCGTCGCTTTGACGCAGAAAAGTCAGTAATCTCTATTTGAAATGTCTTTGACATTTTTATATATCATAAAAATAATATGGATTTATATTGTGTGAAATGCCGAGCACGTGCCCCAACTGCGGATATGACAACAATTACAACAAAAAATAATCGACAAGCGCTTACAGGCAAGTGTGAACGATGTGGCATAAAAAGGTTTAAATTTATTATAAAAAAAGGGAGGTGATATAGTAGCCAATTTAGGCAAGTTACCAGGAACACCGTGGGCTAAATACCCAGGAGAAAAACATCTTCCAGGATATAATTACTGTGGTCGTGGAACCCGACTTGATATCGGACTTGATGACCAAGATCAACCAAAACCAGGTGAGTATCCGATAAACGCTATTGATAAGGTGTGTCATGCGCATGATGTAGCTTACCGAAGTAAGGATTTGCAACAGCGCCATCTCGCGGACGTGAAATTAATTCATGCGTTAAATGTCATCACTGATAAATCTTTCAAAGAAAAGTTAGCATCCTGGTTGATAAAATCCGCAATGAAAGGTAAATTAGCGTTAGGTACTGGTATATAATGGAGTCGATTTATTATTCCCCAAGCGGGTATTGGAGAGGTAGAGCAGCAATTAGTAAACTCGCTGAAGCAGCAAAAGTTACAAAAGTTACTGCTAAAACTTGGTTATCCCGACAGGCAATATGGCAAATTTATCTGCCGCGTCCTAAACAAATTCACTTTGCACATTTCGATGTTAGTGTGCCAAATGAGGTTCATCAGGCTGATATATTATTTCTGCCACATGGTACTATCCGAAGAGGTACATACAAGTGCGCGTTAACTGTAGTTGATGTTGCAAGTAGATACAAAGATGCTGAACCGTTAACGACCAAAACAGCATCTGAGGTTGCTTATGCGTTTAAATGAATTTATCAACGAGGTGGTCTGCGATGGCCAAATCTATTACAAGTTGATCCTGGCAAAGAATTTCAAGGTGCATTATCATCACTGATGAAACAACATAACGTCACCATCAGACGAGGACATACTGAAATTCATTGCGATCAGGCAATTGTTGATCGATTCAATCGAACACTTGCTGAGCGGTTATTTGGATATCAATACGCGAAGGAATTTATTCAGGATACGAGATCGCGCGAATGGGTTGCAAGATTACCAAGCGTGATAGCTGCGTTAAATAATGAGATCACACGAACAACCAACATGAAACCTGCCATCGCAATCACGAAAACACAAGGTGTTTTTCAAAAACATATACCACAACGACGTGATTCTTCAGCGCAGCCAATACTGGGTAATTTCACTGTAAGATATTTATATGAACCAGGTGAACTTGAAGGTGGTAAAAAAAGAGCAACTGATCCCATTTGGAGTGTTACCACACACAAGATATCCACCGTGACAAGATCTACTGGTAGACCAGCAATCTACAGGCTGGATTCGACTGCTCCTTAACGCGGATTCACACGTGAACAACTACCGGTAATTCCCGAGGACACACAATTACCACCCTGATCACTTAACTAGCGCTGGCGCCTCTACGTCGATTACACTCAAGACAGGTCAGCATGATATTATCACGTGTATGACCGCGAGTGTTATCTTTTCTGTCTACGGCAAATTGTCTTGGATTATTACTCGAATACTGCTATAGCATTATACAATTACAGCTCGCGCAGTGATTATTCTGCTGTTGTTTCAGCGCGCTGATAAATTCAACATGAAGATCAAAATCGCGATTATTTTTTTTTTGTCACTCTGTTCGTAACCGGCGAGTTTTATTTTTATTACATCACCATCGGTGATGCTGTTGTTTTCATTATTAATTTTATCAGCGTTTGATTCATCCAAGACAATCCTTCGCAGTTGAGATATTCTTCTGACTCTGGACACCGCTAGGTAGACTATATTTGACCATTCGATGCGGTCGTCAACGATTCAGACAGTTGTATCACTGATAGTTAGTCCTTGAGATGAATGAATTGTCATTGCGTATCCTAGCGTCCACGGGGATTTATTCATTTTTAGTGAATCTTTGATAGCATTAATATCAACTAACACAATATCATTCAATACTAAATTCTGTTTCTCTGTCCCTGACGCAGTCAGGCGCCCTGGTATATCAACATATATATTTTGTAACCGCGTATCAGCTGGTCTATAACATAACGGCACTGGCAACATTGGAAACTTTTCTTGTTGTAATTGAAATAGCTGTTGTTGAAGTGTGTCTCTGACTATCTTTCTACTTGCTACTATCAAATCGTCTGGTTTCCACAAGCTCCAAAAGTCGCTCATCGAAGTTTCAGGAATCATCTCGGGCATAATTTCACATTGAATTTTATTCGGTTGTAATCTGATTAATGTTTTAAATTCTTTCAATGTTGCATCAAGTGCTCTATGATCATCGGACACTTCTTCGTAATAATCAACAAAATATTTTAACCGATCATGCGGAGATGCGCCGACAAACGGAGGTGGTTGACCGTGATCGCCACACATAATCACTGCAGTATTTTTCGTTAGCAGCCAATCAAGAAATGTTTTTAACATTTCCAAGGGCACCGTACATATCTCATCCCAAATTATTTTCTCTGGAATATATTTTGTTCCCATTCGATTTGACGTCCACACACCGCCGCTGTATTTGAAAAAGCTATGATAAGTACAAGAATTGACTCCTCGTTGTTTCATCTCCCTGGCAAGCCTGTGTGTAGGTGTTAGCACAATCATATCCTATTTTCCAAATAATTCAATCGCTCGAGTTGTCTTACCAGACCCACCCGGCCCGTTCAAATAAACAGTTTTGTGTCTAGTGATTGGATCATACACAGATGGCAACATTGACTTTGTCAATGTCGTCGACATTTCTGATAATTTACAATAATCATCCTTAATTGTAATATCAGCGGATTCACAATATTCATGTAACATCTCAGCTTTTATTCTCCACGAACTCCATGATTCATCGCAAAAGTCTTCGACTTTCCTTGTAAAACGAGTCAGTGATTCTGAGTATCTGCTACTGATATAAAATGAATCCGTTGCAACTCTAACTGCGGTGTCAGGAAATCGATTTATCATTGATAGCAAATTTATAGAAACATAAGCCAGCATTGAAGATCTTAGATGTGTGCATTGAGACGATTATCCGTCGATATAACTTACAATTGTGCCCAACTTTTTCCCGTCGGACAAGTAAGCATCCTCTCGATTACAAAATATATTTCTCGCAACAGCGTCAGCAATTACAAAATCCAATTCAGCATCATCGATAATCAGTAGCGAGTGATGTAGTTTGTGATCATATGCAACACCTTGAGTAAATTTAACAATTATTCTTCGTCCAAGATCTTTTGCTATTTTTTCACTATTGCTAAGTTTGATCTTGAGAACTTTAGGAGCTTCTTTAATAATGACATCCATTGGGGCATTTGGACTCTCTCGTGCATACTCGCTAATAACTTCATCTACACTGATACGCTCCGGTGTTGGCAACCAAACTGAGGTCTGTGGTTGATATGATATAATTGCTTCACTGACAGTCAACGATACCAGTATTCGGCTGTCAAGCATATATCGCAATAACACTATTGGTACCCAGCACTTTTCACTGAAGTGTCTACCAAACCAAACATAACAGCACGGATGAAGTTTTTCAGCAAATTCAAACGAAGTCACACGAGCAAATCCTGTCAAATCAAAGTCGGGTACAGAACCGTTTATAGCAATTTGTGTCATCGTGTTATTGGGATGTCCAAATCGCTTAAAGTATTCGCGACACTCGCCCATCCCGAGAAATCTTCCTGGGTAGCAAGCAATCACATCCACGGAAATTATATCCCGGTAGTCATACCGGGTATTCCACAGCCAGCCATGTCCATACTAGACACAACTTAATCGTATATCCGAAAGAAACTGACTTCGGGTTGGTCTCCACTAATTTCTTTCTCTTGCGGCGTGAGCAGCAACACATGGAACTGTAAAACAATTAACCAATAACTGCTCAGTATTTTTAAAATCATATTTTTCTGCGAGTTTTTTCATTTGTTGTTGCAACGACTCCTTCCGGTATAATTCACCGATGGGTTTTACAAATTGATCATATTCGCCATCTTCGGAACTCCTAAATAACCACACTGACACAGGGTCGGTTTTACTCAGAGTGTAAATAACATCAAATATGTTTTCCGAGTAAAATTTTACAACACGATCTCGTGGAAATATTGTAACTGCATCAGTCCAGGTATGAGAGTCATGATCAATAATTTCAATCGGCGATCCTGACTTTTTATAATGCTTCAAATTATATAATATTTCCCCGGTTAGTGTTTTCACTGTTATTGAAAAGTTTAATTTACTTGATAGCACAGCAACATCATTTATTGATACCCCAGTATCCTTGACTTGCTCAGTCCATGCTGTTATTTTTTCACGTCGCAGATCGGTTAAACCGTTTCCTCGTTTTGCGTTTTTAAAATGTTCCATTACTCGCTCGGCTACACAATTTAACGCCAACGACGTAGTCATTAATGACGAAGTCATTTTCATCGGGGTGAGTTTATCAATTTTTTTTTTTTTTTACCGGATAGATTCCATAAATGACTGCGGTTAGAGGATACGCTCGAGCGTAATATGGTTTATCAATCCCGGTCAGCATTCCTGGTTTGGAATCTTTACTTAACAGAATAGTCTTTCCGTTAGCAAGAACAGGGTCGAGTTTGTCACGGATAATCCATGTATCAGAATCTGTTTGCACAATAAATTTTATTCTGAAAAAATATTTCTTACTGCGTTGATGTTTATCAGCGGGGAGATAATCAATAATTGTTTTTGCTCGGGCATCAGTCATTGTAGCATCGATGACTTCGTCAACATCGATGCTGTCATCGATGATTTCGTCAATATCGCGGATAATTTTAAACGACGACCATACATGAGATGCGCCGTCGTCGCGGAATTCTTTTTTGGCATTCCTGATAATATTAAATAGATCAGTTAGATTCCGCCGTCGTGAGTCTCTGTTTAGTCTGTCAAGATCGAATCTCCCGGCGCCAAATAACTCCTTCATATTATATTTAAGACAAATATTTAAATAAGAAATATTATATATATATATATATATATATATATATATATATATATATATATATATATATATATATATATATATATATATATATATATATATATATATATATATATATATATACAAATGAATAACTGCAAGTGGTTAAAAGTTGGATCTGTAACAGTCTGTAATAAGCCCTGCAGGAAGGAATTCTGCGGTGAACACATACAAAGCATCAAACGAGGAAGCACAGGACCTATACCGTGTCTTCGATGTGGCATTGGGGTCAGGGATAAAACACAGTTATGTGCGGGATGCTGAGGAAAGCGATACCGTGAACTCAAGCGATACTACAATAAAAAAAATAATGGAAATGCGCTGAAATCCGAGAGTGATTATATAACTAAGTTTTCAGACAAATTATAAATTAGACAAATACATGAAGTATAAATGAATCAAGAATTTGTTCGACATCCAACCATTAAGAATTATGAAGCATCTCGCGAGGGAATAGTGGTATATTGCAGATTGAAAAAAAAACCAGTTGGTGTTGTTAGTAATGCTGGTTATCTAAGATTTAGGGCTGGGGTAAAAACATAATCACAGGGTCGTGTACGAGTGTTTCTTTGGGATAATCAAAGATAGTCTTGTAATTGATCACATTGATGGACAAAGACTTAATAATAATTTATCCAATCTGAGAGCTGTGACACAACGCCAAAATTGTAGGGCTGGAAATACTGGCCGTAACAATAATAGCGCCAAGAAAGTTGTATCCATAAACTTAGATACAAATGAAGAAATAATATTTCAATCGATATATGCAGCTGGCAAGCATTTTGGTATTTGTAGTGCTTCGGTACGAAAAGTCGCACAAAAATTATATAAATCAGCTCTGTCAAAAAATATAATAAGCAGAAAATTATTTTTCATTATCCCTAAAATCCGAGGATTTTCCAAACGGAGATAACTCCGTAGAAATGCTAGCATTTCTAGGCATATCTCATGCAATTAGTTCCCTCCCTTTGTGCAATAGGTAAATTTATCGAGCACGGCTTAGTGGTATATTCTTTACAGGTAACACAGCGAGGAGACGGATTTTTGCACAAGGAAGTAAATAACTTCCCTTTATTTCCCCTTGACAAAGTCAAGGTGACAACGTCAAGAATGATTTTATCCCTCACTTTGTCAGGGACAAACGCGTATTTATCTTTTTTACAGACAATATCACTATTTTATTACACTTGTTCGGGTTTATGGTACATCTGTATTTTCCACACGATCATATTTAAGAAAAAACATTTTATACAAATCATGCTGAGCTATTTTTGAACTTCCAGGTATCAGTCGGTTTATATACAATATCGTCCGAATAATATACGGGCTTTCGAAACCCAACGAAGTTGCACAACTTTCTCCGTTATCGCCCGGTCAGGGGTGGTCTTTTACCACCCAACGGGATTGATTTCGGAGAGGGAGTAATATAACCCCGCATCTGTCTGTGCTGTCTATATGTTGTACCGTCCTAGGATAAGTTAGAATTAAGTACTTGGATAAGTTACATGTTATGTGTTGTCCCTATATGAACCTTGCTAGCATATCAAATGGTAAGCTAGGGGTTCACAAATGGGGAATGTCTCGTTGTTCGCAAACACACCCTCTGGGTTCTCTAGACTGTTATCTGACAGGTTGGGGCTCAATGGGGGTCGTGTTTCCGCTCCTGAGTTTGGTAGCCTATCATATGATAATGTTTTTTTTTTTTTTTTAACATATAAAAATAAATATAAATATGAATCACGAAAATATCAATAATGTGATTGATGCTATTAAAAAATTAGAAAAACAAGGATTTAATTTATCACTAAATCCTGAAACAATTCTGTCCGATTTTGAATCATTATATGAAGCTAAATGCGCAGGGCGTTATATTCTTCCTGCTCAATATCGATTCATAAAGATGATCCAAAATAATTTGTATAAATCGCTGGCCAGCGTAGAACAAGCACAAATAAATGAATTTGTTCCATTGTCTCGTGCAATTGAAAAAATTAGGTTGGCATTGGCAGCCGAGTATGAAACAAAAACGATAATAAATAATCGCGTTAGAAAATTAAGAAATTATATGTCCTTTGACGAAGTCAACGAGGAAGTAAATACCTCATCTTGATTTCGTCATTGACTTTGTCATCCTTGACTTCGTCAAGTACTTGGAAGTGAAATCGAAAGTAAAAAAAATATATTACTTTTTTTTACCCCCCCCCCCCGACAGAGTCCTTGACTTCGTCAAGGTGATGAAATCAGGGTGATTAGTTGGTTGGGTTCAATGCAGGAGTGTGCATAATTGAGAATTTGATCTCTGGCACATACTATTGCGGTAATATGCTCGCGTCTGAGACTATCTAACTGTTGCTGTGTTAGTAAGAAATCTTCTTCTCCGTATTCATCAATGAGCAATTTAACGTTAATTTCTTATTGTGCAAATGCAGCCTTGACTGCTTGCTCGAGTGCTTGTTTGTCATACACAAAAACATTTATGTGGTGGTACATATTTGAGATTTATATAAATCTAACGATCTAAATAAGCGTATATACTCGAGAATTTGATGTGTATCGCAATGCGCGATCATAATATGATCTTTCATCAATACCTGAAGTTGGTTATCAGTCAGTATAAAATCGTCATGACCGTATATATCAACAATTATTTTTACAGGAGTAACTTTTCCGGTTCTGACAGCGTTATCAAGAAGTACTTTATCATATATGAAACATTTCACGTGGTGATACATTATATGATACTTGCTTGATTAATTGTGAATTTCTGTGATTTTTGCTAGCTAATACCCAATCGGGTCAAGGAAATCTGTCACCGGCGATGGTCTTTTACTAGTAAATACCCCCTCGGGTCAAGGAAATCTGTCACTGACACTGACTTTTACTAGCTAAGACCCCATCAAGGTTGAAAAATTAGACGATTTCTGTGATTTTTACTAGTAAATTTCAGTGAATTTGTCAGTGTTGCAGAAAATATATATAAAGTAAAATATTTTTACTGGAAAATCGTTTCACGATTTCGCTTGCACAAAAAAAAATACTTGCTTGTGAATTTCAGACGATTTTTGTGATTTTTACTAGTAAATGCCCTATAAATTGCAGTGTTGCAGAAAATATATATAAAGTAAAATAATTTTACTGCAATATCTTATTGAGACGATCTCGTGAAATGCATGAGTCATGCTATATCTTTTATAATTTATTGAAATATTTTTTATGTTGATGGTGACATTACTGCTATCGTCGTCAGTGACATCAGTGCTATCATCGTCAGTTACCTCACTGCTATCATCGTCAGTGACATCAGTGCTATCATCGTCGGTGATGTCAGTGCTGTCGTCGTCGGTAACATCAGTGCTTTCATCGTCAGTTACATCACTGCTGTCGTCGTTGGTGATGTCACTGCTATCATCAATGAAATCATCATCACATTTTTTCTTGTAAGTCTTTGACTTGAAATTTGAAGATTTTTGGGACATTATTATAATATAATATTATCAATTGGAAATCATTTACGATGAAAGTCCGGAAAATCGAAGATTTTTAGGATTGGAAATCCTCAGGATTGAAAGTCTTAAGACTTTACCAGGAGGCTAATATGTAGTGTTTCGTTTCGTAAATCAAGGAGATTCCCAGACTGGCCTGTCAGCGCGAAATTTATTCTGGTCAGCCATGGATTATGACATCGTAGATAGACCGGATTGATCGGCTCTTGCACAATCTGAAATCCAGGTGGTTCTTTTCGGAGTAAATGAATAAAGAATTTTATAGAAATTTATAATTCGGCAACGTGGCTTCTGTTAGTGAATATGCATCTAGAAATTCTTGTTTATCATTGGTTTTATTGTCAATTATTGCCTGAATTGCTAACTGATTGAAATATTCCATGTCTGCCGCAAGCTGATTTAATATTTCAATCCGCGTAATAATTTCGCTGCGTAGTGATGTATCAAAAACATGTTCTTGGAAAAGTTGCCGTAGTCGCGTTAGTTGTGTTTTATGTTCTTGATTAATGGATGGAAAGTACTTCTGGTCGAGATACCTGTGAGAAAACCAGTAATCTAAAGTTCCTCCTGGTACTATGAGCTCCTGTTTTACGGGAAAGTTAATAATGGAAACCGCAGTACCACGGAATTCAAACCTACCAATACCAAACGTTTCATTTTTTATACCATCCAGTAACCATTTATATGACGGGGTAATTTCATGATATGACTGCGTGTCAGTGATATAATCAGACTTTATAGGTGCTGGTGGTATTGGTATTTCAGGTGGTTTTGATTCAGTCCATCCTAGCACTGTTCTGATTTAGCTGTTGTATATATCCAAGGCTTAGTCTGGGGTGTTTATTTCGATCACGGATGACAGCGTTGGCTCATGAACAGTTATTTATATTTTTTATTCCTTCCCGGTGATTCTTTTTATTCGACGTTGTAATTCCTCATTGATTTCTTCGATTTGAAAGCTCCAGGTTGGTAACACAATGACGTTCCAGTCTGGAGTGCCACCGGGTTTTTTTTTATATGCAAACACAAACGAATTATTCGCTGACAATTTTCCAAATGATTTCTCTCTGATGTTGGGCCAGCTGTGATATACTCGTAATTGCGCTAACGCGATTTCGCTTACTGGAATCGGAGTTGGAAAATTAATACTGAATTCTGGCTTAGTTGATGTTACTGTTAAAAAAGATGTTCGCGCCGGGCTTGTATTTGCGACTATCTGCTGAAGTAATTCCGTCATTATTTGTTTGCTGTCGTTTCAAATCGAAGTTCTTTGTGTTTTCGTAATCGTTGTACGCGGCTGCCATATGCGCGAATTCGGAATCTGATATTGTTGTATCGTCAAGGCTGGATGATATCAACGAAGACAATTTCGAGTAGGTGCTTGTGGCCGCGCTGTTTAACTTTTCATACTCGTGCAATTTTGTTAACGCGCACGAGGATATTTTTTTCGCAATAATATTAGCAACTCCTGCAATTGTCGTTGATGTTGAAACTGTAATTGTAATCGCGATTGCAGTTGTCACCGGAGTTAGCGCTGATAATAGCACCCCAGTAGATGCAACTACCGCGAATACCGAATACACTATTGTGTTTAATACAGTTACACGCCGTTTGTATTTTTTTATCTTTGTTGTGCATTTGTCAATAGTGGTTTTTAGCGTTGATTGCCATTCGCGTACTTGATCATATCTATATTGCTGCGCATTTAATGACAGTGCTGTCGTTGATGCCATTTTATTATTTTACGTGGTAACCAATTGAGGCGTTTCAGCTACAAATTCCAAACACCACCAGTAAGATGTTGCGGTAAATGTCTCATCAGCTGCTATCAACATAAAACCCTCTTCGGTTTCCTTGTTTAATGTGATAGTCGCAACCCCGGAATACTTGTCAGTGGAATGGCTTCTCCGGGGATATGTTGTTGTAAAAATCTCAAATTTAGCGGCACTGAACACAGACAGTCTATACACACCAGTGGCTGTTGCTGTATATTTGATAGTATTATTTTGTCGAAACCATGTTGCGAATCCAGATGATACTGTATATACAATGTTGGTGATATGCCCAGTAGTAACTTCAGTGGGGACTTTAATCAGACTGGTTTTGCTAACGATATCAGGAATACCCGGTACGATATCCTGCTGTGTTTGTTTGATCGTGTCAATGTTGGTCTTGATATTAGAAAGTGTTATGTCGGCGGCCGGAGGATTCCCAAAGAACTTATCCGTCATCTTATCAGTTTTTTGAAAGTTTTTACGGACATTTGTAAACGCGATTACATGAGCATCATACTCAGTCCGCAACGTGGTTAGTTTACCGTCAACGGCGCTAACTCTTGCGTGGACACTCGTGTCCACATATTGTTTGTTTGCGGCATCTTCCGGGGATGTTGGATCTCTTAAAACCACTATTTTGTTACCGTTCATGCTGAGTTCACCTGTCATTGTATCACCGGTCTTCGCTACACGTTCCCCTGCGGCTTTTCGTGCATCATCTCGCAGCATCGCAATTGATATCGACAAATCTCTGATTCTGCCGCTGTCAGTGAATACAACGATATTGTCCGTGGTAGCTCCAAGGACCCTGCGAATTATGTTATTCCACTTAATGTTACTGGTTTTTAGCTTGCCATGTCGATCTTGAAAAATTACAACCTCATCTGGGTCTATCCCGGTCAGACTTAAAAGGTTATCGATTTCATCTTTGGTCGCATATTTTGATAAATCCACATCGGCGCGTTTTTTTTTTGTTGTCTTTATTTCGAGAAGAGATCTTCCGTAAATATCAACCATTATTTGATAGGAAACTGTTTAAATCGACCCATAGTATACTCATGCACGATTTTGTGAGAGAAATCTTTGATTTTGAGATTGCATCAAGAACATTTAATACTTCACGGCCACATATCGGAGGATCGGTCAGTGTTTGTGTTGGTAACGTTGAGTACCAAACCTTTGTCGGGATGTTTTTTGTATATCGGAGGAATTCAACTGGCGGTGCTAACCCATACGAATCAAAATAGATAATTCCACGTGGATCGAGCGCGTAAGCAACCCAGTGAGTTCCTGGATCATCACTGTTATCAAGATTAATAATTCCGGTTTCTGGATTATTCGGTTGTTGTGGCAATTGATTTCGAATAAAGACGCCTCTGAATTTTTTTAATATTTAATTGTTTAACAGCATCGAGCAAATCAAAATTTGACACTGGTATAAAATCAGCGGTTTTCAGAACCGTTTTGGGTACCATGAGGGTGGAGTTCCTGGAAGTCTTAGCCCTGATCCGCGAGCGGATCTCACCTTTTTCTTTGTATCCTTTCCCTGTGGCTTTCTTTAATGCCATTCCAGCAGCGGTTCCAACAGCTCCTAACGCGGCGGCTTTGGCGACTGCGGGGGCAGAAGCAGCTATCAGTGCTGGTATTTCCGCGAGAAGAGGAAATATACTGCCGGTTTTAACCATATATTTGACAGCTGCAGGAGAGAAATCAAGTTGAGTTCCAGTCGTTGCTTGCTTTGCTTTATTGAAATGTTTTAGTTGGGTTTTAGTTAATGACAGTTTGTTTGGACCGCCCATTAGCTGATCGTGTTTTAGTGCTATTTTTGTCCCACATGTGCTCGCGTTCTTCGATTGTAATTTCTTCACCTGACCAGGAGTCAGAGTGACATTAACATGACTGTATGACATTTTATTTAATACGAGATTGATCTAATTGTTACATATCTTCGGAAAACTATAAGTTTTCTACTGGTGCATCAGCGAATATCATTCGGCCGCCAGCACCTTCAAGTAACATTGTTTTATCAGAAAGTATAACAGCAATTGCTCTGTAATTAGCTATAGCGGCTGCTCCTGCTGGTGGCGGGTCTTTATTCACGGTAGCCCGAAAGTGTATATCAACGACAGACTGTCTGGTTAAATCAAGATGCTCTAACGAGAAGTAATAGATTGGATAATGAGAGATGAAATCCAATTGTGATATTTGCAAACCAGTATCGATATTTAGATCACGCGCTAGATATTTTGTCAATCGCTGATATGCACGTGCAACATGATTATTATCAAAATTTAACATTATATTCTCAGACGGTTCTTGATGTCCGTTTATTCTCAGAGAAACGTCAGTGATACCAAGTTGATCAAATATCATATGCGAACGTGTTTGATCTCCTGCTCGTGCAGCGTCCTGAAGAGCAATGAAAATATGTCGCGGCGCGGCAACCCCCTGCTGTGATGCTATATGCCATGTAAATAAACCATTGATGGTACTTTGGACACTATCTGTAGTTGTTGTAAGCCACGATAGCAACACTTTACCACCTTGATCCATAAAAGAAAGCAGTCGCTGTTCTTCAGTAATTGCAGGAGTCATTACCGGCATCCACAGTGATAGCTTTGTTATGTTTACTTTACCAGGGTCACCTAGAGGTCGCCATATAGCATCATTGTCGTTGGCTTTTCTAACAAGCACGACCGTATGTTTTACTCCAAAAAATACCTTTCTGACATCTCTGCAAAATCCAAAGATATGCGACAGCGGAATGGCACATGAAAAATTTCTACGATTACCTTTCAACATTTGTCTACGTGCAGCGAAACCTAAATTAAATTCTGTATTAGCGCTAATAATCATGTTTTCGATTTCAGCATCAACAGGAGGAGTAGCACGGGTTTGTGGTCGTCTAATAATGAACTGATCACTGTTAGGATAATTAGAAGCGTCCTTGGCAGACATCATTGATGGACCAGATGATCTTGTATAATCACCAAAATATCTTGCTAGACCAATTATTGTTGTAGCAACATCGACATCCTTCTGAATCGATTCAATATTTTTTCCATCAATCATGTAGATAGCACTATCAAACAAGGCCATAATTCCGTTATTGACAAAACCAATTTTAACCTCAGGTCCGTATTCTGTATTATCTGTTTTTATAATTTCTCCTTCTACCTCAATAAATGCTTCAGCGGGCAGGAAATATCTACTTGTATCCTGAACCTGAAGTTCAATTCGTCCTTGTTTATTTGGTTCTCGTGCGTCATAAGAGTAATACTGATAATCACGCACTGATTCATTTTTAAGAACCGGTTCGTCCATGTCGAATGCTGGGTCAGATTCCCGTTTAAACATTTTATTATAGAAGTTATCGTCTAAAACGAAGACCACTTCCCGCCACCAAACTTGTGTTTATTTGTTCATGATTTATCCCTTGATTTATCAAGGCTGTTAGTTTTTGATTTGCGGCTTCATTTATTACTTTACTAACATTTGCTGGCATGTCCGCGGTGGCTGGTAATTTTACCGGCGGATGTTTTCTACGTAACAGTCGTGCTAGTCTGTCCTTGATTGCCAGGAATGCTTTACTGGCAGCGCTACCAACAGCGCCAGTAGCTTTATCTTTAATAACATCAATGGGTTTCATTGATAATTGTTTTGCGATCGGTATTGTTTTAGGTGCCATTCTCGCGAATAAACCCTGAACAACATCGTCTAATCCGTTTCCATATGTCATCCTGTATACGTGTACTCGTGAATTTACCATCCTGACCATGACTGGTCTACGATGAGAATTGTGTACGATCATTTTATTTAATTAGTTATTTATTTAACTAGTTGTGGCGATTTTCAATCGCGGCGACTTTCAGTCGCTGTCCACGAGTTCATCAATAAGTTCTCGATAGATGTGAGTATCCATGATGCCGCCTTGAAATAATCGCTGACAGATATCAGCTGCTTCATTAATTATTTCTGGTGAGTTATTTCCGGAACGCCTTCCTCCTAAGAGAATTTCTAGCCGTGATACATCATTGATGATATTATCAGGACAAGTAATGTGACCACCAAGACCACTACCTGTAGCCCCATAGAGGCCAAGATCTTTGAGAACATCATCATCTTTTTCATCTGGACGATCCTCCAATGGCGGTGAATAGGGAGGTGGAAGCCCTCGTCGTCTACTTTTGAGAAGTTTTTTGATTGTGCTTACAAGGGTTGGGTATTTTGAACCTTTATATTTAACCGTTTTCCTGTCGTAGTATACACGATACGCCCATTTAACAAAATTTGTATCATTCGTGGACTTATAGTTCTCGCTTAAATTTTTATCTTTTTCATATAAACCATCTAATATCACTTCAGGCAATTTTTCTTCTGGTGTGTTTTTAAGGAGTTTAATAAAACCCGGATTAAATTTTGCAATTAGTTCAACAATTTCCTTTGCTGCTTTGGGCGCAGCAGCTTCGGCGACTTTAGTGACTTCTTCAGCGGTGGGTGGAGGTTGAGCTGCAACTATAGCAGTTGGAAGATCTCGTAAAATCTTTTTTGTTTGTTTGGTTCGCTTTGCAATCTTTTCAGTCTGTTCGGCGATTTGTTTTAACACTGGAAGAATACCCTTTCTTCGTTCCTTTTCCTCTTCGATATCATCCTTAGGTTCTCCCAGTAAAGCTCTTTCAGTGACCACCGCAGCTTTTTCAGTAGCTGTTGTACCGGGTTTAAATAATTCTTCTGCACCTGTTGCAAATTCAACTTGTGCTTGCTGCCGTGCTTGTAATTTTCGTCTTACACTATCTCGTACAGGAAGACATTTTTTTATTGCTTCTAGTCGCTCTAGAGCTAGTATAGCGGAATGAGCTTCTCCAATGTTGGCCATTATTGTTAACTTAAATTTTTAATTCACAGCAGCAGAAACGGCGACGACAATCAAACCCTGCCAGGATATTTTCACGTGGACGAAACAAAAACACTGATGTGATTTATGTAACTCAACGATACACACAAATACCAAAATTGATCAGAGATAACTGTAACGTTCTCGCGGTATTTATCGGCGTTGACGCACACACGTTACGAAATATACATCAGACTTGGTGCAGCGGTGACATGGACATAAATACATTCAGAAATTTCTTTAGTCGTGCTCAGGCAAAACCACACGGATTTGTAACGATAAATTTACATGATCCTCGGACACGGTATCGAGTTGGGTTAGGTACAATTTTTAGTTAGTGTTTCCAAAAATGCTTGCATTTAAAACGCTAGCGTTTCCAAAAATGCTTGCATTTCTAGCAGCAGAGAGACTGAGCCACCGAATGTTTCGTCTAGTAGACCCTTGTATCCAGAAGTAGTTATATAGGCAGATATTTTTCATGAGATAACCCTTCTGGTCAGCGAAGAAGCCTATTTATCAGTGTTTTCTGACCAGAAGGGTTTATTTTGTGAAGACAATACTTCTATCAAGAGTGTTTTCGATAGAAGGTTCTGTTTGACGAAATAGTTGGTGGGCTTAGTCTCTCTGCTGCTATAACACATAGTAGCTACAGTTTCCTATAGTATGTGCAGTTGCATTATTTTGATGGTACGACATGATTAAATAACACTTTATTTGGTTCTGATTGGTCCCAGTAAGGCCATACATGTATTGTACTCTTTAAAGATTAGCCGGGATCATGACAGCATGTTTCTATCCTAGCCTTCTTGAATGTTTGGTTTTGAATGAACATTTTTAGCATCCATTTTTGAAATCGACTCGCGAAAAGAAATTGAGGTAAAATTGTCTCGGCTGTCTGAATATGGATATGTTACCCCACATGGGGTTTGTTATGTCATGTATAACAGTATCATAATGAGAGACATGACGTAAAATTACATGAGAAGAACCACACTAAGAGGTAAAACCAAGGGTATTGCTTGGTTGATCGCGAGGATGTGAGAGGCTGCAGTATTTCTGTAACATAGATATAAAATCTACTGTATATACAAGCTTGATTTAAATGTTAACTTAAACAAGTCAATAAACTCACCAATGTTCACAGAAGAATTTGGAAATACATGGGTGTCCTGACTGACAAAACTTTATCCAAATACATCATCATTACGCATTTTATATATGGGTGCTAATTCGACTAAAAAATAAATTTGTTTACGTCTTCCGTACAGTCTATTGTTCCAGTCAAATACTGTAAATATTCGGTCACAAATGCATTACAGTAAATGTGAAAATCTCTGCATCCAGTAATCCTATGTCACACAAGAATTGCAGCAATGCAACGTTTTGTTCGGCAACTGACATTTTAGGGTAAACATGTACTCTCGTCCTAATGTGTACCGTATCAATGTGCATCACATCGCGTGAATCATTCTGTTTTAAAAAATGATTTTGTCGTTATAAAATGTTCTGTTTATTCGGTCGGATGAAAGTTTTTTCTTTGATTTATAGTTTGTAAAAATGTACAATCTAATTGTACTACTTCAACTTTGTTTGGGATTATATGTTATGCACAACTAATGAAAGGTGCTCCGTCTGTCAGAATGAAAGAAATTATTCGTTCTTCTTTCTATCAAAATAATGTCAACTGAAATAAAAACTATGTGATAAAATAATCTTGAAAAAGCTCAAGTTGGTAATGATTTAATATTGAATATAGGAAAATCGTTGAATAATGTCAAGCTTTTGATCGCCACGGCTCGCAAAAGCTGGATATTATTCAATTCGTTTCATAAATGCAATATGTGAGATCATCTATATATGTGTGCACATAATGTGTGCTATAACAATTATATACAACGATATGTCTAAATATAGTTTAAAAATGCCCCATACAAATGCTTATTGTTTGCCTTTGAACGAAGTTCAGATAACCTACAAGCATCTGTGCATTGACTGAGTTAATGAACTCCACACATCCCCGCGAGTGTGTCCGCTAAACAATGTAGTTCCATGACTTTTCGTCTTGTTCACAATCATATTTGCAAAGTGATTAGGTGATTCCTTTTGAGTCTATATTTGTATTAATATTATTTAAATCAGTATAACACACACTTATGATTTAAACATGAAAGAAGGTTTTCATAAGAAAATAGGGCACTAAAACACGCATATCACCTCGTACACTGAACGCTAAGTTATTCACATACTGGAGTATGGACATTAGCGTAGAATATTAACTAAGTTAAATAACGAACCAACAAGAGGTACATAAAATAAGTTTAATATTATTCTAATTTACAGTTGACTAAGACATTATTCTGCAGTGTCATCTGCTTTACTGGATAATGCTTGAAAGGATTTAAATTGTTTTTAATGATATGCTCATAACAGGGCAAATAACTCTTCGTCTCAACGCTTATCGAACATCTATTTTTTACAACGTATCAGGATATAGTGTATGTAACTGAGTGTGAGTTTTGAAATCATGTAATACTTCTTAACGTTCGATGGATTGGCGATTTATGTTTATAACGTTTAGACTTAGAAATTATAGTGGATAGTGAAATTCGCGCGACAAAAAACAGAAATAGTGAAAGTTGGTTCAAAGGGATCTAATTTTGTTAATATTATGTCATCATAGGACTCAGATATTTAAATATCCTAATGTTTATTAATTACAAAAATAAGCATTTGCTCAAAAGTTTGATATATAACAGGTACCAATTGTTATTACAAAACCAGTGACGATTTAAACTCTTAACAGGCAAAACCAAAACTTTCATTAAAGGCTTTATTGAAACTCAGTATAGATATTTGTGCAGAATACTGATGATTAAATCAGATAGTAGGCTTATACATTGATATACGCATAATTATGTCGAATTTAGCTCTTCTTAGCACACGATGAGTATTACAATTTAACGGTTACGTTTATAATAGCTTCGGTCGGTCAGAGGATCATCTAGTATAATAAACCCAGCACACACCAACAACAGGTGATAAAATGTTTAGGCTTATTGTTCACCATAACTATTGTCGAAATTTGTTTTTGTTTAAGAAAAGGGTTTCACGCATATTTACAAGAAATCAAAATGATGTCACATTTGCAATTTGTCCAATGGCGCTTGTACTTAATTCTACCATGTGCTAAATATAGACCATAACATCATTGTGCCCGGCTGCCGCCATACTGTTTTCGGACAAAGCACTGAGAGACGTGTAGTAACACGTAGTAAATTGCGACATACATGCAATTAAAAAAAAAAATTGACTTCCCTCACTGTAATGTTTTCATATATTAAACTATAATATGTGAGCGTATATAGTAATTATTTTGTACATTTCATTTCTTTGTCATCCGTTTATATTGTTATACAACTCTCCTACGTACATATTATATATGTATTTGCGTGTATGAATGTATGTATGTGTGTGACTTAGATTTTTTAACGTAGCTTTAAAAAAATTCAGTCATATCGCTACGATGTCTGCAGTGTGGCAGTTTATAGTGGTTCCTTGCACTGGGGCATCATGCTGCAGACATGTAGCATGATGTCCCTCCCTGTCACATTATACTGACATTGGGACCGCCCAGTCCTAATGACTAACCTCGTAATGCTGAGCACCTGTTAGTACCATTTTTTATAGGTCTTTTGTATGACTCGGCCGGGGATCGAACCCACGACCTCCCGCATCCAAGACGGACGCTCTAACCACTAGGCCACCTGAGCGGTATGTATGTATGTATGTATGTATGTATGTATGTATGTATGTATGTATGTCCCAGATGAATGTGTTAAAACCACTAATATTTATTTATATCTACTTTGTTTTCTTTTCAGTTAGTGTTTGTGTGTAAAATATGTAAAATATTTCAAGGTTGGATGTTGTCATTAGGGACAGCAGTTTTTGTGTTGTTGTTTTCATGAATACTTGCAGAAAATTATACCTCCCGACACAATTTAATTGTATATATCTTTTAATTAAGGAAATGTATTACCCACCTAGTATACATAAAATCAACCAGTCCTGCTCTTTTCTACACCATAACTCTGACGAACATAATGTATTGTTATTTGTTCTAAACTGTCATTCAAAATTACGATTTGTTTGTAAAACAGTTAAAATAAATTCACTCTCTTCTTTTCTTAACTTTGTTACAGATTAACACATCAGAATCAGAAAAAGTTAATAAAATCACTAACGCATAATACCAACAAAACAAACAAATAATACCCCAAAACACACATTGATGCTTTGTTTTTAAATATACGGAATATCTATGCAACATTTCTATAGTAAACAAGCATATCACATCAAATAAGCAGAGTGTAATTTTATGCGCTAAACAAAATGTAAGAAATGGTCGCTTACTATGTACACCCGTCTCTGTTTAAAACGTGAATCACTTATAAGAATACTTCATTGACATTATTTAATGGGGGTGGGGGTGGGGCTGGCAGTTCTCATGGAAAATGTAATTGTATATATCCTTTAATTAAGGAAATTTATTATTAACGTTGTATAAATATATTCAACCAGTACTGTTCCCTTCAACAATATAACTCTAATGAATATAATCCATTCTTATATGTTCTAAACTATCATTCAAAATTAGGATTTGTTTGTAAAACGGACATTGAAATAAACATATCAATTTTCTCTCTTCTTGTCTTAGCTTTGATATCGATTAACACATCGGAATCAGAAAAGGTTAATAAAATCACTGATGCATAATACCCCCCCCCCACATCGATACATTGCTTTTAAGCTTATGGAAAGCATATTAAACATTGATATATTCTATATGCATAATATCACATCAACTAAGCTGAGTGTAATTTTGTGCGCTAAACAAAATATAAGAAATATTCACTTTCCTACATACATCCTTCTCTGTGTGTATGTTAAAACATGAATCAAATATAAGAATACTTCATCGGCTTTATTTAATGGGGTGGGGATGGGGGTTGCAGTTCCCTTAAAATTTTCATCTCAAAATATTCAGGGTGTATCTATCGGTGATGAAATGCAAGCAATTTGTGTATTATAGTGTTCTAGAAAGATTCATCAAGATTGATTATATGATTTATACAGTCTGCAGGCTTAAGCACCACTGTAACAAAATACTGGAATGCACATCTGTATTCAGATGTACAAATTTAACGTCTGGTACATGGTTTTCAGTAAGAACAATAATACGAACAATATCACGGAAAAGAACACTGAATGCCATTACACCGGTTCGCCTTGTCCGAAAGGCTATTCTTAGAAACTGACATCACTGCGTGTGACGTTTCAGAAAGGTAAAAAGTACAAGCGCCATTCACTCACTAAAAATTCGTAAGATTGTTATACAGATTCTCTCCGTTGTATTGGTATAGATGTTTGTTCAAATTTCCCCTCACCATCAAACTAACTATCAAGTATCATACTGGGAAGCGGATTTTGTAAATCCAGGTCACTAAAAGGCTAAGTTGCCTATGGCTAGTAATATTTGACCAGTTTAATATTTAGCGGTATAGCCTTGGGGCAGTTCGCTAGTAATACATTTAAGCGGCCTCATCAACAAAGAAACTATATCAAAAAGACCAAGTCATCCTTGAACGAAACTGATTAATTACAAAACAATCTTTAAAGTACACATGATACGCTATCCATTTTTCTTCCCGTAAATATTGATTTAACTGTTTAATGGATAAACAAATTAAAGACAATTAGTTTTAATGAGGATTTGGATATCCTTATTCCAAAATCCGGTTGCTCTAAGTATGAACCGGTCAAAACCAGTGAATTTGCGGTCATGTCTTGAAAATACTGACCTATAAAGAAGAATGATTTGATAAACACACATGCATAACACACAGACACACACACATACACACAGAGACAGATATAAGTTCACACGCTGGAGAGCATATTCCAATGCGGGTTAGATAAAGATGAAAACTCTGCCAATACCTGTATTCACTCCAGAGGTATTAACGGCATATGAATAAACTAATTAAACCAAACAGGTCAATACAGTACGTTATTGATTAACTCAAAACAAATGCAAATGACCAAATGCAAATTCAAGATTCTTAGGAAATTTTAATGGCACCTTATCTCGCTTGAACAGAGTAATACTTTTGAAAAGTTTGGTATTTATTTCTGTCAAAGCACAACTAGCATTACGATTAGATTATTGAAAAAACTCACCTATGAGAATATCAAATATATTACATTCAACATTATGACCTACAAAGACTCCTAATGACGCGTGTCAAGTGTTTGGCTGGAAGTAAGTGAATTTGTGTGATCGATGGTGGACATTATTCATTATTTGACTCTGCACATGGCTAGATTTGCAGCAACCAGGGCACTAGGTGGTAGAATGATACCGTCCCAACAAACATAATAATCATGTTTTGCTGCTGAACCCGAGTGTCTGTGTTGTAATATAACTTTCATAAATAGTATCCTCTCCATTAGCCACTTAATATTGTCTGGTATCACCGAAATATAATTCATAATATATGTTTATTTTGTATGTCCACATTTAAACACATTTTGTTTATGACCTATTGCTTTGTTTTATTAGGACATCATTCTTTTGCACAAAAGGCCTTATCATCCCAGTAAGTGTACTCACATTTGTCCGCTCGCAAGACAAGAGTAAAACTAATGTTATAGTTAAAGGAAATGTTTTACTATCTTGTGCATACTATCGATGATTTCGTCGCTTCTCTCTTGATGTATATCCAATCACGATATGCAATTTAAAACAAATTATTACAGATCAAATTCAATTTCGACATATCAGTAATATTGTTTTTTGGTTTAAATACATGTTTATGGGGTAAGGTAACTTGTATTCTGACCACCATTCACATTTAAAACAGGTTCTGCTAACTCTAGTACTACTTTTTTTTATTGAAATGAATTCTTCAACAAGATGATTTACCAACAATGAACCGTTTGGGTCATTCTAAGTATATTTTATATAAACGTTTGGTCTGCATATTGTCAAGTAAATCTTCTATATCAACTGTCAATATGTCCTTTTTAATGGCTTGCACGTGCATAAATTGAGTTTCATTATAGGAAATTATGATCTGGCTGAAATCATGTGCTACATGTATATGGTTTAGATGAGTAGATAGTGTGATGTACTTGGTATATGTAAGTTAACAAGGCAATGAAATACTATACTAATTTAAGGAGAAAGTAAATGAATATAATAATTAGAAAGGTTTTGTATTCAATATGAACATATTTTGTTCAAGATATCAAAAATGTATATAACAAAATTTAGAGAATAAACCAAGAAGGTTGTTATTCACCTGTTGGTTGGTGATTACAAACATTGTTTGCTTAAAATTGTTAGGCGATATAGTTTTTACAAATTAGATTTGTCAAAGCTTCCATAAACTGTTATCAGGTAATTTTGAACCTGTTATCATTTGACTATTGAACCTTTAATCCTCATCTGCTGCTTTTCTGTTTAAGCTATAGATATGACTCAAGGGGAAATGCAGTACATATTTTACAAATAATTTTCATTTACCACCGTAAGGTACTGAAGTTTTAATGACACGTGGAAAACATTGGTAGTCACGAATACGCTTATGTGGACAAACTATGTGCCAATTATTTTCGAGGACAGCTTACACGATAGCAACGCAGTTAAAGTTAAAGACACAAGGAAATGTTGTTTCATTAATAATTCTCAAAATGTTAAGATAATCTACTTACATTCAGATGTCTTTCGATAACATGGATTGACATTTTGCTTTGGTCACGATCAAAACAAATATAAGCCATGTGAAGCAGATAGCTAACGAAAATGACTAATTATATTTACTTGGGAAAGTAACACAGAGCGTTTTGCCAGAATCTAAAACACAGAAATGATAGGCATAAAGCTTTAAAAAGTAATTTATACAAGCTAACAATAATTGGCTCTATCTATTGTAACTATCCTCTGAAGATCACAAAATGAACAAAACGGTGTTAATTTTTCATTTATGTAAATGTACGTTAGAAATACCGTCATACAGTGTACTCTCAAATCTCCCCATAATTTTGATCTGTTTAAAAGGAAGTCTGTACGTTCTCGAATATTACAGTGAGATTCTTGCATTGTATTTTAGTAGCTAGGTCTATCTGCGAGAAAACTAGAAAGGATATATATATTAAAACATTTTCAACATTACACGAAATTGCTAAACTCTCGATGCTGAAATTACTAGTCAATTGTTTTAGGACAAACATGATTGCATTTACATCCAACACCATATGCGTCCATTGTGTCTAAATTATAAAGGGAACTAGATGAAGATTCAACACTAATTGTAATCATGTAACTGTCAATATGATTTAGCTAGGTCTACCAGAGAGAAAACTAGAAAGGATATATATATTAAAATATTTTTAACATTGTACAAAATTGCTAAACTCTCGATGCTGAAATTACTAGTCTATTGTTTTACAACAAACATGATTTCATCGAACACTTGGAATATTAGAAATCTAAGAAATATATACCATATGCGTCAATTGCGTCTAAATTATAAAGGGAACTAGATGAAGATTCAACACTAATTTTAATCTTGTAACTGTCAATATGATTTAGAAGAATGAATGCATTAAAATACTGAGAAGATAACTTGTTTTTCTTGTAAAAGTCGCTATTTTACAAATTATGTAACTTCTATTGATTGGGTATTTCTTCTAGCAATACCTTTTATTATCATTTCGTTGGGCAAAAAGAAAAGTAAAACTACTTGTGTAAGTAAACTTCGAGAAGGCAGTGTCAGTGATTCTAGAAAGAGGTGTCTAATACAGAAGCCACTTAAAAATCATTTGGCTTTCCCATTCACATCTAACGAATTAAACAGTATCTAAATATCCATCAAAATTCAGCTAGAAATACCCTGCAATCATAGTTATAAATTACTTCGGTTATAATAAGGTTTGATTACCGTACGTTTGCCGGTATTTTACTTATTAACAGAAAACACCTCAGGATATTGAGATTCAATAGTGACATAAATAAAACCATTACGTTTAGCACCACTCACAACTAGCTTTGTTGTTTATTTCTGAATACAAATCTCCCTGGACCTTAATCTCCGCCCCTCTAGTCTGGCGCTATTTGTGCAATCGCACTTTCGTTGGCTTTAAAATAGATGGTTCTCTGATGCCCATAACCAATGCAAAACAGTGGACGTTCAGGTACATCTTGTAACAGATCCATTCAGTGGGTAACCGTTCCAATACGTGCCAGTCTCTGTGAAGAAAAGGTGCTTCTAGAGAGGATACGGGACATTTTGATGACGTAAGTGACCTTTGATTTGTTTAAATTTAATTGATCATGTAGTTTTCACCGTATCTCAGAATAAAATAACAGTTATCATGTTCATGCATCCGTTGCTAAAAGCCTGTTATCCTCTTAACTTTCCTCTTCTGTATGCATGATGTATATCTAAATTGGGGAGTAAACGTTTTGTACAAAATAGGAAGAAACCGAAAGGAATAAGCGTTGTAGGAGTTAAAATAAGACAAGTATTAATCACATGAGGATTGGTGATTAGAAGCAGCGTCAATTTAAAATTGAAGACATTCATGCACGTTTGAAAATAATAGTTGTATCGAACGTGTGTCACAACTTGTCACTTTTTGTGATTTGACCCATATAACCGTAATTTGCTGTTTTCTCTCTTTAAGCTGTAAAAAGTATTCCAGATATCACAGGAAGAATCGATGCACGTTTCATGTTTTTGGCAAAAATGATTGAAAATGCAACTTAAAGTTTATAAATAGATCTATATTCTCTACTGTTTGGTAAGAGAGTCAGAAGAGGATTGGGTCAAACTTTGATGCAAAGGAATACTGTTTTATGAAGGAGATACAATATAATAATTCAACGAGATAGCTCAGATGCTAGAAATTAAATTGTTACCCCAACCCACTGTTAAATTACAGTTTGACATTTATGGTTATTCTCCGGTTATATTTGAACGCCATTTTAAATCTTACAGAGTTGTTTGTCTATACCTCTTACAATATATGCAAAAGCTTTGTACATTTACATCTCTCCCCTACATGGACTAAGATGTTGCTTTGGTCACGGTTAAATAATGTCTAAGCTGTCGTTGAAATAAGACAAGTACTGAAAATTGCTGATACTTTTTTACGGATGAAATGAACGTTCGGTCCCACGAGATGCATTAACTCCGCCTGTCCTTAAATGATTGTAATTGTATTTGTTAGGGAATACGATTGTTCCTTGCATTCCACCTACAAACATTTCAATATGATGTACATAAACTAAAACAATAACGGCTCTTTTTTGTTTTGTATGTATGTATGAGGTTCCGAAAATGAAAATCAATATGTATCTAGGAGATGTAAAGTAATATTTTCCAATCCAAATCATTCTAATATTCAAGATATGTCAATAGGAAAGATGTCAGTTCTGCAAACCTACCTCTGCATATTATCATTTCATTTTAATAACAAGGATTACCAATAAGGAAATTCATGGGTGATACCTTTTCTTATTCCTTTTAACGCAGTGGAAAATTGCTAGACTTGCAGTGCTGAAATTGATTAATCACCTCTGATGTAAGACAAAAATGAGTGTATCCACGCAGAACACCTGTAATATTAAAGACATTAGAGACGATACGGCGAGCGGTTTTTGCGTAGTTTCCAATGTATTGGAAGAACTATATTATAATCTAAATATCGTGAATATGATTCAGAGGAATGATTGCTTTTAAAACTTTGTCCGCCGTGGATTTCATTATTTCCTTGTAAAAACATCGGCAATTAACCATTGATTTTATACTTCCTCTAATACTATTAAGAACACTTACTTCGAGCTAGCTTATACGTATGATTCACACCTCTGCATGCGATAGAAATAAAACGATTAGTTACCATCGATAAAGAATGTGTATATTCTTGCAATATGAATCTTATTTTAAAAGTAATTTAGTTTCCTATTACACCGTTATGAACTTGACATAGCTATAAGTCGCATATATTTTTTATTTCTAACGTAGGAAGTCTAAAATATGTGATAGTCTGCTGAAAATATCAGTGAATCAAAGTCATATTGTTTGGATTATACCAGTGTTTCAATCCATACATCTGTCGGTAATTTGACCTACCGAATTGGAACTCATAGAGCAACAATCCATCCACAACAGGCTACATAGCTTAACATTTAAACTCTAATCGAATGCACCAATCACAGCTTGCTTTGGTATTTATTTTGTAATACAATGTTCCCTACACCTTTACCTTAGCCTAACACCCTGCAGTATGTATTATTGATACGGTTATTATTTCCTTGGCTGTGAACATATGATGGTCCGATACATATAGCCAGCGTGAGACAGAAGTTCAAATACACATGCTAATAGATCTGTCGACTGTGTATCCGTTGCAATGCATACAATCTCTCTAGAGGAATATCACTACCATGCATGATTAGAGGCATTATGTGAAGTAAGAGACTTCTCTTTGTTCCAAGTAAATTGATAATCCAGACATTGTGAACAAAGCTAGTTGTCCGTTCCTGCCCAACCGCGACAAATGTTGCCTTTGTTTTGATACATAGCAGATTCATTGATTTTATTCAAATGAAGAGGGCCAATGTTTCATTAATGTAGACGTACAATGCAGTTTTGATTTTTCCACTAACTAGCCGCTTGCATGTAGGTGAAGTGATTTCGTCAAACACTTTCCAAAATGGGCATTTTTAGAGATACATTTTTTGGAAGCATTGTGCCGTTTTTTTATGCTGAAGAAGTGATTTTGCAGATGCCCAATACGCCGATTTCATTTTCTTCATTGTTTAAAAAAGACTTGGGGAGAAGCTTGCTATTATGTATCATCCTTAAATGCCCGATGATACTTTGTAGGCTCAAAACATGGTTCGTGTATAAATTCAATACCTGGATTTTATTAATAACCTGTACACGATTCGTGTAAATACCCAATAATTGCTTCGAGTACATGCACACTAATTGGCTCGAGTAAATTAGCAATGCGTATCTCTTGTTTAAAACGCAATGAGTATCCGGTGTTGATGGTCAATAATATACAAATGTAATGTACTACGTGGCATTATTTTATTCTGCTTCCTTGCAAGCATATATCTTGAAACGTGTCAAAAGTTAATTATCGTGACAGTTAAAGTAAAAGAAGAAGCATATTTTCCTCACTTGTGCCAAATAAATTAAAGGATATATTTTATACGCTTTAATATACACATTACAAATAATTATTAGTTTACGATTATTTGAGTTTGATGCTTCACAACCATGTATAAAATTTGTTCGCTTGTGGTTATGATGATTTCCATGGTAATATATATATATATATATATATATATATATATATATATATATATATATATATATATATATATAGAGAGAGAGAGAGAGAGAGAGAGAGAGAGAGAGAGAGAGAGAGAGAGAGACAGACATACATATTGAGGGCTCACACGTACTCTTTATATTATATTTATAAAATTGTGAGAAAAATGTTTCAATCGGTAATACGTTTCGATAACGACATTGATCCCATTACGTAACAAACTAAATGCTGTTTCCACATTTGTAATGTTATGCATAGAGGAACGTACATTGCATTTCTATGTATTCAAAATCTTTCATCCCATCGGCGACACTAGCAGATAGTATTTTATTAGCAGCAAATTAATGTAAATACATAAGCATCCAGTTCCACAGTTTTATCGCCGTAAATTACTATTTCGATTTGCAACTTCATCATATTAATGTAGTCAAGCTATATTGTTTTAAAGAATGAAAACCCTACGTACGAATACACTGTGCCGTCTTTAAATGAGATTTACAGCCTTATTAAATTGACCGTTAATATAGTATTAAAATTGTTCGACATTATCAATGAAACAGAAAATGAAACCAAAGTGAATTTTTGAAACTTTTGTATTCGAGCAACTTTAAGCCATACGAAACAAACACATATTTGTTTCACCTGAGTATCCAAGAAAACTATATATATATATATATATATATATAAAGAGAGAGGGAAGGAGAGAGAGAGGGATCTTATGTACTTTTATTGTCCTATTTATAAGATTTATAACGCACAGAAAAATTGCAAATTCAGAATTCAAACACAGTGCATGTTTATTTCAGGTACTTCATTGCTATATGAAGCCATAAAGTGGGACTCAAGTTACTATCAAGGGACGTGTCAAATTTGCTGTAGTAAACGACGAATTTGTATGAACAAAAATGAGGTTGCACATTATCTATGTGGTACTTGTATGTTTTTGCGATGAAGGATATTTCAAAGAAGCCAATAATGAGTTTCAAACACTGTGCACAATTCTCGCCTTTCCAGGAAGTAACTTCAACCAAAATCCAACCGAATTAATACCTACATGGGATGCATCATTACACCATATAGGTGGACATTTATTTGGCTCTGTAAATGTGAAGGAGCTTCTTAAGATAGCAAAGGACCGTTGCGAAGACTCAAAAACAGATGATGACCTTGCGTGTGCTTTCATAGATTTGGCTACCATTGGTAACCTTGTTGGAGATGATGCCTTAAAGCTGCAAGAAACGTCTAGCTCCTGGTCCCAGTCTTATCCATACTATTATGATCTTTATATCGGTGCATGGTTCATGCATCCTCGGATTGCCCAACTTGACTGTGGTTCACCATTAAAACCCTTATGGGAGTTTTTGAATACACTCCGGAGTCTGAAATCATTCGATGAATATTTTGCAATCAAGTCATTGTTCGACAATATTAATTCGAAAGGGCTTCGACAAGAAATTGATAGACTCTGCCCGGTTTCATCTACAGAAAAAATCTGCATGATCAGAAGGTGGACGGACATAGCAGATAAAATTGACAAATTCTTGACATATGTCACACGAGACCAATGGGAAAACGGCGCCTCCAAGATGCTGCAAACTACAATGCAGTTATATCTCTACGCAGAACAGGTGCTGATTCTAAAACGGTACCTATCACCAGGGACACGTGTCTTTTCAGATCTGTTAGCGAGCGAGGTCAAAATCTGGATTAAAGAGATCACAGAGTATATATTTGATTCCCTTCAGAACAATGATGTTAAATCTCTTCGTCCATTATTCGAGTTACTTCCTCACTCGGTTCACCTGCCATGTGATGACACTGCTGAATTCCAATTCATGAATAGAACTATGTGCACGTTTAAGAGTATGATAGATTCTTTATCATGGTATCTTGCAGGAACAAACACCAAGAGTAATATCAAGTTAATAAGCGCAAACATAGATTATGAGAAATTTCTGCAACAACGTCAATTTGAGCAGATTTTGAATATTGGTGAAACAACGCAGCATAACTTGCTACTTGTTGCACAACATTTGAAATTAGCGATGAAAAATAACTTCGGGCAACTCAGCAACTATTTCCAAAATCTAGCAGAATTCGACAGGAAAAAGGCTCTAATTGATATAGACGGCATTACCAGAGATTTGGATGATTACAAAACTGCATCACAACAATCATCCAAAACACTTAATACTCTTATGGACATAATAGTAGAAGCAGCATTAGTGTCGACGATTGGGGACCAAATCGAAGCCAATCTAGCATTAGGCATCGCAATAGCAGACTTATGTAATCCATTGGGTACAATTTTCGGCGGTGGAACTGCTAAAGACGCTTTTGAAAAAGCTCAGGAACTTTCTCAGGCTATGGTCGGTGTTGCAAAAGCAATGAAACTAAAACAAGCTTTCGACAACCTGATCAGAGAGATTAGATTTTTTTTCAAAAAACTCAGTGAAAACGAAATATATTTAAAGTCTGTTGCCTATTTGATAAAGAATCTGAAGTCTGTATCATCATCATCCTTATCATCATCATCACCATCATCATTAATGGAACTTGAAGCTCAAATAACTACTTTCTTTGAGCTCTACAAGAATTATGATCCAGCAGTAACAAAATACGACTTGCGAGCACTAACTGCATTTTGGGAGAATCTTATTGATGAAGCATGTGAGATTTTAGACTCAACCTATGGGATAGCTTCCGGTGTAGCCAACACAATATTATCTGCATATAGAATCTGTCCGAATGCGAAAGTAGAGGTTCAAAAGCTGATCACCATTTATGAAGAGATTTACGATTTCCAGTTTGAACTGATGGACACTCTTTCGGCCTGTATGAGGGCTTACACATCATTCCAAGCTGCTAATGCGATAAATTCAGACTTCGACGGAGCAAGGCATAACAATGCTGATGATCCTAATATATTTGAAAAGCTGAACTTGATATCGGCCTTCTCGATGATTTCTTACAAAATATCTGTGCTATCTGCCATAGATTCCTACTGCAACGTATTAGAATATACGGAAGGAGGTCTACCAAGTGAATGCATTGGACCAAAAACATCAATAGCGTCCCTTTTGAGTAGAACTAAACGGACATGTTCGACCTCGTTAGAATTTCTGAGCATCCCAACAAAGCCTTCGAAGCAAGGAGATAAAGCATTTATCAGTTTGATTGACCTTTATGCCGGGAAAACTGTGGCATTTAAGATCCCAGACAGTCAGTGGTTAATAGAGAACGCATGGATCACATCGTTTCAAAAACACGACCAGATATTTGTTCAACGATTTGAGATTTACCTTCCAGTTGTCAGCAGGATCAGGAAACAGGTATTGTTCGATCATGATAATAAAACGGAAAACCAGATAAAAGACTGAATTAGTGCAATCTAGTAATGCTACTAATAGTAATACTATATTAATGCTAATACTACCAATAATAATACCAATGGTAGTAAAGATATGCTGCTTTAATCACCCCCATAGTTTGTTGTAATCAAGTTAATTGATTAACACTCTTAACACAGCTAATTAGAAAAGAATCTTAACCCGGTGTATCGGGTGGCCGAATTTCTTAAGGCCTTTACAGATCATTGCCATCTCATATATGTCCGATTGGGTTCGACTCTCGAGATCTGCCAAACGTGGATATGCGCGAAACCTTGTGAATTGCTTTGCCTGAGACGGTGGTTCTTAACATGTCTCTACTGGGCTTTATATCCACCTGAAAATAACGATAAACCTCAATCAACTACAAATTCACCTAACGTGCCTAATGATTCTACAACACTAAAAACAGACTCAACATTTTCTGTCCCAAGGATATACATTTCTGCGTCAACTAACTGATGAATAAATCTATGTCGTTTTAGGACACTCCACCTTCATCAACTTTAACACTAGATACAAATCTTTAAACAAATTCCTAGCGTAAATATACAGACATATGCGGAAACTAGATAATACAATAAGTATCGTCTGCTGTTGAGGGTTTCATGAAGTATTAAATGTCACATATGTTTTCTTAATGATTGTACATCATCCTTTTTTATGGTGACACGCAGAACATTCACAGTCAATGTACAAAGAATTACAGTGTCTTACAAGATAAAGATTTTCACGTTTACTTTTGTAGAGAAAACATGATTTAATTTATTTATGTTCATCTGCAAAGCTGTATGGCAATATGTATCTTTAAAACTGTAAATAATTCTAGTACAATTCAGATAAATCGGTCAAAGCGCCAATTTGCTGCTTCATTAATATAGTTGAGAAATATGTATGTATATAAAAGACATGGGCTAACAGTTATTATTGTAATATAAAAGTAATAACTCTATATCTAATACGGTTAGGTGTCATTGTTTCTAAGACGAACATTCCAATGCATAGCTTAGATGGCGACGAGAACTTGCAAATACCAGCATTGTATATATATTTTGTGGCACAACAATGAACTTTAGAATTTAGACGGGAAACATGACTGCAAAAATTGGTTGTGTCGTAAGGTTAAAGGTACATTTGTTTCATTAATACCATATGTGTTTCACATAAGCATGCGACAATATTCTTTTTTTAATAAAAGCTTTTCATATGGCGCTAATGGAATGGTGTCATACAGAATTTCAGTAATTCATTCAATGACCTTTATACAAACATACGATCAAGGTCAGAATCTGCGGATCAGCTGAAATTTGAAGGAAAAAAAACAGTGTCTAATTACGGTGTGTGGGTAGAATTCCATGACAATGCAAATTATGTTCCAAGATGTGAACAAAATATAGTGCAATTGTCGAATTATATAATCCTATAATGGCTCGTATTTAATTTTATTATATGGGACATTGTTCAATATAAATTATTTCCATGTAAATGCGAAAATTGCAAAACGTTGAATAATATAATATGTCCAAGACACGCCACTTCCATACGTTTGAAGTGAAGTCTCTTTTATAGATCATTAATTAAACTGCTACTACTGCTACCAGAATGATATGTGTCTATTACGGTCACTATCAACACAGCTTGTTTAGAAACTATAATGACTTTAAATTCTGAAATTCTCAAACATTTATTTTCTCATTATTTTAGCAGCTGGTTTGGATTAATCGTAACAATGTTCCTGTTCATGTAAACACGGAACACACGAAGTAGAACATAATTACAAAAGACTGAAACTGATCCAAACAAAGACATATATAATCTACTTTGGCTTTGGACCGAAACAAGGAAATCCCAGTCAAGGGTTACATTGTAAGTCTCCCCACGAGGCAAGTCTCGGTCCAAACCCCAACAGAGATTATTTTTCTTAGTCAATATTTTCATTTAAAGTAAACAGAACTCTTCATTAGTATAATATAGTTTACTTGAAAATGTTTACATGTGGCTCATTAATTTAAATATGTTAATGAGAGTTTGGGCGTGACCATTGCAACCGAAGTACACAGCTAATACGCATGAGCCAGAAAAAAAAATAACATAATACGTGGCATAGTATTGAGGTATTATCACATTTAATATATGGATGTTATATGAAATTGACAATAAATAATTAATAGTTATTGCAAGAAACTGTTCCATTTTCATCAGTACTAGTTTTTGAAAAATGTATTGTAAATAATGAAACGATACTGGGTACTCAGCTCTACTCTAGTCATACTTAGTACAAGCTGTAACGAATATTAACATCTTGCATTAGATTAAGCCATGACTAATTATTGATCTATGTCACTATCGTATATTCCTTTCCTTTTCTAAGGAGGATGTGAAACTGTTTGTGACATACGTGTGGTGTCTTTAATATAAATTGTATAATTATCCCCGTTTATAAAAGACCTTCAAAATATGGACGATAACCGAATTCTAAACTTTCAAGTTAACGGATTCATTGAAAATTTATTTTTTGTCTTGGAATGAATTCAAGTACTACAAGGAAATTTGCTTATGGATTAATGTGTTGACGGACAAGTGATTCCTTCACGCTGTTAAGTGCATTATTTGTCATTAAATATTGTAGGTATATTTTTATTCAACTGGGTCAAAATGGAGATGTTCAACATAAGTATAATAAAGCACGTTTGACATAACAAATTTCTGGCAGTTACTAAGATTTGGATAGTTGTTAATAGAGTATCAGGCTATGAATTGTATAGTTATATAGTCTATGTGCATGGATCAGTGTTTTCTGTCCAAGTTCATTTAATAAAGCATTGAGAACTTTATCCAATCTGTAGCACAGTCAATTTTCAGGTCAGCGTCATTAAATGTAGTTAACAGTATACAATTTATTTTACACGAAGTATTTAAAACTAGTTAGATAGCTTTCGTCACTTTTAATGTCGCTGACCTTAAAATGTACTGAGCTAGGCCTGCATATAGGATAAAATTGTCAATGCTATGTGGAACGAAGTAGCATAATATTGTCTTTAAGTTGCCATGTTTTGTTGTTATTGTTGTTGTTGTTTGATTTTACAACAACTACGTCAGGCACAGCAGACGGAAACAAGGGTTTAAATATTTTAAAATAAATTCAGAGTGGGTGGACACCTTGACTGAGACGACTAGTCTGATATAACAATCCTGAGATAAGAAAAGTCAGGCTATCAAAATAGCTGGATTTCTCTGTCGCATGAGTGCGACAAGGATGGAATCGGATTACCTGGTGTGGTACAGTGAGATCTTATTAACCATCAATCTGAATTTGTAGTAGTTAAATAGTATCAATATCATTTATCCTCGGTTATTTTCATCAAAATTTCAGCATACTATTTTTCAAAACATTACATTGTTCCACGATCAGTAAACAATAGCATACTGAAGCAAATATAAAGACGACGACAAAAATAATCACGTAATCTATTGTGAAGTAAAGTGAATTTTCTTATCTTAATTCCATTGGAACTAATCATGCAATCCATTTTTATGAACAAGGTTCACGTTGAAGTCGAAGCGACTGTTGCAAACCAGCTGGCACCGCCTGATGGTACGGATTATGTGATATCTCCCCAAATCAGACTTGGATTTAGGTACAGAGAGGGAATAAGCGGTCGGAAGTGTCGGCAGGCGGAGATTCCGAATCCCTACTTTGATACCTGCCGAGATATGCCCAACATATGTCCAGTAACAACAGGTATTTTAAAATAAGAAGTCTTTAGCGTGATTGTTTATGCGGTCATTGATCCTTGAAAGCCTGGCTACATATATCTTTCTTTGAGTCGCAAGGGATACTAAGAGACAAAAGTTTCAAGGAAGTATGTAATTTATCTTTAAGTCAAAAGCTGCTTTTTATTAAATATATTTAAAAAGTATCAAATGTATAATAATAAGTTCAGTTATGTGCTTAGTTTTCACACTTAACGACATAAAACTGCGTTTTCTTGGTTCGAATCAAACCAAGTCATGTACGTGTATATATATATATATATATATATATATATATATATATATATATATATATATATATATATATATATATATATATATATATATATATATATATATAGCATAGTGAAGCATAGATAGATAGATAGATAGATAATAGATATATAGATAGATATCTAGATTAATACATAGAGAGATAGATACATAGATAGATGGATGGATATATATATATAAGCAGCAGGGGGGGCGAATCCGACATTTTGTCCAATCGTTATTTGGCTTAATTAATACTTTCTGCACTCAGCGGATCCGGTGTCGTCAGCGCCTGGTAAAAAAAAACGACGTCGTCGTCGAGGGGATCGTCCGGACGTCATTTGGTTTAATTAATACCTTCTGCGCGTCGATCCCCAGCGTCGTCAGCGTCCGGTAAGCACATCGACGACCGCGTCGATGTCATCGCCCCCCCCCCCCCGCTGCTAAGTGGCTACTTGCAATTTAACCGAATATTTGGTCAAGTCCGATACGATATCGTGTCCGAGGATCATGTAAATTTATCGTTACAAATCCATGTGGGGTCGACTGAGCATGACTAAAAAAGTTTCGAAAAACATTAAAGTCCATGTCACCGCCGCACCATGTCTGCCAAATATTTCGTAGCGTGTGTGTATCAACGCCGTTGAATGCAGCAAGAATATTACAGTTGTCTCTGATTACTTTTGGAATCTGAGTGTATCGTTGAGTGACATATATCACGTCAGTGTTTTTATGCCTGCCTCTGGAAAATATCCTAGCTGGGTTTTTTTGATTGTCTAACATAACATCATCGTACACGACTAGATTGTTAACGTCGCCATCAATATCATCGATACCTGGTGCATCATTGATATCTGTAATAAACTCAATGACATTTTTTTTAGCGATCGCTGATGCATTCTCGTTGAAATCTTTTAACACCTCGTAGCATCGTTGATCATCTACGCTAGGAGCAACCAAATACAACTTATCCCACTTCATCCATCTCATTATTAAATTAAGTAACAATTGCGTCTTGCCGGATCCAGATGGTCCGATGATAATCATCCGGATCGAGTTTGGTAACGCTGCAACATGCTTAACTGGTTCTCTTGTTTTAGTCGCTGAAAAGTCAATTATATTCATGTCTCTATACATAAATTATGGATCTATATTGTGTAAAGTGTAGAGTGCGTACTGGCACAAATGATATGACAACCGTTACAACAAGAAATAACAGATCGGCGCTTACTGGCAAGTGTGTACAATGCGGTACAAATAAATTTAGATTTATTTCTATTAAACCCGGGGGTGTTTTAAAAAAAAGCGAGGAGGTGACATCGCAGCCAAGTTATCAAAACTCCCCGGACCCCCGTGGGCAAAGTATCCAGGAGAAAAACACCTCCCAGGATATAACTACTGTGGCCCCGGAACGCGATTAGATATCAGACTCGATGATCAAAATAAACCCAAACCCGGTGAGTACCCAATAAATGCTATCGATAAGGCGTGTCATGCTCATGATGTTGCTTACAAAAGTAGCGATCTGCAACAGCGTCATATCACGGACGTAAAATTAATTCACGCGTTAAATGCTATTCCCGATAAATCCGTCAAAGAAAAATTGGCCTCATGGTTGGTAAAATCGGCTATGAAAGGTAAATTAATGATTGGAAGCGGAGCTTCTCGCGCTGGTAATTGAAAACGCTAGCGTTTATAATAACAACATGGAATCCATCTATTATTCTCCGAGAGGATACTGGAAGGGGAAGGACGCAATTGGTAAGCTTGCAAGCGCTGCAAAAGTAACGAGGGCCACTGCGGCTAATTGGTTATCCAAACAGGCTATATGGCAAATTTATCTGCCACCGCCTAAACAAATCAACTTCTCGCGCTTTGATGTCAGCGTACCTAATGAAGTTCATCAGGCTGATATACTATTTTTGCCGCATGACAACGGTTACAAATACGCGTTAACCGTAGTTGATGTTGCGAGTCGATACAAACAAGCGGAGCCGTTAAAAACAAAGTCAGCAACTGAAGTAGCCGATGCGTTTGAAAGAATTTATCGAAGAGGTCCTCTGCGCTGGCCAAATCTATTACAAGTTGATCCTGGTAGTGAATTTCGCGGCGCTGTTTTATCAACGCTGAAACATCATAGCGTCACGATACGACGAGGTCATACTGCGCTACATCGTGATCAGGCAATTGTTGAACGATTCAATCGGACTGTTGCTGAACGGTTATTTGGATATCAATACGCGAAGGAATTCATCCAAGAAAAACGATCTCGTGAATGGGTCAAAAGGTTGCCAGGCGTAATTGCCGCGTTAAATAACGAGATTACCCGAGCAATCAACATGAAGCCCAGCGACGCGATTAAAGAAAAGTATATACCCGGAAGATCAAAAATAGATAGCGTTTCCAAGCCGATTCTCGGCGATGTCACTGTTAGATATCTGTATGAACCAGGAGAGCATGAAGGCGGTAAAAAAAGAGCTACTGATCCTATCTGGAGTGTTACCACACATAACATATCAACGATAACACGATCAACTGGTAGACCACCGATCTATAGACTGGATTCAACTGCCCCACAGCGGGGGTTTACACGCGAGCAACTACAAGTGATACCTGACGATACTCAATTACCCCCGCGTGGTCTTAACTAGCGCCGTTGCGTCTATTGCACTCAAGACAGGTCAACCTCACATTGTTTTTGACATGACCGAGACTGTTATCGATCCTGTCCACGGTAAATTGGCGAGCGTCTTTATCCGAATAACGCCAACTCATTATACAATTGCAACTCGCGCAGTGATTATTCTGTTGTTGTCGTAACGCAATTATTAATTCGGCATCAATATCAAAACGCCGCTGTTTTTTTTTATCCTGTTGGCGGTAACCCGAGAGTTTTCTATCAATGACGCTTGCATCGATGACTCCGTCAGTGACCCCGTCACCGGCTTCGTCAGTGACTCCGTCAATAACAATTCTTCGAAGCTGATTTATCCTCCGTACTCTGGACACTGCAAGATAGACTAGATTGGACCATTCGATGCGATTATCAACTATCCAAACAATTGTGTCCGTGATGGTTAGTCCCTGCGAGGAATGTATTGTTGTTGCGTATCCTAGCGTCCACGGGGATTTATTAGCACGTAGCGCGTCCTCGACGACGCTGATATCAACGAGCACGATATCATTCAGCACGAGAATTTGTTTTTCTGTCCGGCCTGGAATTTCAACTTCAATGTTCTGCCGCCGTGTATCCGCGGGTCTATGACATAACGGCACTGGACGCGTTGGAAACTTTTCCTTATGCAACGTAAACAACTTCCGCTGAAGTGTGTCCCTGACTATCTTTCTACTCGCTACAATCAAATCGTTTGGTCTCCATGTTTCCCAGAATTCATTTAACGGCGTTTCCGGAATCACCTCGCGGATTATTTCACATTGAATTCTATCCGGCTGTAATCTGATTAATTTTTTGACCTCGCGCAGTTGTTCATCAAGTGCTCGGTAATCAGTATCGGTTTCTTCATAATAGTCCACAAAACCCCTTAACCAATCATGTGGACCCTCGCCGACAAATGGTGGTGGTTGGCCATGGTCGCCACACATGATCACCGCTGTATTCGCGAGCAGCAACCAATCAAGAAACATTTGTAAAACATCTAACGAAACAGTACATATTTCGTCCCAGATGATAACCCCAGGAATAAATTTTTCACCCATTCGATCAGGAGTCCACTCACCACCGCTGTATCGAAAAAGCTGTGATAAGTAACGGCGTCAACATTTCGTTGTTTTATCTCTCGCGCTAGTCTATGGGTCGGTGTAAGCACGATCATACTTGCCCGCGTTCGAAATAATTCAATTGCCCGAGTCGTCTTTCCTGACCCGCCACAGCCGCTTAAATAAACTGTTTTGTGTCTACAAATTGGATCAGAACACGGTGGTGCATTAGACCATTCCGATAATTTATCGCCGCGTAAGTAGTTGTTCTCAACGGTAACATCTGCTGACGGGGAATAATCGCGTCGTATTTCATTTTTAATTCTCCATGTACCCCAACTCTCGTCCGGACTAGTAAACTCGGCTACGTTTTCCTTATACGCTACGTCAACATAAAACGAATCAACGGCTACTCTAACCGCGGTGTCGGGGAATCTATTTATCATCGAGAATAAATTGATAGCGGCGTAACCCAGCATAGACGCCCTCAAATGCGGGTATGCTGGGCTGTCTCCATCGCTGTAGGTAACAACTGTACCCAACCTTGTTCCATTGGACAAGAAAGCTGCTTCGCAGTTCACGTATCTATTTTTCGCCACTGCGTCCTTGATTACGAAATCATATTCTGCGTCATCTATAATCAGCCGTGAGCAATATCGTTTGTAGTCGCAGTTTTTTCCACCTTGTGTAAACTTACCAATTATTCTTCTACCGAGATCTTTTGCCTCGCGGTTTCGTTGGTTGAATATCCTCCTGGACCATTCGACGATATATTCCTCGTCGGCATCGATGTGTTTTCTGGACTCGTCAATTATGCTATCTAGACGCTCCGGTTCTGGTAACCAGACTTCAGTCTGCGCTCGGTATGATATAATCGCGTCACTGACAATCAACGATACAAGCATGCTACAATCAATCATGTACCGTAGCAGCGCTATTGGCAGCCACTTCTTTTCAGCCATGTGTCTACCGATCCAAATATAGCAACATCGATGAAGTCCTGCCGCGAACTCAAATGATACTACGCGAGCGAATCCGGTTAAATCAAAATCAGGCAGTGGTCCATTAATAGCAACACGAGTCATTTCATGTCTGGGGTGTCCAAATCGTTTGAAATACTCAGCGGCGGATCCATAACCGAGAAAACTCGCTGGATAACAGGCAACCATATCAACGGAAATCATAGCGTCGCGGTTGTATTCAGTGTTCCATAGTCCACCGTGATAGTATTCCAAACAACTGGATTGTACATCAGGTAGAAATTCCTTGCGTGTTGGACTCCACGCATTTTTCCTCGCTGCAACATGAGCCGCAACCGATGAAATCGTAAAACAATTTGTTAGCAGTTGTTCATCATGCTCTTCAAATTCTATGGCGGTTTTTTTCATCTTGTTGTGAAACGCTTCAGTGCGATATAATTCACCGTTTGGTCTTACAAACTGATCAAAGGTATCAGCGCTGCGAAGTAACCACATTGATACAGGGTCGTTTTTACACAAACAAGCAATAGCATCAAATAGTTTCCTCTCCGCGAGAAAACCGTCCTCTCCCAAAAATTCCCCCGGGATATACTTTACTGTTCTATCCCGTGGAAATATTGTGATCGCGGGCGTCCATGCGTGTTCGTTGTGATCAATACTTTTGATTGGGGCCCCATTTGATTTATACTTCGATTCGTATAATACTTCACCGGTTATCGTTGTAACGGTTATTGGAAATCTCAACGACGTTTCTAATCTCGCTATGTCGCTGATGGTTGCTCCACGCTCTTTTACGGTTAGTTCCCACTGGTTGATTTTGCTACGTCGTAAATCAGTCAATTTGTTTCCTCGACATGCATTTGTAAAATGCTCTATTACTCGTTCTGCTACACAATTTATCCCCGTTGACTGTCTCATTGGTTTCAGTTTTCCGATATCAGGTTTCTTATTTAACGGGTATATTCCATAAACAACTGCCGTTTCAGGATACGCTCGTTCATAGTATGGTTTGTCAATTCCGGTTAACAACCCCGGCTTGGAGTCGCGGCTGACAATGACTGTTTTCTTGTCGCTGAGAACTGGTTCAAATTTATCACGTATGATCCAATTACCTGATTCCACCCGGACAATGAATTTTACTCTGAAGAAATACTTTTTACCGTCAAGTTGTGATATTATCGTTGCTGCGCGGTTGTCGTTCATGGTAGCATCAACAACGCCATCAATTCGAAATGTTGACCAACTATGAGATGCGCCATCACGCTTGAATTCATCGATACAATCGCGTATTTTACTCAACAGGGTTCTATCGTTTATTAACGCTTTTGGTGCGTCCTTGAGGACTCTATCGAGATTGAACTTAATATTTTTCCAGGGCTTAATTGCTGCTAATCTCTCGAACTCATCCATATAATTAAAACAAGTATTTAAATGAAAGAATATAGTATAATGAATCACTGCAAATGGTTGATGATTGGGTCGACAACCCCGTGCAATAAATCATGTAGAGGTGAATTCTGCGGGTACCATTTACAAAGCGTTCGTAATGGTTCTCTTGGCCCCCTCCCGTGCTTGGTTTGTCACGTCGGTGTAAGAGGAAAATCGCAGTTGTGTATCAATTGTGGCGTAAAGCGATACAGGGAACTAAAACGCTATTATGACAAGCGAATTAAAAACGCCGTCATTGACCCCACCGCCGACTTCGTCATCAAAACCCCCCAAGACTACGTTGAAAGATTTATAATTAAACCAAATAATAAATTAGACAAATAGTATTATTATACAAATGGACCAAGAATTTCAGCCGCATCCTGTGCTCGTCAATTACGAGGCATCTCGCGACGGCATTGTTAGAAACCGCAAACTGAAGAAGCCGGTTGGTACCGTAAGTAATCAGGGGTATCTGATGTTTGGTGCCGGAAAGAAGAAGTACCATGTTCATAGGGCGGTATTTGAGGTATTCAACGGATTAATCGAAAATGGACTTGTGATTGATCATATTAATAATAATAAGACTGATAATTCTCTTATAAACTTGCAAGCTGTCTCGCAGAGTCAAAATACCAAAAAAGGCCAAACCGGTAAATACCCAAAGAAAGCAAAACCCGTAAAGTCATTTGATACAACAACTCACGAGGAAAAAATATTTCAGTCGATGAATGAAGCCAGTAGATACTTTGACATTTGTATCGCCTCAATACGAAAAGTAGCAGAACGAGTATATCAAACAGCAATCTCAAAAAAGACCGGGCATATAATTCGATTTTCATAAATAGATACGAAGTCACCGGCGCCCATGGCGCTGACGAAGTCGCCATGACAATAAATTGTCCATTCCGGAAGAAAACAAAGTATTCAGTATTGTTGAACACCTTCGGAATTGATACACGGGGTTTCATTTTTTTTATTTAAAAACAAGATGTTCTATAAGAATAATGAATATCGAAGACATCAATAATATATTAGCCGAGATTTCAAAATTAAAAAATCAAGGAATTGAATTATCTGATGGTCTCGACAGTGAAAAAATATTATCCGATTATGAGATTATTAACGAACAATCGAAACGGGGGCGTTTTACCCTGGCCCGCGAGTACTTTTTTATAAAACGATTACAACATACGATCAATGAAAACTTGTACCACAATGACGCAAATGCATTCATTGGACTATTCACTGCCGTTGAAATAATACGAAAAAAACTCGGACGTGTTTATGAACGACGCCGGGAGATTTCTAGTAAGATCAAAAACATCAGAAGGATCATAGACGAAAACTCCGGCGAGAAATTAGAAATTGCTTCGCAATTGCAATAATGGTAGGTGAATCACTCACTACTCGGCTAGCCAGAGAGCGGCTAGCAGCGCTTAGAAAGTTCATACCGTTACGAGACAGGGTCCGAGAACAACTTCCAACGCGGCAGCAACTACAAACCGATTTTACTGTTGGAAGCGAACAACTCTTTGCCCCGGTAACTAAAGCGACCAAAGATGTTACGGCGGCAAATGTACCCGTCCTCGATGCGCTTGAAAAGATAGCGGTTCAGACCGAACAAACAAAAAGGTCTTTAGAAACACTCCCTGCAAAAATAGCGGCTGCTACAACACGGAGGCCACCACCACTCGCTATAACCGAACCACAAGAACCTTATGTTACAATGGCCGACGAAGAAGAACTAGGTGCTACCGCAAGAGAACCAGAAGAAGAAATACCGGAAGAAACACCGGAAGGAACACCGGAAGAAAAAGAGAAAGAGGGGAATATACCCCGTAATGTGCTTAGAAAGTCCACAATAGATCAAACTAGAGACCTCAGCAGCAGGAGGGAAGAATTAATTGATTTTGCTGCCAACAATTTTGCTAAGAAAACACGAGATAAGGAGCATATCAATAGCGGTTACGAGAAAAATATAAAGTCGTTAAAGGATTGGACAAGAATAGTGTATTTAGCGAGTAAACATAAAGATGTATTACTACGTGGTGATGGTCCCGATTACGACGCATTCCACAAGGAAGTTGAAAAAAGGGTAAAACAAAAAAAAGGAAAAGGATACTCTGTTGGCAAAGAATCCTACGGCGTTACCTGTCCTAACAGTGTTCTCAGTGATATATCACGGCTAGAGGTACTAATCGGAGGAAAACGAGCCGGAAATAACTCTCCGGAAATAATCAATGAGGCCGCTGATATTTGCAAGCGGTTATTTACGGGCGGTATCATGGACGTTAGTGCGTATCGAACGCTCATAGACGAACTCGTGGATGATTAAAAAAATTATCGTTTTTGTTAATTCTGACCGTTTTTGGTCGTTTTTTGACCGTTTTTTGCCATTTTTGTTTGGTTTTTGAGGGCAAAAACCCCAGGAAATCATTTAGAGAAAATCGATGTTTTTGCTGAAAAATCGAAAAGAAACGACTATAGGCAACAAAAAATGACAAAAAATGACTAAAAATCAAGAAAAAACCGGAAAAAACCGGATTTTTATCGAGGGCAAAAACCCCAGGAAATTTTGATAAAATTTATTCCGGTTTTCCACAGGAGGAAATGTCAGAATAATTATGACAGTTCCCCCATCGATGGAAACTGGTCAGAGTAAAAAATGTTTTACAAAACTAACCCGCCACACATGTCAACCGTTTGCAAAATTATATAATATTGTAAATCCTCGTCAATTTTGACCGTTTTTTGCCATTTTTTGAGGGCAAAAACCCCAGGAAATCATTTAGAGAAAATCGATGTTTTTGCTGAAAAATCGAAAAAAAAACGACTATAGGCAACAAAAAATGACCAAAAATCAAGAAAAAACCGGAAAAAAACCGGATTTTTATCGAGGGCAAAAACCCCAGGAAATTTTGATAAAATTTATTCCGGTTTTCCACACGGCGGTGGGAAGGGGGTGGTGATCACAATCACTAATTGAAAAACCGGTGTTTTTATAATAAAGATGATCATACACTACAACCACGATAAACCAGTACTCGTCTACGTGGTAAACTCGCGATTGCCTGTTTACCGCGTGTACTATGGAGATGGTCTCGGTAGCACCATTGCGGGGTTATTTACAAGAATGGCTCCAAAAGTAGCGCCGTTAGCCAAACAATTAGGAATGAAGGCTATTGATGTTATTCGTGATAAGGGTATTAGTGCTATTGGAGACGTTGCCGGAAAGGCGCTTTCTGCAGCAAAGGACAAACTAATGTCGTTGGTGAGGAGAAAAAAACAGAAACCACCGGTGATGCCATCAACGACGGTGATGCCTGCAAATGTCAGTAAAGTAATAAATAACGCCGTGGAAGAAAAACTAGAGTCGTTGGCGGCTCAGGCATCCACCAACGCGCCCATGAACACAATAGCGGGAGAGTGGTCTTAAACAGAATTCAAAGAAAATCGCAATTGAAAACATCAACATGATAAATAATAAAATGTTTGCGCGAACCGCTGATCCCGCGTTTGATATGGATGTCCCAGTGCGCAGGGATGATTCTGTCCGTGATTATCAATTTTATTCTTATTATGCAGCGCAACCTGACCTACGATCGCGAATTGAACTTCAAGTCCAAGATACCAGTAGATACTTTCTGCCATGTGAAGCGTTTATCGAAATTGAGGGAGAACTCGTGACAAATGCTGCCGATAATGCACCATACGCAGATAACGATCGTGTTCAAGTTGGTTTCGTCAACAACGGTATCATGGCGTTATTTGAGAGCGCCAGATATCTTATTGACGGGCGAGAAATTGAATCAATAGAACGCGAGGTTGATGTTGCAACGACGATAATTGGGTTAGCGAGATACTCGGACGATTATACGAGATCGGCGGGCCCATCTATGATGTTTGCAAAGGACACCACCGATAACGCTGATCATTTTCAGTACGTTAACGTGCTAATAAAAGAAAATGCCACAATTGACCAGGATGAAGCAACCAATCCAGATCGCAGAGCAAAACCAGGCGCTAATTTCACTGTTATAAAAAGTCTTAACGATAATTACAATATGGGATTCGCAGCACGAATGTCGATGCTAAAAAGACCACACCGGCAGTTTTCATGCGTGATTCCACTCCATCACATATTTGGATTCTGCAGAAATGTTAGAAAAGTCATCTATGGGGCTAAGCATACAATCGCGCTGACGCGAAGGGGCAATGATAACAATGCAATATGGCGTGCTGCTGGCGTCGCTGCAGGTAAAGTCGTTTTAACTAAAATGGCATTGTGGATGCCGGTGCTGACTCCATCAGTTACCACGGAAGCACGATTGTTATCATTTATGGAACAGGGAGGGAAATCGTTGTTGAGTTGGCTAGCGGTAACAACTGATGCTAAAGAGGATAACGTCGCCGATACGTTTACATGGCACTTGGCATCAAAACAAGGCGTTTCAGCCCCGCGTCATATATTTATAGCACTACAGAATATGGGACGATTGGGTAATCAAGAACACAGCCATATGATATTTGATCAATTAGGAGTCAGGGATGTTTCGCTGAGAATAAACGGACAACAGGAACCATCCGAGGATATACAGCTTAATTACGGCGACAACCATATCGCATGTGTGTACCATCGATTGCTGTCATATATGGGTCGTGATCAAAACGTCGACACTGGTTTGCAAATATCACAACTTGATTTTAAAAAGCTGTATCCGATTTATTATTTTTCGTTGGAACATCTTGATTTAACGAGACAATCCGTCGTTGATATACACTTCCGAGCTCGTATAGCCCCGGGTGGTGTTAATTACAGAGCGGTTGCTGTCATTCTCAGCGATAAATCAATGCTGTTGGAAGGTGTTGGTGGACGAATGAGAATCATTGATGCACCAGTGGAAAACATGTAATTGAAAGCACAAAACGCGTTTACAATAAATGTCGTATAGTGTCGTCAGTGTAGAGTTGACTGATGGTCAAGTCAAGAAATTACGATCAAAGTCGGCTAAACAATGCGGGACCACAATAACGCTGAAGCCGTCACAGATGGCAGGTGGTAATCATAAGATATCGTTGACGGCGCGTCAAATAAAACATTTCAATAATGCGATGAAGAATAAAAAGGGTGTTCAAATAGATTTCTCGGCCGCAGCGATCAAAGACATGGAAAAGACCGGTGGGATATTTCTGTTGTTAGCCGCGATTCCGGCATTGATTGCCGCGGCGGCCCCAGCAGTGGCTAAGGCGGCTGCGTTAGGAGCCGTTGGTACCGCGGCGGGGATGGCATTGAAGAAGGCAACCGGGAAAGGCTATAAAAAAAACGATCCGTGGCCGGAAAGGGTCTAAGACTACCGGGAGCCCCGTATTCATGGTACTCGGGAAAGGGTCTAAGACTACCGGGAACCGTTTATTGACCCCCATGTCTAATTTTGATTTAATAGACGCTGCAAACGCGTTAGCGATAAAAAACTTCAGAGGTGTTTTTATGAGGGATCAATTACCGGCGGCACCAAGGAATATTGAAACCGGCATAATTAACCTCGATGGGTCCTCCGGAACGGGAACTCATTGGGTTGCGTACGCGATTGATCCGCGTGCGATCGTCTATTTTGATTCATACGGGTTAGCCCCGCCGAACGAGTTTATGCGGTATATCCGGACGTGTTCAGCCCGGGTTTTTTATTCCACGCTGCCAACACAGCAGTTAAGCGACCCGCCGATATGCGGCCGTGAAGTATTGAACGTACTCGCGGCGATTTCATCATCGCGAAAACCACCTCATGTGGTTGTAAACGAATACACTAGTGGGGTCGTACAGGCCCGGCGGGTTAATTAGAAACGCTGTTTTTTTTTACAATAACGATGATTGATATTTGGGGACGACCTATTTCGGCGCTGAAAGGATCCACGGAAACGCCCGCCACCGATGACATAAAAAAACTAATCGAGGATGAAATCGCTGATACGTTGAATTTAACAAGTGTTGACCGAGGTGAAATAGTTGTATTTCAAGACCGCCAGGGTAAATTGAAATCCAGTAATGTGTCGCTGGATGACGTTTTAACACGACGGCGTGATGCCGCCGAGGACACTATCGCGCTGTATACCAGCGACGGACGACTCAAGCCGGGTGAACATCTGTCGACGATAACATTAGTCAGAGACGGTTTTATAAGGTTGAATAGATCGGTGACCGAACTTGACGCGCAGGTGAAAAAATCTGTCACCGATATACAACTCACTACCGCTAGTTTTTTCGGGACCCCGACGGTAACCGAACCGAATCTTGCAACAATAAAAAATACTATTTCGGAGTTTACAACGCTGTCGGGCCAATTTTACACGTTACGAAAAAATGTTAACAGGATCGATGACAACTTTGATAAATTCTTTGGTAAAAAAAATACCAAGCTGGATGAAATCACAACAACTATAAATGATATCACTGCGTATGGACAGGAAATAAAAACAATCAAAACTGATGTTGCAGCCAACAAAGGGAGTGTAGACGTGCATGAACGGGAAATAGAAATAATCGGCGCTAATGTTGCAACGATCATAAATAATGTAGACTCGCATACAGGGGAAATAGGAACGATCAAAACTGATACTGTAGCGAACAAAAGGAATATAGACGCGCATACACAGGACATAATGACAATCAGAGCTGATATTGAAGCGAACAAAAAGGGTGTAGACGTGTATAGAGGGGAAATAGGAACGATCAAAACTGATGTTGCAACGAGCAAAAGAAATATAGACGTGTATGGACAGGAAATAAAAACAATCAAAACTGATGTTGCAGCGAACAAAAGGAATATAGACGCGCATACAGGGGAAATAGAAACAATCGAACTTGATGTTGCAGCGAACAAAAGAAATATAGACGCGCATACAGGGGAAATAGAAACGATCAAAACTGATATTGTAGCGAATAAAAAAGGTATAGACGTGCATGAACAGAGAATAGGAACGATCAAAACTGATATTGTGGCGAACAAGAATAATATAGACGCGCATGAATGGAGAATAGAAACAGTCAAAACTGATGTTGCAGCGAACAAGAATAATATAGACGCGAATTTGCGGAGAATAGAAATAATCGGAACTGATGTTGAAGCGATTAAAGACGGACTACCGAGAGTAGCAGAGCAATTCGAAAAAATAAAAATCCCTCATGAGAACATCATCAACACAGTATACACAATTCGGCATGGATCATTCGATTGGACTCCTACACAGAATACAGTAAATACTACCGCAACTGTTAAGGGCATTTATCGATTGACACTGGTTTCAATGATGCAGTTTAATATATTATCGTCAAGTTCATCCGGGTTTAACAATACAATATCAACAATTATAGACAAGAACGCAACTGAACAGTTTACAATTTATGCCGTTGATGGAAATTTAGCCCGGGCAAACATCACATGGTATGTGGAATTTGTAGCGAATCTAAGTAATTAAAAACACTAGCTCTTTTAGAATAAAATGACCACCAGGGTAATTGAATCAGAGGTATCACCGACGTCACATCAATATCGATTCGATACCGCAAAAGAATTCTCCGCGAATTTGAAAACGCTTTCCGAACAATACCGCGCAAAAATAAAAAAATACCGCAGAAAAATCACCATCGACGCGGTCGTGTACTCGGTGTCGGGTATAGTAGCTGGCGCCGGTGTTATTTTATCCACGGTGACCACGATAGCCCCGATCGCTGTTCCAATCGCTATCTCCGCGATGACAACAATTGCTGGAGTCGCCAACGCAATCACTAAAAAGATATCATCGTGTTTTCAGAAAAAACTCGACGAGTATACAGTAAAACATCAAATAGTATCCGACGCGTACTCGAAATTATCCGGGTTGATCTCGTTATCGATTGATAATTTGTTCATATCCGATGTTGAATTCTCCACGATGGTCCAGTTGTATAGCTCCGCGATGTCAAAAATCGAGGATTTTCAACTGGAAGCCGGAACCACCTGGTTGTTGAAATTAGACACTAAAAACAACGAATAATAATAATGTCGCTGAACCCCGAAGGGTCTCAATTACTTCAGCGGATCGCGGAGAATATGATATCGATAACGTCAACGAAACCCGAATTCAGTGTGAACTTCCCATCGCCGGTTCCAGTAAAGGAAATAGCACTGGCAAAATTGCGAATATATCACAGTTGGCCTAATATTCGAGCGGACGCATTTAACGGACAACAACCTAATAACTCGCTGGTTTTTGCACGGACAAATAAACCCGATGGGACCCCAGACTGGGAGGAGGTTACAATACCAACTGGGTCATACCAAATAGAACAAATCAATAAGGAATTTCAACGCAGGATAAAATCGATCACAGGAAAAGAATCAAAAATCGCTATTACGGTTCATGAACCGACGTTATCGTCGACGATTGAAATAAGCACACCGGGGTATATGGCTGATATTTATAACAGTTCAATAAGAACCATACTAGGATGGCCTAAGAATCCACCCGCGGACACCCCCCCATCAACTATCCTCAGACACGATAACGGAGATGGTGGTAGGCATATTGCTCCATACAACGTAAATATTGCATCGGTGATAGCGATTAATCTAGTGTGTGATGTTATCGAAGGGAGTTACCAGGTGGATACCAAGCAAACAAATCAAGCTCAACAGGGGTATATCCTTTATTCGTTTTTCGAATTGCTCTGCTACTCTCGGTAGTCCGTCTTTAATCGCTTCAACAGCCCCTCCGGGATTTTTGATCATTGAGAATCCGATTAATCCGGTCTATATGCGATGCCATAATCGGCTTTTAACGAGAATTAATTTCAGACTTACCGATTAGTCAAATAACCTAATTGATCTGCAAGAGGAGGAGTTAGTGATCACTCTGTTTGTAAGATCATAGCAGCAGGGGGGCGATGACATCGACGCGGTCGTCGATGTGCTTACCGGACGCTGACGACGCTGGGATCGACGCGCAGAAGGTATTAATTAAACCAAATGACGTCCGGACGATCCCCTCGACGACGACGTCGTTTTTTTCTTACCAGGCGCTGACGACACCGGATCCGCTGAGTGCAGAAAGTATTAATTAAGCCAAATAACGATTGGACAAAATGTCGGATTCGCCCCCCCTGCTGCTATATATATATATATATATATATATATATATATATATATATATATATATATATATATATATATATATATATATATATATATATATAGATAGATAGATAGATAGATAGATAGATAGATAGATAGATTTACGGATATATAGAGAGATAGATATATAGATTGATATACATATATCTTTCTGGATTTTAACATGCGGTATAATTCAAGTACTAAAGGTTTGAAACACATTGATTCTTCTATAAAATTGTTGCTGCTATTGTTTGAAATCATACTCATCTACTGGTGCGACCGTATTCATTGGATAAGCTTAAACGAATATCTTGTTACATCTAAGTCCGCATTAAAAATAGACTTGAAACATTGTTCATTCTAAGTAATTAAATCTTTTTGAATGGTGTTGATGTTTCCCTCAAAGATATTTTGCAAATAATGCTCGAATTGTTATCATTCTAACATGTCAACAAGGTCAGATCTTCTGGCTGCTTGTAAAGCAGCTTACTATAGTTGGTGTTATCCGCATTCGCGTGGCGACCGAGTAATTAATTCTCATCTAAGTAAACATGTATTCCAGATATCAGCGAAATATAGGATTCATTATAGAGAATTATAACTATAGAAACACAAAGGAAAGTGCTATCACTGGAGTATGCATGCATTCTACAGTAGAATCATGTGATTGTACTTTCCCTTCTGCTTGGTGTACATTTATAATTCTCTCTCTATAGCTATATATATGTAGAGTGGTGCCTGGCGTATTGATGTATTTGTTTTACTCCTAATTATATTTATTTTCAAAATTCACAATACTATACATTCGATTTGCCTGAGCTAGTATATTGTTTATATTGAGTATGACGCTATTTTTCTAATGGATAAAAACTGAGTATTAAAGAAGAATGGTTTGAATACACATAACGTACTATTTATTTATGTAAAACAATATATTCAATGATAATTAGTGACATAAAGTCGGCCTAAGGCTGATTATACTGGCATGTTACGTGCGTGCATCTTTGTTTCTTTTGGTGTTTTGCAATATTTACCACTTAATTGTTTCTTTTTTTACAGAATTTCCCAAATGTAATTATCTCGGTAATATGTGCCCATCTATCTATGCACATTGGAATATTAAAATGCATGGCTACGAAACGGCAAATCTGACAGTACCATCCACAAGTATACCCCTGAGAGTTGCGTTGCAACTATGTACATTTTCTTCGATGAGACAGCCGAATCGTTATAACAGAGAATTTTCAAAGTATGTTATATTCTCTTCCCTTCCAACGTTTCCATTCTGCCTTTGACTTTCCATTCACATTATTCTTGATGTTACAAAGGATTTACATGGAAGTATTATGTGGAAGTAGTGATCATTATGATTGAAGTATAGCGAAACTGAGTTGAAATTCTTTCCCCACATATGATATCAATACAATCCGCTGACAATTAAATTGACGGAAATCTTAAGAGCATATGTCATGTAATTACTTTTATAGCACGCACTATATGGAAGCAATTTAAAGTCGCATGCCGGGTTTATTTTACATAAAATATTTTCCTTTAAATTTCCGTTAAACATTTGCCAAAAATGGTTTCTTTCTCACAAGGCATTTTGGATTAATATGTCTCTTAACACGTTGCAATCTGGCAAGTCAAAAAATGTTGACAATTATTTCTCAATATGTTGCTAAATATTATATTTTGTATTAAACAGTATACATGCTAACGTACGAAATGTGAACACTTAATAAGAAACCATATTCCCATGTTTAAACATACTTCGCATATATTTTGCTTCATTTCTAGCAATGAAATCTACAATATGTTTAGGTGGATGCTAAACGTAAGAAATATTATATTATTTTATAAAGGAATATGTATGCCATGGAACAACCAAGGAATCTGAAAGGGTGCAATTCTGAATCATTCAGAACAAATGATACGTGCTGCAGATCTGATCAGTATTATGATGAATCTACTTCCAAATGTACAGCGTGTCCATCGGGCACAGTTGCCAAATACGGAGGACTGTTTTGTGGTGAGCATTGATTTTACTTTCAATTACAGTTGAACGTAGGGTTATGGTCAGTTCCGCTGAGGCATCATCTGCGTATAAGCCTTACATGCAAATCCAGGAAAAGGATGTCTATATGATGTGAATAAAATCAAAAGGTTAAAATTTGTAACAATTAAGAACATCAATCAGTTTTAGAAAGATGAGCATTTCCGAATAAAGGTAATACGAATTAATACAGAAAGACATAAATGTTTAATGAAGTTGACTTATCAACACGAATCCGAAAAAGTACATATTAAAATTGTCAATTTATATTTAACAATTTTGCTATTTGATATCAGGAATTTTATCGCTTCTTACATAACGAATTGTCCAAATGGAAGGTAATCAAATAACAGGATTTCCCAGCCTACTAACAATAATAATCTGACACTGTTGGCACATTTATGGAATCGGTATTGCCAGTATAGCATTGTCGTGCACGTTATTCAATGTTAAACGCAGATGTCAACATTAACACCTTGCCCCTGTGCTAATAAACATGATGATTAATGTATGAGTGGTAATTCCTCCGAATTGCTTGTTTGTGTAATATTAATATATTAGGTAAACAACTGGACAACACAAGAAACAACTGTAAACAAATTATCCCGGTAATCATGACAAATTAGAATATTCGATACTACACTCGGTGTTTCTCTCTGTTAAAATGGTACAGCGGATGTTGTTGAACACGTTAATTAATATCGTAATATGCTCTTAGCATATCCGTATTCACTAGAATATTATCAACCAAGGTATCTACATTTTTCGTGTAGTGAAACAACTTCCGCATAAGATGACAGCACGACGAAGCTACCCTAACCAAAATAAAAAGCATTCACTGGATTATTCTAGATCTTTTGGAACTGCTACTGCTGTTAAAACGAATCATCGGGGAGTGAAACTTGCCAATGCCATTTGGTCAGATCTAATTTACCAAAATAATGATGCATCTTCAACTTCGCAAACATACAACGTAATTAATATACAAACAATGTTAATTACTGATATTTTCTAACCTGCATCACTTGTTAAGAATACGAGAAGTTTGAGGGTTCAATCAAGTCCAGTTGCAATCTTGACTGTATCACATGTATTAAAAGGTATTAGATATAACTTAAGTCTGATCGACTGAGATGTGTTTAAATGTACTTCATGTGTTACTAACTCAGTATGATATGCTCTGTCTATATGCAAATATGTATACATATTGACAATCTCAGCGATTTTTCGCGGCTGCCATTCGAATACATCTAGACCTTTATTTTCAACTCAATTGGTTTCTCTGGGGCACATTCTGTACTGAGATCTTCTTGCTATTCGCCACCTAATTTATCTTCAACGATCGCAGTATAAGATGCGTTAAATAGCCCTATCCATATCGTTTACAAAGACCACGCTACATATCCTATTAAATATATTCTGAATTGAGGCACCAGGCTTATTCTGTAATCCATTTGAGTGTGACTTTTTTTGCTTCATAAGACCTTTACCTTTAGGCGAATAACGTTGTTCTGTTAGTATGTAGAAGCACCAGAACCCGGTCACCCACTTTACATTTCCTATTTTGCATTTCGCATGTGAAATATTTCGTATAAATGGACCATACTGCACCGGAACGTGACGTGCCTAACGGCACGTACCTTACATTATACAGTGGAAGTGTAAAAAGTAATGTCGTTTTTACATCCTCGTCAGTGGAATCACCAGACCTTAGTTAATGCATAATCGACGAAAAGTCACGAATTGTCCTCAAGTACAACACATTGAACGTCGATTATCGCAAGCTTACAAATAGGTGATACCTCTTCTGCTAAACATGTATATGATAGCAAAATTTTAAAATCCCGTCAAATGTTTAGACGTCGATTTGGTCCACAATCCTTGAATGTCTGTTCATGCACATGTATCCTGCTAAATTTGACAGCAAGCTAGTATTTATACGGCTTCAAGATACTTATTCGTACAATCCACAATAATGAGGATATGCCTTTTCATCTGAATTATAATAAGAATATGGTTTCAAAATGTTGGCATTTGTCATTTTAAATGAGATTTGGATTAAACGTATTGAACTTAATGATCTTTAGTCTACTCCTCTTCTGTACAGGGTTATCTGTCTTATGCACACAATTGACATAATGTTCTAATTTCAAGGGGAATTCCAAGCAAACATTCCTAACGGGAAGATTTATCACGACGTCTATTCATCTGCAGTAGAGTTAGACCCCTATTTAATATTACCGCAATCAAGTCGTATACATCGTAATAGCATCGCTCAGGACAATGTTAATGCATTTTGTGACACCTGTGTAACAAGACGAAACTGGGCTTGATTATATCTAGCAGAAATACTGAACAAAAGTGCACGATAAAGATTGTATTTCTGCTGAGTACTGATGGTGCTAAGATGCCTGAAACCATAGATCACGCACTTATTTCCACCTCTCATAAACAAAGGTGGCACAACTAATAATTCTATTATATACATGCGCACAAAATGCAAATAAGTATATAACAAAATGCTCATAGTTGCAACTAAGTATGGATTTAAAAGGTCACAATGCAACCGTTTTTAATATACATAATACATGGATTTCATCAGCAGATAGGACCGATGCATGAATTTATCAACATTTATGCTGACAATGTATTCAGTTATTATCAGTATAATCAATGCCTTGTTTATCAACACTTATTATGGTGCAATACATACTTACATAGCTAAAGAAGAGAACAGCATGATAAAGCGTATCTCTGTTGTAGCAATAATAAAAGGAATATCACTATTAGTAGTATGGTCTTGGTCTAATTGACGGCCAGATAAACCTAGATAAGCAGGGCCCACCATGCATGTTATTTGTGCGTTCGTATCTACGGAACAGAAGTATAACGTCTAAAGCTATCAACGATAACCTGATCTCATCTGTATATAACACAGAGGTATTTTCCGTGTAAAACCGTTTTAATATTAATTATACTCAAAGTTTTATAAAAACCATGAACATTTGTCTTAAGCAAGAACATAATAATATGAAATGATAGCTATAAGGATTTTAATGATTCTTTCAGTCACACTTTGTGACTATGTAGATTTAATGTTTTGTTCTTCTTCTAATATCTGATTTTTAATTAATTTTGACCAAGACAACGATTGCTATTTTCATCTCTTTTGTCGGCTACTTAGAAGACAAAATCGAGTGAGCAAGAATACCAGTGTTCCTAGGTGCATATATATATATATATATATATATATATATATATATATATATATATATATATATATATATATATATATATATATATATATATAAACCTCATACTTAAGGGTAGGGGTGTGTAAAGTGTACATCAATGTACAAGATCTTTCCTCATAACCAGAAACGTTAGTTGATTAAATGTATCAAATATTGGTACCAGCTATAGTATAGATCATATTTGATAGACGTAGTTCCCTGATATGCTCAGAATGATCATAGGAAAAATTAAGGACTTATTTCTCATAAGGAAGCATCACAGGGGTAAATTTTTTAAAAGGACAAGGCTTGATTACAAATCCGATTTCATTTTATTGCCTGGGTTGCGACATGTATTGACATATGTAAATAGCGTGATTTCATTAGACGGATTTTAACTGCGGACACTGAAATGGGTAATTGCACCAAACCTCAGCTATACATCATATACGTTTGACAGATCAGACTATTTATAGATTGCTACAAAACAAGTATATTACCGGTAATTGACAACATAGGTTTAAAAAATTCCTTTTGGAATCTAATGTTACGACATATTTTTATACATAGCAGCAAAATGGAAAGTAACCATGTCAACTATGCCAATCCGTGTCTCAACATATTCGTCGGCCAGTTCAGATGAATGTATTTTTATTTTTAATTTTGTTGTTGCTGCGTTTGTTGCCTCTTGTATATGTTACTAATACGTTCTATGTAGTGCGCATAGAGATACGTTTACTTACAGTTCCCATTTCTATTCAGAATCGATTCAAAACAACAATTACCACATCAAAAAAACTTAATGTGTAGTATCTCAAGCGCAGTTAATACCGGCGGTCCTCCAATATCAATCTGCAGTAAGTTCGAGCACATCAATATATGAATCATTTGTCAAGTCTGTTGAAAGCGAAACTAGATGATGATTGGTTTATTAAAGGTTAAATAAGTACATTTTATGGTCAACATCTCTTTAAAAATTTAAAAATTGAATGGAAAGTTAACTACTTATTTTGTTATCTCCAAAAGAATTAAAGTGAGTCCAGTATACTTTTGAACCGCTTTTCTTACTAAACGTGCTGTGTAGCATTTATATAGTTTACTGCATTTGTATGGGAAATATGACCTTGATAAAGCAGTATATCCATGCGACAAACTCAGTTCATATTTACCCATACAAATGATGTAACCATTTTATTATATGCTGATTCTCTTATTCTATCTAATGCTTATTATATTAACAAAATACAATACAAGAAACAAAGTATCTGAATGTATGCTCTATTCCAAACTAAATACACAACCGCAGATTCATCATTACACAATAACAACTTTATTAATTCGCACATAACCGCGCCCAGATAAATTTGAACATGTCGCGTGCTAGACAAAAGCTTCGAAAGAACATGAGGTTTTGGTCTATTTAAAATTGAAATTTGGATTCATATTGTGAATGAATGCGATTTGCAATAAGTTTTACATTTGATCTGGGTTGAACAGATTTTGGTATCTCTGTCGATCCTACGACATATCGTGATTAAGGATTGGGTTCATCGGTGTCAATTGTACTTGAATTACATCGGATTGAAGCAGCGAGGGAGAAGCGTCTTGACATCTGGAAATGTGTTTTTATTTCTGTCATTGAATGTTTGAAATCATAATGAGGGAAAAATATGAAGTTCTTCAATAGCAATTATCAATGGAATGTAATGCTTATTTCATTTTGAGAGTAGTAAAGAGCATTTGGAATTACAGTACAATTTGGAAATGTGTAAGCAAGTTTGAGAATATGTGACATGGCTCATGTAATTGGGATTTGCAGAACTAAGAAAGTACTGTTTGAGTAAAAATATAAGTATACTTTTTTTGCCATTCTTATTACAAGCTAAAGATGTCAACTTTATGCCTTTTCACTTGCATGTTTTTGTTAGGACCCTGTCTGGTGTCTACTGTATAGCTAGCGTAAATCCGTAACATTGTATCCAAAAAGTTCGTGCACAATGTACCAAAGCAGCTGGTATAAGGCAGTCCAAGAGACATCTGCTTTAGTTCATTTATAAACAAATTCGATCAACCAAAACGTAAAGCGCCTACTACGCGAATTTACATGATTTTTTATAGTTCGAAAGTGCTATCGTCTGCGACCCTTGTTTGTTTACAATATAAAGTATTTACTTAATGCACGTGAATGCAGTATGTAAGTGTGCAATATCGTAAACTACTGAACTATTCTGACAATGCAAAGTTAACGGAGACAAAAATGTGCATATAATACTAACACTTTATTGTGAAAGTAATATTTGACTCAGGGACATAGACATATACTGACCTATGTGCAGTGAAATATTAAATGCTGTATTCTACAATAAAGCTTAAATGTAACCGAGTAGCTGAAATTAATAACCGGGAAGGGTATTTGCGTGGCTGTATTTATAAATAGCAAACCTATGGATACTTGTAACTCATATTAGGCTCACATCTCGCAGTGTTTTTTATGTTATAGCCGTAGAGTCACATTTACTATAGAAATGACAAACACGATATTTCACCGAGCCGCATTTTGATAGTAGTCACTTACACCGGATTTCTTTCTAAACATCCAGGTGAGAATTGCTATCTTTTCCTTTCTGAAGGTTCCCCTTGAGTAAATTATGCATTGATTTGTTTTGCCATGACTAACAAAAGCTATTGTAATCTGGTTGTTGTCGTTGTTGTTGTTGTGGGGTTTAACGCCATTTTTCAGCACACTATAGGCTATACATGGCGGCCAGTATTAATGGTGGAGGAAGAACCCGGGAAAATCCAGGAAAGAACCACCGACCCACGAGAAGCTACTGGCAAGCTTTCTCACATACCTACATTATTTGTAGTCTGGTAAAGCGTTCACATTACTCTCTTTGATAAATTAATCAGTTGCTTATTCCCACTAGGGGTTTTCTTTCATTGCTAAGCATATAACTTTTCATAGATTCAATCCCTTTTTGTACTGAGTACAACTTGACCGGATTTTAATTTGTTTGTTTGCAGCACATACAGTACGTTTTCTCCTAGCACGTACTAGTGATATACCATTTACCCTCGATCTTGCTCAAAAGGCATGCACAGAGGCTGGGACCAGCATTGCCTCAACGAAAACTATTAGAGAAGCAGTTGGTCATGGGTACGACGAATGTCGGTGCGGCTGGTTGTCTGAAGGAATCATGGAATCACCAAAACCGAATCAGAGCTGTAAAGGAAATGGCGGCCTCAGTACGATCGTCTGCACAAGTACTAACACTTGGGGTGTTTATTGTGACAATATATTCTAGAAAGATATATCAGATGTTTAACCAAAGCATATTATTAAGATAACACGATATCGGAAGGAGAAATTATTTTTTACTTTCGATTTTAAAAAAGAATTAGATTGTTGAGATGATCAGGATGTGAATAGATAATTACTTTTTTAATATGCTATGTATGGTGTCCCACAACATAAATATATATCAATTCTTTTTATATTTAATATTACAAATAAATGAACCGTAATGTAATAATGTGTGTATGTATTTATGTATTTGTGTAAAAGCTGATGACATAGTCATCGTACACTTTCAATATTTCTCTTGAACGTCAAAGACAGACGCACGAGGCTCAAATAAAAAGAGAATATCCTTAATGTTTGGGAAAACATTGACTGAAATATTGGAGTCATTGAATGTTAAATATCAATATGTTTTGTTTATTTACTCTTAGTATCACACATCCCAGACAAGATATTATGTATGATGTATAATAAAACCAACCATTATGGAATGTATATGTTTGTATGAAAATATCAACGTTTCTCCCAAATATATGCAATACAACTTAGTTTTAATCCTTTAATAGAGTATCTTAATGTGTTAAGTAAATGTAATCATGTGCATGACCAAATTTTATTCTACTATTTTCAGGAAAGCACCTGGTTTTTATTTCCTACTTTGAGTGTTACGTAATGTATCTGAATAAAACAAACCTTTTATTATCTTAGATCAATTATGTTATATTTACCGACCCTCTATGAAGATCATCTGTAACATTGCATGATGTCGGCATCCCTGTTAAATATTATATAGCAGTTATATGAACTAAGTATCTAGCAAAGTGAAAACATTAATGACAAGGGATGACCATGAGGCTTAGTGATATTACGTTTATCACATGATGATTTGTATATAAACGAATCAGTTTGATCCTGCAATGTTTACCTCTGATTGGCATAGGCCAGAATAGTTTATCGTATGGCCTTTTACCAGTTGGTCATTAACCATTCATCCATTATCAACAGTTTCTTAATGCTAATCGCTAATCATCATAAACTACTAGATATCCCAAGATCTTATTTGTCCTAAATGTAAATGGTGCTGCTCAGTCAGTATAGCCAACACAGCAACAATGTTGCAAATCATATTACTGCAACTCTTTCTCAAAAGCATGTTGCAATGGCATTGCGTTTTCAAAAGATTATATCTTATGATATCTAGTTTTTCCTCAATGAAAATTGTGCTGCCAAAATATCAAATATTGTCACCACAGCGGCCAGCTTTAACTCTTTTCATCACTACTAGAATATAACTGAATGTCGTGTTACCTTAGGAATTTCATTGAAAGACATCTTCTGATGCCTAGTTGGTCCTAAATCAAAGCAGTGACGATATGTTACCCGATATAGCCACTACAGTAGGAATCTTGAAAATCATGTTAATGATATTCACTATACCATCAACACAGGGTCTTGAATCAACGACTTCTGATGTTGTCGCATTGATTATTCTAAACAACTGTGCCGACTTTAGTATGGCCGCCATCCTGAAACTAATCTTGTCGTTACGCATATTCGATCGATTTGTTGTTTTCACCAGAAGATTAATTATTATGTCTAGTTGGTTTGTTAAAGACAATGGTACAGATCTGACATAAACTGTGGTTGTTTCTTCTTAACGGATGGTGATATCAACATGGAGTTTTCACAAAATATCTTCTAATGGTATAATGTTTGTCGCAGATGAAAGTGTTATCTCATGTAAGTAAAAATACAATAATACTTATGGTGGCGTGAGAAAGTTGTATTTAAATATGTACCTGAGTATTTCACCGTTTTAGGCTTGGTTTGGTTTGGTGCTTTGTGGCACGGGAACACAACTAGGATATTTAGTACCGAGGCAATTTGAGTAAAGTGACTTGAGAATGACAAACCATGGCAACGGACATAGGCTAGTCCTATGTTAGGACTTTTCTTTCACATTATTTCTCGTGAGTAGGTCATGCTACAAAAACATCCTCTAAATTGCTCCTTATTATTCCGATTTAATAAATTATATAACGAATAATGAAAAATCAGCATCTTCACGGATGATATACTTGATTGAGAAGATTTAGGTAAATATTAATATACTGACCATTAGAAGTTTGTAACAATTATTTATTCCACTACTATTCAAACACTCCTCCTACGCATGTAAAAAAAAGGTGGTGGTAGCATGACCTGAAGTGCGGAAGTCGTCCAGTTTTTTCGAGCGTTGGGCGAGCAATATCAGTGATATACAGCCTTTACACGGATAGCCTCCGCCAGGTTGCAGCTAACTATGATATGCAAAAGATGACTAAATGACAGATCGATCCTCACTGGAGTAACTCATAACCGCGCCTTCCGCTCGACTCCATGATGGAGGTCATAAGTATACCGTTGGTCCGACTGTCGCTAAAGTACCGGTAAGTGATAACATCACCATTGGAACGTGGAATGTCGGGACATTAAATCCATCTTGGAGACCCGAAGAGCTAACCAATGAGATATAATAAACTACTGACACATCCTTTCAATATGCGAGATGCGATGGAAGACTTTCGGAGAGAGATCGACAGGTGAACTACAAAATGGTCACGAAGACAAGCATAAGGATAAAGTCGAATTCATGGTACATAAGGACATTGGGTGCCAACCAATGTATAAGAAGATGAATACAATCAGCTTGATTATATCTCCCGTTAACATCACCGTCATAGAGGTTCATGCCCCAACATCTAGCCATGATGACTAGGAAGAGGATGTTTTATACGGTCAGCTTTAAACTTTCGTTAGCAAGACACACAATACAAATATTCTGATCATTCCTGAGATTTAACTGAACAGCAAACTAGGCAAAACGTGCTTGTCCCTACGGCAGTGAACAAACAAATGAGATGGGATTGAAACTCCTAGGTTTCGCCACCTGAACTAACCTAGTACTAACAAAGACCATTGGGCCCCACAATCCATCTTAACTATGAACTTTGCAGAGCCCTAACAAATAATGTCACAACTGGACGATATCTATCTTGGTGATGAAGCGTCCGGTCTATCGTCAACGATGTCAGAACACTTATCTTCCCATAAGCTTTCTTTACGAAGCGACGATGACTTGCTAGTGATAAATTTCAAACCTTGTCTGAGGATGACCAAAAAGCCGAGACTGGTTAGGATCAGGTTTGAAATTGAAAGCGATGAATTGAGTCAGCAAAACCTACTTCCTTTTAGCAAGAAACTGACTTGCGATGAAAAATAAAATAAAAAAATAAATAAAAATTGGTGCATGTGACGGAATGAGTGAAGACAAAAAAAAACTGAGTCAATAATATCCATGTAATCTTTTCGTCTAATACAAAGTCTTCATTGTCCATTTAATCACTCAGAATTTCTTATAAATGGTAATGACGATGATGACGACAACTATGATTGTTATCTGAGTGTTGTTGTTCTGCACATATATTCATTTAGTAACCTTTTGTTATGAATGCCAATACGTTTTGTAAATTTTATCAATGACAGTAATTTGCAATGATTATAAAACTGGACTTTGTCCACGTGCGTATATTATATTTCAACATTGTAATAACGTAAAACTGCATAAGATCAAATATTAGATGATTAACTACGAATTAGTAAAAAAGTTGATAAGTTTTGGATTGTTTCCCATTGGACTAGTTAATCCGGTAGGTGCTGGAAATATTAAGTTTTTTTCTGTCGAATAGGTACGATCATCTGAGTCTATCTACGAGTTGGCGATTTGCGATTTTCCACGGAGCTGAAGAAACAAAATGCATCTTTTATTTCTTACTCCTGTTGTGAAGTAAGAAGCATGCAGACTTATTTTATGCTGCACTTTTAAATATTATTTGAGAGAAATTATTCATTCGAAGACGAAGGTGCTCATCGGTCTATACTTTTATTTTGGGTCTATTTTGTATTATTCAAATGCGTTCGGGACAAATCCACTTGGACATACATGGACTGTTGGCGGACGAGTATATTAGTAGATCTGAACTTTATATGGAACAACTCATTCATTTGGATGTTGATAATAATTTATCAGGATTATTTTGGGTAAATTCAATGCACAGCATAATTCTCTGAAAGTTTCATATTTTGCGAATGATTATTGAATTGTTTGAGATGTTTTGAAAACATGTTGATTTTTATAGTATGTGTTAATTCGTTTATGCCTATAAGTCATAAAACTTTCTTTAAATACATATTTAGCTTGCGAGAATGCTTCCTCTGATTTAATGCAATAAAGAAAACTATCCAATATTTGAACAAATAATTGATTGTTAATTAGTGCACATTACTATCTAGCTTTTCAAATGAGTTTCATTAAAACAAACCAAATATGAATGAGAAAATAAACCAAGCAGCATATGCGCAAAGAACTAATTCAACATAGATGCCTTAATATTTGAACTGTGTGTATTGCCTTAAGAGTTGTCCTTAATGCATAAAGATAGGATATTATAAGGGCTATATAAACACGATGAATAATATAGGTATATATAAGGTACCTAAAGAGCTTGAGACAGCAGATGTTGTCTACATGAATACACATGTTGTAGATACTGGTACTCAAATATCAGCAGTCAGATGGAACATATGCTACCTCAGTGTCCCAAAAGGGATAAATAGTTTTAAACATAATTTGTCCAGTTTATCTAGTTTATGAATCATATGATAGCAACTATGTTTTATTTATAAAATACTTTAGTTAAATATAATATATGAGGAGAGAAAACCTCATTCACATTAATCAACGTGTCCTTAGCAGCTTAATTAAAAGTTCATCTTCCCCTAAAACCCTAAAAGGACTTAAATTACCGTATACTATTAACAACTCAATATTTTACTATTTTATTGTTTATGCTAAGCAAATAATACATTAACGAATGATGTACAAATACAGTCAACATAATCATGTGAAACAAGCATTATTCTTGAAATAGTAAATGTTTACAAACGTTCAGGGTGATCCTTTATTCATCCTTTATGCCAGCATGAAGTAAATAGTAAATCACAGTAATGACTTCAATGATTTCAAAGTCAACTAATGTAGAGTTTAGTTCAACAATCGATGCACTGCCTCACTGACCCATTTAACACTGTACCATATTTGCTCTCTGCTGTCGCTCCAAATGTCCATATGCTCAAACCCAAAATATCTGGATTAGCATGACAGAAACAAAACGTAGTTCAATGAAAATTTCCAAATTTTTAATATTTTTTTGTTCAAGCCGATACCAAGGTTATATGAGAGGGATTTAAATCAGTATTTATGTTTTTAAAGCCCAATGTTTTTTATATTTGTATTCAATCACAAAGTTGTAACACAGTCGATTTAAATTACAATGGATGCCTAAACAAGTCTTAAGCAAAAAGCATTATCAAATACGTTCATCAAGCAACCCAAATACATTTAAATGAGTTCAGATTCATACGAAATTCTAATGACACAGAGCCATACTTGAACGGTTTAGTTGTTGGAAATATTTGGCAGCTGATATAGTCAATGTAGACATCGACAATGCATTGAAAATAGCATAAAGTAAACATACATTTCTTGAGAATTTAAACATAAATGTTCAGGTTGTAGCAGTACGCATTGATGATAGCGCACTGATAAAAAAATTACATAATTAACTGAAACAGAATCTAATGTATCTCTGACGTTCTGGTACATACATAAAGTACTACTGAAGTATAAATATTTTACCCGGTGCATATAAGCCGTAAAACATATTCTTCTTCTATGAAGCTAAAATCATTCACACTATTCCGTAATCAAGATTAAGAAAGTTTGAGGGTCTTAAAACATCATCTGAGACAACCCTCTTTCTCTTTTCATACAAGAGGTCCCTTGAGAGATTTCAAGGATATGACTTTTTAAAATGGTAAGTATATAAGTAATGTTTCCAACCCTTGGTACATGATTCGGCCTATAGCATGTCTAATTTTTGTTCAGGAATGTGAATTGCAACGGTCGTCTATTGTTAAGATATGACATAGATACTTTTTGTACACGGGTATACAATTCCACTTTAAGATATTAAGAGTTTAGATTGCATGGGCTATATAGCTATACATTGTAATTGACTTCTTTGTTTACGATCATTAATAATGATATCAATAATTGAATATAATTGCAACTTAAGTAATTTCACTTTGGCTGGCGGAGTCCGGCGGGTTCTTATAATATTTTAATTATTTCCCATTGGATGGGTTAGGTTAGGTAGGTTCTTTTCCGTTATGGGATATTTGCAAAGTGTCACATAGTTAAATGGGGCAAAATATGTTTTCATCCTGTATGCTATTATACAAATCCGTGGAGCTTGGCAATTTCAGTCGGTCGTATTTAATATTTTCGTGATCTAACATCTGTACTCAGGGAGAACACTGTTATGATTTAAACAATATTTAAAGATATCCTCCTACCTCAGCCAAATACTTTTATATAACGTATACGCCCGACAAAAATTTTTTCCATCATATCCTCATGATATTGTATCTTTGACTCAGACTGAGTTTTGCATACATGCACAGTTGTTCTACAAGTTAGTTCATATTGACCAAAGTTTGATGGAATGGAGATTCATGCGAACAACTATTAGAGTTTCACATTTTAATGGATGGTCACATTTCCTCCAACAAAGAGGTAAACAGTGATCTGAAATTCCTTCATCACGACTGTAGGGAATATGCTATTGCAGGATAACAGCACGTACTATTGAACCGGTGAAATGAAACAATAATACAAATATCATACGATACAAAATATGATAAGTATTCAGATGAGAGGAGGGTAGTATCTTAAGAAAATGTAAACTGTTCATCATTAGAAACATATACATGGTTATACTGAAACATTGCAATCTCTGAATTAACACATTTTGTTGGTGTAAATATTATATATAAATTACCAGAATAATTACCAATGTCATAATTACTTTATAATCAATATCCCAACGCAGAAATTTAAACTCATTCGTACGAGAAAGAACTATGAAAGATATAGTTTATGTCATGGAATTAATAAAACCATAACTATTAATTATATGATAATAACTTCCTTAAATCTAAGTGTGCGCTTCTATCCACAAATGAAGTGATATATGAAACGACAGAGCTTTCCTATCACTATTAAATTAAACAAACAACAGTTTACTTGATTTGCAGAACCATCACGTGGATACATATTGTTATCGCATGATGTGTTAACCATCACGGATGTTGTATTCGAACAGTATATATCCACACACATTGTGTGTATATGTGTGTGTTTAACTTTAGATATATTTGTAACCAATTACAGAGTTGATTTCTTAATGAGATGGATGACATATCATATATGTTATTGCTTAAATTTTGTAAGATGTCTTATATAGCGAAAGTTAAAGCAATTGGCACTCAAAAATATGTGCAGTTAAAGTTTAGTTTCTTATGTCTGTTATTGTAATAGTTTTCTTGCTTGCTTTAGGCTTTTAAAATATAGTTCCCTTTTGAGTTATTTCAGAGTTTCCTGTATTTTGTCCCTGTAAGAAATTAAGAGAAAAGTACAAAAGTCAAGATGACCTATAGGTAAATATTCGTGTCCGTTGGCATGGGGTGGCGTGCCCAATGAAGTTTTTCTGCAACTCTAGCGGTACTAAAGGTGGTAAAGAGAACACACATTTTATCTTGCAGGATAAGAAACGGCCTCAACTGGAAAATGAAACATTACTGGATGCTGATACCAGACAGTGGAAAACCAGCAAAAGAGAAAATTCGCTATCAATGTTGCAAATGTGTATGCGCCTACTTGTGCACGCCATGGTATAATAATCGTTATTTTAACATTAGTATCACCGCAAACGTAGTAATCAATCACTGTCAATCAAAATAGTAAAATATCGAAGCAATTAATGCTTGCTTGACACTGACGTGAACGCTCAAACTAATTTTCACAGACACTCGTGATCTATATAGCAGTATGTTAGGTCCATTTGCCATTTTGTGATACGGTGAGTGCATCTGCTTGTTTAATGTCACTGAACATTTTACTCAGTTTTAAAGTGAACGTAGGTATTCCATACCAATATGATTATATAGCTTCAGATTGTCCGATCGTTCTATAGCAGCTGAATATCAACCTTATGAAAACATCCAGGGGATTATATTGCATGCAGTGAATGTAGAAATTAGAAGGACAACAAAAAGCAAACAAGTAAAAATAGGAACTTTCTAGCGTCAAAAATAACGATAATGAAGTTCGCATTTAATTCCAAAAAATATATATTGAGAACTTTAGGACATCAAACGAATTTACAGACCACGTGACAACGCAAGGTCGCTGGTAATGCGAAAACGCGCATAGTTAAATCACAAAGTTTCAACAGTATATGCTAGCACTTCAATGCAATAGTGGATATATGGTACCAACTGTAGGTAGAGGCCGAAAAATGCCAAATTAATATCACAAGTTTCCAAGACAAGCCTTTTCACGATGGACAGCAAGAACATTATAAAACGTAAAGACCTTAAAATTATGTTAAGTGCATATAAAATAACTTGCAAGTCATAACAACATACGGTCAAAATTTGTTATATCATCTACAATCACTCACATTATCCAATATGTCCTCAGGTGGTATATCATTGTTCATTTTATTGATGCATTTGCAGTGGAGATATATCTCTCTCATGGGTTGAAATCGACAGATACGACAATCCCTTGGTACCATACAATCTCATTATTGTGATATGGTTTTTACGAGGAACACCACCCTCCAGATTGGGTTTGATATTGAAGCATTTAGTGTTCATATTACATATGTACTGTGTTAATTATTAAAAACATCCTTATTTATTCAATATTTTAAAGGCAGTACATGGAGATGTACATATTGGAATACGTTTTCGCAGTGCTGCTTTTGCTCATGTATCTGTAGGTTCGTTTTTATTTATTCTAACTTGAGCAGGTACCTAGACATATAGGATAATGATCACACATTTTGCATGACTATCATGTTTTGTTCATATATAAAACATTAATATCAAGTAAAGAAACATAGTAGCAGTAAAGGATAGTGTCAGTTTATTAGCATTTGAGTAATTTATTTCATTATACAAAGATTTCAAAGTATCTTAATCCATTGCATTTTTATGTACTAAGTCGTTTTACATGACTAAAGTTGCATTCCAGTATTTGTACATTACGCCCTTTGACCAATCATAAGCTGCCAAATTGTCTCATGGTTTTTCTCCCTGAAAGCAATTTAGAACATTTGCTTCACTAGTATCAACATTTCCAAGAAAGTGAAAAGAAATATTAATTGATTTGGAAGAATGCCAAATAAATAAAAATCATCTACCCAATATAATGGAATGTTTTTTTGCAGTTTTGTACATTTCTAATACAATGTTCATAAGCATCAGAACTAACACACCAGTGCGGTATTGTAGTGGACTGCGTTTATAATATGGATATTAGTCGGGATCTACCGCATGTTTGTTTTTTTTTTCGATCAATATATGCATCTGTAATAAAGCGACAAGTAATTCTCCTTTGTCCATCTTCATATTTAGGCAACAGTTCGCGAATAACGAGAGAGATATTTACAAAAACATCATCATCAAGTTTAATAATAAATTGTGCCTTTTCACAATATATAACAATCCATTTGTAGCCAATAATTCATTTGCGAGTTAGGTTATGGTAATCATCAATACAATCACCTTGGAAAATATATCTGAATGCTTCACTTTCTATCTTGAGAGCTTTCTGCGAAATGTTGCTTTTGGTGTTTCCTATAAGAAATACTATCCAGGCTGGATGATTTTGTAATAATCGTGGATTAGCCCATGTCACTCTGAGTGATATTCGTTGGTCAAAATTGAGGACAGCGCAATGTACCATTATCAAGAAAGTACGATTGTCTGTACCTTTAAATATATTTGGGTTATTTATTAAAACGATAGAGTTAAAAGTCAGATGATAAAAAGGTGTAGTTCGTATATTGTATTCGTTCGCCATTTTTCGTCCTGATAATGAATCGTCCTGCAGGATTTTTCTTTACTGGATATGGTATCCACTCGTTTTGTCCTGGAATCTATTTTCGACAGAGGATATGTTGCCCGTGATATTCATATCAACAAGATAAATCTATATCTATCTATCTATCTATCTATCTATCTATATATATATATATATATATTTATATATATATATATATATATATATATATATATATATATATATATATATATATAATGACGCATATAACTGCAAAAGAAAGCATCAACTTCTTGTAGACTGTGATGCACCATTTGATATTTTCTTCGAGGTGTTTCTAAGGAATCTAAAAAAAATATATATAAATAAATAGATCGTATGTATACCTACATTTTCATATGTATCTTTAATGTTTCGTGGGGGTTTGTTTAGCTAAAAGCTGAAGCATATACACGCCTAATATATTATCCTTCATTTAATTATAGTATGGTCTGTAACACCAACATACGAGTTTAATTTGAACAATAAATATTTTACCGATGGTGAAACTGTCTGGAGCATATTGGTTTTATTCTGTGTCCTAAATGATGAGATACATAAACCAAGAATTTAATCTACTTTATCACCACATTGTGTATTGCAGCAAAAGCTGCTGGATTAACAATATTACTACAAATATCACTATTACTACTACTACTACTGATACTGATACTATAATTGCTACTATTACTACTGCTATTTTTACTAATAATATTACTACTACTAGGATTACTACTGCTACTACGACTACTATTACTACTACCATTACTAATCAGAATTTATTCTAACAGGAAAATAAGCTAAGTAAAATTCTCATAATGATTTTTGTTGCCATTACGTCTGTGCGATACTTCCAATGTAGTCTTCTAGATTTAATTTACCACCTCTTTAACATATGCCTAGACTGAAAATATTCAAGGAACTATTCTTAAAAGGTCACAACATACATTTAGATGGTTGATGTTTTCAAGGATGTGGAAAGAGCCCGACGTAACTTTAAAATCCAAAAGAAAAGTGTCTCGCAGATATAGACGTATAGTTGATGGCGACGTACAACATTAGTATATGTCTCTTGCAGTGTTAATACAAGCATTCCATGAATATTGTGCACTTCCGCTATTATTCAGGATAGAAAGGTTGCTAGGACCAAAGTAAGGACTAATTAATTAAAGTAAGCATTTAAGCCGACACAGCTTAAAGTCAACATCAATGCAATGAGCAAAGCAATGACAACAAGTACCAAATTAGGCCGTGTATATACAGTTGTGTAACCAATAAACAACACACTTAATTAGTGGTATGTTTCCATTCATCTTGCGGACCCCAAGATACTCAGTGGTAAAAGTGACGGATACACGATCGAAATGTTGCGTTTCTAATGCAACTATGAGACCAGCCTGGGTCAGGTACTGTTGTAGCACGTTACCTCAATTGCTTCGGCACTACTAGCCTACTTGATTTCAGATAGCGTAAAGCTCCAAACAAAAATCAATTTTCCTGCTTTCCGAAATAAAACGTGCTCTTTGATGTTAGAACCGACGCTTATATGGCCACATACACAATATGCTGAATAACTGATCGAACATAATTATAATAAAAAACGTCTGGTTTATGCTAAAGACAAATGTATTAAATCATAACTCTACTACCATTGCAACCGAGGTTACACTTGAACTTTCCCATAATATTTACAAAGCCATCGATCATGCTTACTTGCCTCTGAAAGTAAAAGGTAGTGTTTGTTCAATAAATAACATCCAATAAATATAGAAATCTTCATACGTAGTTTATTCAGATGATGGAATGAGGTTGATACGGCGCAGCGATACGTTTAATTCATCTGGACGAGCATCCGAATCGTTCCCATATGTAATATTTTCCTGAAGGTTACGTAGATAATACATTAAATTGGTTCTTAATATTTGCCTTCAGGTATATATAAATACATAATCAATGCAACTCACAGCGACATTTTTGTATCCGTGTATTAACCGTCACAAATGAATTGTATTTGAATACAAGTTGTTAAGTATGGTTGTGGCATCTTTTTGCAAACATTTTGTGATTGTTATTAAGTTAAGAGCATTACGCTTTTTTGACACTGTTAATGCTGTCCGCCAATATATATATAATAAACATTACAAGCTTTATTTATATTTTCATGCATGTATGGATACATATGAATCTGAAAGTCATCCCTTTATCAAATGTTCAGCATACCTTAAAATTCAGTTATAACCGGTCGCCTAAAAGAGGATGTACTGGCTTTATATCATGTGCGTAAATTATGAACATTTTGTTTGATAGTATACGCATTTTGCAAGTTTACAATACGCATATAGCAAGAATGTTGCACTGACTTAATGAAAAATAAAATGTATTTGTATCCCACAATTTGGATACTAAATATTGGACATAATAGCATATCCCTGCTGAAAAAAGGAAGTTGTCTATTTCACATATATCTTAGATGGTCCAAGAGATCAAAATGTAATTAGAGAAGACTAAATAGAAACTGAAGTTGTTTATATTCTGGATGAGAGTTCTGCATTTAGTTGGGTAAATATATTTTTAACATTGTATGATAGAGACGAATATACGAGAAGACGCATATAATTCTTACATAATTTGCCACGTGCATTATTTAAGAAAAAAGCACATTTTCCCAAAAAAATCGACAAAATATTTAACAACATTTAATCGTTAAGAACAAGTGACATAATGTTTGATCATAAGTCAAGAGAGCGTAAGGCAATGGTCGAACATTGTCGATAACTTGCCGAGACACAAACTTGAAGACCGCATTATATTGTCTTGCCATACAATTATTGAATACAGACGTCAATATATGTAAAGAAAACGGTTTAACTTCCAAAGAAAATGGCACCGTTTGTTAAATGAAACGCTTCACCATGTGAATTGTTGATGCCATATGATGGAAAATGTATGGATCTTTACAAACTTCAAAACATTTAAGATAAAAAAAAAAAAACACAAATCGTCACCACTTTATAAACTTTAAAAGATGTATATGAGAGTAATGTAATACGACAATCTGAGCACCAGACCTCGTTGCAGATTTCCAGTTTATGATTATTCAGCAAAATTTACACGAGTAGAATAGTTACGGCAATGAGTGATGAATGTAAATAACTTTTCAGTATATATTTTGCTTGTGCTCTGGTTCTAAACCATATAGATTTTGCCCTTTATGACAAGAAATTTGACCAGCTGCACAAGCAGGTTAGCTGTAAACATTTATCTTATTCATACATGATGTAATTCAGGCATGTGATATAGGAATCACTTTTTATGCCAAAATTACTCGTTTTGTCACTTCTGAAAGCAATAATTGCTTACACCTAATGGTTGGCATGTATGAATTACAAAGTTAAAGCACTTGGACCAGTGGTTCCCAAACTTTTTCAGACCACTGCCCCCTTGGTTATCCTCAGCGCCCCTTTTCATTAATCAAAATTTTCTTAAATATCGTTAATTGCGGTGTACAAGGAATGTCATTTGGAAAGAAAATGTAAAATATTGTATGACTTAATTTTACATTTGATATTTGATAATGTTGATTAAAAGGTCCAGATCCTATCTCCCATGTTTGATGATAAAACGAGCAATGTATCTAAGTTCCATTACCAATTTTGATCGCGATTTTCTTAAAGTTGAACAAATAAATATAAATTTTGGGGGTATTGTATGGTTTCAAAAATGGGATCCACGCCTGATCCCACCTTATAAGTACGAATCAAGAGAAAAGGTGGATACAGTATCTTATAATGCCTATATCAGTATTCTTTTTTCCAAGCATTTTATTAGTGATGAAAAAAATATGAACTGCTAGATATCATATTTGCAATTCCAGAGATGCAAGAAAAATAACTGGCAAATGAAGACCAGATAGAAAAAGTGTCTTTTACAAAAAGGGCTAAAACAAGTTCTGTGCTAAACATAAGGAAAACAGGTATGTACAATTCACTATTCCATTTATGTCATTGTACAGATAAGGTAAGTGAAATTAAACAGTAAAATTATGAGGAACTGGCTGGATTGGACCAAATAGGTCATTCACCTGGAACAAATATGCTGATATTATTGCTCCATCTCTTATGTCCATTGCACTTAATAGCTTTATTGCACTTTTAATAACTTTAAGGACTAATTAAAATTTGCCTATATTTTTACTTTCCAGCACTCCCATATGTGCGATTGACCACAAAGAGTACCTCCATTTTAAGTAATACATTCAAATCATTCATACAGGAAGATGGAGAAGGAAATTTTTGTTTACTTCCAGAGAAGTTGTAAACAATCAAGACAGAATGGATAATGAAAGACAAATTAATGGAAAAAATCTGTTTGCCAATCCCAAGGTAATTTAGTGTCATTTACTGCTAATAAATTGAGAAAACGGATTGAACTGCAATTACAGAAATCAAAAGAATCCTTTTTTGCTCTGTTAGAATACATATCCTTTCTGGAATCAAGCTATTGTATATTGTTGGTTTCATGTTAATATTCAAGGAAAAACTTTGATCTGGATTAGGGCTTTGTTTGCTGATGTTTGACATTTTCATTTTTAAAAATTCTGTATTTTAAAAAATCAATTTGAATAATTAAATTGGACAATTCTGATGAAGAATTCAATAAAACATTACTATTGTATGTACTGTTTGGACAGGCATGTGGACGCTTGGTATTATATACAGTGTATTTTCGGGTTTACAAAATAGGATCCACGCCTGACACCGCGTTATAAGGGCGCAGGTTATTGAGGGAGTGGTGTATTATGAAAAATCTACCTTTTGCATAGGTAGATTCTGCAAAGGATAAAAACTCTTTGCAGTATATATACCTGTGTAATCATAGTTTTTAACTAGAGAACGGATGAGTTTTTTTAAGACAAATTCTTTTTCCTAGCAGTGTGTAAAATTCACATTCTTGAATATGATATCATAAAGCTGCATGACATGGAAAGAGTTAGTATTGTCTATATCATGATTAGGACATTGGAGCCAATTGCAGCTAACAGTGTTTTCGGCAGGATATGCAAGTGAAGCACTTATCGATTCCATCTTTCTTAATATGAGTTGTACAAGTTTTCTGATTTTAATATGATCTTGTCTTTTAAATTCACATTGACTCATATTCTTCATTGCTAATTGTGGATATATCATGATAAATACTAAATAAGAAACAGGATAAAGTTCTCATATTACCTTTTCCAAATATTGTACTGGGTATATACACAATGAGGGGAGAATATCTTGATGAATTAATATGTGTAAGATTGTCTACTTTGTTCAAGCTGACTTATGAAAGGAAACACATCTGACATTGAAAATAAATTCTGAAACAAATTAGTGACATGATTATCTTTGACAAACTTAGTACTTAACATTTAAAATCTTATCTTATAAAAGTATCAATAGCTAAATTCATTCATTGTTGCAGAATCCTGGAGAAAACACTGTTGATAAACAGAAATTTGGAAACAAAAGTGAAACTAGAATTTAATAGTTCTTTTCAAATGTCTCTTGACAGAACGAAAAGATGTTGCTGACTTTATTGAGATTGAAAAGTTACAAGAACTTGATAACCTACCAATGAAGGAGAAGATACAGAAATTTCAAACTAAGATTTTCAATGAACGAAAGAAATTTTGAGATACTATGGCTCAGAAAATGCAAAAATTACAATCATAAAGTCGTGAATTAGTTGTGGGGGTGGCTAGATTATTTATGTGGGGATTTCGTTAAGTTTAAGAATTTTCGTTATTTGTTAAGAAAGAAACTATTGTTTGATCTAAAGTTGTACAACTAAGGGGTTAGCTTTCATGTGGTTAACTACCTCTTTTTCTGACAAAATCCAAGTATTATCTGTCAAATGTATACAAAATTAAATAAAAGATAGTATAAAATCTCTACTGAAATAAGAAAATTGGATTACAAATTTATTTAAACTGTCTCCTGGTTGATTTGCATTTTCGTCTTTAAGTGGTTTTTAAATATATTCATGCCACTTTTCCCATATGTGCATCTCTTATAGATTTAGAATTAAGATTGTTCATGTATCAGAGGTTAAGATCACAACAGGATTAGATATTTTTTTGATGGAGCAATTGTTAATCATTTTGGTACTTCTTGCACCACGTTACTGCTTGTTTCGTATACTTGCTTCAAATGAAAGTGGTCTTCTCAAAGTCTAGCAGTGATATTATAAAATGTATTAAAATTGACTTGTTAACAGCCTTTTTTATAAATATCCATTAATCATATATTTGCATTCTGATCAGTGGCTTATGCATGATCATCATTCCTGTTTTGCTGTCATACTATTTATGGACGAAAGCATCTGATTCTGTTTGGATTAAACCTATATACACATGGAAAAGCTTATTTCTGGTACATTTAAAAGCACAGTAGAACCTGTCTTGAGTAACCATCTTTTATTTATGTCCATAATCATATGCACGGATTGAAATTATATATGTGTATCTAATTTTTTTGAAAGACCCTTGCTAGATCATGACCAGCAGCTATGATTTTGAGGTAAAATAAGCATTTACACACTGCTATGAAGAACCACAAACCGATAAACACCAATAACGTTTATGTAATCCTTCCAAAATACAAATGCTTATATACATGTATATCGCTATTGATATGTAACATTATTTGAAATGAATGAAATATTTAAACAAGAATTTTGCACAAACAATAAAATACATGCACATTAATTTTAGGTATTCCTTTGTAAATTTCCACTTTGAAACCTGTCGAACACCTATCTTGAGAGAATGCTTTTTGTTAGCAGAAGGGGTTGACTTTAAGAAAGGTTTTACTCTGCTACTAGCTGCAGTTATATTTGTTAATATTTTAATTTGCACATAACACATATGTCAATTTGTCTGATTTCATGATTGTGTCAAATAAATTATTCTACCTTTTAATAACTTGATTTATATAAATTATTTATACAGTGGTCCCTCACTTACAAGGCCACTGCTTCTGCAACGGGAAAGTGGCCATATAAGACAGGTGACCTTTCCAGAGGGGTAGGGTGGGGCTATATTTGTGACCAGTATGTGCATGTAATAACAAAAATACAAATAACTTCAAAGCATTCAATATCTTTATTTAAAAGTAACGTTTAAAAGTAGCATTAATTAATAATAGGTGCTTCTTATCTTAAAAACTTATTTGTTGATATGCGCATGGCAAAACCATTCAAAAACATCAGTTAAATCTTGGTATATACATAGCATGGCATTTAAATAATTCTCTTTCCATTTATTGAATTTTCCCACTGCCACAGAATATTGTCCTTATCTGTTAAGATGTATATCTGAGTCTTCCAAACATAACATGTTTTGGCATGGACCCTTGAACTCTACCAATTGTCATCAAGTTGAACAAGTTTGACTTTTTCTTCTAAAGTAATAATTAACCAATTATGTACTGATATGAAAAGGTTTTGTAATAATTTATTCCTATGTTGCTAATTGTTCAGTACTGCAACTTAATTATGTGAAGTCGACGAAATGCCTTCTTCATAACCGAATTGATCCACATACTGTCACTTGATTTTTTGGTCTTTTTCTGGTACCCTGTTTTGTTCAAGGTTAGTTTTTCTATGTAAATCGACACAATCTATATTTAGCCTATGCTGACACAATGTTATGATCTTGACAATTATACCCAGTCATATCCATCAAAGAAAAAAACTCCACTGCTATGTAAAACCCAAAACTCTATAATATCAATGGTGACCCTATTTCCTGTAAACCTCGGCATTAATGATATAATATTAACCTTAGTGGTACATGTATTTCAGTCAGCACTTATTCCAGTAACAAAAACCTAACATTGTGGAATAGATATCAGTGAAGATAACTGGATTACTTACCTTACCGTATGAATTAAATATTGGTTCTGGGCATGTATTAAAATAAAATGTGGCCGCTTGTGAGTGGTTCATTTTACATTTTTGCACTAATATGCTGGCTGATGGTCACATTAAAGGGATGGCATTTCTTGAGGGGTACTTTTGAACACAAAGTCGTCATTGCCAAGGGATTCTGGCCATAAGGAGTGGGTGGCCGCTCGTTGGGGTGGTGGGTGGCATTCAAGAGGGGGCCCACTGATTTCTTCTGTAGAAAATGTCTTATATTCATACAATAATACTTTCATTTTGAAAGTAAGATGAATTTGTATAATTTTCCTGATTGTATTATTGTTATTGTGAAATTGTTCCTCTGTTAGATATTTCCATGAAAACGAGTTGTAACTTGTGTTAATTATGTTTTGATGTGTGTAACTCAAAAATTCATGGGAGCTGTGAACTTGGTACATGTGATAAATAATTTGATGTCTTTAAATTAATAGGTATCTTTTAAAAATATATTGTTTCTATAAATTGCTTGATCATATCTGAGTGTCTTTTGTATTGTCAACTGTTTTTTACACCGTTGATGGTTTGTACCCAATAGCACATGCACTTATGAAAACTAAAGTGTACTCAGATCAAGTCAAAATTAACTCTGCCATGTCAAACAAGATACTAAAACCATTTCTTACTGGAAAAACCTTTACATTTTCATTTGTTCATTTATTATATTCTCATTATCCTAGGTTCACCAACAGTTGCAAAATCTATTTGAAGATGCATCTGGACATAACATGACCATATTAAAATTACATGATTGTATGAAACCAAATCTGCACAGTTTAAATTCAATTATACCTAATATGGATAACATTTCCAAAGCAGTTGTTGTGAGCGAGTGGTCTTAACATTTGTCATTTGCCCAGGTGAGCAATATTAAACCCATGTGGGCCTCTTCTTTGATGCAATGTGATGTCAAACCCATTTACAATGTATCACTATGTCCTGTGTTGACTTATCTTGGTGTGATTTTACAGATTTATATGTTTTGTGTATGAACCCGATTTGTATTTATGCATTAGTGAGAGCGTTGACTTTTGTACAAACCAACTACAATATAACAAAACTATTAGGCTGAGTGGTCAGTTAGCCAGAATAACCAGTGGATAATCCGAACATAAAGAGGCGATAATGAATACATTTGTCCAGTCGTCGATGATCAAAATGTCTTAGGTTCAAGACCGTACAGATTCCACCTTGATGTGAATGTTTAGCAGAAGATACTATGAAGCGAAAATGGCAGTCTAATATATATATGTTTCATATCTTGGCCACTTTAATCACCAACACTTTGTAATAAATTCAAAATGTATCATTTCCAGACACTAGATGTCACGTATAGTAGCACCGTAAACTGTGGTACATATTTCATCTCAATTATCTAATACGAAATCAACAAGAAAAACTGATTACACATGACATCTATCTTGTAATGTTCGTATAATAATGATGGGCACAAAGCGAGACACTTGGGTGCATGTTGCATACCAGCTATCTAGTATACCCTTATTGATTCTATCTAGCAACTATGCTCGTTTCTTCCATTAAGAATAACTTATGACACCATACTTCATCTAAAATATGAAAAGGTGCAAATTTACGTGGCAAATCTTAGGAGTCTGTAACGGTAGACATCAACAGAAGCTGGTTTTCTAGCATAAACTGCACATGTAAATCTAAAGTTTTTGAAAAAATAGTTTAAATACTCAAATCTATTTTCAATGAATTTCAAGAAATATAACATCTAAACTGAAAGTTTGTATGATTTTCCATATTTACTGAACAAACATTCCATACTGAAATAATTATTTACAAATATATCAATGTGGCAAAAATTAACCTGTCAATCAAAACAAACTTTATACTATGTATCATTTTGGGATGTTGTAAATTGGGTAGCATATAGACCTTATCAAAATACTGTTTGATGCTGACTGTTGGTCATTGTTCCTGTTACTGACAATGTCTCAAGATTCTGAAGCATACTATTTGGAGAGCAAACTGATTTTGTAAACTGGACAATTCCGTCAGAAAGTCTGTTAAGTTTTTATTTTTGTACTTGTTTTATGAATTTAAGACATGGTCTGAATGTGCGAGATTGGCATACAATCGATCTGAGTTTGGGACAGCACTTATTATATGAAAGTTACTTACTAGAAATGGTGAAAAATGCTTTATTTGTTGAGAGAATCTATGCTAGTTTTACGCTTTTTAAGTAACTTTACCGTATACCATTACTATGCTAAGAGGAGACATTTTGATGATAAATAGTGTTGACATCCTCATTGCAAACACATTAAAACTTGTGAATGTCCTTAATAGTTTGCTTGACAATTTCAGTTTTTGAATTTATTTTACTTTTAATCAGGTAAATAGTTTGATTCTTAATTGTAAGGGTCATAAGCATAGCTTGAGGTTTTGTTTCTTGAAAACTAAACTACTAATATTCTTTTACACATTCTTGATTTACGCAAAATAAATGATAATTTAGTTTATTACATGACTGGCAGAAGCATTGATCTAAAGACTCTATTTATTTTTACATATATTTCAACTATTGCTTGTATGTACCCAAGACATCTGTGATTTGGATGATACTTTTATGTGTGTGATTTGGGGATGCGGGGGATTTAGGGTGGGGTGGGTGTTCGAAGATTGTAATGGTTTAATTTTCTTCAGCATGTGTAAACAACAAGTAATGCCTTATATGATTAAATTTCTATTTGAAACTGATCACCAGATACCTTCCCTTTTCCCAAATACCACCCCTAATAATAGGTGCTGCTCCATGCCATGAGGTCAACAACTAACTTACGATATGTTATGGTTAAATTGTTATTTGGAAGTTTTTTCATATAGCTTGATAATCCCTGAATCTGTGCACTTCACAATTTTAATATAATATCATGTGATGTTTGTCATTCTCTTAGTATCGCTTCTGCCCATAAATAGCTTTCAATACTCAGCAGTATTGAAGAAACAATCTTTATCGTGGATTCCTTGGAATTGTTTTTGGTCATTACAGCATAGGTTGCTTTGAGTTACACTTGTTGTAGAATGTTAAAACCTTGAGTTGCAATTAAGCGAATTTACATGGTTAACATAAAACTGAATGTTTAAAACCAGGCTTTCGGGTATTTATCTTTGGTCCCAGAACACGCGCATCATCTTATTTTGGTTTATATTCTGTTTGAATATAAAATGGCAATGACAAAGAAAAGTTATCTCATGCTGATGTCACGAAATTCATTGAGGTTAGTTTCAACTCACTAAGTTGGGCGGAAATATAGCATTTCACCCATTTGTATGTTCATCTGTTCTTCAATCATAAATTTGTTTATTTTCTCAATATTTTATTTCCATCTTCAATTATTCAAACAAATCAACCCCCAAACCTGTATTATCATTGTTGTTTGCATTGTGTCTGATCTTACCTATTCATAGATCCTTTCAAACATGATCATGCTTGAGTGTCATTTTTATTGTGAGCTGTTTGTTTCTTACACACTCAATACTTTGGACCCAATTTCACATGCTTTTATGAAAACTAATGTGTACACACATCAGGTTGAAGTAACTTGACCATGTCAAACAAGGTACTATACCATCGCATGCTGGAAAAAATTGTGCAATTATCTTTGTTCATTCATTAAATTTTCATTGTCCTGAGTTTGCCAACAGTTGTAAGAACTAAGTTTTGGATACATCTGGACAAGAATAACTTGACCATATCAAAATTACATGTGCAATACCTAAGCTTTTCTCCTGCTCTTATGCACGAAATAGTTACACTCATTCTCTAACACGATCTATATATGCATCCATTGTTTTCTTGGTTGACATAGCGGACTATATTGATAGTGTCATTGTATATATCCTCTATTGTTCTATATACTGCCCTCTGTTCCGCCAAATAGTATCCAACAACACAGCATATATGGTGTCGTAGTAGACAACCAAAAACCAAAGACAGTTTCAATATATGTGAAAGATATTGTCTGTTAATTCAAACGTTCTTGACAGTCCAATTACGAAGCAGCCATTACGGGGAAAACACGTCCTGCAGTATCTACTTTAAATAATTTGCAATATGGTGTAAACAAACACGCACACAAGTCTTTGAGAGTACTTGCATGAATTTCTACAGCAGCCGAGACTGTGCTATTTTGTCCACACCGCCGTAGCAATACGCTGTGGTTGAGATGCAGGGAACTGGGATGGAACAAATGTGAAATAGGTATCTTGATAAGAGTTTCCTTAAAAGTGTACCGTAATCAAAGCAAAGTTCGTAGATACAATTGAAGCACCTTTTGAATATTGCATGACGTAGCTTGGTCCCAATACTTTCTTTTGCCATCACAATAACTCATTGGAAAGAGACAGGCCAACAATATCAATTAAACATGTTCCCCGTGTGCACAACAATTATTTTAGTACGTCTATGCTCCCTGCAATAAAAACCAAACACATTTGTAGCAACGTATACGCCATGACATGCTCTAGTTCGATATCGTGCTTGGCCACACTATTCTTTAGTTTGTCAGACGATGTCGATGGTGTCATTATATATATTTCCTAAACAAAATATGTTTTTGTCCACGGCGCTTTTCCATTGTATGGAGTCTAAAGAACAGTTCGAACATACAGGGCATATGACAAGCAGTTTGTAGATGCATTTGTGCGAACATATTGAAACAACTGATTTAGCTTCAGGTCCAGCAGCATATAAGGCATTTCTCGTATATATGACACTTGGCTATTGGAGAAAAGAGTCAAAAGGTACATATCGTCTACAAAAATATGGTGGTCTGTCGTGTGTTTATCTTCGTTTGATTGTATGATGTCGGTTCTCTCGACTAGTTTTTGTGGTACAAACATGTTTTTGGTTTATATTATATATATATGTCGTTTCTCCAACATGAAAACATTTCGACTGTACCTGCCTTTTGCGTCATGTGGAAAGAAAACGTGATTGGCTGTGTTTTGCTTTGATATTTCGGATTTTCCGCTGTTGCTGCAGGATATGTCTTGTTGTTTTTGTAATTGTTCACAAGGTAGTTAAAATAACATGTTGCAATGTGAGGTAGTTTGGGGACTCATTTTGCAGACAATAGAAATTCAGCAAAATAAAAAAAACAATTTATGTTAGGCGATTTCTTTTGTGTCACTATCTGACTCTTGCTTGGGTCACTTCGAGCTGATAATCTTATGGGTTACACATAGTATGTGGCTTGCTCGCTAAAATGGACTACGTCATATGAAATAGAAGCTGAGACGTACATCGGGAATTACAGGAACAAAAATTGCACAACCAACATATTGACACTACCAGATTAGTTTCCATTGTACTCATAAAGTTTAATTGTTTTGGTCATTAATCTATGAACTAACGCAATTGTAAATTATTACCGCTGTGCAAAATGCTGTTTGTATAAACTTTTTCATTTTTTTATTATTAACTATAGATTGTGCTAGGAATATGGGGGGGGGGGAGGGACTGGGGAATTCAAGATCAGATAGGCGTTGAAGGAATTCAAACTTTTCGCAGGCAATCTATGTCTTAAACAAATATATTGACGTCAAGTTGGTTACTTATTCCTTATTCCTTATTCCCGATTGAATAAGGAATAAGTAACCAGTTACTGACTGAATAAGGAATAAGTAACCAGTTACTTATTCCCGATTCAACTATTTATACATACATTTGGTTACTGATTCCTTATTCACATCCAGCTGGGTATTCATGATTTATTTATAGTTCCATAAATAATTGGTTATAACTTCGTGAAGATTAAAAGCCCTTCAGGGCATGCATTGGTGTTATTCTAACCCAGTTAGAGAAATAAGAGTGCTCTTTGGTGCCAGCTGTATACAGCTGACTAGAGACAAATCACGGATTATGTGGACGAAGGGGTTAGGATATTGATAGGTATACATAATGACTAATTTTGAAATAGGATTAATTAATTGTGTTAGATGGTGGGGTCGCGTCCTGTTTTGCATGGCGCAAAATATTAGTATTTCTGTTCGAAAGCTTACTAATGACTCAAGTAAACGTGAAACTACAAAAAAAAACAAAAAAAAAAAACATACAGGTGTGAAATTGGAGATTTCTCTTATGTGGTCATAATGTGCTTAGAGAAGAATTATTTCAAGTATCTACGGGTTTAGGAAGCCCTCAGTTGACATCGAATGTTGTCTTGAAGTCCTTGGAACTGGGTTAACAAGCATACGGATAGGTGTACGAAACACGCTCAGTGTGAGGCAAATCTAATAATACTTAGTGCGAGTTATACCCGTACCTAAACGATTTCGATTGCAAACTTATGATGAATAGTTTATGTTCAGGAATCTGTTCCAACATAAGCCAAAGTCATTGAAAGAATTTGATTAATCGATTTCCAGAAATTGGAGCTGCATAAAGGGGGTGGGTGGGTACAGCAAATGCGGCAAGCAGATAATATATTAATTATACAAGTGGGCCAATACGTCTCCTCTTTAAAGAGTTTTGACATGGACTTTTCACTGACATTTTATCTCTAGGTGGTAATGTCGAGCCACGAAGGAAGTCCTGATGAATCTTATCGAGAGGAATCAGCAAAAAAAGGGGACAACGTGTGGGCACGATGTTTGAAAAAGACGCACAATCTGGATCGATTGAAAATATTGTTATTATTGAACCCCTAACTAGAATATATCGATTTCAACGCCTCTCTGAGAATATCTAGTTAAGAATATCTCTTCCAACTGTATGAAAAGTTTAAAGAAAATTCGTCGACCCGATTTCTTGGAATCTGGAGATGAATATATTATAGTTGTAACAAAGTCTATTAGCAAATTACCTCTTCAGTCCATATCTGGTTCCTATAGTTCACAAATAAAATGACATAGACATTTATTATTGTACAATATCTTCTAAACAAATATATATTTCACTCCCAAAAATATTTTTGACTGTGTTTGTCTAATGCAAGCGGAAAACTTAAAAGGGTCTTTACGGATAAAAGCAGTTATTAAAACCGTTATAATCTATGAACCGATTGCAACCAAACTTTGCGATACTTGAACCCATACTCGGAGAATTTTGATATTTTGATTTCAACCCCTTTTTGACAGTCGGTAAAGAGTAACCAATCCCAACAGTAAGAAACCTTAGAAGAAAATTAGTCGAGACGATTTCAACGAATTCGTGGTTAAATAAAAGAGGTCGAGGACACCACATGCGATCAGAATATTATACCTTACTTATACAGTTGGGCGGGCTTCTACGTCTCCTCTTTAGAGAGTTCTCACAATGGACCTTCCTTGATATTTTATATCTGTGCGACAGAGTCCACCCACGAAGGAAGTCCTGACGAATATAGTCGATATGAAACAACGATGGGTACCGGGTATAAAAAAAAAAAAAAAAAAAAAAAAAAAAAAAAAAAAAAAAAAAAAAAAACACTAAAATGTTCATAGATTGTATCAAACGTTTGCGCTAACTGAACCTCTACTAATAGAATTTTGATCACATGGTTGATTTTGGGAAGTCGGTGTCCTCAGCCCGACTACTTAGCCAATTGCTAGGGCAAAAGATCACAGACTTCAGTGTTGATGAGATTCCAGGATGGATGGTTTAATTTTAAAGTGAGTGCAGGTCAGATTACCATAATTATCCATGGAGATGAGTAGGCCGTATTAAAACCTAACCATATGTAACTATTATGTTTGTGCATGTGCAGTATTCGTGATGGATGACATGTAAATTGTGCAATAGAATAATTCAGAAGAGACGGTTCCGTTGATTGAAGACGTCTTGTGTTGTTGTTTTAATGGTAGACATGGTGGAAGGTTATAGGTGAAATGTGGCCTAAAAGCATGATTTCACCGGCCTGAGGATGCGCAGGTAAAATAGTTCCCTGTCTAGGTGAGTGAGTTGTATATTTTCAAGGCGTCAAATACTACCGATACTTTGCGGAATGGAAGCAGGAGAAAGAGTGCAGCTGTGAAGTAGTGGCGAAAACAGCAAAATAAGGGCGCCTTTGGGATTACCGGCTATGAAAAACACGCAAAGTTAATAAACGGTATCAATAGTTTGTATTCGTGGAAACCTAACTTAGAGAATTTTGATTTCAATGCCGCTTATACTGTTTCGAAATAAGACCCCTTTCTAATAGCAGAAAAAATTTAAAGAAAATTCGTGCAGCCGATTTCGAGAAACTCGCGACTAAATAAAAGAAGTCAAGCAGATCACATGCCGTAAGATTATATACATGTGGGCCATCATGTTCCCTCATTATACTGTCGTGACTAAACCATTTCGTTATTCCTCAGTTGGATTGAATAAATTTACGTCAGATAACTTTGGTCAAGTGGTGGTCATAGTGAACACATAATGTCATTCATGTAAATGACGAAGTCATTGTTTTTGCAATTCAGTAGCTCAACATTTCTCACGTACTGGTTTATGTTCGCCAATGCGCTTAGGAGGTCGTAGCGTTGAAGCTGTCCACCGGAATGGCGTACATTCCTTAATCCGACCTGTTTCAATAAACAGCCTCGCAGAAACAAATCCGTCGACATCAGCGCACCTGGCTTCAGGTCGTTATCGAGCGCATTTGCTATCCTTATCAGCCCTTCAGAAGTTTCTGAATAGAGTGTAGTAACCGACACCGCGGGCAAGGCGGTGGTACGCGACTATCCCTACGATCCAAAACCATCCAATGTCACTCAGTTTTGCGAGTTGCCAAGCTTGACAGTGCCGAACTTTGTACACCTCAACATGGCAGATGTTCCAACTCGTTACTCACGAAGTGGCCGGATAAGTGTTTTCGGGATGTGCGTTTCGGAGCCGTTTAAAGTTGGTGATGGTGCTCGCCGTTTCCCCAGGCGGTTGATGGACTATTGGGCCACACCAGCTAAGGAGCCTAGTGGCGGACATGATGGTAGCTAATTGCACTGTGGTCACCGCCGCCCTGGCAGCAATAGCCAATGACGTGAGACAAGCACATTTGGGAATCGAAAAAGATACCGACTTCTTTGTGATTTAAGACGACAAGGAAATTTGCTATGTTGGACACCCGTATGCGAATATCCATGGCCAGTTTTCCAGGTTGCGAGTTTATCCATATGTTAGAGGGTGAGGACTTCAAAATTTATTTTTGTAGGGCATCACATGCATGTATATGGCATGGGTGGACATCAAATCATTTTTGCGGCGGCAGATTGAAAACCAATTTTTAGTTCTCCACTGCAAGAGAAGGACTGAAGATGTATCTCCTTACGTTCTTTGTTATACATAACATATATTGAACTCTATATCTCTAGAAATCGACCCCATAAATTTTCAATAAATTTATCAAGTGATGGAGCAGATCCATATACAGAAATCCTCCAAGAGGCGCTGATATCAAACTTCTCGCAGTACAGTATCTGTAGGTACAAAATATTGATACAATCGACAGCCATAGAACGTGTTTTTCATATCCGATACCCAGAAATCCCCCCCCCATTTCGCTGATTCCTCTCACTTCGTCAAGATTTATTTCGTGGTTTCAACATATTACCAGACATAAAACCTCAAGAATGGCCAATGTAAAACTCTGTAAAGAGGTATTCATGGGACTATGTATATATATTCGATTTAATCAGAAAATCTGTTCCGAAAAGTGTTACTAAAATCTGCTAAAGGGCTGTAACGCTCCACTACTGTGGGTATCCATAACGACTTTTCCAGTAATCACTTTGTTCTCGATTAATGCAGCTAATATATCTTGTAGGAGTCAAACATATCCATATGTACAATCTTTCAAAAGAAGATCGATCACGGGGTCAATTAGGCGAGAACCGTAGGATCTAGATAAGGATAGAGGAGGCAATGTCCTAGTGGTCATCGTTATAACGATCGTATAATGAGCTCCCTATTTATCGTAAATCAGCTCGAAAATTCTCATTCAAATGTTTTCTACTGTTAAAATGGGTCCCTTACTAGATACTGTCCAAGAGACACCGAAATCAAAATCTTCTAAGTTAGGGTACAATTAGTACAAATTATTGAGATAATCTATGCTCAAGGTGGGTGTTTCATCTTTAGTACCGAAAAAAGCGCCTCTTATTTCTCTGATTCGTCTTGAAGAAATTTGTTAATGCATACTTCTTGGGTCCATTCTACATCTATCTATCTATCTATCTATCTATCTATCTACATATATATATATATATATATATATATATATATATATATATATATATATATATATAATATATATATATATATATATATATATATCTCTGTGTGTGTGTGTCAAAGAAGGGCCCATGTCAAATATGCTTTAAGAGGGGACGTATGGGCCCAACTTGAGACGTAAAATAAGACATTCTAACGGCATGTGCTATACCGGCCACATTTCTCTAGCCGAGAATTTCTTGACAGCGGCCCGACAAATTATTTTCATGTTGTCCTACTGTTGCAACAGATCCCGAGCTAGATACTGTCCAAGAGGCGTTGAAATCAAAATCCCCTAAGTAGTCGTCAAATTACTACAAATTATTGATATATTAGATCATGGTTCTCAAACACGCGACCCGCAATGCCATATCCTGTGCCCCGCAAAATGGTTTGGTGTCACAAGGTGTCATGAGAGATAAAAAAATGGTGCGGCTCTTGGGCCATCGAAAATCCCCTAATGCGGCCATCAGGGTGGTTAGAGTTTGAGATCCCTGTATTAGATTGAGCGTGGTTTTCAAACCAGGTACTCACAGGGTTCCCCTTAATTGTCTGATTCCTCTCGAACAAAGTCGTCGTGGATATTAAGTGTCAAAGAAGTGTCTATGTAACAAATTTATTTAAAAAATCTTCTTACTGCATGCATTGTGTCCAACCCCTTGATCTAGCGGACAATTTCGTGAAATCGGTTCAGTAAATATTCATCAGACTTTTCCTACAGTTGGAACACATACATAGCTAGGCATTCCCGAAGAGACGTTGAAATAAATAGTTTATAAGTAGAAGTTCAGTTAGTAAACACATATTGATGCGTGTTTCTCATACTTGTACCCGCAAGGTAATCCTTATTTCACCAATTCCTCTTCAACAAACTTATTAGGACTTCCTTGATAGGTAGACTTCCTCCATTGTAAATAGGGGACGTAATGTCTCAACGGTATACATCGAGTAAAATCTTCCAACGGTATGTGTTGCATGCAACAAATTCTCTTAAAAACTTTTCCTATTGTGGGAACTGATTCCAAACTAGATGAAATCAAAGTCCTCTAAGTCATGTTATAATTAGATCAAGTTATAGCTCAATGTAATCCACATTTTGCGTTTTTTTCACAGATGGTACCTCCTAAGGCGCCCCTTCATTCGCAGTTTCATCTCCACGAAATTCGTCAGGACAGCCTTCGTAGGTGGACTCTATCTCCTAGAGATAAAATATCCATGGAGGGTTCATGTCAAGACTGTATAAAGAGTGGATGTAATGTGGGCCAAATGTACATAATCTTACGGCATGTGATCTGCTAGAATTCCTTTCTTTAGTTTCTCGAAATCTGCTTGACTAATTGTCTTTACACTTTTTCTGCTGTTAGAAAGGGGTCTTATTTCGAAACAGTATAATACGCGTTGAAATCAACATCCTCTAAGTACGGGTCCCATAAGTACAAAGTATAGATAAAGTTTATACACATTTGCGTGTTTTTCATACCCGGTACCCTCTAAGGCGCCCTTTATTTTGTTATTTCGTGTCCACGAAATTCATCAGGACTTCCTTTGTAGGTGGACTCTATTTCCTAGAGATAAAACATCAATGAAGGGTCCATGTCGAAACTCTATAATGGGGGTACATAATTTCCCAATTGTATACGTAATGTAAAATCTTCTTACAGCATAAGTTGGTAAATATATATATATATATATATATATATATATATATATATATATATATATAGACGGTACAACAAAGCGCTCTAACACTTAAAATTAAACGTATACGTTAATGAAACTAAAATTAGCTTATATGAAACGAAAATTACTTCGTGGATCGCTTCTACCCTCTATATATAACGTGTCAAAAGAAGAGTAAATGTCAGAATTCTTTAGGAGGGTACGTAATATCCAAACTTTACATGTAAGATATGATATCCTTACGGCATGTGTGATACCGAACGTCTTTTTCTAGGCGGGAAAATCTCAAACTCGGCTGTACGAATTTTCTCTAAACTTCTCCTCATGTTGGAAACGATACCGGGTTAGATATAGCTAAAGATGCGTTGAAATCAAATTCAATTTAGAAAGGGTTTAAATATTACAAATATTAAACGAATCGTTCCACATTGTGCGTGAGTTTTCATACCCAATAGCCATTGGAACCCGCTAATTTCGCTGATTCTTGTTGACGAAATTCGTCAGGACGTCCTTCTTAGGTCGACTCTATCCAACAAGGATAAAATCGTAAGGAAGGGTCCCTTTAAAAACTCTTCAAAGAGTGAACGTAATGTCTCAACTGTATACGTAAAATATAATCTTCTTACGGCAGGCAGTGCACCCAAATCCGTGATACAGCCAAACGTTTCTCGGAATCGGCTTGACTAGTTTTCTTTAACATTTGCCCACTGTTGGAGCACTGTGGTTTATATTTGACTTAATTCATATCTTATATATTTATTTGTCAGCTTTAAAATCTTTTTATTTTTTAATGTCATTATGTGTCAAAATAATGTAGTTTCGTTTACTAGGAAATATTATTTTTTCCAGAAAATAGTTTAACCTTGACTCTTCATTTTTGTAAACATAAAGCTGACCTGGTTCTCGACCTTAATTCAAAATTAGTAACAGTCACGCGAAGAAGTTATTATTTATTTATTTGTATTGTGGGAATAATAAGGGTGAGATCGTGGCTGTTTTGGATATATGACCCTCGACTTGTAAATAGCTTTTAGTGAAATAAACAACTTTTATTCTCGTAGTAATAAGGATACAGGGGCTAAGTGATATTTTATATATAAACATGATCACGTGATCATATATTTTGGAATTAGACATTTCCAAAATTGCGCATTACTTAGATTTAATAGTGATGCTTAGAGATCGATCTCACAGTCTGGGCTTAAAAACGTTTGATGTCAAGTCGTTTCTTTCTGTTATATGTTAATTTTCCTTTTCTTCAGACAATTTGGATTCTAAAAGATAATAATTCGTTTATCTGGAAATATTTGTTGTGCTCATACAGAATTCTTGAAATAAGACATTTCTTAAAAATATTTTCGGGATTTCAAAAACGGAGGATAATTTCTTGTGTTTCTGCAAGGAACTGTAGACAACAACATTGAACAGGATACAGCATACGTCATCGCCTTCCATCTTGGATTCTTCGTCGGGACTCGAACTTGAAATCATTAGAACAATTTATTATTAGGACTTCTAAACATTTATTCGTGGATTATTCTTGGAGTTTGCTTTTTGGCTCTGATTCTTAAAACCGTAAGTTCTTATTCTTTTATTTTTACAGCATTTTCCCAGGGAAATACATTATTTGTTAAATTTTTTAAAGCTTGCTGTTCTCACTCTTTCTTGCGATGCTATTTATTCGAGCCTAAACATGTGACATCAGAACTGGGGGCTCTTTCGGGATTTTGAATTTTGGCTAAGATATTTTAGAAAACTTTGTTTTCTTTTTTATCTGAATTCCCTATGTTTTTGAAGTCTTAGTGAAATTGACAAACATTTTCTACAACGTCAATAAAAGTGGAAATCTTTCTTTCAAATCCAACCCGAACAATAAGATCTTTTAAAAAAGATGAATTGATTCAACTTTCCAGAAAATACGATATTTCTGAGGTGAAGGCTTCCTTAACGAAACAAGAAATAATAAATAGTTTGGTTCAGCATTTGGCAGAAAAGAATTTTTTGGATAAAAATGCTTTGGTTTCGATCAGTAAGTCTGTATCAGACACTGACATAAAAGTGAAGGATTTATAATTAAAGTACAATATGGAATTGGAGTTAAGGAAGCTGGAGCTTCAGAAAGAAGAATGAGAAAAACAAACGCAATTACAAGCGAGACAAAGAGAAAGAAAGAAAAATGCAGTTACAAGAAAGAACAAATGCAGTTACAGTATGAGAGAGAGAGAGAGAGAGAGAGAGAGAGAGAGAGAGAGAGAGAGAGAGCGAAAACGTGGAAGCGTTGTGCATAGCCAACCCGATCTATGAACTTACGAATGGCAATGTACAAGGATCTAGGCTCCCGACCTGTCAGACTTCCGATTCCCGATCATCCAAGCAGTGCAAACTAGGTCTCAGTAAAGGAAGATAGCAAACCTTTACGTAAATTAAAATTACCGGAAGCCATGACAGATATCTCCCACTAAGAATTTCAGAATGAGCAAAACTGTGATGCGTCTCTATGTGCAAACGCGAAGAAAGCATTATCGGGTACCGTGAGGAAGTGTAGGAACGGGGGTTCCTCTAAATTCCTTACTCGAAAAGGTTTAATGTACAGGGAATACTCTACACTTGATAGGAAGTTCTTGCAACTAGTGGTCCCCCATACATCCAGGTCGCATGTACTCGAGGTCGCGCAGGAGCCGAATATGGCGGGTCATTTAGGTATGAAGAAAAGAACAGAGAGGGTATTAGGAGAATTGTATTGGCCTGGTGTCAATAGCGACGTAGCGCGGTTCTGTCGCTCGTGCGAAGTTTGCCAGAAAACTGTCTTTAAGGGCAGGGTAGCTAGAGTACCGTTAGGTCAAATGCCATTGATAGATACTCCGTTTAAAAAATTGGCTGTTGACATTGTGGGACCTATATTTCCACATACAGATCGGAAAATCCGACACATCTTGACGCTGTTAGATTGCGCTACCAGATACCCGGAAGCCATAGCTTTGCTCTCGATTGAAACAGAACGTGTATCCGAAGCGCTCGAGGACATGTTCAGCAGGGTCGGAGTGCCCGAAGAAATTCTTACGGATTGTGGAGCGCAATTCACCTCAGATCTCATGGCAGAAATTAGAAGGTTGTTGTATCTTAACAGTTGTGCACGACACCCTACCATCCTATGTGCAATTGGTTGGTCGATAAATTCAACGGGACGTTGAAGCAAATGTTGCTACCGAACAAACTTAAATACCTAATAATTTTTCCTATCTTAAATAAACTCAACATGTTGCTTTTCTTCCATGTTTTCTAATTTCATGGTGTTTGTGTTCGTAATCTTATCATTATATATGTTTTTTATCTTGTAGGTGTTGTCTAATGTTGTAAAGCGCTTAGCAAAGATTAGGCTTATACAAAGTCCTCATTATTATTATTAGTATGTGTGCGGAAAGACCTAAGGATTGGGATAGGTATCTGAACGCAATTTTGTTCGCTTATCGTGAGGTTCCTCATGAAAGCTTACGCTTCTCCGCGTTTGAACTATTGTACGGTAGGACAGTTCGTGGTCCTATGCGCATTTTACGCGAAATGTGGTCAGACGAAGTCGCGGACGAACAAGTCAAGACTACTCACCAATACGCAGTAGATTTGCGCAAACGATTTAAGAGTACATGTCGAATAACGCAAGACAAACTCGCGAAATCTAGTCGTAGGTACGCTAAGTACTACAACCAAGGAACGCGGAGTAAAACGTTTGATATAGACAATCAAGTGTTCGTGCTTCTCCCAACAAATAAAAAAGCTGCTATTCCAATGGAAAGGGCCATACAAAGTCAAACAGGTGAAAGGCGAAATGGACTATGTCATTGACGTGAAGGGTACGTCCAAGATATTTCACGCCAATATGCTTAAACTCTACCTAAAAAGACCTAGACAAACAATATATAAAGGGGTCTTGAATGTAGCATGCGTAGCGGTGATAAAGGATAAATCGTGTGACAAATCGGAATCGTCTCCAATACAGAAATGCCCCTTGAATACCCCATTGACGTAGGGAAAGAAGGTATTGACCAGATCAATGTATGCCCGGATTTATCAGTGGGTCAGCCTACACAGATATTGGAGGTTTTGTCCCAATACCCTGACGTGTTTACGGACAAACCGGGTCGTACTGGATTGATTCAACACGAGATTAAGTTTAATCCTGAGCCGACCAGGATTAAAGAATATCCAATACCGCGGGAGACAATCAACGAAGAAGTGGGGAAAATGTTAGACAAGGGAGTGATCGAACCTTCCAGTTCCCCGTTCTCGTCCCCTGTTGTGTTAGTCAGAGAGACTCGAAGAACCGTTTTTTGCATTGATTTTCGGCAATAGAACAAAATCACCGTGTTCGACGCAGAACCAATGCCAGATATGGAAAGTTTATTTTCGAACTTGGCAGGTCATACATACATTCCCAAATTAGACCTTACCAAGGGATATTGGCAAATACCAATCGCTGCAATGTCCGCGAGTTAACGGCATTCGCGAATCCGAAAGGTCTCTGTCAATTTAAAGTTATGTCTTTCGGTTTAGTCAAAGCCGGTGCGTCATGAGTTCGTCTCATGCGCAAACTGTTAAACGGTATGGAAAACGTCGACAGTTTTGTAGATGATATCTTTGTTTATACATATACATGGGATGAACATGTTAAGGTATTACGGGACATGTTCGATAGACTTCACACTGCAAATCTTACAGCTAAGCCCACCAAATGTAATATTTTAGCCTAGAGTGTTTGGAACATCTCGTGAGTGGATTAGGTCAGTTGAAACCTCACCCAGATAAAATAGGAGCAATCAAAGATGCACCTACACCAGAAACTAAAATATAAATACGATCTTTCCTAGGTTTGATTTGGTTTTACAGGAAATGTGTCCCCAGTTTTGCGGCATTGCCAGCCCATTAACAGACTTGATTAGGAAAGGGTAACCGAATAAAGTTCCCTGGGGTGTGTGCCAGGAAGAAGCATTTAATGCTTTAAAACAGAAAATGGTAAGTGCACCAATCTTAAAGTTGCCAGAATTGAATCAAACTTTTGTGCTGAGGACTGATGCGTCCGATACGGGTCTTGGAGCTGTTTTGCTACAGGAGCAAGAGGGGATAAAATTGCTCATTGCTTATGCAAGTAGGAAATTGCTCCCTAGGGAGCAAAACTATTCCGTGATTGAGAAGGAGTGCCTAGCCTTGGTATAAGGGATAGGAGAATTCCATACGTACCTTTTCGGGACGGAGTTTACCTTACAAACGGACCATCAGCCGCTCTTATACTTGAACAAAGCAAAGGTCGCCAATGCAAGATTGGTGCGTTGGGCGTTGTTTTGCAACCGTATAGTTTCCGGATCGAGGCGATTCGAGGATCGGAAAATGTGGGTACTGATTTTTTAAGTAGGGTGTAATTAGCAGATCGTTTTCGTTCGGTATTCAAATTGGACGTTTTAACAACTGTTTATGTTCACATTCCGTGATTTTTCTAAAAGTGTTAACACTTTATTTTTTTGGGGGGAGGTATTGTCACAGAATTAAATTCTTTTATTTATTGAATACATGTACTCGGGTTTCGTTTTTTGTTACAACGATACCCGAGGATGATTTATGTATATTATGTCCTATTTCGAAATAGTGAGTTCGGTTCATCCCATGCCGCACGTGCGATGTGCTCTCGATGGGACGAACCAATGCATATGATGCACAGACTATGTTTGTGTATAAATACTTCACCGTACGCAAGTTTCTTTGCAATACGGAATAGTCTTGTCAGCCAGCAGTCTGCTTCAAAAACTTGCACATCTTCAGCTGTCGAGGTAAGTAAGTTTATTAATTTCTAGTTTATAAGCTATAACTACTGTATTACCACGTTTATTTTTTAATCTTTGCTATGTAGCTTTGGTTTACGCAGTATAATGAACATATTTATCTTCTCGTTTTCTACTTAGCAAGGTATTTATATTAGTAATGAAAAGATACATTTTTCAAAAAACTGTTTAATATAGTATGATTCTTATCGAGCAAGATTAAGTTTATTTTTGAACCTGTCATTTTGTAATTTTTGTGCTGATAATGTAATCTATATAACTTACCGTGTATAACGTCATTACATTATTATGCCCGTGTCATGTATAGTATACGGTATTGGATATATTTTCAGCTGTCTGTGACTGGAGCGTCTGTGACCAAAGTGTTTGTGTCCGTGTCTGTGACCGGATTGTCTGTGTCTCTCTCTGTGACCGGAGTGTCTGTGTCTGGAGTGACCAGAGTGTCTGGAGTGACCAGAGTGTCTGTGTCTGGAGTGCCCGGAGTGTCTGTGTCAGGAGTGACCAGAGTGTATAATGTCCGGGGTGTCCGGAGTGTATAATGTCCGGGGTGTCCGGAGTGTATAATGTCCGGGGTGTCTGGAGTGTCTAGTGTCCGGGGTGTCCGGAGTGTCTAGTGTCCGGGGTGTCCGGAGTGTCTAGTGTCCGGGGTGTCTGGAGTGTCTAATGTCCGGAGGGTCTAATGTTCAGAGTGTTCCGAGTGTTTCGAAGTGTTCCGAATTTTCAGAGTCTGTAGCAGCTTTGAAGCTGAACTGTAGCAGCACAAACTGTACTGATGACGGAGTGTGTCTCCGTACATGTAATTTGTTAGCCGTGGGCTAATTTTGGGGTTCGTAAAACTCAGTGTATCTTTCGGGACTGTAAAGATAACGTGTATATCTGTCCCTCTTTTGTATCACTATAATTTCGCTATCTGAGTGAATGCATTTTACTACATGAGTAAAATTTTACATCGTTTACTACCTGAGTAAACTATATCCATCGTTTCATTGCCAAATCGTTGTGAACCATTCCCCTTGTCTTTATATTGCTAAATCATTGTTTTTTTGTGTTTTTTTCCGGGGGGGGGGGTTGTTGTTGTTGTATTTTTCATCAAGTCGGTGCGTTCTTATGTTAATTAAATCCAATATCCGGATTATATATACACGCACATATTCATAATGAATTGCTCATGCAAGTCACCCATTATTAAACCTTGTAGTTATATCATCGTCAAAAGTGTTCTGTTGTGAATCCCACTCGGTTATCTTGTTACACCATGGTGCGCCCTTATTTCGCTATTTTCTCTCGACGAAATGTCAGGACGTCCATGGTTAGTGGACTTTATATCCTAGGATTAAAATATCAAAGAAGGGTCCATGCAAAAACCTAATAAAGAGGGGACGTAATGGCTCAAATGGAAACATAAGATATAATCTTACAGCATCTGTAGAGTTCTGATTGTTTTATCTAGCCGCGATGTTTCAGAAATAGGCTGGAAAAAAGTTGTTTTTCTTCTAATTTTCCTACTGTGTGACCGGATCACTACTTTCGTACTTTTCAAAAGGCGTTGAAATCAAAATCCTCTAATCAGAAGTTCAGGTAGTACAAACTCTTTGATTCAGTCTATTAATCTGTGTGTGTTTTTCATACCTGGTACCCGTCGGACGCACCTTATATCGCGGTTTGCTATCGACGAAATTCGTCAGGACTTCGTTCGAGAGTTGACTCTATCCCCTAGAGATAAAATATAAAAGAAGGTTCCATGTCAAAAAGGTATAAAGATATAATGTTCTCACGGCATGTGTATTACTCGACTTCCATCTATCAGTAGATTTCTCGAAATCGCCTCGACGACTTTGAAACAAAAACAAAAAGAACTTTTAGAACGTGTACCTAGTTAGATAATATGCAGGAAACGTTGAAATCAAAATCCTCTTAGCGGGTGTTCATTTAGTACAAACTATCGATGCAGTTTATTAATATTTGCGTGTTGTTTTTGTTGGGTCTTTTTTGGCGGTGGGGGTGGGGTAATATCAGATACCCATAGGGCGTCCATTATTATGCTGTTTCCTCTCGACGAAATTCGTTAGGACATTCTTCGTGGACGGATCTCTATCCCCTAGAGATAAAATGTCAAAGAAGGGTCTATGTTATAATCTTACAGTATGTGTCGTACGAGACGTCCGTCTTCTAGCCGATTTCTCGAAATCGGCTCAACGGAATTTCTCAGGACTTCTTTCGTTACTACACTATCTTCTAGATATAACATCTCAAGAAGGGTCCTTGTCAACTCTCTTTAAAGATGACACTTACCGACCAAACTGTAAGTAAGATATCGTCTTGCGTCATGTGCTTTACTCACCCTCCACTCTCTTTATAACCCCAATTTCTGGAAATCGGTTACAAGTATGCTAAGTTCCCCAGTTCCATGAACTTCAAGATAAAATTCAAGTCAACTGAAGACTTCTTAAACTCGTAAATACTCCACATAATTCTCCTCTAAGGGCATGACGACCACACACGAGAACTCTCCAAGTTCACACTTGTATGTTTTTTTTTTTTTGTGGTTTTCCTTTTACTTGAGTCATTAGTAAGCTTTTCGAACCCGAATACTAATACTTAACGCATTGCAACAGAAGACATGACCCAAATGCCTAACACAACTAATTAATTCTATATCAAATTACAAAACACATATTCCTATCAATATCCTAAAGGATTCCTACATATAGTCCGTGATCTGTCTATATTTAGCGTCATATAGCACTCTCCAGTCAGGTTAGAATTACACCACTGTATGCCCTAAAAAGCGTTCATTTGCATTAACTAAGTTGTAACCAGTTACACACTGAATTGGGAATAATGAATAAATATAAAAAAACTGTGTGAATAAGGAATAAGTATTAAAATGTATGTGAAAATATTTGAATCGGGAATAAGGAATAACGAATAAGTAACCAACTTGATTTCGCTAACAAATATGCTATGATTGTGGCAACCCAATAAGAACATTGGTGTTATTGCTATATATAAGATATAATTGTTGCACAGATATGATCCACAATATTTTGTGTATATATAATCCTCATCTTGTTTGTTTTAACAAAAACGTTTTAAACTTTCTACGTAAAACGATATTCTATATAAAAATATTCATTCCGTTTTGCACCGAATTGGACTTGACACTTACTTTTCTGCTACATTAAGTACTAGTTGACGCGTGTATCATCCCCAGAGATAATAATCAGCATAGTTTATTAGAATTGCACATTTCTGATGCTTCTAAATTTTTTATTAAGTACAAAATGTTTCTGACGATTAATGCTGTGTATATTCATTTAACATGCACCTAAACATTTCGTTTTTGCGTGGAAATGATTAAAGATGCAATCGCCATGGTGTGATATAATAGGGCCGGGGGAGATCCGGTTTACTTCCCGCATAGGGGAGTGTACCGTTAAGCACGGGATGGATATTTGACCTCATCTCACACCTCATGGTGAAACGAAAAGATCATACATAGTTAAGCAAACCCCTCCGGTGCCTCAAAATTACCCAACGACCTGGAATTATTAACACACAATCCCACTAACACACTCATCCTGCATATGGGAGTGTACCATCAAGGACGGGCTGGAACTTTGACTTCATCTCTCGCCTCATGGAGGGAAAAAACAACCTACAGAGTTAAGTAAACCCCTCAAGTGCCTCAAAATTACCGAACCACCTGGAATCGTTAACAAACAATCCCACTCCCCCTTTGTTCTCTATAAAGAGGGAACAGGAAACATGCATGTTAGCAAAGTATGGGGCACAGACATCCCGGGGCTATGTCACAAGGCGCTACGCGAAACGAAAAGGTCTGGGAAAGAGTCGCAGAAAAACTCACAAGCAGAACATGACAGACATCACATAATAGTCTAACTAATATTCTCAACCTACCCTTCACTAATAAAACATTACTCTTTCACTTCCGTCTACCTCTTTTTTCTTCTTTTTCCTTCGTTTTAAATAAACCCATCTGGAACATTTATCTTTGGCGAAAATAATTAAAATAAGGAAAGGGCATAAGCGTATGGTAAGAGAAGCATATTTGAAAGAAGAAAATGCGGCTCCTTACTCAAGATGAGCCCACCTTACATTTAAATACTAAAATTAAATGAGAAACGACACACATGATCACGCACTTAAAACACTAAGGATTTATTTTAACTTTTATAAAACACACCGTTTCTCAGCCAGCTTCAAAACTGGCAAATAAATAAAATCAAGCTGGACAATGTAAAGAGTCCTATAAAATATTATTAAAGGACAACTGGGGATAATTTTGAGCGAACAAGAGTCCTTGCACACACATTATAGCACACGTACAATATAGCATAGTCACAGATATCACACAGAGGACATAGGAGACCCTTTTCAAAGGTCGCTAATAAAAGCAAGGGTAGATAGCCCTGACTAGGAATAAAACCAAGATCAGAGTAATTACCATTTAGATAACACTAGGGCATAAAAACCCGAAAAAATTCTCTCCAATAAATGTTTTAGCAAAATTCTTTTTATAAACAATACAGACATACAGACCTACGGGGATACAAACACACATAAAAACACTTTTATTTATTTTGGCAAAGTTGGGGAGGGGCATCTTTCTGGTGTTCCCCCCCCCAAGAAAATGTAGAAGATAGATAGTTGATATGGTGGCTATAATAAACCATTTACTAAAACACATCAGATGAAACATTTCCTGAAAATTTAAACACATTAAATAATATTTTTTTTATGAAAATGTTTCTCACTTGGCTCTATTGATACCAAAAGACGCACATTAATTTGTAGATTATGTCATGATAACTATTTCCTTCAATTCTTTGTTTAAAATTGTACCAGTACATTTCTCTAGATGTGAAAGTGTCTTTTTGTTTCTATATGATTGTTATGGAGCTTGAATGGTTGCAATAGAAGCCATCAAAAACAAATTTGCCTAAAAATATTCCTGGAAAGGTTGACCAAATATGGCTGCTTTTTAAGTTTTTCAAATATATTTTTGATCTGGTTGTTAAGATTATGTCCCTCCCTAAGTTCATGCAGGTCAGATAATAAATGAATAGCATATAATATTGTCTGTGTTATGTATCACTTTTTATGAATTTACTAGAATCTGAAACAATCCTCGTATTCTTAACCTAAATATGGGCAGACCGCTAAGGATAGCATTTCGTATTCTCTATTCAAAGGTCAAATCTGCCCACAGTATTTATATATCTGCCCACTAAGTAAAATATAAATAGGGTTTAGAAATAAGGATATATACTGAATTTGAACACACACACACACACACACACACACACACATATATATATATATATATATATATATATATATATATATATATATATATATATATATATATATATATATATATATATATATTATATATATGAGGAAACGCAATTATATACATAACTTTTGATTTGAAATTTATGTTAGGTCACTGCCTTACCGTAACCCCACTTTGCGGATAAGATCCCACAACCGACATAAAACTAGTATATGTATTTCTCTATTGTATTCCCCAAATTCCACCCCCGAATCCAACATAACCAGTTAGAAGTTATGACCTACTATATCTGGTGTCAGATTAGCTAATTACATCAATTGTATCCACTACACTAGAAGGATAGAAGCTTTCTATTTGTGTGACAAAGCTGATTGGTAAGTTGACCTTTGTGTGAAGACTGGTGTTAGTGACCTCATGTATCTGAAGACAGTGTAAAGTGTTCAAAGTTTATACCTTATAATAAGATAGGGTCATGTCCACATATCGCTGACGTTCCCTTTTGCATCTAACAAACAAATATAAAGTATTTGTAGGTGAATTAACTTGAAGCAGGAGAGGTACACACTATTTAACACATTGACCTTTGACCTAGTTATCACATAATACGACATAATGGGATAATCCCATATCACCATTGTAAATGGAAATACATGTTAATATAAATAAAACAGAACTCATAGTCAAAACAATTAATTTGTTTCCCAATATATAGTTTGGTAGTAAAGAACAAACATGAAAGCAGCAAGCAGCAGAGAGGGTGAACAGACCATAAAATTCCGACAAAACAAATAAAACAAACAAATAAAATCATCTCGTAGAAAGGTCAAGATTTTTACAAATGAACTTTTCCTTGAGATGTTTTATTTCTGTAATGACCGATTGTACTAATAAAACCTCAGTTCGAAATAGTAGCTGAAAAAAATAAAGTACTCTACGTGTTTATTTATTTTAGTTTATTTTTTTTGACGACCAACGTTGGTAGGTACCCTCTCTGCTGCTATTAATTTACCACCATACCAAGTTTGATGAATATTTTTCAACGCGTTCTCGCTGTCGTTTTTCCTCATCTGTTTCATCTTCATCTGTTTCATCTTTATTTGTTCTATGTTTCAAGTAATATTCAAGTTCTCATAGTGGTTTTTCTATTTTTGGATTTATGTTCTTTCTGTGTTTATAATATATCATCAAACTTCTGTATCGATCTCCACCGCAATTTTTGCAAATCTGATATAATCCTCTAACGAAGTTGTTTTCAACACAACTTCGTGGACCAGCATGAAGGTTTTTCTTTATGTTTCTTGCAATATTCTCCACGGCATTTTTTATTACAATTGTTAGTGGTTCCTTGATGTAACCACGCACAGTTGTTCATTATCTTTTTAATTAAATTTAATTTTATCATCACCCCTGTTACCCAAATATTTTATCAAGACCCACACGATATCTTGTTCTTGGATCATGTAAATTTATTGTTATAAAAATCCATGTGGGGTAGCTTGCGCTCGTGAGAAGAAATTTTTGAATTTAATTATATCCATGTCACCACCACACCAAGTTTGATGAATATTTCTAAGTGTGTGTGTGTCTACGCTATTAAACACAACTAAAATGTTGCAGTTGTCTCTGATCACCTTCGGAATTTGTGTATATCGTTGAGTAACATAGATCACGTCTGTATTTTTATGTCTACCTCGGGAAAATATTCTGGCTTGATTTGATTGTTTATCTTGCATCACATCGTCGTATACAACTAAATTATTAATAAATCCGTCTATGGAATCTACGGATGGTGCTTCATCAATATCTGTTAAAAACTCTATAACATCATTATTTTCGTCCAGTAATCGTGCGTTTTCATTGAAATCTTTAAGTACATCATAACATCGCTGATCATCAGCGGATGGTGCTACTAAATACAATTTATCCCATTTCAACCATCTCATTATCAGATTAAGTAATAATTGCGTCTTACCCGATCCAGATGGTCCTATGATAATCATTCTGATGGAATTTGGTAGCGCAGGATGGTGTTTAACTGGCTCTCGCTGCCGAGTTGCTGAGAAATCAATTATATCCATATATATTATAACATGAATTTATATTGTTTACGCTGTAAAGTTAAAACTCCAACTACTGATTTAGCTACGGTTATAACAAAAAATAAAAAATAGCGTACGGTGGAAAATGTTCTATATGCGGTAGAAATAAATTTTCGTTTTTACCTAATAAGCGCGGTGGTAATATTGCTAATTTGATGTCAAAGTTTCCAGGTGCTCCATGGGCTAAATACAGTGGAGAAAAACATCTACCGGGATATAATTATTGCGGTCCTGGTACCAGACTTGATATCAGGCTCGATAATCAAGATCAAACAAAACCAGGCGAGGAACCAATAAACGCTATAGATCGAGCTTGTCATGCTCATGATGTAGCTTATAAAAGTCAAAATCTACAACATAGGCATATTGCAGATGTGAAATTAATTCATTCATTAAATTCTATAAAAAATAAAAATATTAGAGAATCATTAGTTAATTGGTTAGTAAGATCCTCGATGAAAGGTAAATTAGCACTTGGGGCTGGTAATTAATAATGGAATTAATTTATTATTCACCAAGAGGATACTGGAGAGGCAAAGCAGCAATTGGTAAACTCGCTGATGCAGCAGCGGTTAAACATTCTACTGCTAAAGCGTGGTTATCCAAACAGGCAATATGGCAAATTTATCTACCACGTCCTAAACGAATTCAGTACGCGTATTTCGATGTCAGTGTTCCTAATGAAGTTCATCAAGCTGATATTCTGTTTTTACCGCATGATACTGTGCGTAGAAAAACATACAAATACGCGTTAACCGTAGTTGATGTTGCAAGTAGATATAAAGAAGCAGAACCGCTATCAGCGAAAACATCATCTGAAGTAGCCGATGCGTTTGAACGAATTTATCAACGAGGACTCGGACCACGAGGTGGTCTGCGATGGCCACAGCTACTACAGGTTGATCCTGGTAAGGAATTTCTTGGTCCAGTATCATCACTGATGAAACGACATAATACCAAAATACGATGAGGTCATACGGCAATTCACCGTGATCAAGCAATTGTTGAGCGATTTAATCGAACACTTGCTGAGCGGTTATTTGGATATCAATACGCGAGGGAATTTATTCAGGATAAAAGATCCCGCGAATAGGTGGCAAGATTACCAAGCGTGATAGCTGCATTAAATAATGAGATCACACGAACAACCAACATGAAACCCATTAATGCAATTACAAAATAAAATATACCAACACAACGAAAAGATGTTAAAAAACAAAAATATTAGGTGATGTCACAGTCAGATATTTATATGAGCCTGGTGAACTTGAAGGTGGTAAACGAAGAGCAACTGATCCTATTTGGAGTGTTACCACACACAAAATATCTACCGTGACAAGATCCTCAGGTAGACCTGCAATCTACAGATTAGATTCGGCCGCTCCTCAGCGTGGATTTACACGTGAACAACTACAAATAATTCCCGCGGATACACAACTACCACCAAAATCACTTCAGTGATTTCGATCACTTAACTAGCACCCAAGGCGCTAGCGCTAAGGGTGCCTGCACCCCGACGTCGATTACACTCAAGACAGGTTAACATGGTATTTTCTCGTGTATGACCGCGACTATTATCTTTTCTATCTACGGTAAATTGTCTTGAATCATTACTCGAATACCGCCATAACATTATACAATTACAACTTGCGCAATGATTGTTCTGCTGTTGTTTTAACTCGATAATAAATACAACATCAAGATCAAAGTCGTGTTTATTTTTTTTATCAGATTGTTTGTATCCGATTAATTTTTTTCTTATTATATCATCATCGATGATGTTAAATTTATCAACGATTTCAGGAATTATAATTCTACGTAATTGAGATATATTTCTGACCCTCGATACCGCTAAATAAACTAAATTTGACCACTCGATGCGACCGTCTACAATCCAGACTCGTGTATCAGAAATAGTTAATCCCTGAGACGAGTGGATTGTCATAGCGTATCCCAACACCCATGGAGATTTGTCAGCGTGTATTGCATCTTCGACCACACTGATATCAACGGCGACAATATCATTTAATACGAGATTCTGTTTCCTTGACTCTGTCAAGGGTCCTGGAATATCAACATTAATATTCTGTTTTCGTGTATCTGATGGTCTATAATACAACGGTACGGGTAATTCTGAGTGTTTTTCTTTATGTAGTTGAAATAACTGCTGTTGTAAAGCGTCTCTGATTATTTTTCTACTTGCTACGATCAAATCGGTGGGTCTCCATAATTTCAAAAAATCACTCATTGATGTCTCTGAGATCACTCCACGTATTATTTCACACTGAATTTTGTTTGATTGTAATCTGATTAATTTTTTAAACTCCCTCAAATTTGCATCAAGAGCTCTATGATCATCATCTATTTCTTCGTAATAATCAACGAAATTTTTTAACCAATCATGTGGAGATGGTCCAACAAAAGGCGGCGGTTGACCATGATCGCCACACATTATTATAGCGGTATTTTTCGTCAACAACCAATCAAGAAACATTTTTAATGTATCCAATGAGACCGTGCATATCTCATCCCAAATAATTATTTTAGGTATATATTTTTCTCCCATCGGTTCAGGAGTCCATGTATCTCCGCGCCACCGAAAGAAACTATGATACGTACACGATTGTACTTGCCGCTGTTTCATCTCACGTGCAAGTCTATGTGTGGGTGTCAGCACGATTATATCTGAATTTCTAAAAACATTAATCGTTCGAGTTGTTTTGCCGCATCCACCAGGTCCATTGAGATATACTGTCTTATATCTGGTTATTGGATCACTCAACGATGGTGCTTTCGACATTTCTGATATTGTATTACCCTTACGATAAAAATCTCTCATTGGAACATCTGCTGATTCTGCATAATTGTGTAATAGTTCCTTTTTTATTCTCCACGAACCCCATCGTTCATCATTACTTGTAAATTTCATAACAGGTTCTAAATATTTACTTGAAATATAAAACGAATCTGTTGCGACTCTGACTGCGGTCTTGGGAAATCTATTAATCATCGATAATAAATTTATAGAAACATAAGCCAACATGGAAGATCTTAGATGAGTATATTGTGGGGAGACGTCATTTATGTAACTAACGATCGTACCTAATTTTATTCCGTCGGATAAATAAACACTTTCTCGATTTACAAATATATTTTTCGCTGTTGTGTCAGCGATTATAAAATCGTACTCGGCATCATCTAAAATTAATCGTGCGTGATGTCTTTTATAATCATATGCACCACCTTGAGTAAATTTACCTATAATTTTTCTACCGAGATCTTTTGCGGTTTTAAGTTTATTAGGAATATCATCTTCGGAAACATCAGGATATTTTTCCTTAAACTCGCTAATAACTTCAGAATCTGACATGGGCAACCAAACTTTGGTCTGTGCATGATATGATATAATCGCCTCACTGACCACCAACGATGCCAGTATCATACAATCTAGCATATATCGTAACAAAACTATAGGTGCCCAACGTTTTTCACAAAAATGTCTACAAAACCAAACATAACAAATTTTGTGAAGATTTTCGTTAAACTCGAATGATTCAATACAGGCGAATCCAGTCAGATCAAAATCAGGTAATGGTCCATTAATTGCCACTCGCGTCATCTCGTTTGTTGGGTGACCAAATCTTTCAAAGTACACAGAACAATCTCCGTATCCCAGAAAACTTCCTGGATAACATGCAACCATATCAACCGAAATAACATCATTGTAATTGTATTTGGTATTCCATAATCCGCCATGTCCGTATTCGACGCAACTTGCGCGTACGTCCTCGAGTAAATCAAATCGTGTTGGTTTCCATGAATTTCTTTCTCTGGCGAAATGAGCCGCAACAGATGGAACGGTAAAACAATTAGTTAGTAATTTGTCAGTATTTTCCGCGTGCTTGCACTGTAAAAACGTCGCGAGATTTTTCATCTCGTCATGGAGGGATTCTGTGCGATATATTTCACCGTTTGGTTTGACAAACTGATCAAATTCACCTTCCTCATTACTTTTAAATAACCATACCGATACAGGATCGGTTTTACTTATTTCGTTGATAAAATCAAACATACATCCCCCCATATCTGTGGGGTAAAATCTAACAGTTCGATCACGTGGAAATATTGTTACTGCGTTAGTCCATGCGTGCGCGTTATGATCGATAATATTTATTGGAGCTCCCTTCGATTTATATTTCGATTGGTACAGAACTTCTCCCGTTATTGTCGCTACGGTTATTGGAAATTTTAATATTTTTCCTAACTCAGCAACATCTTTTATTGTAGCACCGGTATCCTTAACTGAATCAGCCCACGAGTTTATTTTTTCACGCCTAAAATCAGTTAATCCATTTCCACGCATCGCGTTTGTAAAGTGATCTATTACTCGTTCGGCTACACAATTTAACCTTGAAAATTTCATCGGCGCTAGTTTATCAACGTTGGGTTTTTTATTTATCTCATAGATTCCATAAATAACCGCTGTTACAGGATATGCTCGCTCATAATACGGTTTGTCAATACCCGTCAGTAGACCCGGTCTGGAATTTTTACTTAATATGACAGTTTTATTATTGCCAAGGACAGGATCATATTTGTCACGGATAATCCAACTACCTGTTTCTGTTAATACAATAAATTTTACTCTGAAGAAATATTTTTGATTGCCCTCGTATTCAGCGATGTAGTCAATGATAGTTGCCGCTCGCTTGTCGTTCATTGTGGCGTCCGTGACTTTGTCAGCTTTCTTGACTTCGTCAAGGCGTATGATCTTGAACGTTGACCATGTATGAGATGCACCATCCGTGCAAAATTCTTTCTTGGCGTTTTGAATTTTCGAGATCAAACTTTTTTTCGGATCAACCAAATCTCGCACTGGCAAGTCAGAAGATAATCTGTCAAGGTTGAATTTATATCTAACAGGCCTAGTTTGGGATAATCTCTCAAACTCGTTCATATAATTAAAACAAATATTTAAAATAAAAATATTATATATACAATGTCTCAATGCAGATGGTTGATGATCGGCTCAGTAAATCGATGCAACAAATCCTGCAGAAAGGAATTTTGTTGGATGCACTCACAAAACATACCACGAGGAAGTCTAGGACCAATACCATGTCTGGGGTGTGGTATTGGAGTGCGAGGAAAAACAGAATTATGTAGAAAGTGCGGCGAAAAACGGTTCAGAGAACTTTAAAGATATTATGACAAAAAAAATAATAGCGGTGAAAACGCTATAAAATCCGTGGAGGATTATATATCAAGATTTCAGACAAACAATGATTTAAACAAATAATATTATTGCATATATGGAGCAAAATATATTGATCCCACATCCTGTCATAACAAACTATGAATCAAATATTAATGGTATCATCAGATACTGCAAGTTGAAGAGATCAGTTGGTTGTATTAATAATCATGGTTATCTAAGGTTCACATGCGAGGGGGGAAAGAAAAATTATTTCTGTCATCGTTTCATCTACGAATGTTTCTTCGGAGTGATCAAAGACGGTCTTGTTATTGATCATATTGACGGGGATACTCAAAATAACTCCCTACACAACCTTCGAGTTGTCACACGAAGTGTGAACTCTGCATGTGGTAATACAGGAAGATGTAAGACAATCGGAAAGAGGGCGGTAATTTCCACAAACACGGAAACTGGCAAAGAAATTATATTTCAGTCTATGAACGCGGCTGCGAAATATTTTAATATTAACTCGCGTGTGGTAAAATACGTCGCAGAAAATATAACCAAATCTACTTTCTCAAAGAAATATAAGCAGAAAATCATCTTTCAGTATGAATAATTATCATCACCACATTATTAACTATCATCACCACATTGAATTATTTTTTTAAATTTATGTCACAGTATGTCCTCCATACACTACTGAATTTTTGATTATATAAAAGGGAGATTACTTTGTAATATATAGTTTTCTTCGTAGATTTTTGATTTTTTATGATCGTAATTAGTCAGTTTAACTAATTACATCGTAATTAATTACTCGTAGAAGTATTATTTATGGTTTTTAAATATTTCCCATCATACAACATTACGAGAAATCATGATAATGTTATTGATCCGCAAGGAAGCTGTAATACAGGTACAGAACAGAATCCGTTGTCATGGCAATCGATCTGCAGGTGTGTTCATGCCACTGTTATTATTGATTCGCAGTCTGCTTAGGAAAAACGCTGTTTTATATTCAGAAACTGTTGTTATAAATACAGAAACTGTTATTATTCAGAAACCGCTTTTTTAGTGTAAATATTGGTTCCTTGGCTATATATTAACTTCCGAAACATATGTTCGTAACAAGGTTTGATAGCTCAATCAGTATGGTATTGGACTGTGACGCTCGCGGTCCAGGATCGAATCCCCATGGCTGACAATTTGTCGGTGGTGTGCGCATAATTGCGATTTTTATAATAATGGGGGAACCGCAAAACCCCCCGCTCAGCAAAATTCAACCACAATATTGACTTGTGCTTGATACATATTTTCGTATCACCCACTGGATTAATTATTGTGGGTGGGATTTTTGCTGAGCGTATATGTTTGTACTGTCCTTAGTTAAGTTATATGTTTGTGCCGTCCAATGCATAATCTGAGCTCGCTAATACACTCGATAGGGTCTCTTCATTCATAATCTGAGCTCGCTAATACACTCGATAGGGGCTCTTCATTCATTGTATATAACCATTTCATTGTATATATCCATTTCATTGTATATATCCATTTCATTGTATATATCCATTTCCTTAGTTATATGTTATGTGTATATCCTCTAAACTTGGTAGATTGCGGTGGCAAGCTACGAGTTTAATGAGGATTGTGCCGTCCTTAGTTAAGTTATATGTTATGTGTATATCCTCTAAACTTGGTAGATTGCGGTGGCAAGCTACGAATTTAATGAGGATTGTGCCGTTCTCCCTCATGGGCCTTCTAGACCGTTGTTTGGCGGGTTAGGGGCTCTCGTAGAGGGAATATTTGCCTAATGAACTTGGTAGATTGCGGTGGCAAGCTACGAGTTCTTGGTTGTGCTGTCCTTGAAACATCCCAACGAACTCGCTAAACACTCGATAGGGGTTCTAGGGATATTTTTTTTTTATTTTAAAGATTTATATATTATATAATGAACCATGAAAATATCAATGATGTAATTGTTGCTATTAAAAAATTGAAAAAAGATGGAATTAATATATCTGATGAACTTCATCCTGAAAAAATAGTTTCTGACTTTGAGATTTTACAAGAACGTAAAATCCAGGGAACACACACACTATCATCTGAATACAAGCTCATGAAGCGGATTCAGGCGGCAATGTTTCAGTCGCTAGCTACCGTAGAAGATGATCATGTGAAGGAGTTCGTTCCTCTCTCTGCCGCCGTATAAAGAATTAAATCGTTATTATCCCACGAGTATGAGGCAAAGAAAACGATTAGTACTCGTATAAGACAATTAAGAAAAATTATGTCAGAAAGTAACTTCGTTACTGGTGAAACGATCCAGGGTAACTTCGTTACTGGTGATAATGAAAGTTTTGGTAACTGGGGTCCCTGTCAACGCTGACCACGTGTAGTGTAAAATGATCAAATTTTCAGAAAAAAAATATTTTTTTTTGCAAGGCCGATTAATTTGTACCAAACACAAATTTGTGCCAGTAATAATAAAATATTTTTTTATTTATTTTTTTTAAGTTGATCTAATTTGAGTCTGATCTCTGTTACAAATGTTCTTCTAACTGTTAAGAAATCCTCGTGTGTAAAAAACCCTCCATTACATAAAGATCTACGATTTCACATACAGATTTATCACAAGTTCTTCTCCACGTATGCCAATTAAGCGATTAAGGTGGTCTGTGAGTTTAAAATTGATTCGTGTTAACATATTATTGTGACACCGCAAATACACATGATTAGTTGGTTCTTGCACGATTAAACTTCCAGGGGGAACTTGTGGTGTGAACGTGTACAGGATGTATCCTTGTTGAGCTTGATTTGATCTTCCGAGATCTATTTGATAGCTGCCATCGATTACGTCACAAACCAGATTGACCGCGACCGTCGGTGTTATATTAACGATTCCCGGAGATACGTGTCTTCCGCCGCCATGTGGATCATTATCATATCTAAGAACAGTTGGAGGTGGAATTAATTTTCTCCATGCATCGAGTATTTTAGGAAAAAACTCATCAATGACATCATTGACAGATTTTCTTAACTCGGTTACACTATACCCGGGAAATTTAAAATTTGGTACATCTGCTTCTGTTAATTTATATCTTTCTAACCATTTATCTGCACCAAAATGTGTAAATGATTCTAAACTAAGCATTGCTTGAACTATTCGGTTATTAAAATATTCCATATCTGATATAAGCTGATTTAATATTTCCACACGCGTGATGCTTTTTTCACGTGATGACACTGATATGTCAAACATATGTTCGTTAAAATATTGATTTAGTTGATCTAGTTGTTTTTTACATTCTTGATTGATTTCCTGAAAATATTTAATAATATCACTTAGAAAAAAACCTTTAGTATTTATTTCCCCGGGATTTTTAAAAGTCCATGCCTCATCATAACTGAGAAAGATAAAACTGCTAAACATTGATTTATTTTTTATAATACGTAGTTTTTCCCGGTATGATGGATTAATTTCATGATATGATTGCCTATCCGTGACATAATCAGACTTTTTCGGTTCTGGTGGTATCGGTGTTATCGGTGGTGATATTTCAGGCCATCCTAGCACGGATCTTATCGTGGATTGATAAATATCAACGGCATAATCAGGCAATTTTATTTCAATCGTCGAGGACAGGGTGGGTTCATGAACATTAATTGATATTTTTGCTTCTTTTCCTGTTATTGATTTTATTCTACGTTGAAATTCCTCACTGATCTCTTCAATCTCGTAACTGCCAGTTGGTATTCCAACAACAACCCAGTCAGGTGTTCCATCGGGTTTGTTGTTGTTAGCAAATACAAGCGAATTATTTGCTGGTGTACCATTAAATGATTTTGATCTGATATTTGGCCAGCTGTAATATACTCGTAATTGCGCTAGTGCTATTTCTTTTACTGGAATTGCAGTAGGAAAATTAACACTAAATTCAGGATTAATTGAACTTACTGAGATCATCGTTATCTTTGGCGGAGTTGTGTTGGTCACGATCTGCTGGAGTAATTCTGTCATTATTGATACTTGCATCTTTAATACCGATACCTTCGTCGTATATTTTGGTTATCATTGAAAATTCGAAATCAGATATAATTCCATCACTGAGACTCGCTGATAACAACGAGGATAATTTCGAGTATGCTACCGTCGCTGTATGTAATTTTATTGTGTAATCGGATAATTTTTCGTTCGTGCAAGTACATATTTTTTTTGTGATGATATTAAGCACACCTGCAATAGTTGTTGCTGCTGAAATACAAATAGTTACAGCTACTGGTGCCATCGTTGTCAACGCTGATAATATTACACCGGTTTCAGCAACAACAGCGGATACTGAATAAACAATCACGTCGACGATAACCAATCGTCGTCGATATTTTTTTACTTTTACTGTATATTGATCGACTTGATCTTTTAGCGCCGCCTGCCATTCACGTGCTTGATTGTACCTGTATTGTGCACCGTCCATATATATTTTTATGCAGTAACCAATTGAGGTGTTTCAGCTACAAATTCCAAACACCACCAGAAGGATGTTGCGGTTAATTTCTTATCAGCTGCTTCCAGAATAAATATTTCTTCGGTTCCGCTATTTAATACAACAGATACAACCCCGGAAAACCTGTCGGTGGAATGACGCCATGGAAACGTTGTAAATATTTCAAATTTTGCAGCACTAAACACAGACAGCCTGTACACGCCAGTGACTGTTGCGGTATATTTGATAGTATTATTTTGCTGCGACCATGTTGCAAATCCCGATGATACCGTGCATACGATGTTTGTGATATGCCCGGGAGTTATTCCAGCTGAAATTTTAATCAAATTGGTTTTATTGATAATCTCAGGAATTCCCGCTACGATGTCTTGCTGTGTTCGTTTGATCGTGTCTAGGTCAGTTTTGATATCAGAAAGTTTCATGTTGATGACTGGAGGAGTGCCAAAGAACTTATCAATGGCATCATCGGTTTTTTGAAAATTTCTTCGAAGTCTTATAAAAGCGCCTGCGTGAACATCATATTCGGCCCGTAACGTGGATAATTTACCGTCTACGGTGTCGACGTATTTTTTTGTTGCTGCGTCTTCGTCAGATGTTGGATCTCTTAAAACTACTATTTTATTTCCGTTCATGCTGAGTTCACCCATCATTGTGTCACCGGTGTTTTTCATACGATTAGCAACACTTCTTGCAATTTCATCTCTGATGGTTTTAAGTGACATACTTGAATCTCTGATTCTACCACCGTCAGTAAACACGGGAATATTATCCGTAACTGCACCGAGTACTCGCCGGACTATATCATTCCATTTGATATTGCTGGTTTTTAGTTTACCATATCGACCCTGAAAAATAACAACTTCATCTGGGTCAACTCCAGCCAGGTTCATGATATCAGCGAGGTCATCCTTAGTCGCATACTTCGACAGATCAACGTCGCCGGGCTTTTTCTTAACGCGTGAAGAAGATCTTCCGTAAATATCAGCCATTATATAAAAATCTAAGATCTGTTTAAAACGCTTTACGCGCAACAAATCGGTTGCTTGTATAATCGTGCACGACTTTATGTGGCGGCCTGGATGATTTTGATATAGCGTCGAGTACATTAATTACTTCACGGCCGCATATTGGCGGATCTGTCATTGTTTGTGTGGGTAGCGTTGAATACCAAACTTTACAACCAGAGGTTCCTGCGTGAAGTGGTGCGACATACTTGATAAATTCAACAGGTGGAGCTAACCCGTACGAATCAAAATAAACAATTCCACGTGGATCAACCGCGTATGATACCCAATGAGTACCGGGTCCGGAACGTTCGTCAAGATTAATAATACCTGTTTCGAGTTTGTTTGGTTGTTTCGGTAATTGATCTCGCATAAAAACACCTCTAAAGGCTTTTATTTTTAATTTTTTAGCAGCATTAAGTAAATCAAAATTTGATGCTGGAACGTCTAACGAAGTGATCCTGGAAGCCTTAGGCCTCTCCCCCAACGAGATCCTGGCAATCTTAAGCCGCGTCCCTTTTTTTGTATCCTTGCCCTGTTGCTTTCTTTAGTGCCATTCCAGCAGCTGTTCCAACAGCACCTAACGCGGCTGCTTTTGCTACGGCTGGAGCAGCTGCATCTATTAATGCCGGAATGGCCGCGAGAAGTGGAAATATACCACCCGTTTTAACCATGTCTTTGATGGCGCTCCGGGAGAGATGAAATTGAACTCCAGTTTTTGATTCTAGGGCTTTATTGAAATGTTTAATCTGATTATTTGTCAGCGATAATTTGTTTGGATCACCACTAATATGATCTCGTTTTAGTGATATTTTAGTTCCGCATTTGTTGGCGGTTTCTGATTGAAGCTTTTTTACGTGACCGGGAGTCAGAGTAACATTAACATGACTATACGACATTTTTATATAAATAATATTTTTCTAAATAACACGATTAAATATTTTCCACCGGTGCATCAACGACCCTCATTCGACCACTACCACCTTCAAGTAACATGACAGCGCTGCTTGGCGTGTTGCAAATCCTAAGTTGAAAGTCGCGCTATCACCTTTTACAATATCAAAAGCAGCAGCTGGTCTGGCTGCGTATTCAGGACCATCAGCAACCGGTTGTGAATCAGATGCAGTATTTTGTGGTGTCCGTATTTTAGCATACCTGATATGATCAGCGTGGTCAGTAATATCCTTAGCAAACATCATTGTTGGACCAGCCGATCTTGTAAAGTCGTCAGAATATCTCGCTAGACCAATTATTGTTGTGGCAACATCAACATCCTTCTGAACTGATTCAATATTTTTTCCATCAGTCATGTATGTGGCGCTATCAAACAACGCCATAATCCCGTTGTTGACAAAACCAACACGCAAATTAGCAGCATATGGCGTATTAGCTACAACATCCGTTACAAGTCTACCTTCTACTTCAATAAACGCTTCAGCGGGCAAGAAATATCTACTTGTATCATGAACCTGTAATTCGATTCTCCCCCGCTGATTTGGTTGTCTTGCGTCATAAGAATAAAACTGATAATCACGTACAGATTAGTACTTAAGGACAGGTGCCTCCATATCAAATGCTGGGTCTGATTCGCGCCTGAACATTTTTATTATAGTTACCATTTTTCAAATGATGATCATCGTCGACGAAGACCGCTTCCTGCTATTAAATTTGCTGTTATATTTTTTTCTGCTTCTTCAGATATCGCCGCTAGTTTTTGATTTGCAGCCTGATTTATTATTTTACTTACGTCTGCGGGCATTACCTCAGTACTTGCCAGTTTCACTGGTGGTTGTTGTTTTAGTCGCAATAATCGTGCTAGTCTTTCTTTGATCGCCGAGAACGCCTTACCAGCAACATTGACAATTGCACCAGGAGCTTTATCACGAACAATATCAATAGCCTTCATCGATAATTGTTTTGCAACAGGTGCTACTTTTGGAACTATCCTTGTAAATAATCCCTGAATAACATCACCAAGTCCATCTCCGTAAGTAGCTCTATAGATTGGTAATCGTGAGTTTACCGCTCTGACCTGTACAGGTTTGCGATGATTATTATGTATTATCATCTTATTTTATTTACCATTTATCTAACAACTAGTCATCAACGAGCTCATCAATAAGTTCTCGGTAAACGCCGATATCCATGATACCACCTTGAAATAGTCGCCGACAAATATCAGCTGCTTCATTAATTATTTCTGGTGAATTATTTCCGGCACGTTTTCCTCCTATGAGAACTTCTAACCGTGACACGTCATTGATGATATTATCAGGACATAAACCAGATCCTGTTTTAGGTTCATCTTGAGGTATTTTAAATACTGGTGGTTGCATTGCTGGAGTAAGTACTTCAGTGGTGACCGGGGGTGAGTCACTTCCTCGAAATCCAGGTGGTGTATCTATCGGTGTAAATGTTATTTCCGGTGCAGAAATTTTACGTAAAGGTGAAGGAAGTTTCCGCTGGGAGGGTGATTTTTTAAGTGACTCTTTAGCCCTTTTAATTTCCGACTTCAACCTTTGCTGCGGCGAAGAAGATTGCTGTTGTTCTATTTGTTGCAGAGGTGGAGGAAGCTGATACTGGGAGAACTCTCCTTGTTCTGGTTGTTTCAGTCTCTCTCTGAAAAGTCTTTTTACTTCTTCATTAAGTCTTTTAAATTCTTGACCTCTAGCTTGTTTTTTATTGTAATATACGCGATATATCCATTTAATGAAATTATCATCGCTTGTTTTTTCATGAAAGGGTTTTAAAATATTAGATTTATCAGATATATTATTTAATATCATCTCAGGTAATTTCTCTCTTTCAGTATTTCTAATAATACCAACAACTCCTTCGTTAAATCTTGCAATTAATTTTAAGCTTTCTCCTGCTGATTTGGATTCAGATGCAAGTTTTTTTCTCACATCGGCGACTTCAGTACGAAGTTCTCCAATACTTTCAAGTATTTCCTCAACAACAGGAATAGGTTGAGCTGCAGCTATGTCAGTTGGAAGGTCTCGTAAAATCTTCTTTGCCTGTTTAGTTCTTCTTGCTATTTTTTATGATACCGGAAGAAGATCTTCTTTGATGACAGTTGTAACTTTCTCAGTAGCTGCAGTTACGGGTTTAAATAGTTTTTTAGTTTCTTCTTCATACTCAACTTGTGCTTCTTGCTGTGCTTGCAGATTTTTCTGAATGAGTCTCTGACAGGAAGAAATTTTTTAATTGCTTCTAATCGTTCTCGAGCTGTTCTTGCAGTATGAGATTCTGGATGTATCATTTTATTATAACATAATGATTTAATTAATATCAGCAGAAGAGGTGTAAATTTAATTAAACAGATAATGAACAACTGTGCGTGGCTGCGTCAAGGAACCACTAACAATTGTAATAAAAAATGCCGTGGAGAATATTGCAAGAAACATAAAGAAAAACCTTCATGCTGGTCCACGAAGTTGTGTTGAAAACAACTTCGTTAGTGGATTATATCAGATTTGCAAAAATTGCGGTGGAGATCGATACAGAAGTTTGATGATATATTATAAACACAGAAAGAACATAAATCCAAAAATAGAAAAACCACCATCAGAACTTGAATATTACTTGAAACATAGAACAAATAAAGATGAAACAGATGAAGATGAAACAGATGAGGAAAAACGACAGCGAGAACGCGTTGAAAAATATTCATCAAACTTGGTATGGTGGTAAATTAATAGCAGCAGAGAGGGTACCTACCAACTTTGGTCGTCAAAAAAATAAACAAAAATAAATAAACACGTAGAGTACTTTATTTTTTTCAGCTACTATTTCGAACTGAGGTTTTATTAGTACAATCGGTCATTACAGAAATAAAACATCTCAAGGAAAAGTTCATTTGTAAAAATCTTGACCTTTCTACGAGATGATTTTATTTGTTTGTTTTATTTGTTTTGTCGGAATTTTATGGTCTGTTCACCCTCTCTGCTGCTCAGCAGCTGAAATAGTTCAAAGACCATTACATACACATTAATATAAGACACAGCCTGGTACCTCATACCATTGTTTTTGACAAGCGAGATTAAGTACACTTAACAAAATAAATGAAATAAATAAATACAAAATATGATCTAGATATGAATTAACATAATTTACATGTTGCCAAGAGGCTTAACTTTTTCAAGCCTAACAGAAAAATACATCTCTTAAATAATACACCAATCACAGCTACAGTTGTTGTTTATTTCTGAATACAATATTCCCTACATTTGCAGCTCCGTCCACCTGTGGTTTTACAATTGGTACTGTTATACCTGCTCTCGCAGTAAAAGGGAGATATCTAGACAATATTGGGCCCCGATAGAGGACGACATGACATTAAAATTTCAGTAACGCCATTTTCTTAGATCTCATGATAGAACTTACATTGATTAGTTTAGGCAAATAATTGGTGTCACCTTCTGAGTAGAGCCTCGGCCTTTTCTGTATCAACATGTGTTTGAAGTGTGTGCTTTCAATACAGCACTAAAGAATCACACACAATGCGCCTTCCAAACTCGAATAAGTAAAGGGACTGAAATTCTATCAATAATACAATGTATCTATTTGTTTTCATCAGTATGCAACTAGGATAATCTCTCAAACGATTCTTTTCGCTAAAATCTTACTTTCATTCTCAACCAATCTTGGCCAGCCAAACCTTTATATAATATTTTATTTTAACATGACTGCTTCCCCCATTTCCATACCATTAGTATCGCGAGTCATATAGCAACATCAGCTCTCTTTGTGCAGTTTCTGACAAAAATCAAGACTGTCTTATATTTGTTAGCAATAGCTGGAACACACTCGTTGAAATTCAAAATTAGCTGAGTGGCAAGGTCGGGAAAAACTGGAATTCGAAAGAATTAACAGAACTATGAGTAGTGAATGGGGTGAGATTAGCGACAATGGGAATTAGCATTAAAAACACCCCCTGGGTAAGATTAGCGACAATGGAAATTTAACATTAACCACCCTGGGTAAGATTAACGACAATGGAAATTTAACATGGGCAAAAAACCCTGGGTAAGATTAGCGACAATGGAATTTAACATTGGAGAAAGGAAAAAAAAGGAAGTATCCATTTTAGCGACAAAGGCATTCGAACAATGGAAAAAAATATCGATTCTAGGGACAAAGGCAATTGAACATGGGGAATAGAGTTTGGGTCTGTCTAGGGACAAGGGGAATTGAACATGGGAATATAGTTTGGGTTTGTCTAGGGACAAAGGGGAATTGAACATGTTAAAAAAAAAAACTACTTTAGAGACAAAGGGAATTGAACATGGGATTTTTTTTATAAAAAAAATTAAAAAAAAGGGTAGGCAATCGAAAGGCTATCTTATTTCGAGAAATGTGGGTGGCCCTGAAAAGGGCCTTTGGGTTTATGTTAATATTAATATTAACATAGACGGCATCTGTCACATCTTCTTCTTCTTAAACTCCTTCTAACTGCAGGTCCATACACAAGTACTCTCTTGAGGCATCCTTGTCTTTCTATGTAAACTCTTCTCATCCATAGACTAGTATCTGTCCTATCAACAACAGTCCACTTGGACCGGACATACATGAGCATGTCCGTCCTAAACATCATTGAAGACACAAGGGTGGATGATTCAACTGTGGTCCACATCGTGAGGCGACGAGAACAGGTGAATCAGTGCAGTGAACTGCGCTTATTTATAGGTAGAGGAAGGATTGAAACGGATTGAGTTCATTCACCAATCCGAACACGCGTTACAAAATTCAGTCAGTTCGCATCCAATCCGAAGAGAGCAGTCTGTGACGTCATGTGGTCTATATAGATTCGCTAGCGCCTGTGTGCTGTCAATCTATGCGACAGTGATTCAACATGACGGAAACTCAGAAAACGATCCATTGGGGTGCACCAGCAGTGGAGACCACCCAAGGGAACCCGGACTTACTTTCAGAAGAGGTACATTGGGAATTTGTGGATTTTCTTACCTCGCAAGAATTTGTTCCGGAACCTTCGTCTCATTCTTCATTACCGCAAGTGGAGAATTTTAGACAGAGACAGAAAGAAGAATTGGAGAAATTTATGCAACGACAAAAGGAAGCGGAACAAGCTTTTCTCCTACAGCAACAGCAATAGCAACAAGAAGAGGTAAGAAAAAAACAACAAGAAGAAGAAGTAGCAGCAAAGAAACAAGAGGGTGAAAATCAAACGGCCACGGTACTGGTGGACATTTTAGCGGAGTTAAGAAGTCTGAAACAAATGTATCAGACTTCTTTATCACGACCGAAGAGAATACGACCTTCCCGAGCTAAACACGCCAACCCTGTGACTAAGCCTATCGAACCACCCTTAGTGATTTCATCCCAATCGTCATCATCAGAAGTAGGCCTCGGTCGTGGCAAAGGCTTAAGGCAGTTGAAGTTGATTGCTTAAACTCACCCCTACACCAAAAAAGGCCCTTTTCAGGGCCATCCACTTCTCTCGAAAAGAGATAGCCTTTCAATTTGCCATTAACTCAAAAATCAACAAAAAAAAAAAACATTTTACCCTTATAGTACATGTCTGTGTATGAGTGCGTGAGTGTAGCTTCTTATTTTAAAATCAAAACTCAAAGACACTTACCTTATATAATTAATGTATTCTTTTCTCCATAGTTACAATCCAATTCACAATTCACAACAGAACACTTTATAAATTACATTCACTTTTTCTGTTTCTTTTTTTTACTCTCTCTTTTATTAATTTCTTCACCGTCACAGTATTTTCCTCCTCTTCCTCCTCACTTTCTTCCCTTCTTCTTTTCTTCTCCTGTTTCTTTTTCTTCACCTGGCTGCTTTCTTCCTCTGAAGAATCTCTCTCTTCTTCTGAAGAATCCCTCTTTTCTTCCGACCCCTCTTGTTTCTTTTTTGGGCAATCTGGAGACCAATGTCCTTTTTCTTGACAATAATAACAGGTATCTTGACTTTTGTCTTTTCTAGCCCCTGTTTTTGTTCTTTTTTGACGGTCTGGACACTCTGAAGACCAATGCCATTTCTTCTGACAGATATAGCAAGTATCTTGACTTTTATCTCGAAAGGAAGGAGAGTAGTCCGTCGGCTGGTCTGAAGAGAATTTTCTAATGACCACTCGCAAAGCTCTGATGAAACGTTCCATCTGGGTAGTCTCTTCCATCGTTGTGCTCGGTTTGAGAGTGAAATGAATAGTGAAAGGACAAGACACACACCCTTTTTATATACGCTGGTTTGCCATGGCTATAAATTAGTCTATGGTGTTTAAACTTGAGTCATTTGACGTTTTGCACTCAGGATGAAACGATCCTATTCATTCGAGAAGAAAGAAGCAGAAGAAAGTAAGAGGCAGGAACGTGATCTATCGCCTCGTACCAGAGCTGAAGTCTTGGCACAAATTCATGCCAGTGATTTTGAAGAGGACATGAGTGAACCAGAATCCGAACCCTCTAAACAAAGTTCACCACCCTTAGTCAACCCTGAAAAGTACTATTCCATTCGAGAGACGGAAAAGCGCTCCTCTAGAAAATTTAGAACCACGGCTTACACCTACACAGTGAAGTTTAAAGATTTCAAGTCCGACGTACCATTGGAGAAAGCAGAAGGGTTTATTACCGAGATGTGGGATTCTTTGCTCACCGCACTCAAGCGACAATGTCAACGCAAAGAAGACGATCGCTTGACACTATCCATAGATCACGACAGCTTGAAATCCCTTGTTTGGATCGAGTTTAGCAGACCCGCAGAACTAACCCCTTCCAAAGTCATGGACAAGATTCAACACGTACAACAATCTAATGACCAGTTTGACATCACCGATGGTAAAGCCACACTGAAAATGGCCCACGTCTCTCCTCCTCAAGGGACCGGACAACGCAATAAGGTGTTATTGGTGAACGACCTTCGCAACACCAAAAAGAGTGTCGTCCAAATTCACAATTCTCAAGACCAGATGTGTTTAGCCCAAGCCATCGTTGTGGAACGAACCTATGCCAACAAGAACGACACGGTAGAATGGAAAAGAGCCTGGAAAACTATTCAACGATGCGACCGAGCCAAACAACGAAACGAAGCAGAACTCCTGTTACAACAAGCCGGACTGTACAAAGACACACCCTGTGGCATTCCTGAGATGCAGAAATTGCAAAATGTCATAGCTCCACTCTACACCTTGAAAGTGCACCCTCAAGAAATGCGCGGACCTCTGTTGTTTCGAGGGAAAGACTTTAAGGACGGAAAATACATTCATGTCTATTATCATGATGAGCATTTCGATACCATTACCACCATCACTGGATTCCTGGGATACAGCTATTACTGTGAGAAATGTGACTGTGGCTATAACAATCGAGAGCAACACAAACATTGCGGATGGAAATGCCCAGGATGTTAGGCCTCTCCACCCTGTCTGAGCGAAGGACAAGAAAGAGTACATTGTCCTGCTTGTCTGCGCACGTTTGTCAGCCCTGCCTGTTACCAACAACATCTGAAGACGCAAGGTTCACAGCAGAAATGTGTTTGTCAACTGCTGAGATTGTGCCCTACGTGTCGACAAGGCCGACGTACCAACAGTACCAAGACACACGTATGTTCAGGGAAAAAAATGTCACATTTGTCATCACATCGTGGACTTGAAACACGAATGCTACGTGCAAAAATACCAACCCCCACCAGAGAAAGAGGACGGTCACAAGAAGAAAGGCAATTTCATCTTTTTCGATTTCGAATGCATGCAAGAGACTGGCATTCACATTCCTAATTTCTGCGTGGCTCATCGAGCGTGCGAGAAGTGCATTCAAGAACCTATCTTCAGTCATTGCCCTCACTGCAGCAAGATTCCCGGAGGGCGTGTAAAAATCTTTCGAGGACCGAACACGTTAGCCGATTTTGCCCAATGGGTCTTAGATCCCATCGACAAGACGTGGAGCCAAGAGGACATCGAACGTTATGGAGATTGTCATCGTCATGCCACAGTGATGGCTCACAATTTCTCCGGATACGATGGACAGTTTCTTCTCAGATACTATACGGAACAAGGCACCGAACGTCCTAAAGTCACTTTGAACGGAGCCAAAATAATTTTCATGCAAGTGGGACAAGTGCAGTTTAAAGATTCGATGAGCTATTTGGCCATGCCTTTGAGTCGAATGCCTAAAACGTTTGGAATGACAGAAATGGATAAAGGGTACTTTCCACACTTTTTCAATACGGAAGCCAATCAACATGCCGTTCTACCCCATTTGCCTGAGGCTCACTATTACGACCCCGACAACATGCGTACCGAACAACGAGAAGCTTTCTACGCTTGGTACCAGGCTCACGCCTCGGACCCTTTCGACTTTCAGGAAGAAATGCTAAAGTATTGTCGTTCCGACGTGGACGTTTTACGGCGTTGCTGTGGAAAATTTCGAGAACTGTTCATGGAACACGGAGGGGTCGATCCTTTGAAAGAAGCTTGCATCATTGCCAAAGCGTGTTCCTTAGTGTATCGACAACGATTCATGCCTGAAAACACCGTGGCTGTCATCAGCCCTCAAACGACCCACTATGTCAAACGTCAATACTCGGTCAAAGCCCTACGTTGGTTACATTACTTGTGCGACAAGGAAGACAAATGGATTCAGCATGTCCGCAACGGAGGAGGCGAAAAGGCCATCGGAACGCATTCGGTCGATGGCTGGGACTTAGAAAACCCCAAGATCGTGTACGAGTTTAACGGTTGCTTATTTCACGGATGTCCCGTCTGTTACCCTGATCGTAGCACTAAAAATCAGTTTTTGCAACGAACCATGGAAGACTTGTACCAGGACACTTGTCAGCGGCGCCTAAAGTTGGAACAGGAAGGATACCAAGTGGTGGAAATGTGGGAACACGAGTACGATCACCGTATGAAAACCGATCCCGAGTTTAAACGCCTCGTGGAAAGTTACCAGTTCATGGACCCGCTGAACCCGAGGGATAGTTTGTACGGAGGAAGGACCAATGCCACCTGTTTGCTGTACCAAGCCGACGAAGAGAAAGGAGAAGAAATCAAATACTTGGACGTGTGTTCGCTGTATCCCTACGTGTGCAAATAGTGTCGCTTTCCTGCAGGGCACCCGCAATTGCTGGCGGAACACATCGACCTGAAAAACATTCGACAATACGAAGGTCTGATAAAGTGCAAAGTTTTACCGCCCACGGACTTGTACCATCCCGTCTTACCTCACCATTGCCAAGGCAAACTGATGTTTCCTTTGTTCCGTACTTGTGCCGAAACGTGCAACCAAGACCAGCCTTGCCATCACACCCAGGAAGAACGGGCCTTGTCGGGGACGTTTGTCAGCGTGGAATTGTTCAAAGCTCTGGACATGGGATACCAACTGTTAGGAGTGTACGAAATTTGCCACGCAGAAAGGCATTTTCCCCACGCAGAAAGGCATTTTCGGCGACTACGTGGATGCCTTTTTGAAACTGTAGCAAGAAGCCAGTAGGTATCCGTCCTGGTGTCACACTTCCGAAGACCAAATACAATTCAAAGAGAAATACTATGAACAAGAAGGCATATCTTTAGACCACATCGAGAGAAACCAAGGCAGGCGATCGTTTGCCAAAGTGATGTTAAATTGCTTGTGGGGTAAAATGGCACAACGACCGTGTTTACCCAAGACGGAATATTTGACAGAACCTTCCCGCTACTTCCAGATGATTCACGACAAAACCAAATACATGAAACACGTGGACGTCGTTCGAGAGGATTTGATCTTGGTCAATTACGAAGAAGATCTGGACTTTGTACAAGACGAACCTTTTGGAAATGTCATCATTGCGGCTTACGTGACAGCTCATGCTCGCTTAAAATTGTACGAAGCTTTAGAACTGTTAGAGGAACGTGTCCTGTACTTTGACACGGACAGTTGCATTTACATCCATCACCCGAGTCAACAGCACCCTGACATCGAAGGAGACCGTTTAGGAGCCTGGACAGACGAATATCCCGACGACAAGATTCTAAGTTTCGTCAGTGGCGGTCCCAAAAATTACGGCTACGAATACCGGGACCCACAAGGAGAAGTGTACACGACGTGCAAAGTGAAAGGACTGACTCTGAATTATCGTACCAGTCGTGTGGTGAACTTTGGGGTATTGAAAGAAGCCTTGCAATCGGGAGAGGATGCAAACTTTAAAGTGACCACCTATCAACCGAACAAGATTGTACGTTTACCCACTCACCACATCGTCAGTCGGCCCTTGGAAAAAGTCTATCAAATCGTGTACCAGAAGCGAGTGCGACTACCCAACCACTTTACATTGCCGTATGGACACGTTAGCATAAAACTTTGGTTGTAAGAGGATAGCCACCCACCAGAAGGATGACTTCTCCACAGCAAGAATCGAGTGAGAAACCCGATGAGAACTCCAAGTTCAAACCCTACCATTTTCCAGTCTTCTTACCTGACTATTGTGATTGTGCCCGTCGATTGGACACGTTTCAGAAATGGCCTACGGATAGGGAAGGATTACCTTCTTCGCATGTTTTAGCTAGAACAGGATTTGTCTACTTGGGACCTGAGTCAGGATTGGGATACGAAGTACAGTGTTTCGCTTGTGGCCTGAAGTTACGAATGGATCTATGTATCTACAAAGATTCAGCTCTTCTGGAACATACTCAATGGTCTCCGCACTGCCCTTACCTTTCTATGGCCTTTCCACCCATGACATTACGGTACAATGTTGACGGTACCTTAGAGACGGTACCTTCCAAAACAAGACATAAAAAACATAAAAAAGGAAAGATGTACAAGCTGGAGACTGCATTGCGACTAGTATAAAAAGGGGCTATGGTCAAGATCGATAGTTCATTGTGACTACCAAGACCGAGCGAACAAGATGAATACTTTCTGAGAAACACAAAACAAGTTTAGACACGCACAATTCAAGTGTGGGGCTTCTGAAGTGGAATGCGATTGTGAGCCTTGCGACTTTTCAACCTGTGTTAGTGACGGTGCTAGAAGAACCCGTCACCCAGGACAGGACTGTCGTGGACAGGCCTGAAAGACCCTTTCGGGAGGACACTTGTGTGACCTTACTCCCTATAGAACTGGTCAGAACATTACCCAAAACATGTTGTACAGACACTTGTGTTTATTCCACGTTGATGGTTATCATGTGCCCTTTATCCTTGTACTTTAGCCTCTGGCTTTTATGTATTTTGTTTTTGTCTTTCGTATTCATGTTTGAAACATTCAATAAACGTGTTCTGAAAAAAAAGTATATAAACTCTCGTCTTGTTTGTTTTCGTGTCACAAGTGACATTCCAGACACTATGGCTACCTATGCTGTCTCTGCTCCCTCTTCCTCTACTGTCAAAGTCATCGACGAACACTTAGATCGTGCCATTTGGGAGGCTTTGTATCTTCGCCATCCCTTTAACATGCTCATTGCTGGACCTAGCGGTTCAGGCAAACCCGAATTCGTCAAACGTTTGATCGAACATAAACATCATTTGATCGATCAAACAGCCTCTTGCGAGAAAGTCAAGGCGATTCCATCGTGTTTGTGGAAGGCATTCCTAAAGAAGACGACGGCATCGTCTCTGACTCCCGTCAAACCCATTTGGTCATTTTTGACGACATGTTAGGAGAAGACAAAGAAGAAATTAAACTGTGGTTCACGCGCAAAGGGCATCACCGTAATGCCAGTGTCGTTTACATCACCCAAAAATTGTTTCAACAAAGTAAAGCCCTTCGCTCCATCAGTCTCAATGCGCATTACGTGGTCTTGTTTAAAAGCCCTCGAGATAAATCGCAAGTGCAAGTCTTAGCCAAATAGTTAGGAACGCCTTGGCTGACTCAGGCGTACGACGATGCTACTCAAACTCCACACGCCTATTTACTCGTCGATTTAAAACCTACGACCCCCGAGAATTTGCGATTTCGTACCCACTTGTTTCACCACTGGTGCCAAGACGGAGGGCCTGTCCTGTACACGTCTCCGTCCTCGACTTAATTTCACTCCACAAAAAAATCTATAAAAACCTCAGACCCTTTTCGTCTGTCTCACACACATTTTGAACATGACGTCCCTTCAGTCGCATCTTCCCGTCAAATTGATTCGTGCCTTGTATGGCATCAGTCGAGAAAAAAATCCACAAACACGAGCTCGTGTCTTAGAAGCTAGTTTCAAAGAAGAACTCTTACGATGGTTCATGGTGACGGCACGTCAATTACTCCAAGGGATCATTCAGATTCCTCATCAAACCAAACGCTTTTTTGATCGAAACAAAGTCGCTTTGGTCCAACTGGCCGATCCCCGCATCGACACTCAAACCAAAAAACAAATCATTTTTAAACCTGGAGGGAGCGGTACTCTAGGAGGGGTCATCATTCGCTCTCTCTTAAGATGGGATCCTAATGCCCCCAAACTTCTCCCCAAGAAAAAGTCAAAGGAAGCTCCAAGACGAAGAAAAAGACCAGGTCCCCAAGGAGAACTTCTCCAGTGGCGGGACCCTCCTCTTACCAGACGCCAACCCGGAAAAAGAAAAGAAGCCCCCAGAAAAAGAAAAGTCCACAGAAGAAAACTAGTCGCAAGAGAGGCACTTCGGCCAGGACGCAACTTTACACTTGCAAACCACGACCTGCCACGGCGGTGACTGTGTCTCCGGCAGCCTCACGTTCATCCACTTCTCCGTTGATGACACCAAGAACTAAAGAGTACTTGGAGACGTTGATCACACCAAGAACATCTCCGTTGATGACACCAAAAAGAACTTCCCCAGTGGCAGGACCCTCCAATTTAGTGGCAGTGGCTGCTGCTCACAAAGTACCTTCTCCCAAAATCAAAGTCCAAGAAAGATCGTGCATGTTAGAAAGTTTACTGGATTTGTCCAAGCAAGAACTGGCTGGATTTAGTCCGTTACGTACCCCTGCACGACGTGTCATGCCTGTCCTCAAACTGATACGACGTAAAGACAATCAGTGGCGACGCGTTCCAGTATAAGAAAGGTCTGTGACCAAGTAGGGGTATCAGTGTTTTTGGTGCTGAAGACTCAAAGATGTCACCCTCCAGAAAACATCCCTCTTCTAAACAGCCCCAAGGAAAGAAAAGAAAAGGTCTGCCTCCTCGTTTAGTCAAACATGGGGACATGTTATCTGTCCTGTCCAAAGCTTCTCCACCTCTACGAAAATAACTCATTCAATCGGCCTCCAAAGAGGTCATCGATACCGTGTGCGAATGTTGTTTGAACGTCTTGAAACGCACGATCCCTTTGTCCAAACACCATAAATAATGCTTAAGCAAACATCGTCACGTTCTTCGCCAAATGGTTCAGAAGAAAATTCCCTTTCGTCAAAAGAAGAAGATGTTGGTCCAACTTGGAGGCATTTTGCGAACCATGTTGGGAGGACTGGTGGGATAAAAAGGCCCTCGGAAGTCCCAAGATCTCAGAATCGACCCCTGACAACCCCATGGAAGGACGAAAACTAGCTTTAGTACCTTACAAAGGATGGATGGAATACCATCGGTGGCATGAACAACGCACCCCGCATTTACCTCCCAATCCCAATTTGAGCGAGATGTCCCAGTTACAACACGAATTGCAGTCCTTGATGGATCGCCAAAATTTGTCCGAAACAGAAAAATCGCAAAAGTACGGTCAACTTTTGCAACGACTGCAACTCTTTCACCAGAAAGCTTTAGACGAAACAGCTCTACCCACTCTGAAAGATTTTAAGACCATGATGAAAAGTCCAGTACCATCACCAGTACCAGTACCACCACTACCAGTGACCAAGACAGAAAAAGGAGAAGAAGAAGAAGAAGGGTTTCAAACTCCACCAGAAAAAGTACGCAAGTTAACAACACCACCTACCTCCAGAATTGGATGGATTAAAAAGATGATGGCCACCCCTTCTTCATCACAAGAGAAAAAGAAAGTGAAGACAGAAGTGAAGACAGAAGTGAAACAAGAACCGATATCCCCCGCTCAGACATCCTCCTCTTCAACACCTATTGCCGGTCGCACACGCAAAGCATTGCAATCCAAGAAAGTACCCCAAGAGAAAAAGAGTAGGAGTAGCATCTTCCAAGAGTGGGTGCCTTATTAACACACAAACACACACAAAAAAAAAAATGGAAAAAGTCTTAGCCAGCATTTACTACGATCCCTCCCATCCTGCAGGTTACGCAGGAGTTCAAAAATTGTATCGTGCTGCCAAAACTCGATTGAAAAGTCTCCATTTACCTCAAGTGCAACGACGGTTACAAGAACAAGCTACCTACACTTTACACAAACCCATTCGACGCAAGTTTGCCAGAAGTCGCACCCGAGTGGAAGGCATCGATCAACAATGGCAAGCCGATTTAGCCGTTGTCTCTCATTTGGCCAGCTACAATCGTGGCTACAAATATTTGTTTTGTGTCATCGACGTCTTTTCCAAATTTGCCTGGGTCGTGCCCTTGACTTCCAAATCGAGCAGCGAGTTAGTGCGAGCCCTGCAACGAATGTTGAAACAAAGTGGCCGTCACCCTCTTCGATGGCAAACGGACAAAGGCACCGAATTTCTGAACCAAGCTTTCCAAAAAGAATTAAAGAAACGTGACCTTCATTTTTTTACCACCGAGAATCCCGAAACCAAAGCCAGCATCGTGGAACGTTCTCAACGCACTTTGAAAGAACGCATGTGGAAATATTTTACGCATCACCACACTCTGAAGTACATCGACATCTTACCGCACCTGGTGCAAGCGTACAACCAATCTTACCATCGAAGCATCGGACGTGCCCCGCAAGAATTGACTCCCGAGAACTAAGTGTTTGTGTTTGAGCGCCTGTTTGGTACGTCCCCGACGAGGTCTGTCCCCAAGAAAAGTGGAGAGTTGACCGTAGGAGATTGGGTGCGCATTGGCAAAACCAAACGCACTTTCGACAAAGGTTACTTACCTAACTGGACGACCGAATTGTTTCGTGTCACTGGACGAGTGCATGGCCGTCATCGTACCGTCTATAAATTGGAAGACATGAACGGAGAAGTGCTCAAAGGAACGTTTTATTTGCCCGAGTTACAACGTGTCACCAAAAAAAAAGACGACGTGTACGACATCGAAAGCATTCTCGAACGCAGAACCCGTAAAGTGGGCAAACGACGTGTCAAAGAAGTCAAAGTACGTTGGAAAGGATATCCACCCAGTTTTGATTCTTGGATCGACGCTTCGCAAGTCATCGACTATAAAAAGAAGTGACCATCATGCCCTTTCACACAGACGCAGCTACGTCGACCACTCCTTCACCTAGTTCTTCTGTGCAAGATTTACAAAAACAACCCTTGTGGGTGTGGTGCGGAGAACGTGTGCCTAAAACGCAAATCGTCTTTTTCTGCCAAATCTTCGTGGTGTATTGTGTCATCGGGGCAACCATTGCCAATTTGAGTTTGCAACAAGGAGACAAACAATTGTGGACCATTTTATTGAGCAGTTGCATCGGTTACCTGCTTCCCAATTCCTCCCTGAAATTCTCTTCCAACATGAACCACGGGAACCTTGTGTCCAGTACCAGTGCCAGTCACCACTCCAACCACAACCAGAACCATATTTTGAGCGGAGGGACGCCTCTGACGTCCACTAACCCCTTGGACAGCCACAAAACTCTGGAATTATGAGTCACGAAAACCAATTTTACTTAACCTTACCCAGTGACAGTTCCATGGAGGTGTTTCCCCACAACACGTTGTGCTGTTACACGGCCAAATTACCTCAGGCCATCCCCTTAGATCACGAAGCCCATTGGGAAATGCCTTTGGTAGAAATGATTCACCCAACACAAATCAAAAACATCACTGAAACTCAAAACACTTTTGACGTCGAAATTCTGGACCCAACAGTGCAGCAAACCATGACGACCACTTCTCAACATAAATCACTTCTCAAGACCCCAATACTCAACAGTGACACTTCTCCTCCTTTTTACCTTTATCACTTTAAAATTAACTCAGGTCATTATTTTAGTGGTCAACATCTGGTGGAGGCCATCGCTGACAAATTCTATGCAGCATTTGACAAAGTTCTGACCAAGCTAAATAAACGTGTCACCATGGAGTACCACAAACTGTCTCACCGTCTACTCACCAGATTTGAAAGTGTGGAAAAAAGTATACGTATTAAATTTTGCCCAGAGTTGTATGACATTTTGGGTGGAGACCTCAATATGGTCACGGATAAGCAGACCAAAAAGATTCACATAGCAGACATTGACAACAACGGGCATTTTGCGAGGCATTTTCGTTTCCCGATAGAACTGAACAAGGGACTGAATTTGATCTTCGTGTACTCCGATGTGGTGGAGTACAACATGGTGGGACACACCTCCGTGCCGTTACTGCATGTCATTCCTTTCAAAGTAAATTCTGCCACGGCCACTGACGAGGAAGGTGGAAACACTTATCACGTCCACCGCGAATTTGTTCATCCTCACTATTTGCCTGTCAGCAAGTGGTATTTGGACACGGTCAACATTGCTATTAAAGGAGATTTGGGACAAAATATTCCATTCACCAAAGGAAAAGTCACGGTGAAACTCCATTTTCGAAAACGGTTCTCTCACGACTCGTAAGTCATGTATCCAGTGTACCGAGGGGTTGCTCGACAGCGAGGACACGGTTTAGGAGATATGTTAAAATCGGCCTTTCGTTCGGTGGCTCCGGTGTTGAAACCGATGGCGACACGCGAATTGCACGCCTTGAAAGATGCGGCACTGACGCAAGGCAAAGAATTTCTCCAAAATGTCATCATCGACAAACAAAACCCTAAAGAAGCTTTCATGAGGGCAGGCAAAAATGTCTTGCTGCAAACGGGTAAAGACATTTTGGGCCAACGAGACACACCTATAAATGCCCTGCACGCTACCGAGTCACGCATCCAGCAAGGACAAGGCAGAAAGAGACGACGAAGAAAACACCCTCTCACCAGACTTCACACTTCTGAAACTAGAAAGGCCAAGAAAAGAAGAACCGTTCGAGACTTAGACGTTTTCGATTATTGAGACACAGCAACAAAAAAATGATGCACCGAGAGTCATGCGCCTGTTCCAAGTCGGAACTGGATCTGTTTGCCATGCCGCCCACCATGATGACCATGCAAGAATCCCAATGGGTGGAATTTCATCCCGTCTCCTCACTGACCGATTCCGCGCCCATAGAGTTTGAAATCAAGGGACAGCCCGAAGATTACATCGATCTGAATAGCAGTTACTTGTACTTGAAAATCAAAGTTCTAGATAAGGATGATGGTGCAGTAGAAGACACTGAGAATATAGCTCCCGTCAACAGTTTCATGCATTCCTTGTTCAGCTCAGTGGACTTGTACTTGAATAACAAACTGGTCAGCAGCAGCATGGATACTTACCCTTACCGTGCCTACCTGGAAAATCTCTTGACGTACGGAATAGATGCCAAGAATACTCATCTCAAAGCTTGTGTGCTATGGGAACCTGACGAATCGGGCAAGTTGACGAAACAGATAAATACAATGACTGCTTTGAGGAAAGACGAAGCAAAATCTTAAATAAGAAGAGTTTAGAACTGATGGATCGTTTGCATTAGGACATGTGGTTGCAAGAGAAATATTTGCTGAACGGGGTAAATGTTCGCTTGAGACTGAATCGCAGCAGTACCGCTTTCCATTTGTTGGCTGATACTGCTGCTGGCAATCCTAAAAGCCAAATCGAGGACGTCAAACTCTACGTACGACGCGTGGAAGTGTTACCCAAAGTGGGAAATGACATCAGTCAAACGTTGAGCAGAAAGACCGCCAAGTATCCCATACGACGCGTGGAAGTGAAAACGTTCACCATTCCCGCTAGCCATCATTCCATGATTGAAGATCATCTGTTTCAAGGACAGTTACCCAAGCGTTTAATCCTTGGTATGGTCCTGAATTCAGCCTTCAACGGAGCCTTCCATCAAAATTCTTTCAACTTTCAACACCTCAACGTGAAGAAAATCGAAGTCAGTCGCGATGGCAAGACCTTGTGTACCCGACCTTTCGAACCTAACTTTTCTCCCAATAAAATTAATTACTTGAGATCGTGCTTGTCCTTGTACGAAGCCACCGGACAGTTAGGAACCAACACCAGTCACGGCATTACGTACGAAGATTACGCAGGAGGCTATGCTTTGTGGGCTTTCGATTTCACTCCAGACCAGGGCAGCGACGAGGGACATTTCCACCCTATAAAATCCGGCCAGATTCGTGTGGAACTTCAGTTTGCAGAACCACTGGACAAGTCAGTGAACGTCATCCTGTATGCAGAATTCGATAAGCTTTGAAGATGGAATGTGAGGAGACCGTGGAAGGAGAATCCCAACACAAAGACGAAAAGGACATCGTGATCAAGTCGAGATGTCCAGAACAAGAACAGCAATTGGTCTCCTACTGTGCTACATACCTGGCAAGCACAATTACGATATGGATGAAGCATGATTACTATGAATGTCAAAACATCAGTCAAGAAGAAAAATTCAACGAATATCTGGACGAAGCTTGGAGTCTGTTTAAATAAGACGTGTTACGTTGGTGGTATAAAGACTTGCGTGAACATTTCTGTCCTCCATTAACGACTCGAGACATCCATTACATCAAAGCCCTCTTTGACAAATTCAAAGAGAAAGTCGAGATCGAAAATGATCACTTATTATCAGCAAAAGAACATTCAGTGACTTATTTTGATCGTGATTTTTCTAGAAACGATGAGAAAGTAAATCGTTGATTTTGTGACTAGTATGCTTATTGTGTTGTCTTCAGCTAGGAAACGTAGTGTCCATCCATGACTCAATGACTTGCAACAGTGGAAATCACAATTTCATTCACAACTTTGCCAACCCTGTTTAAAGTAGAGTGTAAATTGAAAAAAATGTTTGTCATTTGAAAAAATGTTTGATGTTATATTGTTGGATTATTGTTAAAAAATGTTAGAGTTGGTGGTTAATGTTAAGTGATTTTGAATAAAAAATGTTGTGTTTTGAAAAAAATGCCTTTGTGGTTTGTTTGGCTAAAAGAATGTTGCTTTATGCTCTTTGACTTCTTACTATCCCTCTCATGACACTCATTGAACGTTGCGGCTCGAAAACCGTAGAGGGATGTTTTCCTTCACGTCCGCGCTTTGACTTTAAGAACCGGGTTGTTTCCAGTCTAACCATCCATTGTCGACTCATCCTCCTACGAAGATGTGCTCCGAACTAGCTAAGCTAAACGAAGCCTACGTGAATTTGCATAGGGTCAGACACAGTCTGATACCGAAGCCAGAAGAGATAGAGAATGTGAGAATGTTAAAAGTTACTGAAGACCTGATAGAAGAGCTCTTCAGAGAAGAAGTGAACAGGGAGAAAGAAGAATGGACAGAGAAGTACAGACTTCAGAGACAGCAGCAGCAACAGCAACAACAACAGCAACAACAGCAGCAGCAGCAGCAGCAGCAACCTGAACCTGACAGAGGCTTTGTCGATTGTCGTATCGACACCAAAGAGTTCTTCTTCTCTTTCCGAAGAAGCAGACCTATCGCCAGAAAGTCTATCCGCAGAGGACATCGCATTCTTAGAAACTAAAAGATTGCCATAGCAAACAAAACAAAAAAACAACAAAAAAAACAGCCCTTTTCAGGGCTACCCAATACTCTAGGAAAGAAATAACCATCAATTTGCCAATGTTTGTAGGTAGAGTAGTGTGAATATAAACACTAACTCTTTTTTTAATAGTGCGAGTGTATGTGTTTGTGTGTTTATGTTTGTAACATCTCACGTACGTTGGTGTGGATAGTAGATTAAGATCATGTTTTTTGTTTTGGCTGTTTGAGGTGTGGGGAGAGTAGATTTGGGGGGTTTGATTGGATTGCTTTGCGTATGTGAATAGTATATTGAAGTGATTAATGAAAATTTTTTTTAGAATAGGAATGGGAAGTATAAAAAAGTGAGTGAGTGTTTCTTTTAGGTCCGCGCGTTGTTTGGTCATGATCTAGGTAAGATCAATTTTATGTTTTTAGGGGGATGTTTTCCTTCACGTTCGCACTTTTAGTATAAATTGAAACTCGTTCGGCAGTCCAGCTACCCTTGTTGATTGATCAACACCAGAATGAACACCAGACTAGCGAAACTGTTGGAACTTCATGTGCATCTGGATTATGCCAGGCGCCTGTTGAACGAACTGGCCGCGGAAGCCATTGTGGAAGAGGGAAGGATGAAAGAGGAGGAGAGAAGAAACAAAGAAGAGGAGGAGAGAAGATACAAAGAAGAGGCGGAGAGAAGATACAAAGAAGAGGCGGAGAGAAGATACAAAGAAGAGGAGGAGAAGAGAAGAAACAAAGAAGAGGAGGAAAAGGAGAGAAGAAATTTCAGAATCCCAGACAGAAAATTGGGATTCTGAAGCTATTTATCCTCCCTCTGCTCTCTCCCCAAAAAGAGTAAAAAGCAACTGGAGAACAAGATGTGTATGTGGCGCCAGGCCTGGAAGGTGCCACCATTAACCAGGTGTCCATGAAGTTCCAAAAAACAGCCCTTTTCAGGGCTACCCAATACTCTAGAAAAGAAATAACCATCAATTTGCCAATGTGTGTAGGTAGAGTAGTGTGAATATAAACACTGACTCTTTTTTCGTAGTGCGAGTGTATGTGTTTGTGTGTTTGTGTTTGTAACCGCTCAAGTAGGTTTGTGTGAATAGCAGATTATGGGTTTGTTTATTGTTTCTTAGCGTATGTGGAGAGTACAGGTTGGGTTTTGTAACCTCTCACGTACGATTGTGTGGATAGTAGATTATGGATTTTGTTTATTGTTTCTTAGCGTATGTGGAGAGTATAGTTTGGGTCTTGTAACCGCTCACGTACGATTGTGTGGATAGTAGATTATGGATTTTGTTTTAATGATTTGCGTGTGTAAATAGTAGATTTGGGGTTTGTTTATTGTTGCTTCACTTATGTGGATAGTATATTATATGAAATGAGAAAAGTAGGGGATGTTTTCCTTCACGTCCGCGCGTTGTTTGGTCATGATCTAGGTAAGATCAATTTTATGTTTTTAGGGGATGTTTTCCTTCACGTCCGAACTTTAACTATAAGAACCCACAAGGTTTGATGTTCGAACCATTTTACAGAATAATAAAAACGAAGATGGTGGTTGCAAGTGAGTTGTTCAACAATTTGGTACATATATACAATTGGATAATGGATGGTATCTATGTAGTGGAGAGACTAGAAAAAGAATGGAAGATAGCAGAGTATCTGGACTACGCTAAATGCCTAAACGTAGCAAAAGAAGTGATAGCAGAAATGATAGAAGAGGAGGAAAAGAGATTGAGAGGTATGATAAATCCCACCTATGTCAGAGTGGGAAGCCTAAAGGAAGCACTTGACAATGCAAGCAAAGTCAGGTGCTTTCTTGAAAATATGTCACATGGGACAGAGTGCTCTTTTGTGGAGAGAGGTCAGGGAAGACTGAGGAAAGGAGAGGAGTTGATGAGAAAAGTGATGGAGGTAGAGGTAAAGAAGATTAAAGAGAGATGGAATAAAGAAAGAACAGATCAGGAAAACAAAAAGAAACAGGCTGATTTTGAAAGGCTAAATCAGAATTGGATCAAAGTCCAGGAAAAGTTTAGAGCCTTGGGCCATCCAGACTGGATGCCAGAGGAGAAAAAGAAGAAGAAAGGAATAATGGAAAAAGTGAGGACTTGGTGGAAGAAGTGGAGAAGTTAGAAGAAGAAGAAGAAACCCAAAGGCCCTTTTCAGGGCCACCCACATTTCTCGAAAAGAGATAGCCTTTCGATTGCCTACCCCCCTTTTTTTTTTCTTAAAAAAAATCCCATGTTCAATTCCCCTTGTCCCTAAAGTAGTTTTTTTTTCTTTCTAACATGTTCAATTCCCCTTTGTCCCTAGACAAACCCAAACTCTATTCCCATGTTCAATTCCCCTTGTCCCTAGACAGACCCAAACTCTATTCCCCATGTTCAATTGCCTTTGTCCCTAGAATCGATATTTTTTTCCATTGTTCGAATGCCTTTGTCGCTAAAATGGATACTTCCTTTTTTTTCCTTTCTCCAATGTTAAATTCCATTGTCGCTAATCTTACCCAGGGTTTTTTGCCCATGTTAAATTTCCATTGTCGCTAATCTTACCCAGGGTGGTTAATGTTAAATTTCCATTGTCGCTAATCTTACCCAGGGGGTGTTTTTAATGCTAATTCCCATTGTCGCTAATCTCACCCCATTCACTACTACTATGAATTAATGTGACCAAATTACCACAGTTAATAGTCTTACGTTATATCAACTGAAGAAAGCAAATCATTACCATCAAACAATTATTTTTGTTGGACACACCCTCTCTCTCTTTCTCTCTATCTTAATCTATCAAAGAGAATAAAATACAACAAACGAAGAATAATCAGAAATACATAATGCTGAAATTCACAACGTGAACTAACAATCTTCCTAAATGTATCAAAACAGTCTGAAAAAGCCACGTAAAACAACGAAACATTTCCCCCAATAAATAAAGACTTAAACATAATCCGACATAACACAACATCAACGGAACATTATGAACAACAGAGGGTGCGGACTCCGGAAAAAGAGGCAACACAGCAAAAGGAAACATATCAAGAGGGAAACAGCATAACAGGCCAGATTATATAGATTAGACTGTGAGGAAACATCAGAAGACTCAACAAAAACTTAGTGAGGATGTAAGATACGGAAAGATTAAAACGGATACACACACACACACACACACACACACACACACGAGAAAGAGAGAGAGAGAGAGACCTTCACTCGCTCGCTTTAAATAAAAAAGAAATATTAAAATAGATGACAAATTTAAATCATTTGGCCTTCAAATCTCGCTGAAGCTCACAATTATCAAATTTCAATAATACATACAAATGGCATTATTAAAACAAAACAAAACCAATAATATATCAGGGCAGAGTTCACACCAAGCCAACATCTGGTACAGGTGAGAAAGAAAAGGAAAGCTGACGAACAAGAAATAGATAAAAGGGATGAGAAAACTCCTAGAACAAGAAAATTTGGATAATTATCGAAACAAAACTAGAAGAAAAACTATAGTATATAATTTAAAAAACAACGATTTTTTTTATACTTATAACGCTACTGAGGTTACATCTCTAAAACATTAACCAGCGATCTATGTCGGGATGGACTTGGATCTGACCACAAAAAACACTGGAAGATAGATAGCTCACAATAAAGTCACTGCATTTCATTACGAGTTATGATAGAGTTGTGTCACATTTACTTCCACGTATAATGTGCTCACTATTTGCACTTTAGTCTATTGATATATCAAGATTTCTAGATTAATTTCATTGAATGCGGGATTATGGAGAATATATATATATATATATATATATATATATATATATATATATATATATATATATATATATATATATATATATATTCAAATTTTGGTGTATGTAAGCTTAATGCAGGTAGTTAGGCTCTTATGCAATTTTGAATAAAAAATCATGACTCAGAAATAATGATGTTTAATTACCCCGCGCCGAATATTTGTATTTATTAGCTAAATAATGTTTGCCATATCATATTGTTAGACTAATGAGCAGCTTTATAGATAGTTAGAGATTGATGTTGCTGTGCAAGTTTGAACTGACACACAATATTCTTTCTCCATCGCTTTTCGATACTATTTAGAGGTGTCTTTCTTAGATCCTTATTGGACAGAATGGCGTTACCCTTCATCCTCTTGATTCATGCACACATTTGCAAACTAAATACCTAAATACACACTAACCCAATAATCCACTAACCAACCCACTTACCTAATTATAGCATACCTAATTACATACAAACAAACATGCATACACACTAAGACACAGGCATGCGTACATATACATGAAAACATAGAAAAGAGCAAGAATCATAAATAATTACGTTCAATTACCTCACGCGGGTTGATTGTATTTATCCGTTAAATAATATTCGCCGCAGCATATTGTTAGACAAACAACCAACTTCAGAGACAGTTGGAAGCTTGTGTTATTGTGCTGGGTTTAAGTGAGACACAACTCTGTTCTGTCTCCATCAGAGGGAGACACTATTTTGAGTTGTCTCCCTTAGACCGTCGTTGGACACAAAGCCTTTGCACATTATCCCTCGATTCAAGCACATTTGCAATGTAACTACCTAACTACCCACCTACCTACCTACCTACCAACCTACCTACCTACATAGGAAAAAGCATGACTCAGAAATAATTATGTTTATTTACCCCACGCGTAAAGTTTGTATTTATTACCTAAATAATATTTGACGAAACATTGTTCGACTAACGAGCAATTTCATGGACAGTTGAAAGTTAGTATAGACCATTCTCAGAATGTATTCATGTATCCCTCGGTCAACGAATCCAAAACGAGGCTACGATAGGCACCAGTTTAATTTTACCTCGCAACCATGGCTGCTGCAGTTGATACCGGCAACGGAAAAGATCGTGACAATTATTGTTGTGTTCCATTGCGCAAAGGGAATGTTAGAATTCACATAGGTTTAAGCTTCCACCATATTCCATCAGTGAAGAAGATGGACCTTCTAGAAAATGGAGTGTTGCAATACATCGTGATGACGGGCCGAATTTTAAGGTAAGAAACTGGATGATTGTTGGTGTGTTTATATTTTCTCTTTACTGAATGATGTAAGAAAGAGAAATCCAAACACAAAATAGATTCTGTCAATGAAGCAAATGATTGTATGTATGTGTGTTCTATAATGACAGGTTTCTAAAAATGTTATCCCTAGTCCCATTCCACATAACGGGGTAATCGAAAACTGGGCGTACCTCCACGCAGCGCATTTATATAAGAAATTATGAATTTACGTAGGAGTAGTAAGTACAGAAAAAGTGAACTTTATTACCTCGTTAACAAAAATAGAAAGAAGAATGTAAATGACCACGATAGAGAAGATAGATAGCACCAGTACAATGAAACTGATGAGAGTACAAGTTGAATGAAATTACGAGATAGAGAGAGAGAGAGTGGATAAGAAGTAATGAAACTGTTGATAAAAAGATATTGATCTGTGTAAACGTAAGGGACAACGCACACTTAAATCACAGGCCATTGAAATTATATCATTGAAGTAAGTTAATGTCAGAGAATGCCCCCTCGAAAGTGAAGCATATATATATATATATATATATATATATATATATATATATATATATATATATATATATATATATATATATATATATATATATATATATATATATATGTGTGTGTGTGTGTGTGTGTGTGTGTGTATGTGTGTGTGTGTGTGTGTGTGTGATTTTGTTCCCTCCCTTTTGTCTTCATATTCTGTAATTGTTATTTACTAATGATATAATTTAAACGGCCTGCGCTGAAATAACTGGGTTTTTTACAACTAATTATTGCTATTAACTCATGCTTTATCTTTTCTTTGTTAGACTGTCACAAATACAGTTGTCTGTTCTAGACACTTTAAGCAACAGTACTATTGATGGACACCCAACAGACTTTGCTTAAAACAAGATGCTATTCCATCAATGTTTACTTGGACAACTGAAGGGAAAGCAAGAAAACCACCTGCAGTGAGACAACCAATTGCAGAGAAGGTGGATAACAACATTTTGGAAGAAGTTGAGATTCCATGTGTTGAAATTTACAACGAGTCTCATAGGCCATTGATGAAAACCAATCACCAATGGCATCAGATGAGTAAGTATCAGCTGTTTATCGAGTACATTTGTTGTTCTTTTTGTTACAGACAACTCTACTATCTCTCCCTTTTTAGCAAATGTAAGACATATATATTGCTTATTCAGATGGCATTGTCATCATCAACAGGGAAGGTTAAGGTTTACATTCCCGTTTTGATGTATCCAAACAGGTCTCAGAGCCTTTGTGGGTAAGTTGCACGAGCTACATATCACTGCATACTTTCTCGTATTTACTCTGACAAGACCTGATTTATCTTGGGCTTATTTTGCTTGCTGTTCTCCTCAAGGTGGCACTGACATGTAATCAAATCATAGCTTTGTAACTTTTGTTTTGCACATTTATTTCATAGTGTGTGCATGGTGTATGTGTTTGAGGGAGTGTGTGTGTGTGTATGAGAGAGAGAGAGAGAGAGAGAGAGAGAGAGAGAGAGAGAGAAAGAGCATACAATCAGTGGAAAGCAGCCTCTGTTAAAACTCTTGTATAGTTCTAAATTATAGTGAAGCTGGTAACTTTGCCAGTTATATTTTTTGTCTCCATTATAGTTACAAATGTTGATGAAAAGCTACATTATTATTTTATCTTCTTCAGATCTTGTGAGCTGCATATAGCATGCAAAAGTAAAATTACAGATATCGAGGAGAGACTGAGGAAAGCAGAAACAGAATTGGAAGAGAAGGAAAGGCAACTGCAAGATTTGAATAAAAACATAAACATGCAGAAGTCTGGATTGAACAGATTTACAGATGACGATGAAATGATATAATTTTACACTGGTTTTCCCACATATGAGGGTTTTATAGCCTTCTGCAATAGCATCAAACCTACTGCAGTTAGAATGAAGAGCTTATAATACAGTACCGGAAATGACATCAACATCAGGGGACGGCAACATGCAATGGACCCAGTGGATGAACTTTTCATGTTTTTGTGTAGATTGAGATGTGGATTTCCGATTGAAGATATGTCTGTTCAATTTAGTATTCACAGGTCTTCTGTAAGTCTGAAAATAATCATGTGGACTTATTATTTGCATTTCTTACTGGGAAGTATAAATATTTGGCCAGGTCGTGAGCAGGTTCAAGCAAATATGCCTCTTGAGTTTCAACTGTCCTACACAGGAACCAGAATTATTATTGACTGCACATAAATATTTACAGAAAGACCATCATCTCTAGTGCTTGCATCAAAGACTTTTTCAAACTACAAAACTCACAACACCTGGAAAAGTTTGTGTCTACCTTGTACTCGGGATGCATGAGTGATGTGGAGATCACAAAGCTGTCGGGGCTAAAAGATTTATTAGAACCAGGGGACCAAATTATGGCAGATAAAGTAAGGTACTGGTGTTTCCATTGAAGCACCACACTTTCTGTGTAGTGATGGGAAGTTCACAGCTTCCCAGGTGGAGGACAATCAAAAAATTGCAAGCCTGAGGATACATGTGGAAATACACATTAAGAGGGTTAAAGAATACAAGTTACTACAGTCTGTGGTGCCTTTGACAATATCTGGGTCAATAAATCAGTTGTGAACAGTAGCAAATGTACTTTGTTCAAACGACCACTAATTAAACGAAATAAATAACAGTTTGTGACATGGAAGTATCATGTAGAACTTGTGAATGAAAACAAAGATACTGAGACATCATGAAAATACCACATATGGTTAATTTTATTGACATTTCAATAGTTTATTTTTAGACCTTAAAATCATGTCACATTTCATTGGCATCTTGTCATGCAAATACCTTTTAATGTGTGAATCTATTTCATGGTATTAACATTTCAGTTATATACAAGTTTGTTTTAAAACCATTTGTAAAATCGTGCCATATTTCAATGACGTCTTGATTTTCATGCAAATACCTTTGGTAAGATGTGTGTGTGTCGATATATATATATATATATATATATATACGATTACTAAAAGAGTTTATGTAAAAATGATACACAATTCTATAATGCATCTATGGGTGACAGTTCCGGCCTGTATACATGTATAGTAAGTAAAACCAACTAAGCTGAATTTAAAATTGACAATTTATGTAAGCAGATTTTAAAAGCAGTGAGACAAAGTCCACATAGGCAAATGATTTGTAGCTATTTTGCTTACAACTAAATACATAGCTTGGAGTTGTCAGAATGATTTAGTACTGAAAAGGCATAGATAATTCATTTTAATACATCTTACAAAATATTCATATGCATATATACAAACAGGAGAACTTACTAATTGAGGCAGAATCTATAATAGAAGAGATTAAGCTTGTCCTTGACAGCTTGCCAAAATTCCCTGCCAAACAGAATAGTCTCAACATGAAAGTCATTTTCCAACCACACACAATAATCACACCATTCCAGTCCTGTAACTACCAAGTGCATTGGAACCTTGTAGTAGTTTTTGTGGTTTGTCTTCAATGTCAAGGCATCATTAGATACCGCAAGGTACTTCAGAGATAGTACAGTGTCTGCAACTGGACATTTGATTTTCAACAAACCATAAGGGGGGTCCTGTTGGGGTTGTAGACTTTACGATCAGGAGTTGCAGCTAGCCAATGACAAAATGGGCTCACAATTATACTACTTGGGTACAGATTGACATTGTCATTCATTATCTAGAAGAAAAAATATTTTTTTTTATTTAAAAAACAAAAACAAAATCATACATCACAACAATGTAAAATGTGGTCTTGTTTCTTCTTTAAATAAAATGTGTCATTTATGCAATACAAATTAGTTTCCTTGATTTCTTAAGCACGTTTTACAAATTTTGTTGCTGAAATTTCTTTTAAGAAGGATCAAAATCTGATAAGTTCTCTTTCCTTTTCTTTACAGCATACTCATTTTGTTTTCCAAAAATCAATCCTAATTTAGGAAAATGCACAGCCCTGGCAAGTTTATTTGAAGAAATATGATATGGCCAAATTGTGTCGTAGACAGTATTTATGCAAGATCTGAATTTCAAGAATATTTTAAGTGTTGAAATATTAAAAATATATGTGCATGTTGAATATGATTTTAATATTTTAAAACTGCAACTTGAATGCATTCATATTGCTTTGGAGCCCTAGTGCAAAGTCTGTTATGCAGTACGTGAATTTTAATTGTGATTAAAGTGGCAGTTTACCTTGCTATATTCTTTTGCTGCTAACCCCTCTGATTCCAAGCCATGCTTCATAGCAGCAGTGGTCACATGTCTGGTGATTCTTAAATGTTCGGCTAACTTCTCATAATCTGCACATGAAATATTTGTATGAGAGAGAAATGTTTTGAACATAGGCAACTTAATTTGCAGTTATGTACCTACATTGGGCATCAACTTACGTGTGAAGTTGTACGAAGCTCCACATCATGACCGCATGTGCAAAACATTGAAGTCATTTTTTATTTGTTGAAAAGTAAGCCCAATGTAATGTATAATAATCTGTAGATTTCACACTGGTGATGTTAACAAAATGTGTTGATGTTTTGGTATACTTCATTTTTTTCACGAACATTAATTTCAGTGGTCAGCAGTTTTGTAACTGCATGTATTAGGACACTTAAACTATGACCATAATTTTATGAATAAAACAATGAAAAACTAAGCTTCACTTTTTCTGCGTTTTGCAATCTCTCCAGCATTTGATGATGTTGTCCTGTCCGTTCCGATACTGTGCCATCTGGGGTCTCTGGCTGCAACCTGGTGTTTTTCTCATTTTCCCAGCTCTCTGTCTCACTTACTGTCAAAGTGTCAAACTGTACTGATTGAATCTCAGTCAACACTGTCACAACATTACATGTCATCACATTATTACTGGGTAATTCTATGAATGTGACAATGCCCATTAGGTTCATTATATAGTCAAACTGCTTCCCTTTACAAATGTCCCATAAGGTAACCACTGAACACAGTGGGAAAAAGCATGCTAAAATCCTTAAGTTTTTCTGCGAGCTCACTTGCATTAAACTGGGCATCATCTGGAATAGGGTTGTACAAAGTATATTTAATACCCTTTGTAGCGCGGTGGGGATTGCTAAGGTCATAGCCCTGGACAACGTGATCATCCACTTTTGATCCTTTCAATTTCTCTCCCCTAGGTTGATGCCAGGTCTGAGGTAATGATGTTTTAGCCGTTTCAGCTGGAATTAACCTCATTTTCCTGCTTTTATAGTAAGCCAGCTGGTACAGAAGAGCTGTTACATGTTTTCTGCAGAAATGACAACCTATAATATAAAAAAAATATAAACACTTAATTTGTAATTGTACAATAAGGATGCCCATACTGCTGATTTTTCATATTTGAATAGGATAATGGAAACATTAAAAATCATAACAGTTGAAACTTTTATGAAATAAATCTAAATGATTATTGAAATATGCATACAAATATAACTTTATTATAAATAAATTTTATTTCTCTGTCACGGGCTTTTTATGTAGTCTTGATCACAAACTGTTACATGCAGCACAAGCCTAAACTAATATCTGACAAGTGATGCCTGGTTCAGAAATAAAGCTCATTAGATTCAGGAATGAAACCTAAAATAAAATGACAGGTTTACCTCAACAACATGTGGTGACTCTTTCTTCTTTTGTGATCTAATACACCGTCCCTTGACAAGGCATTCATTTCCATCTCTAGGAACTGACAATTAAAGACACAATCAGTTTAATAAACAGATTAACATAATATCCCATACATAAAATGACAAAAGTTTATATTGTTTAGACACGAATCTTCCCCATTATGTTTACTTTATCTAATGTGTGCAGTTACATACTGGGTGTTAAAATTCATCCGTCTACCAACACCACAAAACTAATATTTATTATAATCAATAAAGAAGTTCACATAAATAAGGGACCAATTTGTATGTTTGGGGGCAGCGTGTTTTGATATATATATATATATATATATATATATATATATATATATATATATATATATATATATATATATATATATGTATGTATGAATGAAAAAATAATCCTGCTGTTTTGTGGGTAAATATAAAAATGCCAGGCTGTGTACTTTTGATACAAATTAAAATGTAAGCATACCGACATATACCCAAAACTATTTAAAGCGCACCACAAAGTCTCTACTGGTGGTGGGGCGTGGTTGGTTAAAAGGGCAGTTTGTGTCACTATGCTCGTTTTGTAAATGTTTTATTCTGCCCGCGTGTTTTGACCATATTATTGATTGATCATAGCTGTACATTTAAACCATACCTAATCAGAAACAAAATTCATGCTTTAAATAGTTTAATTTCTATATCGTTAACTTGTATTTTGTGTGCTGTACAGAAAAAGGACAATCAAGATAGGACGTAAATCAACTTACGTTTAAGAGAATGGACATATCCCTCACTGTAATACTTGAATCCTTGTGTCATCTGTTCATTCCCTGAACTGCTGGAGACACCCGTGATGAAATTCTCAACGAATGTGAAAGAAATATCTGGCAAACAGCTTAGATCGTTACTCGATGTACAGTAGGACGCCATATTATTTTCTCAATCTGCCTATCTTAACCTCGTTTCCACGATACAGTAATATTCATGAGGATCTTATTAAGAATGGTCTATTGCTGTGGAAATTTTAAATGAGGCACAAATATATTCATTCTCCACCAAATGGGTGGTACTATTTTGAGTTGTCTCCCTTTGACCGTTGTTCGAGAGAATCCCTTTGCACTGCATCCTTTAGATTCTTAAAAACGTTTGCAAAGAACCTATCTACCTATATACCTACCAACCTGCCTGCCTGCCTGCCTGAATCCGTCTTTCCGTCCATCCATCCATCCGTCCATCCATCCTTTGTGATGACACGCGAATTCATTTAAAGATATTAGTCAAATGCATATAATTCCAATATATACTTGATATTTTCATTTTTGGCTTGTTATTCTTAATTGTTCTTTGTATGTCTTCCTCTCGAATGAATTTCCTTGCTATCGGGACGATACTATCTTATACATATGTATGTTCTACTCAATTGTTTCCATTGTTAGGATCTTTAATCCATATCCTTGTTTACCTTGATGAATAGATGCATACAAAAATACACGTATGCATACATACATACATACATATATTACATATATACATACCTAAATACATCCATCCATCCATCTATACATACATACTTACATACAATATACATACACACATACACATACAAGTCCATCCATCCATCCATCCATCCATCCATCCATACATACATGCATGCATTCAAGCATTAACGCCTATACGTATCTTCACATCCTTGTCTGCTCTCTATATATTTCCGCAAATTAAAGCTTCATTCTTTAAAATACGTTGCTAGTTTATAATGACTTTATATGCAGTCAGGTAGCTCAGTGAAACATCAGTCTAAATCGCTTAATGCTTTTGTAAAAAAAGGCTTTATTTTTAAGATGATTCATATTCTAGCAATCCTCGTGATGTTCATAGCAGATATCATAATAATTAAATTAATGTAGGAAATGTAATCTTACCACCGACGACCAATGCCAATAGTTGTACTTTTGCAACTGTGTTTATATGTTTAGTTTGTTGTTTGTTCATTACTGTCAGGTTAGTGTGTCATTAAGGCTCTTGTGAAAAAATGACATTAACTGAAGAAAATAAAGATGTCTCCATGCGTGCATACATACATACAAACATACATACATACATACATACATACTTACATACATTCTATTTTTCTGATTGTTTCCTTCATTTCCTCATATTTCTAAGCTATTAAAACAATTGGAAATTGTATGTGTCAATATTAGCTCATGGGAAATAACCACCCAACCCCAAATCAACAACACTGTTATAGACCAGTATGTGTAGTCAAGAAACCTAGTTGCATTTGAAAATCTAAATAATGAAATTATTTACAAAAGTGTGTGCATTTGTACTATATAATACCCTTTCCGTTTGTTCTTCCACAGAACATGAGCATTTCATTCTAGAATTACGTCGCTGTAAATTCTAGATTAAGGTAAATGAAACATGTATATCTATATTTATTTAATTTTTAACTGTCGGTAATTATTGTAACTTTATTGTGCTTGTTTTATCTTTTAGCTGGGCTAAAAGAGAATTAAATACACCAAGAACAGATTAAATGAGACACGAAAAAATAAAAATAAAACAAATATGACTAACAGTACGTCACGTATAATTTTGTATTTATTTTGACATGCGATATAACGCGTATCGCTGACAACCCATGTCATCCCGATTTAACAAAACTTTCCTAATTTAGCAGGATGTAGAACAAATGTAGGTCTTTTAAAGCGTGGGTACTTGTGTGCATATGTTTTGTTATAGCGCTGTATATTGTTTTTCTTTTAAAGAAAATACTGTTTTACATTTAAATAGAAGTGTCCTCTAAATGTTGTATGTGCTGTTCGCCAAAATGAAAGCGCTGATACGTTTTAGCAAGATGTTATGCAACTCCTAGTTCCTTCTTAGTGATTGAGACTTCAGACCTTGGGGAATGATTTGGAACGGTTTGGTCTGTACTTATCGGACAATAAAAGTTGACATCTCCCTGTAAGGGGGTGGAGAAAATTGGCATTACTAGGAAATGAGGGTACTATGACAGGAAGGGGATGTTGAACTAATAGAAGCATGAAATTGTGCCATCATCGAACATTGTATGGTACACACAATTATAACTAATTGTACATGCCTTTTCCTATTAAATATATCCTTTAAAAGTCTTCATTTATTTCACTTGGTGGCCCAGTGTACAGTATACTTCAATAATTTCTTTAATTCATTTTAGTGCTACGTTATGTTCATTGAAGGAACAGATGTTCCATGTGTTTTGAGATTAAATTTTATTAAGTTTTAGCTATTGCCAGCGCTATACCGGTAGTTATCAATGTTGAAGATAAGAATGAAAAATCAGAATAGTAAAAACAAATTAAAAAATAGAATAAATCAGTTTAAAAGAAGTCTGAACATAAAGATGCAAAAGACAAAAAACAAATTTGCGATGCCACCTCGAGAGTAGTGAATGGGGTGAGATTAGCGACAATGGGAATTAGCATTACAGACCCCACCTGGGTAAGATTAGCGACAATGGAAATTTAACATTAACCACCCTGGGTAAGATTAGCGACAATGGAAATTTAACATGGGCAAAAAACAATGGGTAAGATTAGCGACAATGGGAATTAACATGGGGAATATATTTTCGGCCTGTCTAGCGACAAGGGGGAATTAACATGGGGAATAGAGTTTGGGCTTGTCTAGGGACAAGGGGAATTGAACATGGGAATAGAGTTTGGGCTTGTCTAGGGACAAGGGAATTGAACATGGGGAATAGAGTTTGGGTCTGTCTAGGGACAAGGGGAATTGAACAGGGGAATAGATCGTGGGACTGTCTAGGGACAAGGGGAAATTGAACATGGGAATAAATCGTGGGACTGTCTAGCGTCAAGGGGAATTTAACATATAGAAATTGAACATGGTGGGTCTGTATAGCGTCAAGGGGAATTGAACATGGTGGGATTGTCTAGGGACAATGATGGTAGAGGGTCAAACACAACAGAGACAGAGACATACATACACTAGCACAAGCGTGAGATTTATATATAAAGCATTACCAAGACCTGAAATCTTGCTGGGGTGTTCAAAAATTTGCATAATTGTAATGATGCCATAAATAGCTATAATCAAGGAAATGCTCAACGACAAAATGGAAATGACTAAAAGTAACGCTAAAATGACGAAATTGTCCCAGAATTTAAAGGAAAATAAACATATCCCCGAAAATTAAGTTACAATGGTTTAGACTAAAATGGATAAAATTAGTAACTACTTACAATATCAACTTGTGTGACGATCGTGGATAAACAACCATGTATCTATTTATAGCTATAATCAGCTAAAATTCATATAAAATCCCACTATCTATTTATACTACAACTTGTGGGTTATTCCTTTGGAAAATCCCACTATTTTTTTATAGCCTCAGCTTGAGTGACGTTCCTGTTTATGAACTCTAGTACATATGTATAGCTACAACCTATGGAAATCCCCAAGTCCATATTTATAGTCTCGAAATTTCCAGCGTCAGTGACGTCACTGTACTGAACACTAGGGGATAAATGTCAACAGTGTTGCAAGTGGCTGACCTGAATACACACTACTGCAGGTAAGTAGGTAGAGTGTATCTGATAGGGATAAAGTGAGTTTTATAGGGACAAACAGAGACCAATACACACACACCCACACACACAACGTACGCGTGCAGACATACGCACACACACACACACACACACACACACACACACACACACACACACACACACACACACACACACACACACACAGAGGGAAGAGGAAAAACAAACCCCAAACATACTATCAACACAGAAGGGAGATAATACAAACCCCAAATAAACTATCCACACAAACGTACGCGAACACATACAAACCCCAAATATACTATCAACACAGAAGGGAGATAATACAAACCCCAAACAAACTATCCACACAAACGTACGCGAACGCATACAAACCCCAAATATACTATCCACACAACGTCGCTAACGCATACAAACCCCAAATATGCTATCCACACTCGGGAGGAAGAAGAAAAAAACAACCAAATATACGATCTACACAACGTACGTGAACACACACACATACACACACACACTCACACACACACACACAGAGGGAAGAGGAAAAAACAAACCCCAAATATACTATCAACACAGAAGGGAGATAATACAAACCCCAAATAAACTATCCACACAAACGTAAGCAAACGCATACAAACCCCAAATATACTATCCACACAACGTCGCTAACGCATACAAACCCCAAATATGCTATCCACACTCGGGAGGAAGAAGAAAAAGACAACCAAATATACGATCTACAAGACGTACACGAACACACACACACATACACACACACACACACACACACACACACACACACACACACACACACACACACACACACACAGGGAAGAGGAAAAAACAAACCCCAAATATACTATCAACACAGAAGGGAGATAATACAAACCCCAAGTAAACTAATCACACAAACGTACGCGAACGCATACAAACCCCAAATATACTATCAACACAGAAGGGAGATAATACAAACCCCAAATAAACTATGCACACAAACGTACGCGAACACATACAAACCCCAAATATACTATCCACACAACGTCGCTAACGCATACAAACCCCAAATATGCTATCCACACTCGGGAGGAGGAAGAAAAAAACAACCAAATATACGATCTACACAACGTACGCGAACACACACACACACACACACACACACACACACACACACAGAGGGAAGAGGAAAAAACAAACCCCAAATATACTATCAACACAGAAGGGAGATAATACAAACCCCAAATAAACTATCCACACAAACGTACGCGAACGCATACAAACCTTAAATATACTATCAACACAGAAGGGAGATAATACAAACCCCAAATAAACTATCCACACAAACGTACGCGAACGCATACAAACCCCAAATATACTATCCACACAACGTCGCCAACGCATACAAACCGCATATATACTATCCACCCTAGGGAGGAAGAAGAAAAAAACAACCAAATATGCGATCTACACAACGTACGCGAACACACACACACACACACACACACGCACACCACAGAGGGAAGAAGAAGAACACCATTATACTATCCACACGCAGTGAAGAAATAATCCTTTATATATATACTATCAACAGAGAGTGAAGAAAATAACCCATTATATTCCATCAACACAGAGTGAAGAAGAAAAAGTTTTTTGAAAGCACCTAAGTCCTCACCTGCAATGACCAACTCTGCCAAACACCTACACCCCACCCCCCACTCCCAACACTACAAAACCCATTTAACCCGTTATTTTATGGCATCAGTGTGTGATTTAGGAAACATCAAGACACACAATGATGGATGAATAGACTGAATATTGTTTACCGACTTGCATGCCTAAAGAGCAAGCGTGAAGGAAAACATCCTTCCATTTCAATTCTAACTAAAACATGATCCAGAGGGATAGAGAGAGGTGAAAGAGCACAATTTCATAAAGTGTGAGTAAAAACAAAACACGCCATCCTTATTATACAATGTCAAGACCAAGAGACACTTACGTTTTCTTTCTGGTCTATTCTCTTTCAGAAGGTAGTATGAAATTTCACATCAGGGCCAACGCATCGGCTCACATTGTCAATTTTTCCATTTCCATGTCTTACTGGCACAAGTTCTTCATCATCTTCAATTTCTTCTTCTTCTGAATCCCTCTTCTCTGTTTCGTCTTGTTTTTGTTTCTTCTCTTTTCTCGTAGGGCACTCTGAATTCCAGTGTCCTTTCTCCTGACAACGATATTAGGAATCTTGACTTTTGTCTCTCTTTCTTAGACGAAGCAGGTATTCTGGAGACAAATACCCTTTTACCTTTGCAGATATAGCAAACTTCATTAGCACTTACACACTTTCGTATGACTCTCATCAAATCAACGACCAAAAGAGTAAGTTTTGTTGCCACTTTCGGATGTGAATTATGCTTTCGTATGACTTTTAGCAAATATTTGACCAGCAGGTCGATCTGTGCTGACTCTTCCATCTTCTTGATCGTTTGAGAGCGGAATGAATACTCTGACGCTAAGACACTCTCCTTATATACAGGGACCTGCTGCGTATGAAACCTAGTCAAATGTAATTTTGCAATAAGATGAAACTATTTCATTGAGGAAGTAAAAAGCAATGATGTACCATATCGCCTCACACAAAACCTGAAGTGTTAGTTCAAATCCGTGTCAGCGATTTCGAAGACGACATAACTGAGCTTTAATCAATGCTCTCCAATTATGCCACAAAACCACGAGTCCTGATTCACGCCAAAAGAAATTTCATTCGGTCCATAAAAAATAGTATCACATCTGAGAAACGCAAAAACGAACTTCCAGAAAACAGAGAATGACGGCTTACACCTGCAACGTAAATGTATGAGTTCAAGTAGTGCGTAAAACTTAGTCAAATTAAATTTTTATAGTCAAGACGAAACGATCTCTTTTCGAACAAGAAAGCAGACACCAAGCGACAATGGCGATCCGTGTCACACAACACTTTTCAAAATGTATATTATCAGAGGTTTGTTCTACACGGTTAAATTAAATGTTGGTGTATTTTGCAATAAGACGGACACAATTTCCATGGGATCGCCCATGGTACGATTGTTCGTGCATTAGTTTAATTTTTAAAAATATTTTTTTATATAAATCGCCTATAGGATAGACCCAGTAAAGCATGGCCATTCTCGTCACTGTCTGAATAGCTACTCAAGTCAATTCGAAGCGAACGCGGTAAGAAAATTAGTATAGCCAATGAAATGGCTTACAACGGGTGATGCATTGTTTTGTTCTAGGACTGTGTGGCATAATAATCAGTATGTTCTTGCGTTGTTACCATTACAGTGCAGACAGACTGAAATGTGAACTTACAAGCCCTCTTTGTGTGTGTTGTACCATTTCCTCTTATCACATCAAAATACTGAGCGTCACAGTATTGGTTCGCGTTTTCAAGCTGACCATTTGTTTATATCTCACTTAAACATTTCGACATAAACACTCACATCGGTAGAGTCAGAACAGTCGTGTTTCAGTATTGAGGGGCATGTTATCTTTTTTTTTTCAAACTAATAAATTTGGGGTTTGTATGAAGTAAAGAACCGAAAGTACAGTGAAACTCGAGGATGATGACCCAATCTGTTTGTCTACTGATGCGTGTATTTACTTAAGAAGAAATATGACCTCTAAAACACAAAGAGATACGGCAAGCATGATTAGATTAAACACAACGATGTTTTCCTTCACGCCCGTGTAATTTAGAGTTTCAATCGTCTTTGAAGACAAACTTGGTCTCCTTTTGTAGGGCTTGAAATAATAAAAAAAAACTGAAAAATCTTAAGCACTTTGCTATAGATAATTTCATCAACAGACTAAACAACATAAATACCGTTACAACAATAGAAAGCCTTAAATCTTCTATCAAAAAGAAATGCATGAGAAAAATTAAAGATTAACGATAACTAACCAATGAAACCGAATTTAACAAAGGCAATGACATGTGAAGAAATGCCTCTCACTTTGGAAAGGTAGGCGAATGTACTCTGTCATGCACCATCAACTTGAAAAAAATTATAAACAGAGAGAAACCTGAATTCAAAATTGAGTTGTTTCTTTTTCTTCAAAATTATTTCGTTTCTTTTTTCTTTTTTTTTTGGAACAAATCTAAACACTAATATAGAGTGGAAAAGGGAAAATGCACATACAAGCTTTGATATTTCTGAAAAAATGAGAGGATATTCCTAATGTTCATAACCACCTATATATGCTTGGACTTGTCTGTGACTTATCCACAAAACAAGATGTACATATTTCTGGTCAAGCTGCAAGTGTGTGCGTGTTTTTGAAAATGGTAAAAATGGGATATACAATTTTCTCGTGACACTTATAAAGTGAAGAGTCTGTGCAAGTGTCAAAAGCCAAAGTCATATAAGTTTTGTATTTTGTACGGCTTGTAAAGATTTCCACTTTAGAAAATGTGAAGTATCACAAGTTATTATCACAAACAGAAGTGGAACATAGGGGCTTGCAAGAAAGAAAATAACCCAGACAGTTGGTGTCATCAAGAGTGCTAGAGACGGTACCCGAACTTGCTTGTCTGCTTACTTGAATTAAGGTGCTTTTCGCTCTAATGGAGCATGTATCATTGGTTGAATTCAAAAATGTTTTGTTGTGTTGTGTCTCCAGTCTGTCCATCCATTGTCGACTCATCTTCCTACGAAGATGTGCTCAAGATTAGCCAAGTTGAACGAAGCCTATGTGAATTTGCATAGGGTCATGACAAGTCTGATACCGAGACCTGAAGAGATAGACAATATCATAATGTTGAAAGTCACTGAAGACCTGAAAGAAGAGCTCTTCAAGGAGGAATTCAAGAAGGAGAAAGAAGAATGGACGGAGAAGTACAGACTTCATAAACAGCAGAGAGAGCAGCAACAGCAGCAGCAGCATGAACCTAACAGAGGCTTTGTATTCAGTGGTATCGACACCAAAGAGTTCTTCTTCTCTTTCCGAAGAAGCAGACATTATCCTGTGAGAAAGCCTGTCGTCAGAGGAGGCCGTCATCTTATAACCTAAGCGATCGCCATAGCTTCGACTTCCCCCCCAAAAAAGAAATGTTAGGGCTACCCCATACTCTCGAAAAGAAATAACATTCCATTGCCTATGATATGTTAGTCAGTTAGAAGAATAAATACAGAAGTGAGTCTTTCAGCACATGATTTCTTTATCTTGGTTAGAAAGTGTGACTCTAACTTGTTCGTTTCCGTCGCTTATCAAAATTTTAAAAATAGTAATGTTCTGTAAAAAGTGAGTGAGTGTTTCTTTTAGGTCTGTGCGTTTTGTTTTCTTTTGTTGGTGATAATATGGATAATGTAAGTTCGGGTACAACGAAATTTAAAGAATTAGGCCCAGAACTCGGTGTGGAGGGAAGAAATATACGCCACAGCAGCGGGAGCAAGAAATGCAGACCTAGCCAGTTAACACTCCCCCCACCTCGAGAACACAAATAACAGCTAGTCAACAGGCGACTATACCTAACAAACAACCCGTCCCGGAAAGAGTGGTGGCAAAACAAAGGTCCAATTATGTTACACAAACGGTATGGCAAACTCAGATGTAATTATCGGAGGCACTACGTTCTTTTCTCACTCCGATACTACAGGCAATCTCAGCTGAAAGAACAACTACAACAACAATAACAGCGACAGACACCATAGCAGCGGATTTGAAACTATCTACCTGAACTGAAGAATTAGTATCAGAACCAGAAGAGGAAATTGAGGCGGTTGAGGAGGAGGAGGGGGACGCTGACCCTCGTTGAGAAGTACACCGAAATGGGGCTAGATCAAGCATTGTATGACGTCAACAAAGCAGGGTAGTTTATTAGAGCCATACAATACGCTGCCTACAAATCTCTAGACACCTTTAAACCAAGACCTTCTCAATGGGGATTAGGGGTCAGAGTTCTTCCCCAATTCTACAGACAAGCCTACACTGCATACCCCCTCAGTCAACTGGTAGAAGCCGCTGCTTACATTACCGCCCATCATGGCTACGCATTTCTTGATATCAAGAATCATGAGACTAGGAGTGCGGGAAAGAACGTGAAAGCAAAAGAGAGACATGTTACCTTCTAACAGAAAAAACAGACATTTTTTAGGGCTCCAAAAGATTGCTTTTTATTAAATAGGGAACCATATTTGGCTTGGTATCCCTCCTTGACTAAACTATTCTCGAAACAAACTTGACCCATTGGAACACCACAACAAACTTAACTTTTTAAACCTAACAGTGACCAAACTGGTATATGTCGCTTAGACATAATAATTTAAATAAGATCAGTATGGCTATTTTTATGTACACTAAGTACTAATATTAGACAGATATGTTAGGAAGTAGGAAATTTAACAGACTCGTTAGATTTGAACTAATTGCACAGGTGGTTAACACATTATTGGTACTTTTTATTGTCCATTAGCAAAAACGGGACTTGATTTGAAATAAGTACGGGCTAGCGTTTTGGTGAGTACTTAACATCCATGGCTGTCTTGCTGAGCACCTTTTTCCTCCTTTACCACGCTCGGACAGAAAAATGAGTGTGTGGTGAGACAATTCCCACTCATGTTTAAAGCCTTTCAGTCAGGTTGTTAAGGACTAGTTAGTCCTACACCTGAGTGGCTAAATTTAAAAATAGTCTGTGAGTACATAAAAGCCTGGGGGATGAGGCTCTCTTCCTTCCCCAGAAGTAATTAAAAATCACGCGGTGCGTTATTAAACCAGTGATACATGCTCCATTAGAGCGAAAATCACTTTAATTCAATTAAGCAGGCAAGCAAGTTCGGGTACCGTCTCTAGCACTCTTGATGACACCAACTGTCTGGGTTATTTTCTTTCTTGCAAGCCCCTATGTTCCACTTCTGTTTGTGATAATAACTTGTGATACTTCACATTTTCTAAAGTGGAAATCTTTACAAGCCGTACAAAATACAAAACTTATATGACTTTGGCTTTTGACACTTGCACAGACTCTTCACTTTATAAGTGTCACGAGAAAATTGTATATCCCATTTTTACCATTTTCAAAAACACGCACACACTTGCAGCTTGACCAGAAATATGTACATCTTATTTTGTGGATAAGTCACAGACAAGTCCAAGCATATATAGGTGGTTATGAACGTTAGGAATATCCCCTCATTTTTTCAGAAATATCAAAGCTTGTATGTGCGTTTTCCCTTTTCCACTCTATATTAGTGCTTAGATTTGTTCCCAAAAAAAGAAAAAGAAAAAAGAAACGAAATAATTTTGAAGAAAAAGAAACAACTGAATTTTGAATTCAGGTTTCTCTCTGTTTATAATTTTTTTTCAAGTTGATGGTGCATGACAGAGTACATTCGCCTACCTTTCCAAAGTGAGAGGCATTTCTTCACATGTCATTGCCTTTGTTAAATTCGGTTTCATTGGTTAGTTATCGTTAATCTTTAATTTTTTTCATGCATTTCTTTTTGATAGAAGATTTAAGGCTTTCTATTGTTGTAACGGTATTTATGTTGTTTAGTCTGTTGATGAAATTATCTATAGCAAAGTGCTTAAGATTTTTCAGTTTTTTTTATTAGTTCAAGCCCTACAAAAGGAGACCAAGTTTGTCTTCAAAGACGATTGAAACTCTAAATTACACGGGCGTGAAGGAAAACATCGTTGTGTTTAATCTAATCATGCTTGCCGTATCTCTTTGTGTTTTAGAGGTCATATTTCTTCTTAAGTAAATACACGCATCAGTAGACAGACAGATTTGGTCATCATCCTTGAGTTTCACTGTACTATCGGTTCTTTACTTCATACAAACCCCAAATTTATTAGTTTGAAAAAAAAAAGATAACATGCCCCTCAATACTGAAACACGACTGTTCTGACTCTACCGATGTGAGTGTTTATGTCGAAATGTTTAAGTGAGATATAAACAAATGGTCAGCTTGAAAACGCGAACCAATACTGTGACGCTCAGTATTTTGATGTGATAAGATGAAATGGTACAACACACACAAAGAGGGCTTGTAAGTTCACATTTCAGTCTGTCTGCACTGTAATGATAACAACGCAAGAACGTAGGGATTATTATGCCACACAGTCCTAGAACAAAACAATGCATCACCCGTTGTAAGCCATTTCATTGGCTATACTTATTTTCTTACTGCGTTCGCTTCGAATTGACTTCAGTAGCTATTCAGACAGTGACGAGAATGGCCATGCTTTACTGGGTCTATCCTATAGGCGATTTATATTAAAAAAATATTTTTAAAAATTAAACTAATGCACGAACAATCGTACCATGGGCGATCCCATGGAAATTGTGTCCGTCTTATTGCAAAATACATCAACATTTAATTTAACCGTGCAGATCGCTAGAACAAACCTCTGATAATATACATTTTGAAAAGTGTTGTGTGACACGGATCGCCATTGTCGCTTGGTGTCTGCTTTCTTGTTCGAAAAGAGATCATTTCGTCTTGACTATAAAAATTTAATTTGACTAAGTTTTACGCACTACTTGAACTCATACATTTACGTTGTAGGTGTAAGCCGTCGTTCTCAGTTTTCTGGAAGTTCGTTTTTGCGTTTCTCAGATGTGATACTCTTTTGATGGACCGAACGAAATTTCTTTTGGCGTGAATCAGGACTCGTGGTTTTGTGGCATAATTGGAGAGCATTGATTAAAGCTCAGTTATGTCGTCTTCGAAATCGCTGACACGGATTTGAACTAACACTTCAGGTTTTGTGTGAGGCGATATGGTACATCATTGCTTTTTACTTCCTCAATGAAATCGTTTCATCTTATTGCAAAATTACATTTGACTAGGTTTCATACTCAGCAGGTCCCTGTATATAAGGAGAGTGTCTTAGCGTCAGAGTATTCATTCCGCTCTCAAACGATCAAGAAGATGGAAGAGTCAGCACAGATCGACCTGCTGGTCAAATATTTGCTAAAAGTCATACAAAAGCATAATTCACATCCGAAAGTGGCAACAAAACTTACTCTTTTGGTCGTTGATTTGATGAGAGTCATACGAAAGTGTGTAAGTGCTAATGAAGTTTGCTATATCTGCATAGGTAAAAGGGTATTTGTCTCCAGAATACCTGCTTCGTCTAAGAAAGAGAGACAAAAGTCAAGATACCTAATATCGTTGTCAGGAGAAAGGACACTGGAATTCAGAGTGCCCTACGAGAAAAGAAAAAAAACAAAAACAAGACGAAACAGAGAAGAGGGATTCAGAAGAAGAAGAAATTGAAGATGATGAAGAACTTGTGCCAGTAAGACATGGAAATGGAAAAATTGACAATGTGAGCCGATGCGTTGGCCCTGATGTGAAATTTCATACTACCTTCTAAAAGAGAATAGACCAGAAAGAAAACGTAAGTGTCTCTTGGTCTTGACATTGTATAATAAGGATGGCGTGTTTTGTTTTTACTCACACTTTATGAAATTGTGCTCTTTCACCTCTCTCTATCCCTCTGGATCATGTTTTAGTTAGAACTGAAATGGAAGGATGTTTTCCTTCACGCATGCTCTTTAGGCATGCAAGTCGGTAAACAATAGTCAGTCTATTCATCCATCATTGTGTGTCTTGATGTTTCCTATATCACACACTGATGCCATAAAATAACGGGTTAAATGGGTTTTGTAGTGTTGGAAGTGGGGATGGGGTGTAGGTGTTTGGCAGAGTTGGTCATTGCAGGTGAGGGCTTAGGTGCTTTCAAAAAACTTTTTCTTCTTCACTCTGTGTTGATGGAATATAATGGGTTATTTTCTTCACTCTGTTGATAGTATATATATAAAGGGTTATTTCTTCACTGCGTGTGGATAGTGTATAATGGTTTTCTTCTTCTTCCCTCTGTGGTGTGCGTGCGTGTGTGTGTTTGTGTGTGTGTGTGTGTGTGTGTGTGTGTGTGTGTGTGTTCGCGTACGTTGTGTAGATCGCATATTTGGTTGTTTTTTTCTTCTTCCTCCCGAGTGTGGATAGTATATATGCGGTTTGTATGCGTTAGCGACGTTGTGTTGATAGTATATTTAGGGTTTGTATGCGTTCGCGTACGTTTGTGTGGATAGTTTATTTGGGGTTTGTATTATCTCCCCTATGTGTTGATAGTATATTTAAGGTTTGTATGCGATCGTGTATGTTTGTGTGGATAGTTTATTTGGGGTTTGTATTATCTCTCTTCTGTGTTGATAGCATATTTGGGGTTTGTTTTTTCCTCTTCCCACTGTGTGTGTGTGTGTGTGTGTGTGTGTGTGTGTGTGTGTTCGCGTACGTTGTGTAGATCGTATATTTGGTTGTTTTTTTGTTCTTCCTTCCGAGTGTGGATAGCATATTTGGGGTTTGTATGCGTTAGCGACGTTGTGTGGATAGTGTATTTGGAGTTTGTATGCGTCCGCGTACGTTTGTGTGGATAGTTTATTTAGGGACTGTATTATCTCCCATCTGTGTTGATAGTATATTTGGGGTTTGTATGCGTTCGCGTACGTTTGTGTGGATAGTTTATTTAGGGTTTGTATTATCTCCCTTCTGTGTTAATAGTATATTTGGGGTTTGTTTTTTCTCTTACCTGTGTGTGTCTTGGTGTGTGTGTGTGTGTGTGTGTGTGTGTGTGTGTGCATGTGTGTGTGTGTTCGCGTACGTTGTGTAGATCGTATATTTGGTTGTCTTTTTCTTCTTCCTCCCGAGTGTGGATAGCATTTTTGGGGTTTGTATGCGTTAGCGACGTTGTGTGGATAGCATATTTGGAGTTTGTATGCGTTCGCGTAAGTTTGTGTGGATAGTTTATTTGGGGTTTGTATTATCTCCCATCTGTGTTGATAGTATATTTTGGGTTGTATGCGTTCGCGTACGCTTGTGTGGATAGTTTATTTGGGGTTTGTATTATCTCCCTTCTGTGTTGATAGTATATTTGGGGTTTGTTTTTTCCTCTTCCCTCTGTGTGTGTGTGTGTGTGTGTGTGTGTGTGTGTGTGTGTGTGTGTGTGTGTGTTCGCATACGTTGTGTAGATCGTATACTTGGTTGTTTTTTTCTTCTTCCTCCCGAGTGTGGATAGCATATTTGGGGTTTGTATGCGTTAGCGACGTTGGGTGGATAGTATATTTGGGGTTTGTATGCGTTCGCGTACGTTTGTGTGGATAGTTTGTTTGGGGTTTGTATTATCTCCCTTCTGTGTTGATAGTATATTTGGGGTTTGTATGTGTTCGCGTACGTTTGTGTGGATAGTTTATTTGGGGTTTGTATTATCTCCCTTCTGTTATGATAGTATATTTGGGGTTTGTTTTTTCCTCTTCCCTCTGTGTGTGTGTGTGTGTGTGTGTGTGTGTGTGTGTGTGTGTGTGTGTGTGTGTGTGTGTGTGTGTGTATGTGTGTGTGCGTATGTCTGCGCGCGTACGTTGTGTGGGTGTGGGTGTGTGTGTATTGGTCTCTGTTTGTCCCTATAAAACTCACTTTATCCTTATCAGATACACTCTACCTACCTACCTGCAGTAGTGTGTATTCAGGTCAGCCACTTGCAACACTGTTGACCTTTATCCCCTAGTGTTCAGTACAGTGACGTCACTGACGCTGGAAATTTCGAGACTATAAATATGGACTTGGGGATTTCCATAGGTTGTAGCTATACATATGTACTAGAGTTCATAAACAGGAACGTCACTCAAGCTGAGGCTATAAAAAAATAGTGGGATTTTCCAAAGGAATAACCCACAAGTTGTAGTATAAATAGATAGTGGGATTTTATATGAATTTTAGCTGATTATAGCTATAAATAGATACATGGGTGTTTATCCACGATCGTCGCACAAGTTGATATTGTAAGTAGTTACTAATTTTATCCATTTTAGTCTAAACCATTGTAACTTAATTTTCGGGGATATGTTTATTTTCCTTTAAATTCTGGGACAATTTCGTCATTTTAGCGTTACTTTTAGTCACATCCATTTTGTCGTTGAGCATTTCCTTTATTATAGCTATTTATGGCATCATTACAATTATGCAAATTTTTGAACACCCCAGCAAGATTTCAGGTCTTGGTAATGCTTTATATATAAATCTCACGCTTGTGCTAGTGTATGTATGTCTCTGTCTCTGTTGTGTTTGACCCTCTACCATCATTGTCCTTAGACAATCCCACCATGTTCAATTCCCCTTGACGCTATACAGACCCACCATGTTCAATTTCTATATGTTAAATTCCCCTTGACGCTAGACAGTCCCACGATTTATTCCCATGTTCAATTTCCCCTTGTCCCTAGACAGTCCCACGATCTATTCCCCTGTTCAATTCCCCTTGTCCCTAGACAGACCCAAACTCTATTCCCCATGTTCAATTCCCTTGTCCCTAGAGAAGCCCAAACTCTATTCCCCATGTTCAATTCCCTTGTCCCTAGACAAGCCCAAACTCTATTCCCATGTTCAATTCCCCTTGTCCCTAGACAAGCCCAAACTCTATTCCCCATGTTCAATTTCCCTTGTCCCTAGACAAGCCCAAACTTTATTCCCCCTTGTCGCTAGACAGGCCGAAAATATATTCCCCATGTTAATTCCTCTTGTCCCTAGACAAGCCCAAACTTTATTCCCCCTTGTCGCTAGACAGGCCGAAAATATATTCCCCATGTTAATTCCCATTATCGCTAATCTTACCCAGGGTTTTTTGCCCATGTTAAATTTCCATTGTCGCTAATCTTACCCAGGGTGGTTTATGTTAAATTTCCATTGTCGCTAATCTTACCCGGGGGGGTGGGTGTCTGTAATGCTAATTCCGATTGTCGCTAATCTCACCCCATTCACTACTCTCGAGTTTCGAAATTTCAACTTGTTTGGCAGCCGGGACACACATACAAATGTTGGTGTATATATATAGCATTATATTTTTAGTTGGCAGCGTGCATGTTTTCTTAAATGATGCAGTGTGGCGATAAGATAATGAAAATGCAAAATGAAAATAGATGATGAGTGAAGTTTCTATAGGAGGATAAGGGACTTAACTCTAACGAAGAGTAAAACATCCGTATCATTTAACATTAGAAAGGCATGCCGTTAATCAAACAGCAGCGCCCCAGTTTTGAAAGGACATATATCAAGTTTTTCTGGTTTTGGGGATTGCTTCGAATTTGATACACTCAAAATATGAGATTATAATAATAATAATAATAATAATAATAATAATAATAATAATAATAATATTAATAATAATAAAAATATTGAATACAGAACTCCAGGTTGCGCATTATTTGCGCATAAAAAAGAATGCACATGAAGGCACGTTAAGGCAGCAACCTACATCCGTGAAAGATATGAATCACCCTGGTCAAAATATGCCACCTAAAATGGTACTATTGTAAACCTGAAATTATAACTCACAATGAAAAACCAAACCTGAAATGGAACGTACCAGTCCACAAAAAGACAGCGAAATCCAAATATACAGACCTGATACTTGTATTTATTAGCTTAATAATATTTGCCATAGCATATTGTTAGACTAACGAGCAGCTTCATTGATAGTTGGAGACTGGTGTTTCTGTGCATGTTTGAACTGACACACAATATTCTTTCTCCATCACTTGGCGACACTACTTAGAGTTGTCTCTCTTAGATCCTTATTGAACAAAATGGCGTTGCACTGCGTCCTCTTGATTCATACACACATTTGCAAACTAAATACCTACCTACACACTGACGCAATAACCCACTAACCAACCGACTTACCTAATTATAACATACCTAATTACATACAAACCTAACATGCATACATACTAAGGCACAGGCATGCATGCATATATACATAAAAACATAGAAAAGAGGAATCACAAATAATTACGTTCAATTACCTCGCGCGGGTTGTTTGTGTTTATCCGCTAAATAATATTCGCCGCAGCATATTGTTAGACAAACGAGCAACTTCAGAGACACTTGAAAGCTTATGCTGCTGTGCAGGGTTTAAGTGAGACACAACTGTGTTCTGTCTCCATCATAGGGTGACACTTTTTTTGAGTTATCTCCCTTAGACCGTTGTTGGACAGAGTGCCTTTGGACTTCATCCCTTGATTCATACACATTTGCAATGTAACTACCTAACTACCCACCTACCTACCTACCTATCAACCTACCTACATAGGAAAAACCATGACTCAGAAATAGTTATGTTTATTTACGCCACACATAACGTTTGCATTTATTACCTAAATAATATTTGACGAAACATATTGTTCGACTAACGACCAATTTCATGGACAGTTGGAAGTTGGCATTGCTGTGGAAGTTTTAAATGAGGCACACAGATGTTCATTCTCCACCATTGGGTAATATTATTTTGAGTTGTCTCCCTTTGACCGTTGTTGGAGAGAATCCCTTTGCGCTTCATCCTTTAGATTCTTACACACATTTGCAAAGAACCTATCTACCTATATACCTACCTACCTGCCTGCCTACCTGCCTGCATCCGTGCGTCGGTCCATCCATCCATCCATCCATCCATCCATCCATTGTGATGACTCGCGAATTCATTTAAAGATATTAGTCAAATGCAAATAATTCTAATATATACTTGATATTTTCATTTTTAGGCTTGTTATTCTTAATTGTTCTTTGTATGTTTTCCTCTCGAATGAATTTTCTTGCTAACGGGACGATACTATCATACACATATGTATGTTCTACTCAGATGTTTCCATTGTTAGGATCTTTAATCCATATCCTTGTTTACCTTGATGAATAGATGCATACTTACATACACGCATGCATGCATGCATACAAACATACATACATACATACATACATCCATCCATTTATACATACATACATACATACATACACACATACACACATACACAAAAACGTACATCCATACATACATACATGCATACATACATGCATACATACATACATACATACATACATACATGCATGCTTTCAAGCATTAGCGCCTATATGTGTCACAGAATTAGGCAAAGAAATAACTTGGTTTTGCCTTAAAAACAATTAGACTATTTCTCGTTGTACATACGTACAACGTTATATAGGGTGAATGTGTTTTTCCAGGTAAGCGGCTGTATTACATGTACCTAGCCACAGATTACTTGTGTCAGGTGTCATGACCAAAATGATATGCACGGGTATTCTACCCCGACTTGTACTCACTCTCCTATGGATTTAAGTAAGACGAATCACGGAAAACCACACTGGTCATTTTTGGATCACGTCAAGGAGTATACACTCTCCTTTATTCTCCAGCCATAGGGGTAAGTGTTAAATTTACATTCTTTTTAATTGATAGGCGAAGCTTATTCGGTTTGTACTGTGTTATCGCGTAATAATGTGTTTATTACAACGCAGATTTTTTTTAAAGTATTATCATATATCTAGAAATTATACAGAAACTATTATGTCCCATTTGGTTTTATTTTAGCTGTTTCTGTGTTGGAAGCTGTTTCTGACTGTGTTTCAAGATGTTTCTGACTGTGTTTGAAGATGATTGTGACTGTGTTCGCAGCTGACTGTTATAGTAGCTGACTATTCTGGTAGCTGACCGTGTTTGTAGCCGTGAATGTCTATGAAATGTTATTGTGAATATAACTAGAGCGGTCCGAAGCTGTACGAAGCCGTCTAAAGTTTCTTGGAATCATCTGGAGCTTCCAGAACAACGTTGTCTGTTGTGATAACATTATCGTGAATCTTAGTCGTGATAAGATTATTGTGAATCTTAGTCCTGATAAGATTATTGTGAATCTTAGTCGTGATAAGATTATTGTGAATCTTAAGTTGTGTCAAAGATTATTTTGAATCTTTAGGTGTGTTAAGAGTATTTTGAATCTTGTGTAAGATTATTTTTTAATCTTAATATAATTTTTGTTCGAGATTTTGTAAATATCTTGTTGAACAAAAATACTGTTTAGGTATGTGCAGTCCACGAGGGTTCTTGGACCTGCACTTCATTTTATTTAATATTTGTTTTGTTTATTTTCGATTGTATTTTTACATCATATATTTATCATTATTAATTTATTCATAAATTTTCATCTTTCCCACATTGTGTTTGTCTTGTTCATTTAGTCCAAAAACCCACTCGGTTACAATTCTGCAACAATATGTATCATCACATCCTTATCTGCTCTCTATATATTTCCGTATATTATAGCTACATTCTTTAAAATACGTTGCTAGTTTATAATGACTTTATACGATGTCAGGTAGCTCAGTGAAACATCAATCTAAATCGTTGGATGCTATGGTGAAAAGGGTCTTATTTTTAAGAAGATTTATATTCTTGCAATCCTCGTGATGTTCATAGTAGATATTATAATAATTAAATTAATGTTGGAAATGTAATCTTACCACCGACGACCAATGACAATGTACTTTTGTAAACATATTTATATGTTTAGTGTGTTGTTTATTCATTACTGTCCGGTTAATGTGTCATTAAGGCTCTTGTGAAAAAAATGACATTAACTGAATGCAATCTTTATTCAGGAGGAAATAATGTCGTCTCAATGCGTGCATATACATACATATATAATACTTGCATACATTCTATTTTTCTGATTGCTTCCGTTATTTCCTCATATTTCTAAGCTATTAAAACAATTAGAGATTGTATGTTTAAATATTAGGGCATGGAAAATAACCACCCAACCCCCAATCAACAACGCTGTTATAGACCAGTATGTGGCGTTAAGAAACCTATTTGCGTTTGAAAATCTAAATAATGAAATTATTTCCAAAAGTGTGTGCAGTTTTACTACATAATACCCTTTCCATTTGTTCTTCCCCAGCACATGCGCATTTCATTTTCCAATCACGTCGCTGTAAATTCTAGAATAAGGTAAATGAAACATTTATATTTATATTTATGTATTTACATGTCGGTAATTATTCTAACTGTATTGTGCTTGTTTTATCTTTTAGCAGGGCTAATACAGAAATACATATATCAAGAACAGATGAAATGAGACGGAAAAAAAATGATGACTAACAGTAAGTCACGTCTATTTTTTTCTATTTATTTTGTCATGCGGTACAACGCGTATCTCTGAAAACATATGTCATCCCGATTTAACAAATCTTTTCCTGATTTAGCAGGATGTGGAACAAATGTAGGTCTTTTAAAGTTTTTGTTATTGCGCGAGTATGTGTACTTGTGTGTATATGTGTTTTATTATAGCACTGTTTTACATTTAAATGGAAGTGTTCTCTAAACGTTTTATGTGCTGTTCGCCAAAATGCAAGCGCTGATAAGTTTATGCAGGATATTTTGCAACTCCTAATTCCTTGTTAGTGATTGAGACTTCAAACCTTGGGGAATGATTTGGAACGGTTTGGTCTGTACGTATCAGACAATACAGCTTGACATCTCCCTGTAAGATGGTGGAGAAAATTGGCATGACTATTAAATGAGGGTACAATGACAGGAAAAGGATATTGAACAAATAAAATCATGAGATTGTGCCATCATTGTATATTGTATGGTACATGCAATTATAAATAATTGTACATGCCTTTTCCCATTAGATATGTTTTAAAAGTCTTCATTTATTTCACTGGGTGGTCCAGTGTACGGTACACGTCAACAACTGCTTTAATCCCGTTCAGTGCTACGTTAAGTTTGTTGAAGGAACAGCTGTTCCATGTGTTTTGAGATTAAATTTTATTAAGCATTCGCTATTGCCAGCCCTAGACCGGGAGTTATCAATTTCGAAGATATAAATGAAAAATCAAAAATAGTAAAAACACATTTTAAAAAAATAGAAAAATGAGTTTAAAAGAAGGCTGAACATAAAAATGCAAAAAAGGAAAAACAAATTTGGGATGCCACCTCGAGTTTCGAAATTTCAACACTTTTATGACAGCCGGAACACATATACAAATGTGGGTGTTTATATATATAGGATTATATGTTTAGTTGGCAGCGTGTATGTTTTCTTAAGTGATGCAGTGTGACGATAATGAAAATAGATGATCAGTGAAGTTTCTACATGAGGATAAGATACTTCACTCTAACAAACCGTTAAACATCCACATCTTTTAACATTACAAAGGCATACCGTTAATCAAACAGCAGCGCCTCAATTTTGAAGGGACATATATAAAGTTTTTGTGGTTTTGGAGGTTGCTTAGAATTTGGGAATTTAAGAACCGATGTAAAGCGCTGTTATTTTTGTATTTATTGATGCATACAACCTACGATTGATACACTCAAAACTGAGTTTATAATAATAATAATATTAATAATAATAATAATATAAATAATAATAATAATAATAATAATAATAATAATAATACAATATTGAATATAGAACTATAGGTTGTCCAGTAATCGCGCATTAAAAAGAATGCACATGAAGGCACGATAAGGCAACAACGTACATCCGTGAAAGATATGAATTACCCTGGTCAAAATATACCACCAAAATGGTACTATTATAAACCTGAAACCATAACTCACAACGAAAAACCAAACCTGTAATGGAACGTACCAGTCCACAAAAAGACAGCGAAATCAAAATATACAGACCTGATCTAGTAGAAAGAAATAAAAACTGAAAACATTTCTAGATCATTAACATATTGGCACATGCTGACAGAAATATGTCAATAAAATAAAAGGAGTTTATTTCAAAATGCAAAGATCATGAGAAAGAGGTCAAGAGAGTGTGGAACATTAAAGAGGAAAATATCAGCATTGAACATCATTGGTGTGGAACTAATAAATAAAGAGATAAAGTACAAAACGAAAATGTTCATTGAAAAGTCAATATCGACTAAGTACAGAACGACATTGTTGCTTCGCACAACACATATTAAAAAGACATTTCTCCATCTGAGAATTAGAAATCCCAAGGTTAACGGCGTAAACTCTGATCAAACTGATAACACTTAGTTGAAGAATCAAATATTAATAACAATAGTAGAAAGAAGTATGAACATCACCATCGGCATTTTTTTTTTTTTTTTTTACATCCAGAATCAATATCAGTATCATAATCGTCAACATAAGTAGTTTTTGTTTGCTTTGTTAAATATCATCGAAAATCAAGCACAGCCCCTCCATTGCATGATATCTTCAGCTATAACTATATTCAACACGGCTAAAGCTGTTGCAAATTCGTATATGCCATTCTCTACTTTTTTCCAGTATTGCTACTACTACTAGCATTAATTTTATTACTAGAACAAGTTCAACTAGTACATGCTAATATATTTCAAAATTACTTGTTTATGTATGATCCACCTTAACTTGTGTTCTGCATGATTTACCGCGTTTACATTAAAACAAACGTATTAATATGTTGCACTTGGTGACCAGATGTACAGAGGGTTAAAAATCCTGCTGATTCACTTCAGTTTTATTTGTGCCGTAAAACGGAGTATGCAGAGGATGCTCTTAGTGTAATATAATCAAATCACTGCCGCGTATTTATCACATATTCAACTATGATTGCAAATATTGCTTGTGGTCTAAAGTTGACATTGCCCGGGGTGGGAGTGGAGACAAGCGCCCCAATCCTCAGAAAATACCCCATACGGCTTGCGTCTCTCATTGCATCTGTCAACTAAAATCCATCTCCTGGCCTTCGCGAGTGGCTTAGATTTGAAGCAGACCAAGTTTTCCACTAACAGGAGAAGGGGTGAAGGCGGGTAACTGGCGCCTTAAAACCAGTTGCTTCGGGTAGATGGGACTCGTAAACCTTGGATGGTAGCTCATCTAGGAGAAGGAAAACTCCGATTTCAAACCTCTGCTGCCTTGTGGCTAAACCCACTCATGGGAAAGGCTAAGGGAGTAAACCCAGACAGAAAATCCGGATTCGGATTCCCTAAGGCGGTCTGACATTGACTTCAACGTCACTCCGGCAACTCCTGCGACGCCGTTGGTGCCAAGCTGTATCGGCATTCGTCGTTCCACTGGACCCACCAGCTGCGTGGAGATGGGGGATCTGCTGCATTGGCAACAGCTGATTCTCCATACCACCCTGCCCAGGCTTCATAGCTCCATTGGAGAGGACACTCCAGCGTCGTCGTACGGCGTCGGCACAACACGAGAAGTTGCAGTTTACCTGTTCTAAGTCAAAGCTCGATTGGCGTAGAGCTTGGCTTCAGGGGTTACTTCTGACGGTGGGAGAGATCACAAGGTCGCACTGGACAGCTACCGCCCGCCTCAAGCTGGGCAGCCCCCAGTCAGTAAGGTGCTGCCCGCCATGGCCTGCCTGTTTCACTTGGTGCGTGGAGCTTAGAGAACCATCTCGACAAGTGGGCCACAAAACTCCGCACCAGGAAAGATTAAAAGAAGAAATAAGAAGACTCCAACTCTTCGTTTTGCAACCTGCAACATCAGGACCATGTGTCCTGGATTGACCGCTGACGTATAGCAGATCGACGATGCACGGAAGACTGCCTTCATTGACAGAGAACTCTCCCGACTGAACATCGACATTGCCTGCCTCCAGGAGACCCGACTGGCTGACAGCGGCACCATCAGGGAAGCCAGTTACACGTTCTTTTGGCAGGGGAAGCCCTCGGATGAACCTAGACAGCATGTTGTAGGCTTTGCCGTAAAGAACGCGATAATCTCCTTCATTGAACCTCCATCATCAGGTACTGAGAGAATCCTTGCCCTCCGGCTTCCAACATCATTAGGCCCGGTCAACATCTTCAGCGTGTACGCCCCAACCCTCTGCTCCACCCACGAGGAGAAAGACAAGTTTTATGAGGCTCTGGATCAGGCAATATCCAGTATTCCCAGCAAAGAAAGCCTTTGCTTACTAGGAGACTTAAACGCTAGAGTGGGAGCTGACAACGAGGTCTGGTCCACCTGTCTCGGCTTTTACGGAAGGGGCAAGATGAAAGAGAATGGTCAGCGACTGCTGAAGATGTGCTGCTCCCACAGCCTATGTGTGACTAACACTTTCTTCAAATGCAAGGAGATTCACCAGATGTCGTGGAGACACCCACGTTCACGCCACCGGCACCAGCTAGACCTCGTCATCACCAGGCGTGCAGAACTGGCCAGTGTCCTCCTCACCCGCAGCTACCACAGTGCCGATTGCGACACGGACCATTCCCTCATGGCCAGCAAGGTTCGAATATTGTCCAAGTAGCTGCACCACGCCAAGAAGAAGGGTCACCCACGCATCAACACCCGCTGTGCACGCAACCCAGAGAAAATACAGTAGTTCATCAGCATACTGAAGCAAGCCCTCACCAAAGTGACACCTGATGACACCATTGACTCCAAGTGGTTCCATATCCGTGACTCTGTGTACAATTCAGCCATCACAGCTTACGGGAAGAGGGAGCGAAAGAATGTCGACTGGTATGAGGAAAACTGGGACGAGATGAGGCAAAGAGGAAAGCACTCCTGGCATACAAGGCTGCACCTAGCCCCTGAACACTACAAGCCCTCAGGATTGCAAGCAACAACGCCCAGAAGACCAACCCACGCTGTGCCAACACCTATTGGCTGAGCCTTTGCAACAGTATACAGAGAGCTGCCGACACAGGGGATGCAAGAGGAATGTATGAGGGCATCAAGAAAGCGACAGGCCACCCCAGCTACAAGACAGCTCCCTCAAGTCCAAGACGGGCGAAGTCATCACAGATCAGGGGAAACAACTGCAGCGATGGGTTGAGCACTATCTCGAGCTATATGCAACCCAAAACAATGTCACTGGAACTGCCCTGGACGCCATTCCAGACCTGCCTGTCATGGAGGAGCTAGACACACAGCCCACCCTAGAAGAGCTCGGAAAAGCCATCGATTGCCTTGCCTGTGGGAAGGCTCCTGGAAGCGACGGCATTCCGCCTGAAGTCCTCAAGAGCGGAAAACCAGCACTGCTCCAGCCCCTACACACACTACTCTGCCTTTGCTGGGAACTTGAATACATCCCACAGGACATGCGTGACGCCAACATCGTCACTTTGTACAAAAACAAAAGGAGACCGTAACGACTGCAACAACTACCGGGGCATCTCCCCCCTCAGCTTTGACACGCTTGCAGATCCTAGCCTTCCGCGTCTACCCAGAGTCCCAGTGTGGATTTCGAGCCGGCAGGTCAACTGTAGACATGATCTTCTCACTACGTCAGCTGCAGGAGAAGTGTCGCGAGCACCAGATGCCCCTCTATATTGCCTTTATAGACCTGACGAAGGCGTTTGACCTGGTTAGTCGGAGTGGTCTCTTCAGACTCCTGCAGAAGATCGGCTGCCCCCACGTCTGTTTGCTGTCATTATGTCTTTCCACGAGAACATGCACAGCACAGTGTGCTTCAACTGCGCAACATCTGAAGCCTTCCCAGTCATCAGCGGAGTCAAACAAGGCTGTCTCCTTGCGCCGACGCTCTTTACCATCTTCTTCTCCATGCTTCTCCAGTACGCATTCAAGGACTGCAGCGAGGGAGTGTACATCCGTAACAGGGCTGACTGCAAGCTGTTCAACATAGCCCGTCTCTGTACTAAGTTTAAAGTCACAGAGGTACTCATCCGTGAATTGCTCTTCGCCGACGATGCAGCCTTGACATCACACACAGAAGATGGACTTCAGCAGCTGGTATGCCGCTTCTCCCATGCTTGTAAGGAATTTGGACTGACCGTCAGTTCGAAGAAAACGAACGTCATGGCGCAGGACGCAAACTCCCCTCCCTCTGTCACCATCTTTGGGTACAACTTCGAAGCTGTCGAGAACTTCACATACCTCGGGTCTAACATCTCCAACTCACTCGCCATTGATTCTGAGGTGAACGGCAGGATTGCCAAGGCAGCAGCAGTGATGGCCAGACTTAATCAGAGAGTCTGGAACAACCCCAACATCACCGAAAAGAACACACTGCGTGTCTACCAAGCCTGCGTGCTCAGCTTACTTCTCTACAGCATCGAAACATGGACCACCTATGCAAGACACGAGAGGAAACTTAACAGCTTCCACCTGAGATGTCTGCGGCGCATTCTGCACATCCAGTGGCAGGACAAAGTACCCAACACAGAGGTTCTTGAACGCGCCAACATGAACAGCATGTTCGCCATTCTCGGCGAGAGGCGCCTTGGCTGGCTTGGCCATGTCAAGAGAATGGACCCAAGCCGCATTCCCAAGGACCTGTTATATGGGGAGTTAGCAGAAGGTACACGACCAACTGGACGACCACATCTGCGCTACAAAGATCTTTGCAAGAAGGATATGAAGACGGTGAACATCAATGTCAACGACTGGGAGAGCTGTGCAAACAACCGTTCCAGCTTGCGTCTATCTGTCAGGCAGGGAGTTCAAAACGCAGAGGAAGAGAGAAAAATAAAACAAGCTGAAAAGAGAGCTAGAAAGAAGGATAAACAAAAGCTTACTTTGGAGCTACGCCATCGTCTCCCGTAGACTGATGGATGCCAAGATTGCTCATAAAGCATCGATTTTAAAACGTAATATTTGGTCAAAAGACATTTCTTACCCTTTTCTAATCCATTAGCCTGTATCGCTTGTACATTGATGCACCAACTAGTCGATAACGCATTACATTGTTCATGTTACTGAATTGAGCGCAATTTTTGATTAACTTTAATTTCTTACATATGTTATTATCATAGCTTTCTTGCTTGCTTTAAGCTCTTAATAGTCTCTTTCTCTTTGTGTTATTTCGGAGTTTCATAGGGTTATTATTTGTCTTTTCCTTCATTAATAGCGTATCTTTCTATGTTCCTTACCTTTTCCAGATTGCAGTATAATTTTCTATCTACTTATATCTTTCTTGACATATAATAAATACATTGTGAGTGATTCGTTATTGTTTATTGATTTACGCATCGTACGGTCAATTTACATTGTCAGCATGTTTAATAAACGCTGTGTTGTATACTAGCTTTCCCATGAACGCTTTAATTTTCCTACTAATATTCCATGAAAAACGTGGGAAAATGGGATAACACATTATATTGTTATTCCTGCGATTCCTAAGTTAACAGATATTATTCCGATCCCACAGGAAGCTGTTGCTATGCTGACATCCAACCAGAGAAACACAAATAACAAAATCCTCAACACCCATCCAAAAATACCATGTATGTTGTGTTTGCGTGTTCTTCGAGCACTCTTGTAATGGTTGATCTCTATAATAAAATTATAATGAATCTCGTTGATCTTGTACAAACAAAATTTAATGCCATCATCATAATATAAAAGTTAAAAGGATAATGAATCAAGTTGTTTTTCTGTTAACCACTCATAAGCCACAATTATTGTATGACTTTTGGATATATTAGTAGTGCGTTTCTCGTTTTTTCTCCCATTTATATGTACGAAACAGGTTGGAAAATTACACTTCCCATTTGTGTCTATGGCATCCCTGCATCACTTGAAAATAGTTTGTGTGGTGTAATTTATTTAACCGGTTGTGGAGCACTGTTTTTTTTAATCAGATGGAAGAAAAACTCCTTGAATTATAAAATTTCCAAACTTATGGCAACAACCACACCACCTAACAAGAAGTACATTTTGTCAGAGCTACCTTCATATTTTTCTCTCTGTTGTATTATGTCGTTTGTATGCTTCTTACTCTTGTTTTCAGCTCTTGCTTTGCTAAATTGTGGTAAAAGTATTTCAAGTTCCCTGGTTATTTAAAGAAACTTATTCGATTATTTTTCCGATCTAAAATATCTTGACATTTGCTCTTTATTATCTAATAAAATTAAAATTTAAGTAGGTATCATTCTAACACTAGCTTTAAAGTAGCAAATACTGTTTTGCGAATCATTTAGCAACACATTTAAAGTGTGTTATTCAACTCAACCTTGCATTAACTGACTTGAAAGGCGAATATAGTGCACATTTAATAGTGCAATTCAATTGAAGAAAATATGAAAACACAATAATGAAAGCTAAAAGATGCTATAGATGCATAATGATGATTTCATAGAGTTTAAAATAAAAAGGTTAATGTAAGTGATGTACAACACTTGTATAATTTCTTGTAAAAATTAAATTTGGTACCATACAACCTCATTTTTGTCATATGCTGTTTACTAGGGACGCCACTCTCCAATTTGGGTTGAATGTTCCTCGCTTTTTGTGTTCATATTACATATATTGTGGCAAGTATTACAATCATGCTGATATAAACAATATTGTAAAGGCTGTACATGGAGTTGTACATTCGGGAATAGGTTTTCACAGTGCTGCTTTTGCCGATATATCTATCTGTTCGTTTATATGCATAATAACGTGATCAGGTACCTACCAATATAGAATAATGTTCCCACATAGTGCGAGACTATCATGTTTTTCATATATGAAACATTAATATCGAATAAAGGAACATAGCGGCACTAAATGATAGTATCATTTTATTAGCATGTGAGCGATTGATTTAATTATACAAACATTTCTAACTCTCTTACTTACATTGCATATTTTTGTACTAAATCTTTGTACATGACTAAAGTTGCATTCCAGTATTTATACATTACGCCCTCCGACCAAGCATAAGCCGCCAAATGTTCGCAGGGTTTTTCTCCCTGAAAGCATTTTAGAGCATTTGCTTCACTATTATCAACATTTCCAAGAAAGTGAAATGAAATATTACTTGACTGATTCGGAAGAACGCCAAATAAATAAAAATCATCTACCCAATAGAACGGAATATTTTTTGCAGTTTCGTACATTTCTAATACAATGTTCCTAAGCATCAGAACGAACGCACCAGTGCAGTATTGTAGTGGGCTGCGTTTATAATCTGGAAAATAATCGGGATCTACCGCATGTCTTCCTTTTCGATCAATATATGCATCTGTAATAAAGCGACAAGCAATTATTCTTTGTCCTTCTTGATATTTAGGTAACAGTTCGCGAATAACGAGAAAGATATTTACAAATACATCATCATCAATTTTAAGAATAAATTGTGCCTTTTCACAATATGTAACAATCCATCTATAGCCAAGAATTCCTTTATGAGTTAGGTTATGGTAATCATCAATAAAATCACCTTGGACAATATCTTTGAATGCTTCACTTTCTATCTTGAGAGCTTTCTGCGAAGTGTTGCTTTTGGTGTTTCCTATAAGAAATACTATCCGGGCTGGATGATTTTGTAATAATCGTGGATTAGCCCATGTCTCTCTGAGTGCTTTTCGTCGGTCAAAATTGAGGACAGCGGAATGTACCATTATCAAAAAAGTAAGATTATCCGTATCTTTACATATATTTGGGCTATTTATTAAAAAGCTAGAGTTAAAAGTTAGAGGATAAAAAGTGTAGTTCGTATATTTTATTTTTTCGCCATTTTTCGTCCTGATAATGAATGGTCCTGCAGGGTTTCGCTTTACTGGATATGGTATCCACGCGTTTTGTCCTGGAATCATCATGTCATGAGATGCATAGCTACTTCCTGTGCCACTTGCATTATTTTGTGCCGCATCTGTGTGCGTGTTATTAGATTTGCCTGAATTGTTAAGATGAGCATCTTGATTTGGGTACTCGTATGCTAACGATCTATTTTTGACAGAGGTTCTGTTGCCCATGATATACATATCCACAAGACAAATATATATAATTATAATGACACATATAATTGCAAAAGAAAGCATCAACTTCTTGTAGACTCTGATGCACACATTTGACATTTTCTTCGGGGTATTTCAAAGGTATCTGAAAATATATGTATAAATAAATAGATTGTATATAGACATACCTTTTTCTATTTATCTTTAATATTTCGTGAGGGTTTCTTTAGTTAAATGCTGAAGCATATAAACACCTAATAGATTATCCTTTATTTAAGTATAGTATGGTCTGTAACACCCACATACCTACGAGTTTAATTGGAACAAGTTTTTATTTTTCCGATGGTAAAATTGTCTGGAGCGTCTTGGATTTATTGTATGTTCTAAATGATGAAATACTATAAACCAAGAATTTAATCTATTTTATCACCACATAGTGTACATGCAGCAAAAAGTGCTGGATTAAAAATAATACTACTAATACTACTATTACTACTACTACTACTGATACTAATGATGGTAATATTACTACTGCTATTATTACTACTAATTGTACTACTAATACAATTACTACTGCTACTACTACTATTAGTACTACTGCAACTAATAGTTAGAGCTTATTCTAACAGGAAAATAAGCTAAGTAAAATCCTCATAATTGTTTTGTTGCCATTACTTCTATGCAATACTTCGAATGTAGTCTTTTAGATTTAATTTGCCACCTCTTTAAAATATGCATATACTGAAAATATTCAAGGAACCAGTCTTTAAAGGTCACAACATACATTTAAATGGTTGTTGTTTTCAAGGATGTGGAAAGAGCCCGACGTAACTTTATAATTCAAAAGAAAAGAGTCTCGCAGATATAGACGTACAGTTTATGGCGACGTACAACATTAGTAGAAGTCTCTTGCAGCGTTAAAAATAACATTCAATGAATATTGTGTACTGCCGCCATCATTTATGATAGATAGGTTGCTAGGACCAAAATAAGGACTAATTAAGAAAAGTAATAAGTTAAGCCGGCACAGATTAAAGACAACATCAATGCAAAGAGCAAAGCACTGACAACAACTACCAAGTTAGGCCGTGTATATACAGTTGTGGAACTATATATAACAATACACTTAATTAGTGGTATGGTTCCATTCATCTTGCGGACCCTTAAATGCTCAGTGGATAAAGTGCCAGATACACAACCGAAAGGTTGCGGTTCTAATCCTACTATCAGACCAGCCTAGGTTAGATACTGTTGTGGCACGTTACCCCAATTGCCTCGGCACTAATAGCCTAATTGTGTTAAAATAGCGTAAAGCTCCAAACAAACATCAATTTTCCTGTTTTCCGAATAGAAAAGTTCTCGTTGATTTTAGAACCAATGCTTATGTGGCTACCGACACCATATGCGGAATAACTGATATAACAGAATTATAATAAATAAACCGCCCGGTTCAAGCTAAGGACAAATATATCAAAATTCAACTCTACGACCATTGCAACTGAGGTTACACTTGAACTATCCCATAATATGTACAAAGCCGTCGATCATGCTTGCTTGCCACTGAAAGTAAAATATAGTGTTTGTTCAACAAATAACATCCACTAAATATATAAATCTTCATGCGTAGTATTTTCAGTGAGAGGTTGGAATGAGGTTGATACGGCGCAGTGATACGTTTAATTCATCTGGACGAACATACGAATCGTACCCTTATGTGATATTGTCCTGAAAGTTCTAGTAGGTAATGCATTAAATTGGTTCTTAATCTTTGCTTTGAGAAATATATAAATACATATTCAATACAACTCACAGCGACATTTTTGTATCCGTTTATTGGCCATCACATATGTATTGTATTTGAATACAAGTTGTTAAGTATGGTTGTGCCATCTTGTGATTGGTATTAATTTAAGAGCTTTAAATATTTTACACACTGTTAACGCTTTTCGCCAATAAAACATATATAGATATTATAAACATTACAAGCTGTATTTATATTTCATGCATGTAAGGATATATGAATTTGAAACACATCCCTTTATCATATGCTCAGCAAACATTAAAAATCAGTCCCAACCGGTTGCCTAAACGTGGATGTACTGGCTTTATCCCATGTGCGTAAAATATGAAAATTGTATAATATGAATCATCATTGAGACTAAAACTATGACAGTTGTCTCCTCTGAAAAGAATTTAGAGTAGGGTTACTTTCATATACTTCGATTATTGTTTAATACCGAAGCTTGCAAGTTTATAATATACATATAGCAGGACAGTTGTACTAACATAATGAAAAAATAAATCATTTGTATCCCACAATTTGGATACTAAATGTTGGACATAATAGCGGATCTCTGCTGCTAAAAAGTTATTGTCTATTTCATATATGTATTACGTGGTCCATGATATCAAATATTAGTTGGTGAATACTAAATAGAAACTGAAGTTGACTTTTTCTTGATAAGAGTTTTGCATTTAGTTGGGTTAATACTTTATTTAAACACATTATGGTAGAAACGAATATGAGATGATGCATCTAATTCTTACGTAATTTGTCACGTGCATTATTGAAATAAAACTCATTTTCCAAACAAACGCCGACAACAAATTTAATAACATTCAAAGTTTAAGAAAAAGTGTCAGAACTTTTGATCATAATTGTGACAAGTCAAGCGAGCGTAATACAATGGTCGAACATTTTGGATAGCTTGCTGAGAATCAAACTTAAAGATGATATTATTTCTTCTCGTGCCGGACGCAAACATATTTATGGCGTAGAACTATTAACTACATACGTCAATTAGAGCTAAAGAAAACGGTTTATAAATATTCGTTGTTTGTGAGACATGGATATAGATTTAAATATTGACCAATTACTCTTATGGTAAATTAAAGATAACATGAATCAAGTGTTCCACTTATATTACAGCAACTTGTAATCACACTTTCAAATTTCTTGAACAATGCGATTTTAAATTATATAATTTCTTAAACATCAAAACCAAAACTAAATCTTTCGTTAGAATTATTTCATTGACACCAACCTTAAAGGCTATTCGTCATTAGTCAACATGCATCATTTAAGATGTTAAGTAAGTGAACTCTGAGGCTTGCACTGTTGTCGCTGAAAATATATAAAATAGTATAACTTCACAAAATAACCTGTCATTCTAATTAGATTACACAGATGGTCTTACCTGCTTTATCATATGAGCACAGAATAACACTACTCGTGGGTCTCGTTTTCTACAGGTCTACTTAGAGAAGTGAAGTCATAGTAACGTCCTGGTTATGAAATTAACTGAAGCAAAGTTCGCATGCACGTAATGCTTTACATTTTCTGACATTCAAAATCCGGTTTACAAACAATAATATCGCTTTTCGAACCAGTTATATTGTTTCCATCAAAAAGAGTCCACATGCAAATACAATGACCAGTTTTCCGGAAAAACCTATGGCCATGTAAACATATGTTAATCATCTATTTGGAAAACCTACATAAGGACGTATTTGTTTAAAGTCATGAACAAAGTGAACTTCTAGTCAAGTTCTCTTAAGCAGCGTCATGGTGTACATGTCAGAATAGCTCCATTTTCTTTTATTATCACGCCAGCATGAAACGTCTTGCCCATGTTTCTTATCTGTCTCTGTCTATGGTTTCAATACGTATTGGTGGTTGACTTCATCATCGACCTCAAAATAACAATAATTATAATAATAATAATTATAATAATTATAATACAATTACAGCATTAATAATATTAATAAAGCATTAATAATAATAATAATAATAATAATAATAATAATAATAATAATAATAATAATAATAATAATTGTGCTGGCAGTAGTGATGCTTAGCCATTGTCGTAGATGGTGATGGTTTTTGTCTTCAGTAGTATATCGTATATGATGAGTTAATATTTTAACATCAAAAAGCTTAAACAACCGAATTCCTCTCCAGTTTTGTCCTCTAGTAATGTTACAGGCTCTGTCTTTTCGTCAATTCTTCAATCTTTTTCCATTGAAATTTAAAACAATGAAAACAACACTCGTTTATTTCATGTGAGATCTTTACTAAGGAATTTACTAACTCAAGATCTTGAAGCCACATACAAACTTGATTATAGTTATTCAATAACACTAACAATCAAAAATTATATTGGAAAACCCATATTAGAGGAAATTACACGAAAACATGTTCCGTTTTCACGTATCAAATGCTGGTGAGATTGTATTTCTTAAAACATACTTAACAACTGCCATACTATGTTAAACGTTGCACATAGAATATATTATGCTCGTATGCCCCACGTATTTGGATCAAAAGAAAACAAAATCATTAATAAAACATATGCACATGACACATATGCATTAACATAATGCTAGTTTTTTAAATAACCATGTGATCTAAGAAATACCCTGAAATATTTTTTTTTTTAATTATGCGCCAAACCATGACTAGTAATTGTATTACACTTGATGCAAAATTATTCTGTTTGGATATTTTTAAACATGATTAGATTACATATTAATTCAACACGCAAAACAATAGCACCATTTTGATTCCATGTTTCATTCAAGAGTTATAATCGTGTGAAAGATAAATTACATAATGTTAATCATAGTTGACAGTTCTGAGGCACAAGCGAATTCCTGTCGGTACCATACATACAGTAAGGATCATTGCTAGTCCTAACGGAATGCGTGCTACATTAAGACAGCATAAAATATATTGTAAAGTATCGTGATATAGGACAAAAAATGTTGAACATATGATCCTAGCATACTTGAAAAAACATTTGACTAATGAGGTTGGGCCTTAATAAATGAGTACGTATCAAATGAACATGCGGATATTTATATTGTGCCATGGAAGCATTTTGTGGTACATTTATTATTATTATTATATATATATATATATATATATATATATATATATATATATATATATATATATATATATATATATATATATATATATATATATATATATATATATATATAATGTCCTGGTGAGTGGCTCAGATGCGACTTTTTGCTCCACATTTCCAATAAGAAAGGTAAGTCTTTGAGGGCGTTTTCAGGCATTGTTCTTTGTAGTTTTCGTATTAATGTTGTAGACTCCTTACAGTTAACAGATGCTTGCTGACATAATAATAGGGACGCTTTAAAAGTGCATCGTCAAAGGATGAGACTGATGTGTTGTTTAATTATGCTTGTCTACTATTTTTGTTTTATGTCGATCAATCACTTACATATCTGAATATGTGAATGTGTACAAATGCCTGCTTGAAAATGTAGTAGTTTTGTTGCTAGTCTCTAAGATGATTAGGAATATAGAACTGGTTATGTGTTGTGTATATAATGTACATAAACGACACTATACGTCAAGGTATAACATTATGCAGGTATTATAACTTTTGAAGCTGCTAGTTGCTTAAAATGGTTGATGCTATGGTAAATCGAATATTGATATATGGAGTCAAATTATGCAGATGTGAATACTCTCGCATATAAAAATGCAACCTTCTGCAATATATTGTAATAGCTCTATCTATTGAAAGCTCTTTATGCTCCCAAGAAACATAAATGGCTTAGTAATATAATCGGGTTGATACAGAAGCTTGGAAGAGACAGGAATTTCCGGTTTTTTATATAGAAAATTTGACCTCACTCAGCCATCAACTCTTAACCACTTTCAATTGTTTCTGAAAGATTGCACATCTATATATGACACTCCACCACCATATTTATTCGTGTTGACAAAAGTATGGCTTTGTTTTGAGAATATTTGGTTAAAAAAAAATGCATTCAGGGCTCGCTACATAACCATCAACAGTGTTTAATTTTAATGAAAAGCTGGGTAACTACCACTCTCACAAATGTGACAGAAAAGATCGACTGCGATCACTACATTTGAAATTGTAGGGCTAAAGCTGTATTACTATCGTTTTGAAAGATACATAATATGGAAGGGAAAATCCTAATCAAATTGAAACCTGTAGGATAAGAATTAAATCATTGTGAAACTACTTTTATGAGAGAAAAGAAGTACTATGCAGTCTATACCGCAGTGAAGCAATCTACAATAAACTGAGTTAGTTCTATTAAATTACTAAAAATAAACTCACTGAGTATGAACAAGTATGGGGCTAAGGTCTCTTAATACTTGGAGAATGCACTACAACGTTAACAATTATGCATAATAATCCAAATATTGATGTCATTACGTACAAGGTCCAACACATGTTTCGGCACTACCATGATGAATTATTTTATAGATACCTTTTAATTCGGTCTCCAAAATGCAGAATTCACAGTTAGAAAAATCTTAGCATAATAATGTTAGTCCCGAAATAGGAAATGATTTGCCTGACTTTTCCAATTATAGATCAGTCCAGTTCACTGAATATCGACTATACAATATTACATAAAGGCATTGTAAATGTACGAAAACAATATTTCTAGGACTACATATTTTTCAAGGGTTGCTGACGAAGGCCAGAAATGATTTTGTTAAGATAGATACAGAGGTCAAAATATCGGACTGCTTTGAAAATGAATATTTTGTTAGCCAGTGGTATTGGACATTTGTGATATGAATAATTTATACGAGTTAGGTAGGAGGCGAATAATGCAACCAGTTCTAAACTTGGGAAAGATCCAGCCATTGCATCATTATGCTTGATGCATGAAATTGTGAATTAAAAAGAAAGTTTGGAGAAAAAAAAAAAAGAACATTGAATAAGTGTGACAGACTTTTTGTATGACCTAATGGTCAAAACATATGTATAGTAGATTACTAGAAACTAGTGTCTATTAAAATATATAGCTGCATATTTTATTATTTATTTCGCAGATAATGGTTAAGACAATTGATGGAGTAACAAGAATCAAGATGAGCGCTGGCATTATTTTCTAGCCGTAGTCTAGCTAGTTACTGTCATTTTCATCCAGTGGGTACTGTTATTTTCATTCAGAACGACAGCAGAGCATTCCTTATGTTTGTTAAAGTATTGTTGAAAATTTGAATGTAACAAACCTATGGGGGTATGTAGTATAGTGTATAATATTTATATATTTTTTTTATTACAAGATCAAACACACGTATCAAACATTGTCTCGTATTCTTTTTTTGCAATTTTAGGTAGAAAATATTCGTATTAAAGATAATACATAATTAGACATTCTCTATTTAAAGGCAAACATGTAGATAATTATATATATATATATATATATATATATATATATATATATATATATATATATATATATATGTGTGTGTGTGTGTGTGTGTGTGTGTATATACATGTATATATATATTAGTATTTTCATATATAATTCCACTTCATACGAACTAGCAGTTTCCCATCATGTGCTTGGCTGCAAATGGTCATTTGATATTGGTTTGGAAGTTTTACACATCAGTATATCGTGGGGTCTAATTTTAATTTAAAATTAGTTTACATTGCTGTTTTTTGCTGTATCAGCTCTAAGAAGCATCACAATATTAGCAACAACGACAACAACAAATGCCAGGACACACGCTGCAATTGCAGATTTCATTTGGCAGCGGCAAACAAAATCAAACATTTAATTCATTCACAAGTTCTTTCTGCACCCGAATAATCAAGGTTATTGCAAAGAAAATGTATCGGAGGCGTTAAGAGCAAACATGCCTTCAACAATCAATGCAAATTTGCTAGACATCGCGTTTTTAATTAACTGTTCATTATGGTCATGATATATAACTAATAGCAGTAACCTTCATAAAGGATAAATTGAAATTATTTTGGACGGTTGGTGGACATGAAGACTAAACTATAAGGTATATTTACACAGTAAATGTCAAGGTGACCATCATAAAGTTTTATGTTTCTGATTTGATACGGGCTGTATTATCTTCATCTGGCAAGGCATAGTTTCACATCGATAATAGCTGTTATGAATCGACGACCCATGGTTAGAGAAGATGAGGCTCGATATGCCAATGTAGTTAATGAAATAAAGGTAACATCTAATTAAACATCGAATGCTTTATTGTTGGAATCAGCTGTTTTGACGTCAGAAAGGCAGTATACTGGAATTATAAGGATTCAATGATTATGACTTTGCATTTATCATATTGTTTACATAATTGCTCCCTAGGTTAACATCTATAAATATTCAGTAGTGATCATTAAGCACCAGTGACTTACACTTAATAAGCATATCAGTACCTGACACACATAAGCAAATACATGAACACCTCCACACTAATATATATATATATATATATATATATATATATATATATATATATATATATATATATATATATATATATATAAGACATATAAAACGCTCGATTAGGGTTAGAAATGCTTTGACATAGCAATCGTTGCATAATTTGCGGTTGTATCAGCCTTCAATGCTATGTTCACATAGTCTTTTGTATACACCAGTCCACATTGAATATATGATGGCCAGATGCATACTTATTGTAGTTGTTGACTTTGATTTGAACGTGAACACTAGATATATAATTTAAGCTTTCACATAGTAAAGATAATAAGGATATATGTTACTGTTGATCTGATCATGCATATAAACATGGATGATTTTTTGTTCATGTGCACATTTATTCATTTGTACAGATACATCCATATGTGACATTGGAGGTTAATGAGATATTCCTTTTGTAGATGCGTATGTTTACAACCCTCAGACATGTGGTGCCTGTTTTTATTTATAAGACGCAATATAGACATCACGTGAAAAACGGATACACTATAAATACGTCCGCATAACTGCTTATATAAAAATTAGAACATTATTGTAGCGGAATATTTATGGGTAAGTTGCATATTTTATTTGATCATTTCTGCTATTTTCACTCTAAAGATGAAATGGGGAATACTTGTGTGTGCATGTGTTCGAGTGTACGTTCAGATAAATGTTAAGTGTCGTCTGTCACTTGCAACGTTTTAGTATATGTTTACTTAGATAATATCGCTAGAGAGGGTGGGGAATGTAGCGATGCATTATTGATGCTCTCATAATTCGTGCACACTTTCAGTGATTGAAGTATCGCAGAACAAATTAGCTATCTTTAAAATACTGAATCCGCTTGTGGTGTGACATCAATATCGCATTTGTTTTAAATACAAAATATATCAAATGTGTGTTTATTTTACGTGAATAAGGACAAACTGTTTTCATTCAAATATAATGCTTTAAATACGGAACTTCTCCTCAAAGTACAGATCCGATTGAAAGTTTTACCTTTTTAAATTTTAAGTTTGAATTAATTTGACAGTGGTAAATATAAATTGCTGATATTAACTTTCAAGAGGGCTTATCTTTATTTGCTATTGTACCAACATGTGTAAAATTCACAATCGTCTGTTTCATGTGATGTATGGCAGTTGTCGATGATTGTGAACCATCATATGTAGTAAAAGCTACGAGACAACGTCATACTTTTATTTTACTCGCCACTCTTAATTATACAATTTCCTTATAACAAGTCAATGTCATCATTTCTCATATCTAAAAACTCATGTAATCATAGTGCCTGGTGATATCAATCATATATCAAAGCAAAAATATCACTATTTATAAAATCTTAAAATGTAGTGAATAAAAGATTAAAAAGCAAAAACAAGCTGATTATCTTGTAAAATATCTGCAAATTGTGCCTGCCAATTGCTATACAATATATGAACGATGCACAACATATATAAACATACCAAAACTATCTTACTTGTTTCATGAAGAAGGTCAAATCTATACTAGAACAGAGAAAACTGGGGTAACCTGCAAGGGAGGTGACTTATCAAGTAACATAACATGTTTGGACCAATCTTTGTAGACTGAACCACATCAGTTGGGAAACTTAAACAATGCAATTCAATCCCCAGATTCATCTCATATGCTGTTAAAACAATATGCATGGTTAATATATTTTAAGAACATTAAGAAGGTCACCTTTGCATCATTTTCACATTGGCCAGCACATATTATTGCCGAACCGGCTGATAGTTGGAGAAATTTCTTTTGCTAGTGATTGTAACCTGCATAAAATCAAATTTAAAGCAAAATGAAAATCATGCAAAGTAAAAACAAATATATGCATTTCACACAAAAATCACCACAAACTCCAATATTTATCTCTGCAACAGACATACGTAAATACGTAAACCAAGTCGGTTGTTCAGGTGCAGCCCAAGATACGCATTTGATCTCCAGCACTAGTCTAACTGTGGCAGGCAGTCACCAGACAGGCCATCCCATATTCAAGCCTACCTCACAGTAAATCTAGTCCACATTACATATTTAACTTTGGTGTGAACGTATAAATGCTAGGCTTATGACAATTAGGTTCATGTCTGTTACATAAAAAAAAGGGATGTGTCAAAATAATAAATATCCAGTGAGATCTAATTAAACATCGATCATGGCTTTATATTTATAATATTGTTTATTTAATCGCTCCCTATGTTAACATTGATAAATCCCCAATCCTGATCATTAAGTACCAGTGACTTACACTTATATCAAGAACATTATATATATATATATATATATATATATATATATATATATATATATATATATATATATATATATATATATATATCCATTTTAATAATTGGGAAAATTTAGAATGAAATATAATTTGCATATAAGTATGTACAATTTTAGCAGAACAACAAAACAATAGGTGCTATCTCAATGTATTTCTCAGACGCAACACATGAAGATAAGCAAAGCTTGTGTCTTCTGGCACACGGAAGAAAATCTCTTTTGACACGAGTCAAATTAGATGTGAACTGGTTCGTTGGCGGCTAGTAATAGCTGTTGTGCCCGGTTATCGCTGATGATGAAAAACCTTGATAGAAATGCGCGGACTAACGATTAGCCGATATTTTCCTTAGCTGAGGCTTGACAGCGAGAGCCATAACATAGTAGCATTAGCTGAAATGTGTTTTACTGCTTTCCAGCTACACTTCATTTTGCAAACGGAGGAATAAAGTGAACCCTATTCATAAGCATCTTATCGCTAAAACACAACCCTGGAATGAACGTATGCAGGTCATATTGCCCAAACGCGTAATATTACAATTTCACCAACACAATTGCTTTACGTTGAAAGCACATTCGTAATTAACCACTTTTTACAAACGTTGGCTTTCTAATCAAAGGAGAACTAAGACTGAGAATGTATGTACATTATATTATATTCACGCCTGTTTTACATTACAGCGAAACAGATAAAAATACATCACAATGCCACAATGTCATGGGTAAAACGAAAGAGAGATCATGAAGACAAAATAAGGTAAATATGAACAGAACAAAATTTTAAAAGATTAGCGCAAATTAAAGAGATACATAAACCAGAAAGTAACACAATACTGATTAGGAGAAAATGCTTTCAACGGCTACATAGTCTTTTGAAAACATATTGTAAATTGTATCAGAATGATATAAATGAACCAATTATAATGTAAACATTTACCTTATGTTTTGAAACCAGAGCAACATATCTCAATGCACGCTGATATATTAGAGTAAGATCCGTTTTAATACGTGTACGTTTGGAGTATATTGCCAAAGTAGATCTTCCTAGATGCGGAAACAAGACAGATAAGGCTAGGGTCTCCAGTTCTAGAACTGTACAAGTGTTTACTTTGGTATTATTATTTTCATATTATTTTCATTATTTGTCACGCTTGTTTTAGTGTATATTGCATCAAATAAGCTAATATGTTTCTCTCTGCTCTACCATAAGGAGTGACCTGATAAACATGTTTACTGGAATTCAGTCGATTTGTGACAAACCTAGAAACGATGCAACAATTAGACCAGACGTGTGAGAAGCCTGCTTCTATCATAATTTTCATTATATCATGAATAATGATGTGATGTGCAAGCTCTATGATTCCCGGGCAATCTATTTGGTTAGTTTTATTTTTACAACACATCATCATGAAAATAAATGGAATGCCATTCGGCAGACGTGGCTGAGTTACAGTGATACAAATAGAGCGAATATAAGATATTCGTTTCTTTTGGGCGAGGTTCCGAACGAAAATTTAAGAAAACTCGTAGAAGAGGAAAATAACATTCACAACGATATTCTTAAAGAGTAATTTGCTGATACGTATCTCAATTTAACATATAAAACCATGTTGGCCTTTGTGCATGCTATTACCAAAATGTTATCATGTTAAATTTGTTCTAGAAACAAATGATGACATGTGGATTAACATTCATGCCAATCCCGTTAGGGACCCATCGTCCAAATGGTATGCATCATTTTAAAGTTACCCGAATAAATCATATCCGGGTTACTGTACTGGAACAGGGTATGTCACTAGCATCAATGTTGCGAATAAAGTGTACCCTGCATGTGATGAGACCAATATTACTAAGAATGTCACCTACCAAAATAAATAACATATTTATCACACTCTCTTAATTATTGCGTCTTGCTGTGTTAATATTATCATACAAGCTTTGATACTTAAGCATTCGAAAATAGTGCACATACTATATATGGGAAGTCTCTTTTATAACAACGCACACAATTTTCCTGTTTGCATAACGTGATTCTTTGTTCAATGTTTCTGAAAAACGTTGAAAGTGAGTATTTTCCCAAGGATAGACGTGTTTGGTAGACTTTATGTACTCAAAGATACTTAGAATATCGCTCTCAGCATTGGTCATATCAATTCATCTGCTACCGTTACCGACCTTGATGTGTATTCCAATAGGTGTGCCATTTAATATTCGTTGTGAATCAATCATATCCAAATAAAGACGTAAAATCACCGGTCAGAGACTGTGCAACCCTAAAAATTGGAATAAGCCTCTACATATACTTTAATGAGGTTCACTGAGTTAAAATATCTGAAAAACATTGCAGTAATTTGCCATTTGGGTCACCGAACCTCTACTTTCGTCATCGGTTTGATTAAATCAAATGATAATAGGTTCAATTAAAGACTAAACCTCATTGGTAAAGTTAAGAAGAAAAACAAATATCGATTGAACTGTCGCTTAAGTGGTTTTTCTTAAATTTGCAAATTGATTTAAAGGTACAACAGGTAGGTAAGCTAAACTGATGATTGCAGCTTTTCATAAATGTCATCAGAATCGCAGATAAGAATAATTTAATAGAATAATCGGAATTGCTCTCTTGAAAAAAGTTGACTGGAAAGGTGCCAATATCAGCTCAAATTCTAACCATTTAATTGCATTGGTTTGAACTATTCCAGTAGAAGGACGATCTTGAATGTGTCTCCTTGTATCTAATTCAAAATCAGAAATTAGAAAATAATTTCATGTTAACTGAGTTAGGTTTTGGTCCAAATAATATATAATAGTCCTTCATAGTTAATTCAAAGGCTTGTACATTTATAATGAAATTAAAATAGCCGTATATGGTTGAGAAATATTTTTATATTCAGTGTATTTTTAACCAAGTGTAGATCTTATATATGTAATTTTTTATTGTTATTTATCTAATTCAGATGTGATAATTTTGATAATAATGAAATGGCCGCTACAATTTAAAATTTAAAGTGGAAAATACAAGGGTCACTTGAGCAAGCATCTAATTGATGGGAAGGATGTCGACTTCAGCCTTAGCTGTGAAACTTAGATGCGTAAAGCAATGCTAACCAATTTCATGCACCATCTCTCTCTCTCTCTCTCTCTCTCTCTCTCTCTCTATATATATATATATATATATATATATATATATATATATATATATATATATGATATCCTGATCTGGGTGGCAACATGGTAGTTGATTAACTCAGAAGATACTGAATTTAATGTAATACAATAAAAATAAAACACCAAAGTTAATAACTTGTCTAATGACTGTAAATTCTGTCAGATGATTTCCCTTCTCAATTTCAAATTATTACAGCATGTTGTGCAACATGGAACTGGTCTATTTATAGTATTTAAAATCAATGTTGCACTGTATATTAAAATCCATGTAATATGTTTTGGAAATATAAATACAATGGATTTTCATACACAAATAATACAATGAATAAATAAATGATGACAATTGCTTTCCGCGACATATGTAAGAATAACAAAAACATAATGATCAATTCCATGGATTGTCACCATCATCACAGGTTTGCATCTAACATTTCCTCTTTTCTATTTTTTTAGCTCCAATTCAGCTTTCCTCCCATCCATCCTCTACCTCAGTATCCTACTTCATTCAATGATAATTAGAAGATATCGCACAATACGACGTATAACAAAGCGGTTTTAATGTTTTGTCTATCACAAATTTCATAAAAGCCAACATTTTTTACACATTTGCTTCGTGTGCAAGAACCAACTTTTGTTACTTACGAGGGAAATGAATTGGAACATAAATTTAGGAACGATGACAAGTAATGTTGCAAAGACAGTATTCTGATTGTGATGCGAATAACAAACATACTACCTTTAGCAGTATACACATCAAACGAAATAAACATTATTGCTGTAAACGTTTGGTACCTTCATCAACCATATAGAATGAGATTGTACCTGAATATAATAGTATTTCCAATTTTTATTTAATCAAAGTGCTGAAACATTTTATTACATATTTCATAATGTGATATTGAACTATATCAGTTATCACAACAGTGGCGATACCAATGTTATAGCTTATAGTGTAGATATCACGTTTGAATCTACGTTGGTTTACTATTTAGGAAATATATTTTCACTTATGTATGTAATTAATTGGATTTCAACACGAATCCTGGAAAATGAAGACTGAACTTGTATGAACTGCTGCTGTTCGATATTTTGTTCTACACTGAGTATCGTATGCATTTTACACTGTACAACAAAAGGATGCTCTTTGACTGGAATGGCTTGATTAAATATATTAATACAATTAATTATAATTCTCAAAACGATCATAAACATGTTATATTATATTTGAGAGAACGTCCAATGATGAATATTAATTGCAAATAAATTATGTAGCAATCGATATCTGAATGTAGCATCTGTAAACGCCTAGATTTCAAACTTTGCAGGGCCTTAATCACGTTAAAATGCATAAATAAACAAAACCAAATAACCTAAATTTATACGAGTAGTGTCACAATTATTAATACACTTTCCTTTAAAAACGATACCATCTGAAATCTGACTCCTGGTTTCGCTCTATAAATTTTCTAGAGTGCCTGCATCCAAATAATGGCAGCTGTAACAGTCTGCGCAGGAAATATGTTAACTAAAAGTAATTTCTTCATTTTCACTTAAAAACTGTCATTTGTGAAAAAACACAATTTGATGCATTATTTGTATAAGTTTAGCTTGTAAACGGTCGCTGTCCTAATATTTCAGAATTTCTGTATTATGGATGCAGCAATGAACCCTTTTTGTGCTATAGCAGAACATATACAAAATCCAAATTGACTGACTTCGCCTGAAAAAATATATAATGCAAATGTATGTTTATTATTTGAGGTATAAGTAAATATTTCACTGGAGACTTTAGAACGTTACCTATTTTATCCGCGAAATGTTTCCTAATACGGATTCAAAAATGCGTCAGTGTGTGTGTGTGTGTTTTGTGAAAAGGAGAGGTTGGCGGAACGATTACACATGTATGTCTACTATATAACTCACTGGATACCAGTCACGAGTATGAACTTAAAATCTTCATTGAAAATTCGCACCATTCATTTAAGCCAGTATTAGATGCCACCGTACACATTACAGATACATAAAGAACTATGTTCCCTCAAAATTTTAGAAAATATTTTTAACAGGAATATAACATGTCATGTCGAGCAAACAAACAAAGATATGCAGATATTATAAAAGAACAAGAGGGAATTTAAACCATTTATGTTAAGTCATGCACTGACAGGACTATATCATTTCATGCGTATCGAAATTGATTCAAATGTGTTTGATTTGTTATGTTACAGGGATAAATTTGAGGAAACACTGAAGGGACCAACACAAGCCTAGTAGATTTTGCTCTCGTTAAAATGAAAACCTTTGACATGAAACTATCCTAATAATGTACCTGTAACGTAATATTAATATATATGTTCCGGTACAAAGTTCATTACAGTAATTTGAAAACGTCCTTTCTTACACTGTTAGTTTCATAAAACATACAGTTGTGTTTTATTTGCTATGATGTCTATGTCTTGGCATCCGTCCGTCTACGGGAGACGATGGCGTAGCTCCAAAGTAAGCTTTTGTTTATCCTTCTTTCTAGCTCTCTTTTCAGCTTGTTTTATTTTTCTCTCTTCCTGTGCGTTTTGAACTTCCTGCCTGACAGCTAGACGGCAGCTGGAACGGTTGTTTGCACAGCTCTCCCAGTCGTTGACATTGATGTTTGCCGTCTTCATATCCTTCTTGCAGACATCTTTGTAGCGCAGATGTGGTCGTCCAGTTGGTCGTGCACCTTCTGCTAACTCCCCATATAACAGATCCTTGGGAATGCGGCTTGGGTCCATTCTCTTGACATGGCCAAGCCAGCGAAGGCGCCTCTCGCTGAGAATGGAGAATATGCTGTTCATGTTGGCGCGTTCAAGAACCTCTGTGTTGGGTACTTTGTCCTGCCACTGGATGTGCAGAATGTGCCGCAGACATCTCAGGTGGAAGCTGTTGAGTTTCCTCTCGTGTCTTGCATATGTGGTCCATGTTTCACTGCTGTAGAGAAGTGAGCTGAGCACGCAGGCTTGGTAGACACGCAGTTTGGTCTTCTCGGTGAGGTTGGGGTTGTCCCAGACTCTATGGTTAAGTTTGGCCATCACTGCTGCTGCCTTGGCAATCCTGCCGTTCACCTCAGAATCAATGGCGAGTGAGCTGGAGATGTTACACCCTAGGTACGTGAAGTTCTCGACAACTTCCAAGTTGTACCCATAGATGGTGACAGAGGGAGGGGAGTCTGTGTCCTGCGCCATGACGTTCGTTTTCTTCCAACTGATGGTCAGTCCAAATTCCTTACAAGCATGGGAGAGGCGGCGACCAGCTGCTGAAGTCCATCTTCCGTGCATGATGTCAAGGCTGTATTGTAGGCGAAGAGCAATTCAAAGATGAGTACGTCTGTGACTTTAGTCTTAGCACAGAGACGGGCGATGTTGAACAGCTTGCCGTCATCCCTGGTGTGGATGTACACTCCGTCGCTGCAATCAATGAATGCGTGCTGGAGAAGCATGGAGAAGAAGATGGCAAAGAGCGTCGGCGCAGGGACACAGCCTTGTTTGACTCCGCCGATGACTGGGAAGGCTTCAGATGTTGCGCCATTGAAGCACACTGTGCTATGCATGTTCTCGTGGAACGACATGATTACAGCAAGCAGACGTGGGGGGCACCCAATCTTCTGCAGAAGTCTGAAGAGACCACTCCAACTAACCAGGTCAAACGCCTTCGTCAGGTCTATGAAGGCAATGCAGAGGGCCATCTGCTGCTCGCCAAACTTCTCCTGCAGCTGACGTAGTGAGAAGATCATGTCTACAGTTGACCTGCCAGTTCGAAATCCACACTGGGACTCTGGGTAGACGAGGAAGGCTAGGATCTGCAAGCGCGTCAGGATAACACGGGCGAATGCCTTTCCGACGATACTGAGGAGGGGGATGCCCCGGTAGTTGTTGCAATCGCTACGGTTTCCTTTGTTTTTGTACAAATGAAGATGTTGGCGTCACCCATGTCCTGTGCAATATATCCCTGTTCTCAGTAAAGGCAGAGGAGTATGTGTAGGGGCTGGTACAGTGCTTCTTTTCCGCTCTTGGGGACTTCAGGCGGAATGTCGTCGCTTCCAGGAGCCTTCCCACAGGCAAGGCAATCGATGGCTTTTCCGAGCTCTTCTAGGGTGGGCTGTGTGTCTACCTCCTCCATGACAGGCAGGTCTGGAATCATCCAGGGCAGTTCCAGTGACATTGTTTTGGGTTGCATATAGCTCGAGATAGTGCTCAACCCATCGCAGCAGTTGTTTCCCCTAGTCTGTGATGACTTGAGGGGGTCAGTCTTGTAGCTTGGGGGGCGGGGGGCCTGTCGCCTTTTTCATGCCCTCATACATTCCTTTTGCATCCCCGGTGTCGGCAGCTGTCTATATACTGTTGCAAAGGTTCAGCCAGTATGTGTTGGTACAGCGGCGGGCGGTCTTCTGGGCGTTGTTAATTGCAATTCTGAGAGCTTGTAGTGTTCTGGGGCTAGGTGCAGCCTTGTATGTCAGGAGGGTTTTCCTCTTTGCCTCAGTGACGGGCTCCATCTCCTCTCAATTTGCCTCATACCAGTAGACATTCTTTCGCTCCCTCTTCCCGTAAGCTGTGATGGCTGAATAGTACACAGAGTCACGGATATGGAACCACTTGGAGTCAATGGTGTCATCAGGTGTCACTTTGGTGAGGGCTTCCTTCAGTTTGCTGATGAACTGCTGTGTTTTCTCTGGGTTGCTTGCACAGCAGGTGTTGATGCGTGGGTGACCCTTCTTCTTTGCGTGGTGCAGCTTCTTGGGTAATATTCGCACCTTGTTGGCCGCGAGGGAATGGCCCGTGTCGCAATCGGCACTGTGGTAGCTGCGGTTGAGGAGGGCACTGGCCAGTTCTGCACGCCTGGTGATGACGAAGTCTAGAGGGAGGCAGTGGCGTGAACTTGGGTGTCTCGACGACACATGGTAGATCTCCTTGTATCTCCTTGTATCTGAAGAAAGTGTTGGTCACACATAGGCTGTGGGAGCAGCACATATCCAACAGTCGTTGACCATTCTCGTTGATCTTGCCCCTTCCGTAAAAGCCGAGACAGGTGGACCAGGCCTCATGGTCAGCTCCCATTCTAGCATTGAATTATCCTAGTAAGTAAAGGCTGTCATTGCTGGGGATACTGGATATTGCCTGATCCAGAGCCTCATAAAACTTGTCTTTCTCCTCGTGGGTGGAGCAGAGGGTTGGGGCGTACATGCTGAAGATGTTGACCGGGCCTAATGATGTTGCCGGAGGGCAAGGATTCTCTCAGTACCTGATGATGGAGGTTCAGTGAAGGCGATTAGCGCGTTCTTTACGGCAAAGGCTGCACCATGCTCCCTAGGTTCATCCGAGGGTTTCCCCCGCCAAAAGAACGTGTAATTGGCTTAACTGATGGTGCCACTGTCAGCCAGTCGGGTGTCCTGGAGACAGGCAATGTCGATGTTCAGTCGGGAGAGGTCTCTGTCAATGACGACAGTCTTCCGTGCATCGTCTATCTGCTGTAGGTCAGCAGTCAATCCAGGACCCATGGTCCTGATGTTCCAGTTTGCAAAACGAAGAACTGGAGTCTTCTTATTTCTTCTTTTAGTCTTCCCTGGTGCGGAGTTTTGTGGCCCACTTGTCAAAATGGTTCTCTAAGCTCCACGCACCCAGTGCAGCAGGCAGGCTATGGCCGGCAGCACCTTACTGACTGGGGGCTGCCCAGCTTGAGGCGGGCGGTAGCTGTCTAGTGAGATCTGGTGATCTCTCCCACCGTCAGAAGTAACCCCTGGCGCCAAGCTCTGCGCCTATTGAGCTTTGACTTAGAACCGGTAAACTGTTACTTCTCGTGTTGTGCCGACGCCGTACGACGACGCTGGAGTGTCCTGTCCAGTGGAGCTATGAAGCCTAGGCAGGGTGGTATGGAGAATCAGCTGTTGTCCATGCAGCAGATCCCCCTCTCCACACAACTGGTGGACCCAAGGGAACGACGAATGCCGATACAGCTTGGCACCAACGGCGTCGCAGGAGTTGCCGAAATGACATTGAATTCAATTTCAGACCGTCTTAGGGACTCCATCTCCGGATTTTCTGTCGGGATTTACTCCGTTAGTCATTCCCATGAGTGGGTATAGCCACAAGGCAGCAGAGGTTTGGAATCGGAGTTTTCCTTCTCCTAGATGAGCTACCATCCAAGGTTAACGAGTCCCATCTACCCGAAGCAACTGGTGTCTATGTAGTAGAAGGATTATGTAAATAAATGTTTTAAATGATTTATAGCGTTCTGGGAACATTTAAAGAGTGTATCTCGGATCGTTCTATTCAATTATATATATATATATATATATATATATATATATATATATATATATATATATATATATATATATATATATATATATATATATGATTGCTTACGACAGGTATTAATGCATTTATTATTCATGATACAGAATATATATTGTGTATCAGAATGAACAATACCGTGGATAGTTTTCCCTGTATAATTGTAACTCACATACCGGTTATACGATTGACGTGTACCCATAGTAAGTTAAAAGTACCAAAGATAGTATACAAATGGCATATATATATATATATATATATATATATATATATAGTTGGTATACCTTAATATTATCAGTTTGTACATATTAATATCTTCTCAATGGAGCCAGGATAAACAGGAAAGGCTTGAGCGGTAAAGGGCACATTTAACAATTATAAATATTTTGTAAGAGCTACGTAGTTTGTCCCCCGTTTATTCCCCTTCCAAAGGAAAACCAAAAGAGCAAAGAAACGTTTTGTGCCAAAATGTATCAGTTACAAATCATGTACAATTCTTTAAGATATATATATATATATGTTTCTCTAGAAATGTGTCATGAATCATAGAATACGTGTACAACTCATCCATGTTTCTAAAACCACAAATGTGAAATACGAGATGTTTAGGGGTTGGTGACATAGTGGCGCCGGTGTTGTATACATTCATATCAACCTATACTAAGTAGATATAGCGTGCAGTGTTACAATCTGATGTTATTCAGTACTTCCATTTAATTGAGGAACCTATTAGATAGGTTTTAATTTCATGCTGTGGAATGTGAAAGTTATAATTAATTAGTTAATGAATCGAAACACCCGCATGCTATTATTTCGGAAATGTCGAATGTAACGACGTTGCTAAAGGCAAAGGTACTTATGTTTACACATTGCAATACAGAACGTGTCAATCACTGATTTACGTAATCAACCGTATAACGTTGACTGTCTTCTTCAAACAATTACGATTATATTATATTTTCCAAAGTTTAAAAATTACTTGGTTTTTAAAAGTAGAATTAAACAAGAATAATACCAATATACTTAAACATAAGTGAGTTAAAATTCAATCCATCATGATCAAAGAGATCAGATACTGAAGCCCTCGAAGATTTCAAATTGAACCTGTGCCGCTAGAAGCGGCACACCTTCACCGGTGTTAATTTACAAATACCATAACAAACTCTACCATGAGCTAATCCTCTAAAGCATTCTCGAAGACAGCGAAATGTAAACTAAGTGCACAAGTTCGCAGAATTTTTATTGAATGTAAGCTGTATAAGCGCATTTAGCTCGCCCCCGATTGTGTCTATCGACGACACCCAGCTGAAACATGTCGATCACTTCAAATAGCTTGGATGCATCATATCTTCCGATGAATCGTTGCACAACGATATAACTCTACCCATCAGCCGCGCGAGCCAAACACTAGGACGTTTCCGCTCTCGCGTGCTGAGCCACATGAATATAAAACTGTTCACCAAGATACAGGTGTAAAGCAGTTGTGCTAACAAGCCTCCTATGTGGATGTGATACCTGGACAACATACAAGAAGCACATCAAGCAGCTTGATCTCTTCCACACGAGAGCCCTGCGCTGGATGATGGGCAAGACAGAGTGACGAACCTAGAAGTGCTGGATAGAGCAGGCTTAACCAGTATCGAAACGATGGTCTTGAGGCTCCAACTTCGTAATGGGTGCAAAACCTTCGAGGCTGACAACAAAATGAATCAATCCATGCCTACAGTGCACACACAGTTCCAGGACATGCGCAACTCGCACTGGACTTATCCCGATGGTCAACCAACATAATTCACAATATGCACTTTGACACAAATAGAAAAGTGTTTATCCTGGATCTGACACTGATAATTTATATGCGCGATTCTTTGTCATAATAAGAAATAGAAGACCAATATAGTCATAATTTACCAGTGTTGCAATACACAAGGCCAGGTTATTGTAGCGTTGCGATAGTGGTAAGCTAACAATCATGAAAACAGGCTGTAGGTATCATGCAGTAGATGGCAGCATCTAACATTCATTATAGATTTTTCACAAAGGGAAATGAATATACTTTGCGTATAAAGATTAAGTATAGTTTGATGAAAATGCTTGTAATGCTCATAAGGAGGTTAACCAAACAAACGTTAAATTCGATGGCTGGATGATGGGCCATCATACGTTTATAATAATAATCTGGATGCAATGAATGTAAAAGTTTCATATCATTGTATATGTTTCGATCCGACTATTTAAAATTTAAATAAGCAACAAAGATTTCGTTCCAGCGTGAACATTTTCGAAATAGTCGGAATTTGAGTTAGATATGAGCGACACTAATTCTACGTGATTCTACCTATACAGTATGTGTTCGGTAAGATTCCTTTTCTCATGGTTTCAAAGCTATAGTTGTGGCTTTGGCAATTCAACGTACTGCCACACAATGTCTGTAATTATAGATGTTTTCAGCACCGTGCAGTATATGTGGCCGGATCAAAGACGTCAGTAGTAAAGATACCTGGAGTATCTTTCGGAGAAGACTTGGTAGGTAGTCATCGGTTTTATTTTTGCCAAAACAAAATGCGTAAAAATTGAATGGACTTGCACAAATATCAAAGCGAAATGACATTCAGTTAACATAGTTCAGTTTTAGTGGCCAGTTATTGTCGAAATAATAGCATGGACGTGGTTGTAAGTGGCAAAGTATCTAATTAAATATAAACTACCAAGACAAAACTAAATAGACTATGCTAGTACGCGTGAAACAATTGTATCATTACGATTAAAATATGTTACCGATATTTTTTTAACAAATCTTGCAAACATCGTAGAACATTACCAATACTTTTGATGGCAATATATCACTGACATTGTCTGGATCAACTGTGAATCAATGTTTGAGTCTTGAAAGACACAAAATCTTTAGCAAAGATAACAGAAAAGAAATATATTTAAAGGGTGTAATTCTAAAATGCATATGAATGAAGATAAGTATTGGTGAAAGTTGATATTATCAGTCAAAACTAAAACAAAGTGCTTGATAGAAACGGGATATCTATTTGGAGACAGGAAGGTAATAAATAGGTCAATTATTGCATTAGAAAAGCAATTGTCTAAGCTCCAGTGATCTGGATAGTGTCATTTTTTGATATTGTATCATTTACAATGTCGTATGGATCTTTGCACTTTTAAATGAATATAAAACAAAAGAATACAATATTTTTACGGATATATGCTCTTAAACTAAGTAATAGAAAAGAGCAAAATCCAAAAGATGTCTAAAATTCGAGAAATAATTTATTTTGCTAGAATACAAAATGAAAATTTAAAAAAATTACATTATTGCAAAATATTTCGCACATAATCCAAAGGTTATATCACCATCGTAATTAATAAAGTTCTAATTAAATTCCATTGGTATTCAAAATAAGATTGAGCTCTGAAGGTGTCAATGTGACTGTAATCTTGTATGTACTATTGCAGAAGTGACCTGAAGTGTGAAGATGTACTAACATTATTCCAATTAATCACAATTATGTAGTCCAATATGTCCCTATCAGTCAAGTTAAAGTTTCTGTCTAAGAATATTATTTAAGAGAACCTTATAATTTTAGTCGATACATAATTTGAAAAAGCGACGGCTGAATGTTCGTTTTTCATTTGCATATATGATTTACAAATTATAATACAATAAGTTGAAGGAAATGAAGTTCCGTTATAAATACTATGATATTTGCATATCATCAAATGAGATTGGTGAATAAATAAAACATACCTAACAAATAAAACGTAAGAGCGGCTGTGTGATTGCGCCATTCAAATTTTGATCTACTATGATAAATGTAGCTCACACATGAATGCGTTGCCACCATACATGCGAGTAAGCACATGATAATATGGCAACATTTTTGTATTCAAAAATATAATCTAAGAAACTGATTGTTATAAACAGAATGTATTATATCATGTGATCTACATTACTATTTCGTGACAATTATAACCGACGTTTATATATCAGTGTAAAAAGTTTTATTAAAACATGAAATATTTTCTTTGTTCTTTCTTATAACAGAAAGAAGCAAACCTTTAAACAACCAATGCATTGCTTTTCTTTTCAAGTGGTCAAAGTATCTTGCTGTGTTTTCTCTTTGAATGTCGAAGAAAATGCAAGCACCTTCCAAAAGTGATACGGCCAGAATAATGCTCATTATCGAATTATCCAATCTATGACATAACCCACGTCTTCTTTGGTTACGACAACTGAGTCTCTGTTGTGAACCTTGGAAAAACATACAACACGATGTTAGTGTGCAAGACACCCATGGACGCATGATAGTCTCGAGGGTAAAGCGAGTGCGTCATGGAAGGAAAATGTTGCTTGAATGTCGTGTTTGTCGGCAAATAGAGATGGATCTTCACTGAATATTTTGAAGGTCACTGGATCAGTTCTATCCTCTACTCCCACACACCTTCTAATATTTTGACCCCGTCTTCGACGGCCATTTTTAATAAAGTGTCTAGTTTTCCCGTTCAAAAATGTGCCGATGCGTCCATCCACAATGCGAATTCATATTCATTTAGGACTATCTGCTAACATAAAGACAGAAATAAATGAATAAATATAAGTAAAGAAACACCTCGCATGATGCTCGAGAATGTTAAAGAATTCCATCAAAGCTAACATCACCATCGCAACCAAAATATTAACCTCAAAGGCAATCATAGCCAGTTCCTTCATTAGTATCAGTAGCAACAAAAACATGGGAGGCAATAACAGCGTTTTCTCAAACTGCTTATATTACCTTAATTATTATACAAGGTCTTCACATGACTCAGTGGTTTATGTTGCATGGATCGTAAATGTACACATCAAGAGAATGCCTTTGAACAAGAGTGAAAGAAGGGAACATGCACAAGAATTTCTAACATCATGGAAACATGATGTATATGTTATATTTAACAATGTCGTAACAACATGTATATGAAACAGGCATTATTATACAGCAGATGAACGACGAACTAACACTTATACAAAACAATAATTGGATTGTATCCCTGGTTCACTTAATGTTGGGCTATTTAAAATAAATACATGATTTGGATTGGAGGTATCAGTTGTAAGTCAGTATATATGGGCTTCATTCGCAAAAGGTGACAAAGTTAATGGAAAAATACTAAACTGTATTAATACTCCTGAATTGCACTGCGATCAGTTCCAAAATATTTAAAAAAAATAATTATAAACATTTCGGGAATATGATTGGCCATACTGATGGAGGATAAACATTAACCTCGAATATGTCAAGCAGAGAGAGAGAGAGAGAGAGAGAGAGAGAGAGAGCTGTGCAATCAGTGGCTTGACTGTGCATCCATTAAGAACCTTCACGTGCTCTTGAAATGTTTCAAATAGAAATGAGAAATGACCTATATTCCAAACGACAATGTTATTTCACCTGAAGTAAAACTTTGAAAAGTTAATAGCAAGCGTTTGGATAAACATAAATGTAGAAATAGGTGATCATGTTTTTCCTATACTTGCAATACTATTGCAAGATAACAAGCCTTCTCAATATGGAATCATTGCCAGATATTGCTAAGAGAAAGCAAATTGATGTTAAACATTGAATACAATTTCGTAATGTCTGTTATTCCAAGAACTGTTAATTAGGTATATGCATTATTAATTCAGCGTCATTCTACTCCAAATAAACAACGTGCTGCTGGTTATGCTTCGACATTCGGATGAATTAATCAGTTATTGTTTGTGCTACTGAGCTCTTTTGTACATTAATTATGATGCCTCGTCAAGGTCATGTCAGCAAGTGAGGTCTTTATAACGTGAACCCGTTTTGTACACTATATTCGACGAGCATTCCGTCCTCGATGAGGGTAATGAAAATTGCCATCTCCAATAACTATATCTAACGGTAATCTATTTACCCAAGACTGGAATGCCGATTTATTATATGGTCCTCGAAAATGAAAATGTTTACAATGACTATAGAAGATTCGTTTTAATGGTGCATTGTTTAACAAAAGTAATATATTGTATATATTCATAGCAATATTGTGCTCTTTGTACGACACGTCTAGCAATAGGTATGACTTAAACAGGTTACCAGTATAAACTATTAGTTTAGGAACAAAAAACTTTACATTTATTACGTTTGGCCTGATTTAAAATGTCTTTTGAAATGGCGATACAATAGTAATAGTACATGATACAAAAAATGTCATATATCTATACAAAGCAATCCTGCTGATTACTACTGCAGTTATGTTCATTAGCTTTTGGTCTGGTATATATTAAGCAATCAAGGACACTTTTCAATCACGATATGTAAAGTATTGGTTCCATACTATATCCTTCTCAGTTTCACTCAATACGATGTCGGAAAAGATAAATTTGAGAGTTATATATTCGGTAAAACGACATTATGAAGCTTCGGTATTTGAGCTTGAACTTCCAAACAATGATTTGAACATGCCGCAGTTACAAAAACAGGAGTTCTGGTACTTGAAGACCCTAAAAGATTCCCAGGAAGACCTACCTCCAGTAGGCAAGGATTCGAATCTTCGCAAGAATAATCTGGCAGTTTTCTTCAAAGGATTCCCTTAATGTACTATCTTTCCAACACAAGAGAGAATTGTTCATCCGAATTTGCAGTAGCTATTTGACACATCATATGTTTTCAATGTTCCGTGCCCATTTCTCTCACTATGTCATTTCATAGTGTACATAATTAATCTGCCTTTATTCCTACCAATAAACTATACATGCAGTTGGATATGTTCATTGTGAGCTATCTGATGTTTTAATTATTTTTGATAACCTGATAATGGCCATTTCGGGACGAATGTTGAGGATCCAATATGTGAGACAAAAAGATGATGGGGTTGCGAGACCATATATAATATACACTGCCGTCAAACGTACCCTCACACAAACAAATACGTCCATACACACACATGTGTGTGTGTGTGAGTGTGTGTGTGTGTGTGTGTGTGTGTGCACAATGTCTTGGTCTAAAAACATTATATCAAAACACTTGAAAAAAATGATGCAACTGACAAAAGGCACTATTGTAATTGAAGGGGTAATCTACAGTACCTATTAACGGAACTCGTCTATGCATAACTTCTCCTGATGACTTATGTGTGCATATAGCTTTGTGTTTCCCTAATTTACACGTTTCGCACACGTGCGATTCATTTTTTTATACAAATGACGTGTCTGAAAATTGCATTGTGAACTCGCGCCATTTTCGACAGTCATCGGTGATAAGTAAGTTCCACTAGTAAAGCAATACAAGGAAATATTTTGTTAAAATCTGAATATAATGTTTCGTTTTACTTCTTTTAAAAAAGAAAATTAATTATTTATTTTCTTCGTTCTTGAAAGCGTATGCAATGGAAAAGATTTAAACCCTGGAATATAATTACATTTGCAGTGCGGCATTGGCCAATTGATAAAAAATCCGTAGTGTGAGTAATGCATTTACTGAAGTGATAAGTTTCTCAAATAATATGTGCAAAATAATAACAAATGCATTTACTGCATTTGCTAATTTCATGAGACATGTGTTCGAAGCACTTGGTTGATTGATTCAAGTTTGTTCATTGCTACGGTAGATACATATATTGTAATTAACCTTATTTCAAAATCAAGTTATAGTAGTAGTCTACCTAAAATGGATTGAAAATTCTGATAATTGGTTCTTGTAAAATGTCTTTTTCAGATTGAGTTAAACGTACAGTATAGATTCAAACCTTAGGAAGGTGTTGAAAAGATATTTTCTATTAGGGTGACATAGTATTTACAGAAAATGTTAATTGCGAGCTAGGTCAAGTGGAGGGTTATACCATGGTTGATGTTTATTCATTCTTACTTTTACATCTGGAGCGGAATCAGTCGTACTTTTTGTGTTCTCTTTAAATTTGGGTGGATTTATTTATTGAAATTATTACTCACTGGAATTATATTGTGCTCATTATTGTTCATGGACTACACCATTAAGGATGAATTATAGTAAATTCAGATAAAGTCAGTTTGGATTATATTATTGCAATACATCAAAAGACTGTTAATAAATCGCTACATTCTAGGTCATTGGTACATTACAACATTCGAGACTACAGGCACATCAACAAATTCAATATTTGAATTTATTTGGAATGCCAATGGAATTATATTTGAACATTTGGACTTGTTATTTAGATTTCAGGACTATTTGTGATTTAATTCACAATACTGTCGGTTATTTTATACATTTTTATATCGTTTAGAATTTAAAGACAAAATGCTAATTAAAGCAAAACAAAACTTCAACTAAAGAGCAAAGTAAGGCGTGAAGAGAGAATTACATGAGTTGTTTTAGATCAACATCTATATGATTGAATGAACACGTTCATTGAATTAGTTTTCTGCATTATTGAATTTCATAAATGTAGGACACGATAAACATTATATAGTATAATTCACAATTACTTGGTAACAAAGCAGCAATATAAAACATGGAAATAGTCTGCATCCAAAATGAACAAGAACTTAAACATAGTAATGCAAAGGATTTTATGGTTATGGTCTTTCACTTCTCATTGAAATTGCAAAGGAATTGCTTGATAAGCTTTTCAAAATATACATTCCTTTACTAATCTCCCGAAATTCAATCAAAAAGCACGATCGCATCGAAAACTAATGAATTGATTTACATGAATAATCTTGTTATAAGGATGTGTCTAAGTTGCCAATATGTTAGTTAATGGGACAACAATCTAGGATAAATTAACTTCTAACAACTAAATAGCCAAATGCTTTTTTTATGAAGTATGACTCTGAAACATAATCTACATCACGAAATCCGCTGAATGACCATATTTGTATTGACTATGATGATATGGTAAAATTGAATCTTTGGAATTGGGGTACAACAGGTTTGTCAACAATAAATGCACAACCGAAAATGAATGCAATCTCGAATTATTGAATTGTAATATTTTTAGACAGTTACATCTATTAAATACAAATATCCATATATTTTACCTACAAGAGATTATGTTTATCTCGATCGTTCAAGAACATAATTTTTAACATGCAAAATATACAGCAGTTTGTTGACACTATGCTTTCATAACTTTGTATGAACGTTTTAAAATACATGAATTTGTAACACATACACGGCGCATTAGCTACTCTTTTATAATGGCTGTCGCAAGGAAGATCTTATAAAATTGAGAATTGAGAGAAGATTGAAAGCAACACATTTGATAATTAAACAAGGCACTAACTTTCAAAGAAAACCTAAACATAGATAATTCAACAAGGTAACAAATAAATGGTTTCATACTTTCAACCACCAATGACTAAAAAAGCTTTGCAATAGTGACCTATCATTGCTTTCTCTATTAGTTCCCGCTGTATAAAATTTTATGCGATCTTCGCTGTCATTTGAGATTGAGCCATTCAGTACACTTATATTGTTATCTATTAAATTAAATACATTTGCCATTTTACCATTCTTTCATTTGAAGGAATTCTTTAAATCATGACCCACCTAATCACATTATCCTGACACTAGGCGTACCAGTCCTAAAAATAACCTCTTTATGCCGAGTGCCAAGTGAGGCAGCTGCGAGTTCCATTTTTTTGTATGCACTTGGTATGACTAGGCCTGTGTTCGATGCCGCAACCTCTAGCATCCTAGATAGACACTCTAACCACAAGGTCTTCAAAACTTTTGCGATCTGCACTAAGTACAATTAATATAAAGGCTCTTTATAAAGAGCAATTCCACATGGCATAGATTCATTAAACATAAAGGCAGCATATATGGATGTTTTAATCTCATTCCTTTTTATGTTTGCGTTGTTTTCTATTTTAATTCACCAGTGACCTGGTTCTACTCAACTTGCAAACTAGCCGCAAATAAATGTATTAATTTGAATTTGATCAGACTTTTTTCGTTTTTAGAGACAGCGTCCATTGAAGAATTTGATATTGTAATTTAAGTTTAGAATCGTTTGTTAACTTTGATTACAATACAATCCTGTAATTAGTAAAGGTTTTCGAACGTATATTTTCTTATATATATTATACATTTTGAATGTGCAGAATAATCTTGCTTAATTCCAATAATGTTTTAGAGATTCTGATCTGAGTGCCATTTAAAGAGCTTCCTGGATTTTCTCTCTGCTCTGTCAAGTCCATATACATATACTAAATTAGACGTTTCCGTTTCAAAGACATATTTGAGAAATAGTACTTTTGAAAGTTAGCTGTAACTTACATTAATTCAGTACAGTTGTATGACGTATATCTCTTTTCGGTACCAGCCTTGGTGCTTGTCATTTATGAAAGATTGTGACTAATCATTATATGATTCCTCAATTCCATTTGATTTGATGTTTGAAAATTAAAGTGTTTTAATTCCATTTACCAATCATTGATGCTTATCAGTTTAGACGAACATGTCCAGAACATAACCTCTAATAACCATTTCATAATTTGATGTTATGAACTTAAATATTCCTTGATGTCGCCATTCATCTTCAGTACATTTTTGTCACAATGGACTCTAGCTATGTAAAATCGCGCGCGTGTGTGTGTGTGTGTGTGTGTGTGTGTGATTTTGAGTTTTGAGGTAACTTTAACGATTTTTCAGTCATATCTCTACGATGTCTGCAGTGTGGCAGTTTATAGTGATGTCTAGCAGTGGGACATTATGCCTCAGATATGTAACATGATGTGCCGCCCAATCACATTATCCTGAGACTATACCAACCAGTCGTAACGATATCATCGTAATGTTGAGCGCCAAGCGAGGTAGCTGTTAATACCAATTTTGTAAGTCTTTGGTATGCTCAGCCGGGGATTGAACCCACGACCTCCCTCATCCAACGCGGTTCCGTTAACCACTAGGCCACCGGAGCAGTTCTTTATGAAATTAAATTTTGGTATAGCTTGTCAAATTCTTCCTTAGTGTTTATTAGATCTTGTATAACGGACAATCCTCGTTTCATACGTCTATGATTTTGGACATTACATATGCTTGGGATAATTTTAATTAGTTTTTTTTTCGTACTTGTCACAGACTACAAACTTATTGCCATTCATTCAATATATGTTTTAATTATTACATAATAGGGTCCGCGGGAGATTGAATGTCTAAAACGTTCGCCTTTACCGACAATTGTCATCTCACCTCTGTCCGCGTTGGATTGAGTCTAGGGTTCGGCCAATGTGGGTATATGAGAAAGCTACCAGTAGTTTCCCGTGGGTTGCGGGTTCTTAACCTATCATGCGGTGAGAAATGGTGTAAAACCCTAAAACAGCAACATTGTCACATTATATGAATAAGCAAGATATTTGTGACGGGTATACTTTGTGCAAATACAATTATATTTGTATGCAGAAGGTTATTAGCAGTCGTAAAATAGAACGAGAAAGACGAACTAAAACTTAACTGCATCAAGAGTGCGTGGAATTGTTCATTACGTGTCATCAAACAAATATGTCATTGTATACTTCAAAGGTGAAGAAGGACAATCAGTACTTGTATTAGTTTTCCATTTGGATATTTCATCAGCATTTTAATAAAATGTGTATCTGTTTGTTTTGGGGTTACACAATTTTATACATGTAAGTAGTATGGCTTTGTCTTATACTCAGCACATACGTGTATGCAAAATTCATTAGTAGTTTGAAACTATTACATATAATACGTTTCATTTTAAAGTTATTTTCTCTTTCACAGATGTATCAAATTAGAAACCATTACGTCAGAATCTTTATCAGTATATGCACGTTTATCAACCAAATATTTATAGCACACACTTTCATGTAATTGTTATTTTGAACGTTTTTGGAGACTGTCATACAATTTGTATATTTTATTAGAAGATATTACATCCACTGATTGCAGTTTAAGTTTTTGGAATTAAATCCTTCTGCGCTATTAACATTGTAGGCTTTTGTTAGGTTCTAAAACATGCTCGTAATAAATATAAGGTTAGTTTCATCACATGTCTTAATAAGTTGGGCTGTAAACCGTGAGTACAAGTATTTGTTATCACCTTTTATATTCTTCGTTTCCACTGGATATATGTGCTCCTCGTTGTTATTTTGTTTGCTATGTCATTGTATAAGACAATACACATTTTGTCGAGTTTCTGAACTAAATACATATTTTAAAAACTTAGGAGTTCTTTTATATTATGTTTATTAAATCTGTATGATTATCATGACTATAGTATGTAAATGTTTTTAATCTAATTGTTGTTTACTTATTATGTATCTAACTCTTGTCAATCTCTTCGTTTTCTTCACTTATTTTCAAACAGTTTCAGAACAAGTTCCGTAGTTTCTATTTGATCACATCTTTGACGTCATTAGTTTCAGCTCCATTCATAACTATGCTATGTAATTTGTAGCTTAAGCAATCAATTTCTTAGCGTACAGTAATTTATTAAATTGTTTGATTTGTATTTTATTCACCAAAGTATATATATATATATATATATATATATATATATATATATATATATATATATATATATATATATATATATATATATCGATACAAACATAAATGCATTCATACCCCATACATACATGCATATATATATATATATATATATATATATATATATATATATATATATATATATATATATATATATATATATATACATACGATTTTTTAATATTTTTCCTGCAATCGTTGCTAGAAGTTATCAATATTCTAACATATTTTTACCTCTTATTGATAAAACACTGCTGGAGGAATGTTTAGAAGCCTTGAATTCATGCAATTGTTTACTTGTGGTATCATTTATGGTCATGAATTACAAATGGTCTTTTTCTTGAATTGACATTATGCTCAACAAAAAGAAAAACAGCTAATTTTGGAGATAGTAGCTCTGCAGATCGAATGATGATACCTTGCTCTGACAATTTTAAGTTATCGACAACTGTCATATGTTTCAATGAAAGGTGCTATCCTATATTGCCTTTTAAGTAATACTACATTTTCTTGTTATTATCTATATTTCAGGATTCTGTTCCTTCAAATCATGAATATTGTGTAGCTGTCAATTGTGGACTTTTATATCCTCCTTATTATAACACGCGGAATTTGTTTTAATAAAATTTATTAAAACAATGTTAATTATGTTACTGCCATGTTTAATTCGATAATTTTTTTTTTTGTCGTTTGTATAATTTGTCCAACACATTGATTATCATGTATGACTCATCTGACGAAAAATGTGAAATCAGCTTTATTGGAAGAGAAAATTTAGTATTTCATATAGTTCACGTTTTTTGCTTTGAGATCTTTGTAGTCATTTGTGCTAGAAGTCAAATAATTGCTGATATTGTTCGATGTGGTTCAAACTATGTATGTGGTATTTATTTACTGTAAGTTTCATTTTAATTTAGACACTTTTTCTTCAAATATCTCTGTTTCCATTTTTAAAGTATCAATCGCCTAGGACATAGTTTATGGATCTGTATGGTATTGTAGGTTTAATTATGAGCACTGAATTAAAACATAATGAATACAAATTTGGAAAAATCATTTGGTTTTAAAATAGTCCACGATAAACCTTTTCGTTATTAGTACTTGAATGTTCCTTTATTTCAATGTTGCCATAGGGAAACATTTATTTACATGGTCAGTGGGTTTATTTCATTATTCTTTGTCGTGCAATAGGTATTGATATATGTACTGTATATCTCGTTTATATATTTCATAACTTGTATTATTTTTAAATTAAATTGATGGATAAGTAGATGTAACCTAATTATTCCGTACTTTAAATGAAGGCAATTTAATTGTCCATTTTAATATAATCTTCATTGTTATTTCACCATATGTACTACTAATCAAGAACAATACTAATCCATTTTTTGCTCTTTTTGTTTTTGAGAATGGTATCGTAATAAAGCAGTTTTACATTTTAAAATATATATTGAATGACTATGTCCAATATGATTTATAGTATAGATATATGTTATCAATTAGTATACACTATTGATCCATTTAACCTATTTATATGTTGTATAAATGCAACCGTTTGAATGGGGCTCCTGGTGGCCGAGTGCTTTAAGGCAAAGGCCATACAAGATCACTCTCGTTTCACCTAAGTCCGCTTTTATTAGAGTTTCGGCTCCACCGACGTGGGTATGTGATACAGATTGCCAGTAGAGTCTCTGTGTTTTCCCTGGTTCTTTGTTCACCAGATATACTGGCTGTCAAGTGTAGCTATTATAAGCTGTACAAAGGCATTCTACGTAAAAAAAAGACGAAAAACCGCAACAATTGCAAAACCTTTAAGTGAATATCGATTTTCTTCTCAAATTGCATTCTTCAATTGAATTGCAAGTCTTTAAATCCATTTTCATTTAAGCTTGTAAAATATTGTTTTATGTTGTGTGTTTTTTAAGCATTGGTCGTAATGTGGTCACAGCGATTGGCAGAGGAACTCGTTGAATTTCAATTTAGTGCTTATTTAATAATATTGCAAACAACCATTCTTCTTACAATATAATCAAACTAGCATCGCTATTTAAAATAAACGATAAAAAATAAACCTTTTCATTTCTTATTCGTTTGTGTTCATATTTAAACATCTTACTCTGTATTCAGTAATTAATTGGGGAACCACGTCCTAAATTACTTAGTAGTATGTAGAAATGGACTTTGCAACAGGTTTATTTATATATTTATTATATAATAATCAAGGTTTAATCAATTTTAAAATGATACGTCTGTCCAACTTATGTGGTTTGTTTAAGTGTTATTTTTATTACAATTAATAATCACTCTGTTAATACTTTTGATATTGCGTTCCGGGAAGAAATATTAGATTGTATTGTCTTTTCGCTTTCATGTTTCCTCATAGATTACCGTTTTTAGGGATCGATATAAGCCTGTGAAATAAAAATGAAATGCACATCAAAGTCATTAAATTGTGCAATTATCAAATTTGGTTATCTACACAACAGCTGCCAGCTAGTATTGCAGCTGTTGATTATTAGTTTTAATGAAATCTATTAAGTATTAACCTTTGTTATTTATTTAATGGCGCATAAATATTGGGGATTGGGGTTTTGTTCTAATCATGAGTGTTTTTGTTTGTATAAAATGTGTTTCTATATCACAAACATTCTCTCATATTCTGTTCATTTGTATACACACACACACACACACACACACATATATATATATATAAATAAATATATATATCTTTTCCTTAGAAACTACCGCTCCGGTGGCCTAGTGGTTAGAAAACCAGCCTTGGATGCGGGAGATCGTATGTTCGATCACTGTCCGAGTCAAATCAAACATGGTACTAACAGCTGCCTCGCTGGGCGCCCACCATTAAGAGGTTAGTGTTAGGACTGGCCGGCCTGGTGTCAGTAAAATGTGACTGGATGGGACATGATGCTACATGTTTGCGGCATGATGCCCCAGTGCTAGACATCACTATAAACTGAAACATTCAGACATCGTAGCGATATAACTGAAATATTGTTAAAAGCTACGTTAAAATATAAACCACACAAACCACTCCTTAAAAAAACGTATTGCTAAATTATATTGATTGTATATTTGTTTCTATGTATGTTCAATTTCCTATTTAATGTTACAAATCTGATTGTTTCACCAATATTACTATTTTTAATGTTCTAATAAAATGCGGTTTTTAATGTTTCATTTGCTTCTACCTTCTCTAAATTATCTGAGCTGTTTTGGGATCATTTAGTCAAAGTTATGATTCAATGACGCTCTTTTGTATTCTTCATTTAAATCAATGTGATTGTCTTGACGAAAAATAATTAAAAAAATATATTTCATTTGGAAATAGTATTTGTTCCGGTATCTACATATTATATCACCGGATCTGAATCTACTCACTTGTGTTACCATTTAATCAAAATGGTTTGTCCCTTTTATAAAGTAATGATTAGGAACTTGTGGTATGATTTATATTTATAATTTTTTGTAGCTTCTTCAGTGTTGTTTGAGATCTTAAACATTTCCATTTTTTGGACCCATCCTGATACATAGCCGCAGAAGTTTACAAACATCATTAAACATATGCATACCGGTTCAGAAGAAATCCACAAGCTATTTCAGCTAAGTAAATTTTGTATTGCTAGTGGATAATAAGGAAAACAAAAACGAAATTGTATTTCAATCACACTAAATATCTGCAACCAAGTATTAGATAAATATGAGGAATTAACGGGGTACTGAATATTTTGCATCGACGCATTGGTATTTTTCCACAAGATAAGAAAGAAAGAAAGGAATTGTATTTCATGTGCAATCTACAATCAAACTAAGTATTTACAACTATTTATTCGAGAAATATGACGAATTAACGGGGTACTGAATATTTTGGATCGACGCACTGGTATTTTTCCATACCATGGCCATAGGAATATATATGGTGTAAATATTAGAATATTTAGTTCGTTCTATATTAATTACATTTCTGTCCAATTTGCTTTTTTATTTCTTGTTTTGTCTCTGTCTGTGGGCAGCGTTAAAAGGCTATCAGTATCTCGGACATGCAAATGTGGTTTTGGTATAGAAGTGTTCTATATACATACATGAAAGTTGCTTATGTCTTGCACTATACACTTATTACGCAAACAAACAGAACAATGTATAAACATTGCCCAATCTTTTTATCTATCATAACAATGATCAGATATGACTTACTGACAAAATACCCACCAGACGAACATCAACAGCGATGATGCAAAAGAGACTAAAGCAATATTGAATTACTTATTTCCAATAAAATTAAAGATAAATTCTCTATATTAACACACAGATAGATATCTTCAGTTTTCACACACGCACACAAAAACAAACACACAGACATACACATACATTCGTGCGTTCCTCCGTGCATAAATACATACATACCTACATGCATACATACATACATACATACTTACTTACCTAAATAATGGAGATCTTTTTTCACTACAGCAATGCATACCGCATACATCAGGAGAGCTATTGCTGCAAACGTTAATGTATGGCATAATGATGAGGTCATTGTTTCAGCGATCATATTATTCATATAACTGGAGGAACGGTATAAAACCCTGACAATTAAAAAAAGATCAACAAGCGATCAATTATCGATTTCTTTATTACAATCAAAGCAAATTGATATTAGCAGTTAAGTCTACGTCGTAAAACGTGAGCATCGGCCTACCTGTTGTTCCACTGACACTCCCACCGATATGGGTATATAGGCAGCAGTCCGTCCGTCCGTCCATCCATCATCCATCCATCCATCTATCTATCTATCTATCTATCTAACTATCTATTTATTTATGTATATTTATTCATATATATATATATATATATATATATATATATATATATATATATATATATATATATATCAGTCTATCAATATATAAATCTGCCTGTCGGTCTGTATGTATGTCCGTATGTTTGTATATCTATCTATATATTTATCTATCTACATATGTATGTATATATATATATATATATATATATATATATATATATATATATATATATATATATATATATATATATATATATATATATATATATATATATATATATATATATATATGTATATATATATATGTGTGTGTGTGTGTGTGTGTGTGTGTGTGTGTGTGTGTGTTGTGATGAGATTTGGATTTTTAACGTAGCTTTAACAATGTTTCAGTCATATCGCTACAATATACGCAATGTGGCACTTTATAGTGATGTCTAGCACTGGGACATCATGCCGCAGACATGTATCATGATGTCCCACCCAGCTACATTATCCTGACACCGAGCCGACCAGTCCTATCACTAGCCTCCTAATGTTGAGCGCCAAGCGAGGCAGCTGTTTGTACCATTTTTGTAAGTCTTTGGTATGACTCGGCAAGGGATCGAACCCACGACCTCCCGCATCCGAGGCGGACGCTCTAACCACTAGGCCACGGAGCGGTATATATATCAAAACATATATACGTCTGTTTGTCTGTATGTATGCCTATCTATCTATCTGTATATATATATATATATATATATATATATATATATCTATTTACCTATCTATCTATTTATCTATCTATCAATCTACCTATTTATCTATCGATCTATATCAGCAGCGACTTGGTTATTTAGCCAAGTTATATATATATATATATATATATATATATATATATATATATATATATATATATATACATACATCGATCGATCTATCCGTCCGTTCGTAGCTCATCAGTCAATTCATATATGCATCCATCTGCCAGTCCATCCATCCGTTTATCTCTCTATATATCTATATATTTATATATCAATCTATCTATCAATATATATGTCTGCCCGTCTGTCTGTATGTATATATATATATGTTTGTCTATCTATTTACATTTCTATATGTTTATCTATCTTCATATCTCTCTATTAATCTATCTATCTATATATCTTTCTTTATATCTATATATATATCTATCTATGTATCTATCTATCTATCTATCTACCAATATATCTATATTTTATATATATATCAATACATATATATGTATGTTTGTCTGGATGTATGTATGTCTGTTTGTCTATCTATCTATCTATATATCTGTCTGTCTCTATATATGTCTGTCTATCTATATATCTATCCATCTATCAATATACCTATCTATCAATATATATGTCTGAATGTCTGTCTCTATGTATATATGTATCTATCTATTTATATTTCTATATGTCTATTTATCTTTCTATCTATCTGTTTATCTATCTATCTATCTATCTATCTATATATATATATATATATATATATATATCAATACATATATATGTCTGTTTGTCAGTATGTCTGTCTGTCTATCTATCTATCTATGTCTCTCTCTATATATATCTATCTATATATCTATTAATCTATCTATCTATCTATCTATCTATCTATCTATCTATTTATCTATCTCTATCAGCAGCGACTTGGTTATTTAGCTAATCGTGTTGTCCTCGCATCTGAATTGACAAGTGCTACCCGCACTATCCTATTAATACAGCACCGCACTGATTAGTGTTACCATGAGCACAATGTCTCATCGTTGTTCCAATATTATCATAATGGCGACTAATTCACGTGCACTGTTTTACTATCAAGTTACGCATGCAGAGAGTCAACGATGTTGGCCATTTCTAACAACATAGATAACAATACATTTTTACTTTCAGGGACATTCTTACCATAAATTGTTTTAGTTGAATCATTCCTCTTTTACAGCAACTAATATACTATTAATCGCTCTTTCTGGTAGTATCCCTCCTAACCGCTCTCTATGCTTATGTACGGCTGTCACACGTAATTGGTCACCTTTCGTACATTGACAGCGTTTGTGTCATATTTAGTGACTGCTATCTATGAGTTTTCTTCACGTCAGGAACGTTAAGAACTATTTAAATTAGGTTATCCAAGTCTTAGATTAGAATTTTCATATTTGTATTGTCATCTCCTGCGTTTGTGCCGTTTTCTGAATTTCTCACGATGAAAGCGTTTCGATTGTTTCATCTCTTATCTTGTAATCAGATTGCTCGATTAAAATTACCAATTTTATTTTACTTAGCCTCTTTATGCGTGACTTAACTCTTGCTGGCCTCAAAAAGATGCAACAGGGTCTGAGCTTACTTTCATGATGATTTATGTCTAGAACCTGAAGCTTCTCCTCCTCTGCTGCCACCAACACTGGAATATTCATAATGTGACTACCATATAACTATATGGATTTGACAACAAGCAATAGGGTACACTCAAATCATATCTTTCCACGATGGTATGTGGATCTGTATCTTAACAAATATGTAAACAATAAACAGCAAGAGACTAGGATTACAGTTTAATGCATAGATTAAATGTAGATGACAAAAGTTGCTGTGTTGCTAATATTAGCCTACTTCAGCTGGCAAGAAACAAGGTAGCCGTGTAATAACTTAATACACGGTTCAACACTGCCTAGCGTTGCTGAGGGACATGTTTCCAGTAGTGTATTAGTGCCTTGTAATTACTATTTTGCCACACAATTACTGTCATATTACCGTGGCACCAATATTACCACACTGGAAAATATTAATAGGCGCAGTACCGTATTAACATTGCGAAAATACCATTATCCTTAACCCTGCTTCTCGCTCACTACCTTACTATATGGGATCAACTAATCATGCACAATGAATATACACGTATGCATGTGGAAATTTGTGGACAGCCATTCTAACACAATATATAATAGAGATGACACCCCTTCAGTACAATACTTAGCTTATATGGTCATGTCTAATCCTCGTTGTTTTACAGCAAAGTAACTGCTCGATAGACACTCTACGTGATAGTTTCCTAAACCAACTGCTCGTGAATCTCGTATATGACCGTTTCACTTGACTGATCTGCAGTCCTAGCTGGACCAAATGCGTACATCACGCTCAATAACTAAAATCCAAACATATACTTCTGCTCGCAAAACGTAAGAAATGTTTACAATCAAATGAGAGATTAAAAATAATAAAAATGAATGCGTATATCTACGCATCGCATTTTGTGGTCAGCAGGTTGATAGAACCATTGACTATATGTCGTTCTATATATATATATATATATATATATATATATATATATATATATACATATCAGGTTGGATTAACTAATGACTATATATATATATATATATATATATATATATATATATATATATATATATATATATATATATATATATACTTGTACATCGATGCATCCATCCGTCCGTTTGTCGTTCGGTAGTCCATTCAGTCATGCATCCATCAACACGTCAATCCATCCATCCATTTATCTATCTATCTATCTATATATCCATCCATCCATCTGTCTATCTATCTATCTATCTATCTATCTATCTATCAATATATAAATGTCTGCCGGTCTGTCTGTATGTATGTCTGTCGGTTTGTTTATCTATCTATATTTCTGTCTATCTATCTATCTATCTATTTATCTAAATATATATCATCAGCGACTTGGTTAATTAGCCAATCGTTGTGTCCACGCTACTGAATTGACAAGTGCTACCCGCATTATCGAATTAATACAGCACCGCACTGATCAGTGTTACCATTGACACATAGGTCTCATCGTTGTTCCAATATTATCATAATGGCGACCAATTCACGTGCACTATTTTACTATAAAGTTACGCGTGTCGAGAGTCAACGATGTCGCCCATATCTAACAACATGGATAACAATACACGTTTACTTTCAGGAACATTCTTACCGTAAATGTTTTTAATTGGGTCCTTCCTCTTTTACAGCAACTAATTTGCTATTAAATCGCTCTTTCTGTTAGTATCTGTCCTAACAGCCCTCTATGCTTATGTACGGCTGTCACACGTAACACTGGACAACAAATTTTTACAAAAGTCATGTTACTGAAATAAAATTAGTCAATTCTTATCAATTTTTATGTGCTGAACACGAATATGACAGTCAAATTGCAAAATTGGCTCTAGTTTTTTTGTAATCTGCAAGAAATTAATGTTTACATAACGAAATGCATTCCAATAGTAAAAGGTCAACTGTAATAGCCTACCTATAAAAAATCAAGTCATTGACTACATCTTAGATTTCTTCGCCTGTCTCTTGTACAGCTGTTCGGGAGCATCTCTGAGGAGTGTCCAGCAGTAGTCAGCCAGCATTGTAGTGGACCATTTTCCCTGGTATCTTTGTTCCATTGTTGCGATATCTTGATGAAAACGTTCGCCGTGTTCATCACTAACAATACCACAGTTGCTAGGAAAGAAATCCAAATGGGAATGAAGGAAGTGAATCTTTAGAGACATATTGCAGCCAAGTTTCTTATACTTCATCAACATGTCTTCTACTAGTTCCTTATAGTTTTCTGCCCTAACATTTCCGAGGAAGTTTGTAGAAACTAGGCGAAAAGCAGTCCATGCTTGTTTCGCGTCACCTTCCAACAAGTTGTTGAACCGGTCATCTTTGAAAAGCTCTCGAATCTGAGGACCCACAAAAACTCTCTCTTTAATCTTTGCTTCGCTGAGTCGAGGGAATTTTTCATGTAGGTATCGGAATGCTGGCAAAGTCCGGTCAATGGCTTTCACGAAGTTCTTCATCAAACCTAGTTTGATGTGAAGGGGTGGTAGCAAGATTTTCTGAGCCTCAACCAGAGCTGGGTGTTGGATATTCTTCTCTCCAATGGCTACATTCTGCCTGTGAGTCCATTCCTTCCTCATGTAGTGCATTTCCCTTGCTCGGCTATCCCACTCGCATAAGAAACACATGTATTTTGTATATCCTTGCTGCAGTCCCATTAAAAGGGCAACTACCTTCAAATCACCACAGAGGTGCCAGCTGTACTTGTTATACTCAATGGAATTCAGAAGCTGCCTTAAGTTATCGTATGTCTCTTTCATGTGGACAGCATACGCTACTGGAATAGATGGAAGAATGTTTCCATTGTGCAAAAGCACAGCCTTGAGACTCAGTTTCGAAGAGTCCACAAATAGTCTCCATTCTTGTGGGTCATGAGTGATTTTTAAAGCATTCATGAGGCCCTCAATATCGGAACAGAATATCAGATTACTTTCCTTTCTGAAGAAAGGCTCCAATTGCTGGTGGCGCTTTCGATATGCAGTAATTGTGACATCTTCTTCTAGAAGATTCCATTGTTGGAGTCTTGATCCTAGCAATTCTGCCTTGGTCTTTGATAAGTCCAAATCACGAATCAGGTCATTTAGTTCTTCCTGTGTTATTCTGTGTGGGGTTGATGATGCACCACAGTGAAAATCTGGATCACTGCATGCTGATAGACCAGGAGAAGAACAGGTCGACTCACCTTTGTATTCGTCAGATGAATCAAGAGAATATTCTGCTGGAGGTTCTGGAATAGGAAGTCCCTCACCATGTGGAACTGGTCTCAATGCAGACGGAATGTTTGGGTAGACTATTCTCGACTTCTTTCGCTTCGTTATTCCGCCGGAAAGAGGAGGAACCAAGCAGAAGTAACAGTCATTTAGGTGGTTGCTTGGCTCTCTCCACACCATTGGGACTGCAAACGGCATTGATGACCTTTTGCAATTCAACCACTGTGAAAGCTGTGTTGTACATGTAGCACAGCATATATGCGGAGCCCAAGGCTTGTCTTGGTCACCAACCTTGCATCCGAAGTAAAGATGATATGCCTTCTTCACTTGAGAATTGATACTTTTCTTCTGGTTGGCAAATGTCACTTCCCCACAAATATAGCAAAAATTGTCCGCGGTATTAACACACTTTCGAGGCATTACTGTTCTTTATTGTACGTAAATGGATAAAATAATAAGTTTTATGTAACAGTAGCTTGAACTGTCTCGCACAACGTCTAAAATATTTTAAATGCTGAACCTATCTGATTGGGCTTTATATAGTACACTGCTTACGTCAGCTTCAGCAGCCGCCTGGCATTAGTATAATAGGCCTACACATGTATAGTACACTGCTGACGTCAACTTACTTCAGCAGCCGCATGGCATTAGTATTGCATTGCATCAGAAAATGATGCAATCAACTGTGGATGATGTGAGCATGATGGTATTATGCAATGTTACATCATTATTCCGGATGTTGCTGCAGTCCTACTGGAGAAATTTACACAGTGAAACATAGAAAATGAGGTATATGAATATCTTCAAAACGAGAGCCAATACAAATTTTTCACGGTTATATTCGTGTTCGGCACACCAAAATACTACAGATTAGGGCCTTTTCAAGTCAGTAATGATTTCACTGTTGACCAGTGTAATTGGTCACAGCGTGTGTCATATTTAGTGACTGCTACTAATGAGTTTTCTTCAGGTCACGAACGCTGAGAACTATTTATATTAGGTTAATCAGGCCTCTGTTTGGCTGTTGTCACTCAACGCTAGCATTGTAGGATTTGGTAGACTGATTACAGCAACACTCCGTGAAACCCCACAGGTCTCTATATATGTTTCACTTACACTATCTTAAGCCCTACGTCTCAGGGTAACGCGGACGACGAATGCGTTTCGAATTTTTCGTCTGTTATCTTGTAATCAGATTGCTCGATAAACCTTACCAATTTTTTGTACTCAGCGTCTTTATGCGGGACTTAGTTCTTGCTGGCCTAAAAAAAAGATGCGACTGCAACAGAGATTATTGTCATGATGATCTCTGTCTAGAACCTGAAGCCGTCTCTTCCTCTGCTGCCACCAACAATGGTATATCGATAATGTGACTACCACATAGCTATATGGATTTGATAACCAGCAATAGTTTACACTCAGACCATATCTTTCCACACTGTTATGTGGATCTGTATCTTAAGAAATATGTAAACAATAAACAACAAGAGACTCAGATTTCAGTCTAATACATAGATTAAATGTAGGTGACGAAAGATGTTGTGTTGCTAATATTAGCCTACTTCGGCTGGCAAGAAACAAGGTAGCAGCATAATACACTGTTCAACACTGTCTAGCGTTGCTGAGCGGCATGTTTCCAACAGTGTATTTCTGCCTTGCAATTACTATTTTGCCACACAATTACTGTCATATTACCGTGGCACCAATATTACCACACAGGAAAATATTAATAGGAGCAGTACCGTATTAACATTGTGCCAACACTATCATCCTTAACCTTACTTCTGGCGCACTACCTTACTATCTGGGATCAACTAATTAGGTGCAATCAATATACATGTATGCATGAGGAAATTTGTGGACAGCCATTCTAACACAATTTTTAATAGAGAGTACATCCCTTCAGCACAATACTTACCTAATATGGTCGTGTCACTCTTCGTTGTTTTACAGCAATGTATCTTCTCGATAGACACTCTGCGTAAATGTTTCCCAATCCAGCTGCTCGTGATGCTCGTATTTGACCGTTTTCCTTCACTGACCTGCAATCCTAGCTGGACAAAACGCGTACATGACGCTCAGTAACGAAAATGCAAACATATACTTCCGCTCGCTAAAACTGAGAACTATCTACATATAAATGAGAGATTGAATGTTATCAAACTTAATGCATATATCTACGCATCACATTTTATTTGTCAGCAGGTTGGATTAACCAATGAAGATATGTCGTTATATATACCTATATATATACATGTACATCAATCCATCCATCCGTCCGTTCGTCGTGCTTCCGTCCATTCATTCATGCATAAATCCACCCGTCTGTCCTTTAATTTAAGATAGTTTGACCTGCCATACCTAGTCACCTTTCGATTTATATTTATATAACCTGACTTATAATATAATTGATGGAAATAAAAATGGGTTGAGTGAGTTATATATGAAACATATACTATAAGTTTGCCTTATTTAAAAATAAATGTACCATCTAGCATTAGCTAATAGTTTACTACTTCGTTGTTTGGACAGATACGCCCTTCGTTATAATCATTAACTTTAAATTTCTTTTCTTGCAGATTAATCGTGATAATGAAAACTGTTAATTATATTTATACTATAATATAAATATTCCTGTATCATTCACAAGGGCATCATTGTTATGGAAACATATTATAAAACAAGGACATGTTAATATGCACTGAAGATATAGATATATTGGCATCATGTAGAAATGTGACGCAATTTCAATAAAATATCATTGTTAACAAATACAGAAAATTGTTTGAACGGATGCCGACAAATATTGTCCTCAACCGTGGGTAAAATTTTCAAAAGATCATGAACAATTCTCATAAATGTACTGAAAAAATACTGTTAGACTAATTCGTCCGCACGACAATCATGAATAATCATTATACCATGTACCTTAATCCTCTCAGCCTGCTGCGCATTACTTCATGGTAATTTCTCCACCGCCCCCGACGTTTGGTACCGAGCTTGTGGCAATAACGCCTTGATGACTATATCATTCTGTATCCGTTTCCAAAATCATCATCACAGCAGCAACCGACAACAATGTTAAGGTTAAAAGCGTCTACTAATATTGATATTTTCCCCATTAGCGCTATAAGTAAAACAACTTAACTGTATAATACGTGACACATTTAAAACGTGTTTATGTACAAATAAAATGATACAATTTTCACATGCTTGAAAGTTAAAAATATTGCCCTTGAAATATCTCAAAGCAAAGAGTAGGTATTGCAGCTTTTAGCAGTCCTTTGTAACTTCATCACAAACCCATGATTGTGGAACAAAACATCTTGTGTTGCCATTGTCTGGAAGGTATCAACCTGAAACATATCTGCAAACACAATGCCACAGCCAACTATATATACCCCAATGCTAACTCTGAGTCAAATCTCACTTCTAACACCATTGTAACATGATAAATTATGGGTGGTCTGATGAAGACACATTAGATGTAGATACTACATAGAACATCAATAGCTTGGCATAAATGTATACGTATTTCAGCAACAGTTATTATAAACGAACATATGTTTTAAAAATACGACTAAAACGCAACGAGTTATATGTTTTTGAATAATAAATACACACAAAGAAAACAAAGATAACTGTACATATAGTTCAATATTTCAGACATACTGCTGTTTGTATATGTCATGCGCATGACGACTGTGTATAATCTCATTACACCCACTCGCGATTATTATTTAAGTAATGATTCCACGTATTTCGGTGCTACAGATCTGTTGGCAGATCCTTAGGGAACCGCACCACAGCGCATATTAACTGGTTCATACAAGTAAATAAAGGAAATTCAACTGCAGATTACCCTCGGTACTTTGTATGTGAAAGTATCACTTTATAATATTTTTAATATTACACATCACTGTATGCAGACAAAAAGTGTAATCTTACCCAGTTATGGAAAACTCAAAGTTCTTTAAAAAAGAAAGACATGTTTCAGAATATATATATGCCATATATATTTTGAAAAATGTATTGTTTATTTAAAGAACATGGATTTTCCCATAACTGGGTAAGATTACACTTTTTGTAATCTTATATATGATTTATATAGTTTGGCGCTAAATCTGAATATCATTCAGCCAATTTGCTCTCGTCTCCGCTTCTTTTCATATCGATGCACCGCAACTGTGAATTAGATGAATACCAAATTACCTGTTATAATTCATACAAACACAATCCCCTGCAGAATTTCATACAAAGACTCATAGGCAAAGCGGTGTCTATCAAATTGAAAGAATGTAAAGTATTCACAACATAATTAGTCTTATTTACATTTATGCATTTTATTTGTCGGATAATTACCTTTGCAAAAGGTATAGGCAAATGTCAATTTCATGATATCTTCAATTCATACTGGTAAAACAAACTGGCTGCTAAAAGTCCAAATCATAAAGTGTAGGGAGGTATTTTAGAAACGGATATGCTTTGTCCATTGTCATTAAGTATTTATTATAAAAGATCGTATCTAATGTCCCAATGCTCCGATATTTGTTTCCCAAATGTAAAACGAATATTGGACAATGCGATCTATATATAAATAATGCATAGATTAAGAGCAATAAATCATACTATTTTGTGATGAATTGTCATCTCCAGACGCTGATAAAAATAGCTATAATTTGGTAAATATCAAATAATGTAAATATTGTGTATACATTAAAAGACAGAGCGAACAAACGCATACATATAGTGGAGATAACAAAGTATATAATCACATAAGTGCAAATTTGGCAACAAATGAAATAATAAGACGAAATAATCGATCCCATTATCGTAGTTGCTTATAATGATTAATGTGAATTTAAACAACAACAAAAAAAACAACACCAGGCAGATAAACATTGTCTGATAGATTAGGATCAGTGAGCAGCTATTTTTAAAATAAAGAGTGCACGTTTTATGTATGGCACCATAAGAAGTGAAAAATCAGAATCCTCCGCACGACCTACATGGGCCTTGGTTGGTCATGTGCAATGCACTTTACGTTCTCTTTACGCTTACTGTGTTTGTCCACTATCATATTCACGCAAGGTTTTGTTCCAACATATTAAATAATATTATTGTGATAACATATTGCAATAACATAAAATTCGTCTTTAGTATATAGCTCCTCTATGAACTCAAGGGTCAAGGTTGATATTTTCACTGCTCTAAATAAGTCTGGTTAAATTGTTCCACAGGTACATCTTCCTTATTCAATTAAACAACTCGAATGCATACCCACATACAAGTATTGTTGCAATCAAACAAGCACACACACACACACACACAGATATATATATATATATATATATATATATATATATATATATATATATATATATATACTCATAAGTAATATTGATTTCCTACGTGTGAAAACAGCCACTCAGAATACAATTATATGCGTTTGTATCTTAGGAACAACATCATGAAGTGAAAACAAAATGTGACTTATAAGCAAATCTACCTGGATATCAACAAGCTGAAGACACACAAAACAAAGCAACCAAACTAATATATATTTTACTACTCCAGGGTATATGATGGCAAAATGTTAAAATTTAGGTTCATATAATTCTAATTATTTTAAATAAAATACTCTAACCAAAGAAAATGATCACGTTTACAAGTATATGCGAAGAGATGAACACAAGGTTATTTTCGGAGCCAATCACAGAGTCAAATTATTTCGTACCAAGAAGACTAGCGATGCAATTTTTCGTGATGGTGGTACTGCTGTTTTTAAGGTTATGATGCCACCAATAATATTGTGGCTGCGTATGGTAAGTTTTTGCTGACCAAAAAGACCACATCTTGTCCTTTATGCAGTCTACAAGAGGGTAGATGTTGTCATTTATCACGGATACCACATACGTGTAACCAACAGGTGATATTGCGCAGCAGTCTAAATGGCAAGTAAATAACCGATACCCTTACTGCACCAAATACGTGTTCCTGGCTCTTACAGTTCGAGATAAAGAACAATCCCGTAGCAAGATGATATTTGGCCGCTTGCAAGTGACTGAAGTTTCGCTGCCGATAAACGGTCATGAAGAAACTTCAGAAGAAATTTTGCTCTACCTCACTAATAGCACATGTCAATCTAAATATGTGGTCGTATCTAAATTGGCATTTAAATATTGACACTGATATGCATATTTCAAGCACATGTTTCACACACTCTGCCTGTTTTATTGCCTTTTACTGGAATGCTTGATGTTGTTTTAGGCAGCCTGTGGTCCATATGTATTTTCGTCCAGGTGTTTTTGTGGCTCCATCCGACAAGATTATGTTGCTAAAAAGCGCGGTCGGTCGTTGCAAGGTCTTGACGCGCCTCTGGAAAACTAGTAGTTTTCTAAAATTGATAGATTCATTAGCCTGTTGAGTTTTCATTTCTTTCAAAAATATTGTATTGCACGAACGTTAGTTTGGCCTTTTTGAAAATCAGCTGACGGAAATAAACAAATGAATAAAAATCGATTGCGGGATCACTATAAGGTATTTGTTTCAAGAATGTTGACTATTATTCTCTCCATGTTATGGATCAAAAATATCTTAATAACCTTAATGAGGCCAAACACAATAGCACCTTGGTGATATTGAAATTATTCACACTGAGGCAATGCAAATCCAACGAAACGGATATAACATTTTCATTCCTCGCTACGATTCCAGTACTGTTAGGGGCAGCGGCTCGAATATTTACAAAAGTGGTCGTGTTTTGGAACAGCATCGGAATGGCTTTGAAAACGGCGGTCTGTGGACGAACACACAAGGAAAAGGTCTTGGAGTTACCAGGAATAAACAACAGCATACCACCTTGCACAAGTATTCGACTACCCATTATAATTAACGAAAACAAAATTCCAAGGAAGATTTGTCACACAAAATAAACCGGATTTGTTTACATGGATTTGAGGAAAGAACCTGGAAATCGTTGAGCTTCATACGTAACAAAATCAAGTACCTTTTACATTTGGAATACAAAATTCCTCATTCATATATGTTTCTATAATTGCATAACAGTTATACCCCTATAGCAGAGTAAGTGGTTAGAAGTTTGTGTTCGTGTTGCCCTAATCAAGTTTGGCCTGTCGAGCAATTGTACCACGCGATTACATTATTAGTATACGAACTATAAGGGCCCCTCAGTGTTATCGACGTTAGAAAATAACAGAAGCAGAACAAAAACTACAGGACCATTCGCCTAGAGAACGGCGCTACTTGTGACGTAAAATACAAACATTATTTTCGTCTCGCCAATGCGTACTATTGTATCGTAACTATCAACCACAGTAACCATTAAAGGCACACTAATCGGAATTGTTTTCAGGTCTATATCGATTGTAAGCGATGTTGGGGGCTGCTGGTAAAATTACTTTGACAATGATGAATTCGCATATGTTATAATAGTCGGTATATCGCGGGGCCGCAGAAAGTAATTTCTAAACTCCATTCGATGGGTCTCAAATATACAATAATTAGTATGGCCGAGTTCGACACACTGTATGCTGATATAGAAAAGCACACTAGACTCTGAGCAAAGATGCTGAACTTAGGGGTAGTGAATTTACAATCAGAAAAAGTAGTGTAATTTGCTTTTAAAACAAAATAAGCATTATATTTGTCACATCGTAATCGCAAAATCATATATATAGCGGTGTTATACAGCGATTTGTTTGGTCATATACATCTTGAATCAATTAAAATCCAAGGAGTTTATATGCATACGTGTGCAATTTAGAGTGACCAAGGACAATACCATGGAGTATAGAAAACGTTAACCTATATCAGTAGCTAACGTTTGAAATTTTGTTCTCACTCTGCTGGAACTTATCACACATATTAATTATAAAAATATTTAAACACAATCCACAACTGCTGCGTCATTGTCAAAGTAACAATATAAATGTATCTCTATTTTAACTACATGTATCATTTATTTATATAGTTTCGTCAAAATTTTCAATATAAAGTGGAAATTAGTGAATAGACAAAAAGTCTTTAACACATTTTCTAATGCCATTTTGTTAATAACTGTACTCATCAAGTTAAGTATAATATTGTACAATATTAAATGGAGTTAGGGCAAAGTTCATGCTATGTCATTGAAACTACAAATATTATTGATCAGATTACTTTCACATAATTTGTTAAATGGGCCTTTGGTATACACACAATTTTCTAAATGGGCCTTAGGTCTACACATAATTTGTTAAATGGGCCTTTGGTATACTTTTGCTATCTAAACGACCTCCATTTTTCACTTAACTTCGGCACAGCTGATGATAAAAACGCAATAACTGAGCTAATTGTCTCTCATCAACAATATAAATCAAACGCAGTAACAAAATAAACCATGCAACAACGCCTTTGGAAATTCATCTCGAAATATCTCATGTATATATATATATATATATATATATATATATATATATATATATATATATATATATATATATATATATATATATATTTCATTCAAGCTTACACTCTCAACGTACTGGGAACACGTATCAAATTGACGATGTATTCGGATGGAATAAGTGTCACATATTGATTGTACATCCAAATTTGACACAGAATAATGTGAGCACATAATATTTCGGAAGGTCCACGATTACACACTTCGTGCATATTTTACGATTTCGGAGGGCATCTTTCCTTCAAACCTGGCAAATACAAACGCTCACGACTTTGTCATCGATTGCCAGGTGGAAAACGTGTGAAGAGATTTCTGCTATAAAATGAGAGGTTTATATTATATAATTATATTCCCCTTCAGATCTAACACTTACAATACCAATAACTTAGCTAAACTAGAAGAGGAAAAGACGGAGCATAGAGCGGTCCCTGTATGTAATAGTTATATATTCAGTGGTTAATTCACGTGAAATATATAATTTAAACTGTATACTTTAATAAGGTATGTTTTGCATTTCATAATATAATTAATTTCGTAAGAATAACCAGTTACCGTTCGATAAATATAATGCCCATTCTAATTTAATATCAATCTGTCATCTTCTGTAAAAAGATGCAAGGATGACTGTCCATGTTTGTTATATCATGAATTCTTTCATACCTTTATATTCAATAATGATGGAAAAGTCATAATACAAGCAAGTTATACATCAAATAAATCCATAACACGTCATACGATGGACCTGCAGGGAACTGCTATTGAAAATACATATCAATTCTTTGTAGACCTTTACCAAAATTGGGTAATAATCATTTTTGAATGAAAAGTCGGATTGCATTGTTTGCAATGAGGTTTCATACATGGAAAGCTATTGAAAACAAAATTTGCAATGCAACGCTTTTATTATTCATTTTACATTATCGGCCCCTTTCATATGAGACTTAGAGTTCACAGCAGGAGAGAACAGTTGAGGTACACATTTCAGATCATGTTATAGTGACATTGAATTACAACATAAAGAATTTGGAAGTTACGCGCATATAACTTCAAGATAGATATAAAGATAGATAGATAGATAGATAGATAGATAGATAGATAGATAGATAGATATAGCTAGATAGATAGACAGATATATAGATCGAGAGATGGATCGAGAAATAGATATATAGATAGATATATATAAATAAAGATAGATAGATAGAATTGTGTGGTTTGGCTTGGATTTTCAACGTAGTTTTAAGCATTTTTAAGTAAGATCGCCACGATGTTTGCAGTGTGGCAGTTTAAATTGATGACTAGCACCGGGGCATCATGCCGTTGACATGTAGCATGATGTCCCACCCAGCCACATTATCCTGACACCAGGCCGACCAGTCCCAACACAAACCTCTTAATGCTGTTAGTACCATTTTTGTAAGTCTTGAACCCACGACCTCCCGCATCCGAGGCAGACGCTCTAAACACTAGGCCACAGGAGCGGTTTTAGATAGCTAGATGGATATATATATATATATATATGTGTGTGTGTGTGTGTGTGTGTGTGTGTGTGTGTGTGTGTATATATATAGATGGATAAATAGATAAATAGGTAGATAGATTAATAATATTTATCATCAAGATGATTAGTCAACAACAACAACAACAAAAAAACATTTCATCGTCTTGCTCGCAAGAACTGCGTCAATGTGTGCATGCAAATCATAAACTAATGCATAAATTAAAAATCCCTTTTCGTCTTTATACTGCTCCATTTCTTATTGTATGACCGATTTACAGGTCATGCATTAAATGTTCCTTGTGAAAGAGGTATCAATAATACAAATCACAAAATATACAAGTACATTGGTGTCAATCATGTATTGTTACACATTCTTTGCAGTCCAAAATTAAATACATATTTAGTGCCAAAACGCACAAAAGCTTTTACTCGACCAGACTATATGCCGTAACTGAAGTTGAAGTTCATGCTCAGATAGACTTTACTCGCACGTTGTATGCCAAATGCAACCTACGGATAAGAAAAGTGTTTGAAAATTTTTTTTAAGTCACCTAAATCTTAATTATTCAACTGTGTGCATTTGAAATGAAATCAAACACACGGGTATTGGTTTATGACTTAACACCTCCCTGGTTTTGACACTTTCGACCTGATTTCTGACCAACCTGCACATGAACAGCAAAGTAGAGAAATTTAAATGTATCCGAACATGCAAACAAGTGTAGAATGGTATTATGAAAGTTTATATTTACATGTATGTTGTAGTTTGGAATTTCTTTGATTTTGTATCAGGAAATTAAAATGTGTTTTGAAAAGAATAATTTAAACTATATTTTCTTGATTTGTATATTTTCGTGGCAGAGGCTTCATACTAATATGGAAAGGAAGCATATAAAACACCATAGTTTAAAAAATACATTTTGATCTTGATCCGAAAAATTAATACATTGTAGGTTAGTAATTAGCAAATGTTCAAGCATTCATAAACAATTGCATTGGTAACATTAGTTTCAAAACAAAAAAGTGCGAATTTGTTCATTTTGCATGTCTTGGTTCGCTAGTATTCTTGTATAATACCCCCAACATTAAATTGCAGATAAATAGAACACAATATAATATAAGGCTAATGATTTCAGTTTTAACCTTATATCTCCATCCTGGTCAGGATGGCATTGAAATAAAGTGTCCATATTTACGCAATAACGAAATTGCGCATTATGTATTATGTAAAGTCCCAAAAGCTAAAACAGAATTCAAGTAAGACGGCATGTCTGCATTTCATGAGTCCTATTAGCTTTGTAAAGATTAAATAAGTATTAATTTGATCAACAAATATGCTGGCATACCAACTAAATATTAAATTGTCGCACGAATCGAAAATAAGGCACAGTGAGCTTGTTTCTTTTTAAACCAAATTACATTTCAATTAAAGATTACAATTATATGAATAACACTGGAAGATGTTAAACTACTGCTCATTTATATTGAAATATATGAAATAAGTTGAATGATTGGAAACTTTCAAACGATTGGAACTATTCAGTGTATTCATTTTATTCTAAATAATTTCACATGTAAGATTATATTCCATTCATCACATAAAAATACATACTGATGTATTTGAACAAGAACATCAAGTACACAAAAATGTTATACATAATTACCTTTAAATTTTTTCGGATTCCTTGGTATTTGGCTTTCATATTATTGTCTCCGCTTTTCCATCATTCGCAATGTCACTAGGTATCGTAAAATATGTGTAATATTGGAAAATATAATAAGGATATACAAATTTAAATATGTGCATTTTTAGCTCAGTTTTCAGATGTCAATGTTTTTTATTCCAAGAATTTCCTCTAGCATCATTATATTAATTATTTACATGAAAATAACTTATGTCGCGAACATAATAAGAAGCAATGATCGCATTATTTTCTATATGATGGAAAATATTGAGTAGTTATATCGCCATAGTAACGGGTGAACGGAATTTCGATTAATTAACCTTGCATATATTTTAAATATCCTAGCTGACTTACTATTCTTCAGCCATCTATTTCATTAAATAATAATAATAATAATAATAATAATAATAATAATAATAATAATAATGTACTTGCATCTGATTGTGATAAGGTTCTGATAATGGGTCTCTAGTTGTTAAATGCACGAAATATGATTCCACTGTACTAATAGTCAATTCAGTACAACATTTCCAGCCGTCTTATGCGAAACCGCTTATAATCTGCTCATGGACATGTAGTTAAAAACACTCAAAGTACAGCCATGTGGGTCATGGACTAATATTTTGAGAGAGAGAGAGAAAGAGAGCACATTAAGTGTAATTACCTTGTTAGGGGTGAAGAATTCGCGGAAATGAGTACTAATAGTTTGAGATGAACATACTGAACATGTCTTGCCTCTGCCTCCTGCATCTTCAATGTTTTTCAAAGTACTCTTATCCTGACGTAAATCTTGACCTTCATCAGTTGAAAATATGGGTAAAACGACGAATTACGCCACTTGCAATATATAATCACCCCATACATTTTGAGAGCTAAGGGTTTGTGGTTTGATTTAATGATTTGTCCGAATTTCTTGACAAACATAATGAAATTACCTTTTACATCACTCGTCTTAACGAGTTTATCATATTATCTAGCTACCATACAGAATACATTAATGCCAAAATGTTTGTAACCTAGATAATATTGGCATTGTAACAGGGCAAAACATATATAAAACAATACAAATTATTCCTTCAAGAAGTTCGGACAAATCATTAAATCAAACCACAAACTGTTACATTTAAATAATTTGCATAGCATTTCATCATACAAACTTTGTTGAAAACTCAACAGAAGCCTGTGGCTATAAATTCGTATGACGGTCATACTCGATGGCCGATGGGCACCATTTAAATTAAGGACCAATTAAGCATAATTAATAATCGTTTTCACGCAAACTACAGATGCGACTTACATCTGACTGATGTAGTGGCCAAGCGACTTCATTTTCAAATATTAGCAATTATATATCATAATAAATATTTTGGTGAAAGCATAGTGCCTATATTTAGTTTCGTACAGTTTCAATACACAATTTGAATATGGCCGTTGTGTCATTTTCGATTTTCAAATAGTGCAATTTTCATTTTGAACTAATCATACCTTTTGATGAATTTGCGTGTAAAGATTTCACATCGTTAAGGAGGAGTTGCGATAACATCCTTACGCTAAAAGCCAATAAAAACGGATCATATTTGATGGCCTGCATAATCTTATTAATTCAAAAGAGACTGAACGTTATTTAAAAAATTTGCATAAATATCCAAATTCAACCTGATCCATAATCTTAATATGATGATAAATTGTTTGCTATGTCAACCTGTCTACATTCTCAATCTAGCAACTGTATGGACTTTAATACCCTGTATTCGACAGAAGGATGATTGATAGGGTCTAGTTAACGTATGTATAGAGAAACGTAGGTAGAGAATTTGCAGTCCGTCCCCAATCTAGTGCCCGGAACGCAACGACCCAAATACCATAATCAGTATGTAAAGGCATTCTTGTTTAGTAAAACCACTCGCATGGCAATCTAATAATGACCTGTCAGCTAACAAAGTCCAGATTCCTCTTACCCAAAATTAGGGCCAAAATATGTTAATAAAAATAGATACAAACATATACGCTGACAGAGACAGCAGTTCTGTTTATGGGGTTTTGCTGGATGATGCGTGATAATATCAGATGAAATTGTATATGGGCGGATACAGAGTGATAACTTTGAACTTCTTAATAAAAACTAGTCTATCTGCGAGAAAAAGCTTCCAGTCGTATCATATCCAGGTGTCTCAAGGCTATAATGTTACATTTTATATGTCCAAACCAGTGTAATTACGGTATTTGTGTCAAGTGGGAGAATGCCAACGATTAATGTTTTGTTTGCCATACTGTCGAATGTCTAGACATTTGTATAGATTTACTGATATAACTTGACTCAAATATTTTTCAAAATACATTTATGCTAGCACGTATGATTGAATGAATTTTCTAATACTGTTCAGGTATTTCTTTTTTGTCTGTATATTATGTAAGAATGATTTAGCATTTTCCAACAAGCAATTTGATATAAGAAGTAACGTCTTTTTGCCATTACATATGTATTTTAAATTTCTGAATCAAATTAAATTCGTAATATAAATAATCTACTGATGCAATTACAAATAAAACAACTATGGAAACATCTTCTTTCTGAAAATGTCAATAAACAATTTGTAAAATTCTGCAATTGTAGTTTTCTGGGGGGTGTGATTGAAAGGAGAGCAGATTGCATTAGTTCGAGTAGAACAATTAGTTTCTCAGTTTCGTTAGATGAATTGTGTAGGCTATCGATATTAGTCTGCATAAAACTAATATATTTAGGGTATCTTTGCTGCGAATGGCAAAGTATGAAGGTGCATAGCACATTGGCCATATCAGAGCAAGTTAAATCAAGTTTACTGTGCATTTTGTCGAATGCCGTTTTTGTCAGGTATAAAATATCATATTTATGATATTGATGCTGCAAGAAGTTATTATTGTTTAAATTTCAAGATTTTTCTATTTAAATGATTCCCATGGACGGAATGGTTGATGGACTCACGGTCAAATAAAGCTATTAGTGGCAGGTACTGTACGATGCAATTATTGGCTGATTGCACTAGACTCAGCCAAGTAGTAACATAATACCCCATTGTTTTAGTTATGATGCAATAAGTAAACAGATTAGAGGTTTTGAGGTTTGTGATATGTACCCAAAACTGTTGTACATAAATGATACTCATATAACGATGCCAATATCCTGCATATATACAGACATATCTTGACGTGGGCTACTTGAAATTATGATTAATGAGCTATAAAACATCAAAATAAATAGGGGCCCCGAGTGGCCGAGTGCTCTATAGCGCTATCCGTTTCGGATCACTGCCATCTTACCTCTGTCTGCGTTGGTTCGAGTCTCGGATTCGGCCAATGTGGGTATGTGAGAAAGCTTTCCAGTAGCTTATCGTGGGTCTGTGGTTCTTTTCGGGGTTTTCCCGGGTTCTTCCTACATCATTAATAATGGCCGCCATGTATAGCATATTGTGTACTGAAAATGGCGTTAAAACCCACAACAACAACAACATCAAAATAAATAAAATAAAAACTAAAGCGACTATGCGATTTCAAAATATTTATCCAGATTTTTTCTCGTAAAGATTTAAAACAAGGCAAGTGTTTAAATATTTGACAATGCTATAGAGATTAATATATTCTACACAACAAAACCAGAAACACTACACAATCAAATCCGCAATGTTAATATAACTGTTTAGTTTTCAGCACGGTAATCAATGAACCTTTTTAAATAGAGCAAAGCGAAAGGATTGTAACGTCTCTACATCACACAATTGGAAATCAGCATACGCTATGTTCAGATGTTTCGCTTGTGATAAGATTAAACTTGAATGTCAATTAATTCCCATCAAAGAAATGTACCAGATTGCAGTGTAAACTTTACTTCTTTGCATTGTCATAACATTCATTTTGTCGGCAAAAATTAATGCCATCGAGTAAACGTTTGTATTATCATCTCGGAGAATCAGAAAAGGCAAATTGTCATAGGTATATTTAAGTCGAGAAATAAATTAGAACCGAACGGGAAGGAAAGTTATTCTGAAATTTCGAGGTAAAATACTGTATAACTCAAGTATTTGTTGTTGTCTCCACAAAACATTATTATTTTGTAACTCACTAGCTCTGTATTGACCACACCTCTAAAAGTATTTTCTAATGACTCAGTATTGTTCGAGTACTATGGTATCACTTCATTCACATCGTATTAACTTTATTATTCGACCTTCCATAACTTTCATAATGACATTCTACCCATAACAGGATTACCACAGGGAAACGTAATACATTTTGCTGCAATTAACCTCGCTGTATCATGAAATATATCATCGCGAAAACCCAACAATTTCTTTATTACTTTGCAGGGTAAGCTATTGTTTTTCCTCTCAGTTTGATCTAAATTTAGATATCCTTTTCCTGCTGACGAGCTGGACAATCGAGCGAATGACGTTTGATACCAACCCCAAGAAAGGGTAAAACAAGGAGAATCATCATGTAATAAAACTGAACTTTGTAAAAGCGTGCCATGCGATCACCTTTAACACAACCTTATCTGCAAAGATAAATCCATGGCTAGATACACACATTTGTTTGATAAAATTGCTGAATGTATCTTATCCTACGGACATTCATTTATATTTTACACAAGCGTATCAGGAATATTGTAAATTCCAAAACTTACCACAAATTCGTATTCTCTCCATGCTGATACTAAAGAAACGATAATTATCCTCATATATATGTATATATATATATATATATATATATATATATATATATATATATATATATATATATATATATATATATATATATATATATATACTTGTGGATAGTTGTCGTATCTACTTGGGTTTTTTTGTTCTGCAGTAGGCTACTATAGTTTTGTTACGGAGAATTAACTTAATCGCCGTATTATTTGTATTCTTTATATAATCAACTTCGTATGGCACGATCTACCGTTGGTTTGATCTAACATCCTTTCAGTTCTTCATATTATGTCGTGTTGGTGTATACGTCCCAATGTTTTTCTTTTTGTTTTTAGATAATTGCCTGATCTAGTAAAATGGAGACGATATCTCAAAAGCAATACAAAAAACACTCAAAACTTTTTGCACTGAAACTAATGCCTTACTTCTTTTAAAGCGTCATCGCATTATTTTGCATCATTTCTACGAAACAAACACAGTGACTAAAAGTCTTCAGATTGATAAAAAGCTTCAAGATACTGGCAAGAGCTCAAACATATTCAGCAGGAGATGGAATAAAAAACCACAATGCGTCCATGAATCTCACGGCCCTTCCTCGGGGAAACTTAAAGCATTTATATCTAGTCAAATCGGCAACCATCGCAGCATTGAAAGAAAAGCCTAATTTAGTTTCCACAGAGGAATAAATGCGTTCGTTTAGCTCTAGATTAATTATGGATGAAAAAACGACTCTCTGCAAAACTATACAACGTAAGAGAAAGAAGACTTGGAAGTCAGGATCTACAACCAAATCAATGTTGTGAAGAAATTTCGTTCAACGAAATTTCTTTGTAAAAAAAAAAAAAACAAACGTTCGAAGAAAGATCGCAGTAAAAGGAAGAAAGGTAAACAATCTATGGTAAAAAAAATCAACTGCTACTAACTCATTGGTCAATATCTCTAAGTTAAATCTTACGGAGGCAGAAATAAAACTTGTATCAAAGGGTTTGAGTTTATGTCCCCGTCAAAAGACAAATGACAGAAGGCAACTAAAAAAGGACACAAAAGAGTTTAGCCACCGACTAAGACTCAAGACACATCGCCTTACAACCAATAAATAAATCGGAGGAAAATATAAGCTGCGACCAACCCATATTTAGAAAAAAAATTAATTGGAACCCACCAAAAGGTTCAATTCCAGATCTAGAAGCTTTCATCACCTGAGTTGAAAACAACACTTCCAGGCACATTATCTATACTAACAGATACTCTAATTTGACAAAAGAAGAAACAGATGAATTACACTCATTGAAAAGGTGAACCAACATTATAATTAAGCCTGCAAATACGTCATGAAAAGGGATGACTTGATCAGTGAAGCAAGTAGACAACAAAGTGATGATAGATTCCACCAAAAGCTAGACCATGCTCCAACACTTCAATATGCAAAGACCATCACTAATATTATTGAGAAGGTGTACCGAATCGAGCACATAGACCATCAAAAGAAAAACTACTTAAGCCCAGCAAACCAAAGGGCAGGAAGATGTTATCTTCTACCAAACATCCGTAAACAAAGCAACCCGGTCAGACTTGTTATCTCCGGTAACATGCATCCCACAGAAAAGCTATCATACTATTTTGATCTTTTTATGAGACCACATGTCCACAGATTACCATCATATCTTCGGGACATGACAGATTACCTAACAAAAAGCAAAGCAGCCGAACCATTACTTCCATATACATTGCTTGTTTCCTTAGACGTCACATCTTTGTTTACTAACATACCACACATCGAAGGGATACAGGAGTGTGGAGAAGTATAGGAAACTCGCCCTGTAGACAATTCACCCAAAACATTTTCTAGTCTAACTCCTAGAACTGGTCCTAAAACAAAATAAATTTGAATTTAATGAAGAAAACTACCTCCAAATAATGGAACTGCAATGTATACAAACATGGCACAGTCGTATGTTAATAGTTTTATGGGAAATCTGGAGGGTAAAAGTGTTAGCATCGGTTGAACTTCCATTTGGTACGCTTTATCGATGATATAAAAAGGAAGTGGCAACATTGGAAGAGAAAGACTAAATGATTTATCATCAAAGGCAAACAACTTTCATCACTCCAAAAACGTCACCTCAAAAGTCTCCAACACAAACGACGTTTACCTGAACTCAATCAACCAGCCTGATAGACAACATACTCCATAGAGACATCTACTCGAAACCAGCCGGCACATTCCAGTATCTCCCCCCAACCATATGTCATGCAAACCACTGCATTACGCGCATCCATTATAGCCAGGAACTGAGAATATGCATAATTTGCTCCGACGATGAGACATTCCAAAAATGGTCTGAAGAGCTATATAAACATTTTATTTGCCGAGGCTACGATAAAGACCTTATTACTAAGGCAACTCAAAGAGCTGAATAAACAAACCGCGATGACTTACTAAAAATGGAATTAAAGAAAAGGATGGTAGGATACTACTTATCATGACTTCCCATCCAGACAACACCAAAATAGGTAAAACCATCCATAAACACTGGCCGATCATGAAAACGTCGGAATCTCTAAAGTTAATCAACCTAAGAAACCAGTAGTAGCCTACCGGAGAGCAAAATCCCTAGATAAATAGATAGATAGATAGATAGAGAGAGAGAGAGAGGGGGGGGGGGAGGAGATGCGAGTGTGTTTGCTTAGGTATACATAGAGTTAGAAATATGCATCATTCAGAGCAAGACATCATAACTCTGAATTCGAAAAGAAGGATGCGTGATAGGGTCAAGTGAACATGTGTATAGAAAACACTGTATTGTAATATAGGTTAGATAATATATGATTCGTCCCATACTGAGACGAGAGCGTCGGTGAGATGTGAGACAAATCGAGTTGCCGGAACCCAACAACCAAATGCCTTCCATTGTGTGTATAAGCAATATTGCTTAGCAAATCCAATCGCATGTGAACCTAACAATACACGTCATTTAATTAAGTCATTCCAGATTCTTCTGACAGAAATGTAGGACAAAAAAGTAAACATAAATAGCCAAAAATCTACACGCCGATAAAGACATAAATGCTGTATTTGGAGTCTTGTAGGACAATATATGATATTATCATGTGCAGTTGTATATGGAGAGATACAGAGTGATAACTTTGACTTTGGCTAACAAAACATCTTTAACTATTGACAACAGCTGCCAGAGTAGCATATACATGAGTCTGAAGGCTAGAATTTCGCATTTTATTTGGCCTAACCAGTGGAACTACAGCTTTCAAGTCAAGCAGGAGAATAATCAAATGTATTGACATTGTTTATAAATTGAACTCGATTCTAATATCTCTTATAATGTAATTCTTATAGCACTTGTAACCAAATGAAATTTCTGATATTTTGTACTTGTTATCTGTCTATTAGAAAGGTAAGACTGAATTAGCATTTTCCAGTAACTTATTTATTACGAGAACTAATCTCATGTTGCCTTTATATTGTATATATTTTTCAAGTTTCTCACACAAATCAAATTCAAATGATCAACAATGTAATGATAATATATAAATAGTAACTATAGAAACGTCTTCGTCGTGAAAATAAAACAAGCTCCACATGCACCTTATATAAACGTCTGCAATACTCGTGTTCTCGGTGTGTGCGCGAAGGGGGAAATATATTGCGCAGGTGTGTTTCGATCTATTAGTTTCGCAAGTACGATATATGAATCTTAATACGGATTGTGTAGGCTGGCGTTGTTAGTCTGCAAATAAGCTACACTATTTTGGGTAATTACGCTGCAAGCTTTTACATCTGCAGGTGCACATTCGCCTCGTTAGAATCTTGCTATGTATTTTGTACACTGCCTTTGTTTGTCCTCATACAAAAATATATTTAGGGTTTTGACATCGTTATTGCCAGAGTTATTATTGCAGGTGCACATTACATTGGACTCGTCAAAAGAACGGTAAGGCATGTTAGCATTATCGAATAATATAAAGGATTGATCATTTAACGGGGGGACTGTTCCTGTGTTTACTCTTCATATTCCTGTTATAATTGCCTGCCTTTATATTTTTACAGCAGTCTCATCCATTCAAGGTAAAATTCTATAACGAGTAATCATGGCAGTCTATGCTGGAAAATACATAGTATACTCATATGTCATATAAATACGTTTTGTTCATCCGTGTCCTTTTAAGTGTATTCTATTCCATAACTCCCATAATTACCTTCTACCCATAAGATGATAACCACATGAAAAGTTAATAAACTTCGCTGCACATTAACCTTGCTCTATCATATAGTAAATCACGGCGCATACCTAACAATCTCTTTATTACTTTGCCAGGTAAGCTATTATATTTCTATCAGCTTGACCTAAATAGAGATATCTCTTATCTGCTGAGGACCTGAACAATTGAACAAATTACGTTTAATGCCAAACAACACAAAGTACAAAACCTTTACGTTGCTACAGTCTTACATGCGCGCAACTTTAGGACTGATGGTACTAATGCAGCTCCCACATTAAACCTTTGCAATCATCATGCCATTAAAAATTCAAGAACTTAACATTTTTGCGTGTTAATGATCAAACCTCTTTTTTGTCAGTATAGATTAGACCTTTATATCAGCTTCTATGTCGAGGACATGAACCGCGGCATTTTCCGGACCTGCATGCATTTGAAATACGTGCTTTGAATTCCGCAGCAAAGTGTCAGGAGATTATTTTAGTAAGGAGTAATCGTAACTCAAGACTGTTAAAGGACTTCAATTCCATGAATAAAACAATGTCTCTATTTTTGTTTCATTTACAACTAGGATACTCTCTCAAAAGATTCTTCCTCCTGAAACGTAACTTACATTAGTAACTAATCCTAGACAGCCAAACCCATGTATACCCTATTTTATGTTCACCAATTTCCAGGCTAGTTCCCATTGTTCCATACTATCAGTACCGTGTGTCCTATAATACAACCTTATCTACAGATGCACATGTTTGTTTGATAAAATTGATGAAAGAGTCTTATCCTAATGACTTGCATTTATATTTTACATGAGAGTAATATGAGCAATGTAAATTCCAACAATTACCACACATTTGTCCTCCCAATGCTGATACTAATGATGCAATAATTATACATATTTATTCCAAATAGTTATAATTCATATAATTCAATAAATTACCAATACATTAATTGTAGTCCGATAATCAACTGCACTTATATTTGATGGATGATAAAGACAGCGATTTTTTAATTTTTATTTACTAGATTTTATATTTTCTGGTGATGAGATCATATATATATATATATATATATATATATATATATATATATATATATATATATATATATAATCACACCATTGAAAACCCTATATCTCGAAATTTAACTTTGCGATGGATCACTCATATAAATCCACCGGATATAGAAACAATACAAAATTGAGAACCTCAATCATGGAGAAGACAAACCTGAAACGGCAATATTAAAATCATCGTAGACGTCTATTCACTTGCACATATGAGTCATATGCATTCGTTGTTCATATAAAATATTTAGTTAGCATATCGTCGTTGGATGATTATTGTGTCTCCGCTATGAGGATAATTTTGACTGTTACGTAATTGCTGATGAGGATGTACACACAATTCACATGCAAACATATTTCAAATTTAATAGGCAATGTTTATGCAAGACTTGTTTTTGTTTAACTGTACTATAATTGTTATCTGATATATATATATATATATATATATATATATATATATATATATATATATATATATATATATATATATATATATAACATCAATCTTTTCGATTCTCATTTACTCTTTAACAACAATGCGTGAATAGGCTATTAAAAGTGAAACAAACTTGTGAGCTTATATTTTTGCATTAATCAAGTTTCCTGAAAATAAAAGAAACAAATAATCAGTTATTTTTCCCAGTGTGTATGTTTGTGTTTGTGTTTTGGATTTGTAATGTAGCTTTAACAATATTTGAGTCATATGGCTATGGTGTCTGCAGTGTGGCAGATTCTGGTGATGTCGAGCACTGGGGCATCGTGCCGCAGACATGTAGCGTCATGTCCCACACCATAACATTATCCGGACACCATTACATATAGTCTTGACACTAAGCTCCTAGTAATGAGCGCCAAGCGAGGATTGTGTTAGTACCATTTGTATGCATTTAGTATGACTCGACCGGGGCTCAAACACACGACCTCCCATATTTGAGGCGGACGTTTTAACCACCTTGCTATCGGAGCGTATTTCCATATTGTAGTCAGTATTTTGAGAAAAATATGAAAATGTACCATTGGAAATAAAGATATTAGTTACCTGATTTAACATTTGATTTCATGTTTAATCAACATGAATTAGGAAAAAAGAATAAGGTGTGCATATATAAATAGACATATAAACACTTTCGAAACTATGTCTGTTTTGAATGAACTTAACACTGTTTCCATTTATTTACTTATTCAATGTCATTTGTGTGTGATAGAATTACAAATTAATCTACTTCTCGTGAACATGTTCGGGTAATTGATAATAACATATTCGTGTTTATATAAATACCTTCTGCGAAATATCCTATAGAGTATAGATTCCTCATAGTGTTATATAGTTCACATCAAACTACCCAGATTATTCGTTTAGTATGACTCTATTCTCTTTAACTTTAGTCGGTAATATACACATTAGAATAAATCTAACAAGTGAAATATTCTCTAAATAAATCATGTCCTTACACGGGGGTGTATTTATTGACGTTCTATAGCATCGTATTACATTGCCACAGAGCCACGTAGAAATGATTTAAGTAATGGATGTTAATTATCAATGAAAGAATCAACCACTAATATATGTCGGAATAGAGATTAATTTGTCTTTACTCATTTTTGAAAAGTATTCTTGGTATTTTTCCCTCGCGTACATTATTTAATTTTAAATATAGATGCAATTTCCTCGAAAATTTCATACCGCAAATAAAATAGTTCCAAGTAATTAGTCTGTATTGTTGAAGTTATCGTTCATACACCTCTGAAATACATGGGTGACGTGTCGGGACAGGAGGGAATGTTTTGCTAGTGGTATGATGCCATTCGTTTTCCACCAATCGTACCTCCAACAATTCAACCTTCAAGCGAACATCTTTAGCAAGACCTATATATACATGGGGAGAAAGAGAGATTGAGAGAGAGAATGACGAAGAGAGATATAGAGATATTTAGAGGGAAATAGATGTGTGTGTGTTTGCTTAGATATACAGTCAGCTATAAATATGCATCGGTCAGAGCGGTCATTATAACCCTCGATTCGACGGAAGAGTACGTGATAGGGTATATTAATCATATGTACAGAAACAAGGGTATTATTGTACAGCAAGGGTCGATTAAATATAAGACCAATCGTGAAGACGGAACCCTACAACCAAATACCATCCATTGTGGGTATAGGCACTCTTGCCTAGCAAACCCACTCGCATGGCAACCTAAGAATAACCTGTCATTTAATAAAGTTATTCCACATTGCTCTAACATTAAACTAGGTAAAGAAAAGTTAATATAAATAGCTACAAACACACAGGACGACAGAGACAGAAGTGCTGTGTTTTTAATCTTGCAGTAGAATGCGTGATAATATCATGTGAAATTCTATATGGAGAGATACAGAGTGAATTTCTCAAACCACACCTATTTTGATGTTGACAAATGCTGCCAAATGTATCATATCCGGGTGTCTAAAGACGAGTATATCATATCTTTTTATGGACAAACCAGTGGAACTACTGTTTTTAATTCAAGCAGGAAAATCTCAAATCAACGATTAATGTGGAGAATTAAATATGTTGAAATTGTTTATTTATTGATCTTGATGTTAAGACTTATTGAGATAAAATTGTATAGCACATGTGATCAAATGAAGTTTATAATATTTTGTTAAGTACTTCTTATCTCTCTTTCAAAAAGGTAAGAATGAATTAGCATTTTCCAACAAAACATTTAGTACGAAAAGTAACCTCGAGTCACCTTTACATTCTAACTTTTTTTGAAGTTTCTCTCAAAATCAAATTCAAATGATCACTGATGTAATAATACAATTTCAAACAGGAAACGTCTTCGTCCTGAAAATTTAAAGGAAACATGTGTGAAATTCACAAAATATAAAATATTTGACCCTCATTAGCAAGTTTTCAAATCTGCTTTGGGATGATATCAACAAACTAATGTCAGCAATATATTTCAGTTGTGAACTTATATAGAATCGAACGTGAAATAAACTCATCCTCATAATTTGGGAGAAATGCCATATTAACAAAATATTGTGGTGCTATGTCCTTAACAATGGGCTAAATGTACCACGTTATTTAGGCTTTAAGGACATTTTCAAAAGTAGTTTGTCATGATCTAATATTAATACATATTATTAATGAACAACCTTCCATTTAAAACAAAGTAATATATTATTGGTAGACTTTTCAAAAACTACATGCCTACATTCTACACATGACTGGATTACAACAGCTTTTTATCGTACATTTTTAGTGCATATTAACTACCATCGATATGGTGCAAAATCACGCTACCCCTAAGATTTTGTTTCTACATCGCAAGGTATGCCAGCGTATTTAGATAATCCTGATTCAAATTTAGCAGTCGGTTTTATTATGACGATATGAATAACAGAGAACCGGATGCGACTTATTAGACCTAGAATAGTATAACAAAAGTTGATAGCTGAATGACAGCAATCACCTAGCGAACTTCATATGTATTCTTGCATTAAAACATAACATGTTGAAATCAGACATATGATCACTCTGGACAGAACCGTGTCTACCAAAATAAATTACTCTTTCGATTCACGTATTTATCGGCTAGATTTACTACATATATTTTACATCACAGACGAGTATTTTTGAATCTCTTACACATGCCATGCATGTATAACATTGGTTACCTCTCATTGCTAGTGAATGTAGGAAAGATAAGGATTTTAAGATATTAATTAGCACGAATGTGGTGTTCACTTCGGCACATACGTGGGTAAACGTTTATATTTGTAAACTGTTTACGAAGCTTAAACATTAAACATAAATAAATTAGACAAACATATACGTGACTGCGCGCTAAAACAAAGTTAACAACACCAATATTTGCTGGTGTTCCATTTATTTAGAACTTATGTTTGGTAATTTTACAGAATTGACCAAGCCTTTTAAGCATATATATATATACTTTTACTGGTACATTCGTTCTATGCTTAAATATGTCGGAATTCTCACTGACAACTAATCAAAAGGTCGCATCATACTCGGTACTCCTCCCTTCCTGTTTAGTGATGTAAGGTTCGGTCAAATCGCATTATGAAGTACAAAATAAACATGCGCGTTCTTACAGTGCAACCGGTCGCTTTGTATTTTCACTCACAGCGCACTTGAACGTTATATAAGCTACATAAATTGATAAGTCTTACAGCTTCCCGTCTCTGAACTATACGTATATATAGTCACGTAATGTACCTTCGAAAAGGTATGTTTAGATAATACCTGTATCTGTGTATACATGTGAAATCAAACTGTCTAAAAACACGTTTTCTACTTAAAACAATAATGCGTTTGTACACATCTCCATTTTAGCGTAATTAGCAACGAAAATTATTTCTTTCTCTCTCCATGCACGCCGTTTCAGATATTCTCTTTCTTTCTTTATAAGGTTTTGTCAATTTATTTGTATGAAAAGTTAATTCATTGTAATAAGCTTTCACATTCTACTCAAAATTATGATTTCGTAAATAAGATAGAAAGCATAAAATGTAAAGAAACGCAATTACAAAGATGATTAAACTCCGAAGACAAGAATTTGTTGAACTATATATCATATCTTTGTAACAAGTGATCTATTTCATTTTAAAAATGTACATATATAACCTATATATTCATCCTATATGGAAATATATGCATGTTTTAAGTAAGGTGAGGAAAAAAAAACACCTAACCAATGCAAAGAAACTAGAAAAATATCCCTATCAAACAATTCTCAACGTATCATCGTGTCTACCATTATCCGAAAGAAAGACGTCTATAAAGTGCTTGTATCAATATGTTATTGAAACTATTATATAGCTGAAAAGAGCGCGCTTCACGTATTTCTGAAATATTCGGTCGGTACCATGTCATACTGAACGGAATTTTAGGTGGCTTTCATATGTTTACTCATGCTGACCATTTTGTATATAAAAAGTATATTTAAAAATTGTCAAACAACAAAACGTCTTCGGACATTAAAACATAGGGTAACAAGCCATTGCTGTTCAAGGCTTTACCTATATAATAGGGCAAAGAACTTAAGTCTAGCAAGAAGTTTTGGGGACAATGCATTCATTGCCTTTCAAGTTGTACGTGTGTGAGTGATTTATATTTTTAACGTAGCTTTTGATAGTTTTCATTGATATCGCTACGATGTTTTCAGTTTTGCATTTTATAGTATGTCTAGCAATGTGGCATCATGCCCTAGACATATGGCATCATCTCCTACCCAGCCATATTAACCTGAGACCAGCCCGAACCTTCATAACACAAACCTCTTGCTACTGAGCGCAAAGCGAGGCATCTGCTAGTACCTTTTGATAAGTCTCAGGTATGACCCGGTCGGGGTTTAGACCCTCAACCTCCCGCACCCAAGGCGGACGCTTGGGGCAATCATCGGAGCAGCCGTGGACTTTAAAGCGCAGATTAAAACGTTCTTTTCGCAGATTTACCAGCCAGCCCATATTATTCCATCCTCAGACGTACAGTGAAAATGGTAAGACTACAATTGTGTAAATATTTCTTCGTGTGCAGGTAGTGCGTGGAGGTAATCGCGGAAGTAATGTACATATCTGCAATATTTTTCCAAACGTGATCTTACTCCAATCTCGTCAGAGGAGATTTTGAAAGAAAAGACACTGCAATTATTTGTACGCACCAATGCAGTGCACTAAAGGTAAGGAGGCATCAATCAAACTTGCAGTTGCACCACTATTACCTTGTCGAGAGAAAAGATGATTCGATGACTTTTTTGTGCATATAAGCATAAATTTACATATGAAAGTTGCGGTGGCTTCATGTTAATGACATGCATTTAATTGACAAAGAATTATTCTACATCGGGCTGGAATGAAACCCGTACAGGCACTTTAATAACTTAATGTCTAATGAAGGGAGGACGAACTTGATTAATAGCGGTCAGGGACTTATTTCAGTGGAAAGTACTGTCGAGTGGAATGATCTGTTGATTGCACTAGAATCACATAAATATAAACATAATTATCCTTGAATTTTAAGTATGATGCAACACGTAAACACATTAGTGGGTTTCAGGTCTCTGATACGTTCACATTACTGTCTGAAAAAGATACTTATATAACGAAGCCATTATCGTGCATATATCTTAATGTGGGCTAATTGAAATAATGATTGATGATCTGTAAAACATAACGAGAAATACAATCAACACTAAAGTGATCATGTGATTTCAAAACATTTGCCCAAAATAGATTTAAAACAAGGACTAGGATCAAAATATTTGTCAGTTTTAAAGAAATTAATATATTCTGCACAACAAAACCATACACTTAACATAATTAAATTCGCAACATTAATATAACATTTTAATGTTCCGCACTATATACAATGGACCTGTTTTAACACAGCAAAGTGTAAAGATTTGAAGGATTGGGACGTCTTTACATCACAAACCAGGAAATACTCATACGTTATGATGTTTTGCTTTGTCCTCGATCAAATTGTGCATTATATTCTCTCCGAATCATGCAATGCAAATTGTCATAGGTACATTTCAAGTCGACAAATACATTAGAACCGAAAGGAAAATAAATGTATCTTGAAATTTTCTAGGTAAAATGCTTTATTAATTCGAGTACTTGTTGCTGTCTCAATAGCACATTACTATTTTATACCACACTAACTCTGTATTGACCAAACATATAAATGCATTTTGCAATGATTCAACAGTGTTCGAGTAATATGGTATCACTTAGCATTGTGTTTAACTTTATTAGCGGACCTTCCATAACTTCCATAAGACCTTCTGCATATAAAATAATTAGCACAGGAAAACTTACTAAATTTAGATGCACATGAACCTCGGTCTATAACGTAGTAATTCATCGCACACACCTAACTATTTCAAAATTATATTGCCGGGTAAGCTACTGTGTTTCTATCAGCGTGATCTAAATTTCGATATCCGATTTCTTTTGACGACCTGAACAATAGGGCAGATGGTCATTAATGCCAACCAATACACAGCAAAAAATGAGATTTCATCATGTAATAAATCTGTATCTTATTTAAACCTGACATGCGTACACCATTGATATAACCTTATCTACGAATATAAATCCATGGTTAGGTGCACATATTTGTTTGATAAAATTGTCGAAAGTAACTTATCCTATAGATGCGCATTTTTATTTTTCTTAAGCTTATAAAGAACATTGTATATTCCAAAAATTACCACAAATTCGTATTCTTTCCTTGCTGATAATAAGGATAGGATACTTTAACACACACACACACACACACACACACACACACATATATATATATATATATATATATATATATATATATATATATATATATATATATATATATATATATATATAGTCACAATCGTGATAATCCAAAATGTACCTTTACATTCATTGTAGCCCGTTAATTCTATGCGTGTATACTTGTCGAATGATGCAGAGAGCGATTTGTCTTAATACCATTTACAAGCTTTTTCATTGTCTTGTGAAGAGATCATATATATATATATATATATATATATATATATATATATATATATATATATATATTCCATTACGTGATGAGAAATCCTATATCTTGAAACTGAGTTAGCATTTGATTAATAATATAATAACAATGGTTAAAGAAAGAAAGATAAATGAAGCAAATCAATGATGGAAAATTCAGACCTGAAATGGTAATATTAAAAGCATCGTTAGCCTATATTTACTAAACATGTGATTCATTTCCAGTTGTTATTCGTCGAAAATGTTTAGTAAGCAACCGATCATTGGATAATTTATAGTGTCACCGCTATGAAGATTATTTTAACTGTTACGTAAATGCTGATGTAGCTGTACACACAATTAACATGCAAACAGATTTTGGAATTATTAATGGCTTAATTAGTTAGGAAGTACATTTGGACCGAAAAGACAAGATTTGGAATGCTTAACAAATACTGCGCTTTAACCTGAAATAAATATTACTTTTCTTTAGGAAAATGTCTTCTCGTCCAAAATATGTGCTGTCTATCTTCTTATGTAAGAGATTTATTTCTACAATTCGTTTTATCCCAAGCAAACATTTTAATTAATTAAATCTACATGGCAATGTTTTTGCAAGACTTTTTGTTAGTTTAATCGTATTCTAAATACTCTCTGAAATATATTAACGATAATATCACTGTTCTCGATTTTCATTTACTTCGTCAAAGGAATGCATTCTACGCGTGACTGGCTGGTGAAGTACATTTGTGATCTTACATTTTTACAATACAGACGTTTCATTGAAAATTAAATCCAAATACTCATTTATTTTTTCAACATGGTGAGTGTGAGTGTGTGTGTGTGTGTGTGTGTGTGTGTGTGTTGGATTTGTAACGTAGCCTCAAAAGTATTTCAGTTATATCGCAACGATGTCTGCAGTGTGGCAGTTAATAGTGATATCTAGAACTGGATCATCATGCCGCAGACATGTAACATCAAGCTGGTCAGTCCTAATAATAACCGTTCAATAATAAGCGTCAAGCGAGGCAAGTGTTATTATTTTTATTTATTTTGTATGACTCGACTGGGGTTCGAACCCACGACCACCTATATTCGATGAAGACTCTTTAACCTTACGCCATCGATCGGAGCGGTATTTTAATTTGGTACTCATCATTTGGAGAGAAATAAATTGGACAATTTACCATTGCAAATAAAAGCATCAGTTACCTGATATTACACGTTGCTTTCGTTTTGGCCAACAGCAATTGAGGAAAATAAAACTTAATTAAGGAAAGCAAATATAAAAAGACATAAACACTTTCACAACTTCATCTATAATATATGTCATATTAATGTTTCCATTTATTTACTTATTCGAGGAAAATTTCGTATCACAGAAACATAAATTAATTGACATATCCTGAACAGGTAATGGTAACTGTGTATATTATATAAATGTTTTTATTATAAAAGCCTTCTACGCAATATCCGATATAAAATAACATAATTTTATTGGTATAGTGCTTACATAAAACTTCCAAGATCATTAATTAAGGACTACCCCACTGACTTTAACGGTAATCGATACTAAACACATTAGAACAAATCTAAAAAGTAATACATTCTGTAAGCAAAGCAGATCATCATATCTCAGAGTGCCTTACATATAGGAGTATTTATTGATGTTTTATAAATTCTTTTTGCATTACCACGGAGCCATGTGGAAATGAAGGAATGAATGTATGCTAATAACGATTAAATTTCTCCACCACCAATATATGTTAGAATAGAGATTGCTTTGCCTTTGCTCATTTTTGCCGGGCTTTCTATATAATTTTGTCTCGCGTACATCAATTAAAAAATAAATTTAGAGGAAATTTTCTTGAAATATCAGGCTGGAAATATACTAGTTCCATGTAAATTGTTTGTATTGTTGAACTTATCGTTGCTACACTTCTGAAATACATGGGTGACGTGTCCGGACAGGAGGTAAGTTGGTGTTATTGGTATGCTTTCTTCCCTTCCACCACTCTTACCTCCAGAAATTCGCCGGTGAAACGAATATCTAACGCAATAACTATATATGATGACTAAAAAAAACCCGTATTAATATTGTACATTAATATAGGGGATATATAAACAGCAAAAAATTGTTTAAGTCCATCAGCTACATTTTAAATGAACCCAAATATACAGTACAATGAATTTTTACCTCATTTCATCACGATAAACGCTGTGATACACAATTTAACATTTAAGATGCATGCATCAATATTATGCAAACATACTGTCAAAGAGAGGAGTGACCTAACGTATTTTACAGGATCAAAGGCAAGCCCGCAATTGGCATTGACATTACTAAATAATAGAGAGTCTCATCAGAAAATGTGAGTGGAAAATATGTGGAACTGATAGCGAATAAATAAATGCGCACCGAAGTAGTTAAGTATTACATTTATCTAAAAAAAAGGCAGACACTTAGACGAAAATAAAGAGCAGACGAAAAGGTGGGAAGAGTAGATACGTGACTACAGATTTTTTCTAAATCACAGGTAAAGAAGGAAGTGGTTGAGAAAAAAAACTTTGAAAAAGGAAGAGAAGCACGCAAAGTAGGGATTGAGTGACGTCTCGCCGAAAAAGGCAACAAAAACGCTGGGATAAACTAACCAGAGGCGAATGAGCAGAATAAAATACAAAAATACACTTGTTGAAAGGCTAACACAACAAACCGGATAAGTTGCCCACCACTCCTGCACACAAAATTAGTAAGATTTGGTCTTGAATGTAGCCTTTTTTAACAGACAAGTAAAACTACCATGTATATACAAATATATATATACCATACACTACCACACCTTCCCTCTCGATAAATAGATAGATAGATATATAGATATAAAGCCATATCTGAAATTAAGACAATGAACGAGTGCTATCAACTCTCTCATAAAGTGCGCAAATCACTATATATATATATATATATATATATATATATATATATATATATATATCACATAATGCTTAGTCGGATTGATATATGTTGACACAACTTAATTGAAACAAACATGTAACATAGTCTTGTAATTGTACCTTGAACTTCTATTTTGAGGATCTGATCTATAAGGAGATATGGCAATTTTTTTGAACAATACAAAGCTATACAGTTAATCAGGTAGAAATCCCATTCATATTTGTATGTTTTGACATCTTTACCTCTGAACAAGATACTAACATTATATCTTTGTAGAAGAGTTCGATTTCTGAAATGTCAGATAAAATGTGATAAAATGTCGCTGCAAGGAGTTCATGTCATCGCTATATTGTTCAGTCAGTAAATTCGCCCATTTTTTATGTTGTTTACCATGTCGTTTGTTACGGTTCATCCGAGCAAAGTAGTTCATCATCATAATGACAACGACACATCATGTTTACTATCTCAACGGAACATCAAGGTAACGAGTAATGCAATATTTAGGTGATCAACACTATGCAAGAAATGTCATGCAACCAACAATGATGTATTACAATCGACAATCTGACTCGAATGCATCAAAATTAGTTGAATATAGAGGGCTTTTATAGTATGTAGTTAATCTCAATGCAAACAAAATATACACTTTATTATAAAACACAACCATGCACTAAGCGAATCCTAAAACAAATGTTCACCCAGATACATGAAGTGCAGCATATTTAGATCATTTTGTTTCGTCTGCTTTTCACTCCTTATTTATGTATTCATTTATTTACTTATTTAATTAAATTGTGTAAAACAAAGTAAAATCAGGTAATATTAGACTCAAGACGTTTCAAAATCGTGGTAGGGTTTTGAACTGCATATATGTTACTGCACCGATATAAGGCTTATCGGTCTTGTATACACAGAGAAACGAAGTGAAGGACATTTCGACGTTTACTTTTTTCTGAAAGAAAGTCTTACAAAGTGACTCATATCTTCGGACATCTAAGAGTAATTTCGAATTAGAGCCATGCTGCGGTAACAAGAAACACCCGTAGAGGCAGCAGCAAAAACTTTAGTAGTGGTAGAGAGAAAGTGCGGATGTGGCCTCTAGCCTCGCAAGTAACAACAACATCAATATCAGGTGACAGTCCTAATAAAAGTAATTGTGCAGTTTTGTGATGATAAACAAATTTAAAATTGATAATGAGAGTAGTTGTTTTGGTCAGTAGAAGTAGCAGCAGTATGTACTAACAATCGGTACTGATTAGGCTCTGTAAGTAGTATTTCATCCTCTTCCTGTCCTACTTCCTCACAGTCTAGACCTGACCATCTTGTCCATCCATTACAGCGAATGGATATACACTTGCCAGACTCATTCAAATAGTATTCAAAGGTGTAAAGTTTCCATCAAGAACAATAAAAACACCAGTTACCAAATTTCATGAACAAATTGATGGAAGCACATGAGCTTGGACCAACAGAGTGAATAATAATAATAATAATAATAATAATAATAACAATAGTGGTGGTATTGCTAGTGGTGGTACCAGCATTTTAGTAGTACTTATTGTTCTCTGCGTAGTGTAAATATTATTGCAGTTGTACAACGTTATGAGCAGTCGAAGCATCGACAGTGATTGTAATTGGAAGATGACGACATAATATATCAGAAGAGAGCACGAGGATCAGTAATAATACACTTAAACCACTTTATATACGTGTATTGCATTACAATGATGATTATTGTCTTCCTTTTAACTTTAAAAATGTGTTAAATACCTTTAGAATTTACTTCCCTCGACATCTCCTTTGAACTTTGAAGCAAGATAAGCAAAATATGGTATAAATAATAAATAGTTTCAAAACATATTATACCACGCAGACACACAACCACACGCAAACATACATTCATACTGTAAGATTACTTACATTTTCTCTATACTTCTCACCAAATCATCTGACATTTTGATATATGCAGTCTTCCGTCTGCGCGAACACAATGTATCGTCATTTGTGGCTTTTTTGGTACCACGTGACACTATGAATAGTCATGAAGTAGTATAATTCATAAGGCTGTTTAACAAGCTGTATATGATTATCATCGTTGTTGCCAGGTAAAAGCCAAGACATAACACGTTTAGGATGAGAAAAAAAAAAAAAACAAGTAAAAGGATATGTATAGACACACTCGCGTGTATTGAGGAATGCATTATTTATTTTTTCGTTTTTGAGGTTATTTACATGTATGTACGTACATATGTACGTACGCAAGCACGCACGCGCGCGCGCAAGCAAGCATTCATGCATGCATGTATTTATGCATGTATGTATGTATTTATTTATGTATGTATGTATGTATATATATATGTATGCATGAATGTATGTGTGTATGTATGCATATATGTATGTATGTATATAAGTATGCATGTATGAGTGTGTATGTATGTATGTATGTATGTATGTATGTATCCATCTATGTGTATGAAGACGTTCTTTATTTTCCAATGAAAAGAGATTGCTTTCATTTATATTTATCATTCTTATGTGACATAATTGCATACACAGCACACTAAATACAAAAATGTATTTGCATCAGTATATTTTTTGTTATTGGTCTGCTATATTAATGGTATTGATTAAAGGCATATATAATATGAGGAAAGTTCAACAACTGATGCATATTTAAAGGGCAGCAGTGTAAATAATTTTACAAAAATCTGTTTCCCTGGCTGCCTGATTACAGATGTAATCATTATAAACTTGGAACTTATTTTTGAAGAATGCAGCTGTTATATACATGATATAGAAATGGTGCATACAAGTATGTTAACGTATTAGTGCATGCATGTTTGTAAGCGTATTGCAGTATATGTATGTATGCATGCAAGTAAGGAATCGTATTGGCAGCAGGTTAAGGAATTAACGGAAGTATACATTCAGTATCGTCAAGTAAGCGAAACAAAATCACATGAGAGGAAAATATAAAAAACAGGTACAAATATCATGCTACGGAAAATGCATACATGAAGGAATTATCGTCATTATTTACCTTAGATCAACACATTTTTAAAGGAATTACGTCGAATATATCTCAACACTAAACTTATATAAGTTGCTGATAAATTGAATAATATATAAAATAAATCGGTCAATTGATTTAACACAATCTGCAAACATATTGTTTGGTATAAAATGCATTTTAATTTGGTATTGTGCAAAATAAGTGTGACTATCCTGCCAATGAGAACTGATCAACAATAAAAGCAAAAGTTCCACTATCTTGCTCGATACGATGTGAATCAGAAGGTCATCTTTCTTCGAGCATTGTTTTCTTTTTTGAGCGATAACCCTAATGTTGTATATTTCACAATATATGTGTTTTTCATCGCTTTAAAGGTGATGTGTTAAATATATTATTGACAATATCATGCGAGGGAAATAATTAAATGTAAGAATACAAACATTATAATATAGAATTTTGCAGAAATGTTCATCTTCCCTTGTCTGTATTGTTGAGCAAGCAGTGCAACTGCTTTGTCAACAACTAAAAACGGTCTAGGGGTAGCAACTCTAACATCGTTGCATAAAAGTTACCTGAGTTGTGTCTCATACATTGTCAAATAAAGAATGAAGCTGTTATGTACTTTAAATTGACATTGGGTATACAAGGACATGAACGTATGAATGAGTGTAATTGTGCATGCGTGTACCTATGTATATTTATGCGTGAAGGTAAAGAAACATGGGTAAAAGGGTACATAAATATAATGGCAAAAGAAATAGCTGCGGAGAACTATGATAAATTAGTCATGTGCGCGAGACGAATAACAAAATTGGAACATCATAATCTAAGAACGATTAAGAGTAACATGCTAGAAATGCAAACATGAAGTACATTTTGGAACATTTACATTTGACAAACATCTATATAAATGAATTTCTACGTCATCGCTCTCGCAACATTAAGCATTTATCAATTGTCGATACCACAGGTCCTAGGATTTAACACAATCTGCAAATATATTGCATGAAAACACCTTCATGTTCATTTGTTATTGTCCAATGAGTATAAGCATTCTCCCACTATGAACAGATGGAAAACGACAATATTTTCACTATCTTCTTCAATAGGATAATAAAAAGAATGTCATGAATATGAAAGCATTGTACTAATTTGGCTGTAATATCAGTGCTTCGTATTTTACAAGATACGTGTTTTCTTCGTTTCAAATGCAGAGTGCTTTACTTGTTGATGGATTGGTCATGCGAGGGACATACTACTAAGTGTCTTTCCAAAGGAAAGGCCAATATAGCTTTTGTGGGAATCAAATTAGCGTCCCTTGGAATGCGAATTTGAGCCAAACATTAGTGTTAAATGTATCACACCGAGTGAAGTGTATCTTCCGATGTCATTGTTGATGATATAAGAGAATGTGAAAAGGGTATACTGCCTAGTTTTATCATAATGCACGTGTTATATAAACCACAGATGCAATCAAATATGATAATTCATAAGGTGAAGGTCTGATTTACTTCTGTAGTAATTGCATCGTATTTATACGAACGGAGGCTTTTATACTCTCTCTATCCAATAATCAAAAATTGCTACGGAAATCTTAGTTCTAGTGATTTTTTGGCTATCAATAATATTCTAAAATATCGAAAATTCACATCCAATGACATTAATTGCGACTTAATACAAACATTCCTGCAAATAAATTAATTTCCTACCTTATTCTTGAGACAAAAAAGAACTCATAAAAGGGCATTTTCATAAACAAGATAATTAAAAAGAGATAACTGAAATCAATGTACAAGCGTTCGCGTAACACAGAGTTATGCCCCTTACTCATTCCGAAGTTAAACAAGTTATTGGCTATTTTGTCAGTAGAAAATAACATAGGTGTCATTTTTTATTTAATTTATTGAAACATCTCATGATTAAATTATTTACAAAAACGGGATAAACGTTGCCGGAAATATTTTGAAACGAAAGGCTTCCATTCTTCTGGAATGCATAATGGCATCATCTAACATCTAATTGATGTTTAGTGGAAATAGGGCATAACATATATGCAGTACAATAAATACATGAATATAAATATAGCAACGGTGATTACAACATATGTCATTCATACATAGATGAATGCATTTGTATGCAGAGTCCTCAAATTTTCTCTTGACTTAATGTGCTTTTAAATATCTACCTCATGACAATGACTAAACAATAAAATATCGATGATAATTGCACAGACCATATCTCTGAGAATAGTAACAATTTCCAACTCACGATTATAATTTCATCTTAATATCGCCTCAGATAAAACAAAATACAAATTATGCATCTTAAGTTACATTATACGTTTAAAGCCACTTTATGTCTTTTGATGCAATCGAGAAGGAATAACGAAAATTAACTCAAATTCAAGCTCCTATCCAGTACAGAGAGTGTGAAAGCTCGTACCTTAATGGCTGCGTAGTTTTTCTTTTTAGGAACATAATATTTTCAAGTATGTGATATTGCCATTCACTATATAAACATATGTTCCAGTAAAATCAGAAAATTCGTCAGACTCACCCATTATAAACATAATAAAAAAATTCATACAACAAATCAGTCGTCCATCTTTTGCATCGTCATGGTTACCTGACCTGCTGTGTTTTAAGACCATAACGCACCAAAGCTGCGAAATGGAAATGCAACGCTCATCAATACAAGGAAAATGTAACGTATATTCCCACCAGATGATCATTGAGTTTAACAAATATTGAAGTTATATATGTAATAAGCATGTCTCCCTCTCTGTCTCTCTCTCTCTCTCTCTCTCAGGGATATGATACAAATTTATCGGGTAGACGTTCTGTCCGCTCAGTGAAAGGGACATAACTAAACGCTAGAGCTACAATGATATATCGCTCTACGGGTATATTGCGGTTTGATGTTCTGCCAATACTTACCACAACACGATTGTCTGTACCATGTTTTTTTCACGGTCATACTTTCTCGTTACAAATGTGTGTATTCCTCACAATATGTCCAATTTAATTCAAAAGCCATATTTTCTTTATTTCATAGATACACGCCTAATACGAGACTGCATGAGAATGTAAATCACGATGCACTGTACTATAATTCGGTAATCGGTCAAAGTTTAATTGCCGTGAGTAGAGGTGTCAAGTCAAGATCTCTGGATATTTTTTCAGTTAAAAGGATACTTTGGATGCTTCATTTTGCATCATATATGTATGTCCTGTTCCTTATAACAGCAAACGAACAGTACTCAATCCAGACAGAAAAGTAAAGCATGAGGTTGCCTTGTTTAAGAATGAATCCCTAATAATATTGGATGAAGTTCCTTTGAAATGGTTGAAAGCTCAGCAGGACAAGGGTTCAGTCCTTGTACAAGTAGCCCTTGAAATGTCTTTATTCCTGCAAACTCCCTGCCATCGGAGACAGTCTTTCGTACAACATGTGATGTTGTTTTCGCACTGAGTGTTGCTTTGATTTCAGACGTTTTCATATATGTTATTTTTACTGAATAAAAATAGGCATATATTTTTTAGCGCCTTGCCAAAAAAAAAAAGTTCAAATGTGTTGTGACATTCGAAACAGAGTAGAAAAGGTAGTGAGGTTTTTATTGCTGATAATTTAGCTGCTTTCAGGTGTTTGTTGACCTGTTTCATTTTTATGATACTTTCAAATCGCAACACTACTATCATTTAAAGTCTTTCAAGGTAACATCACTTAGAGATAATGTGTTCTTCAAGTATCGTGTCTTAATGCAATTATTTCATTGTATTTGTTATGTGTTACTGTATTGCAGTACATATTGCAATTGGGTTTGTTATATCGCAATATATCGCAATATTGTTTGAAGCGTATGCACATAAAGGACTGAGTCAAGCTATATTTGTATGTATTATGTATTTCTTCTGGCACTCCAAGTCTCTAATTGACTAAGATTTTGTTTGTTGGATTATACCGGTTTGTTTAAATGCATTTGACAGTCCCATTAGATGCACAAACTGGTGCAGCAAGAATAGAAAATACACGAAAGCCTGATGTTGCGGACATCTTAATTAATCGCAATCTGACTATAATCAAATATCCGCTGCCTTGCGTGAGGTTCTGACAAAGACCGCTTAAGGGAAATGTTCTGTTGGCATTTGAATTAGCCTATGAAAATACAGCTTTTAAAAATTTGAAGACTACTCCAGTCGTTCGGTACAAATAAATGCTATTCATCCACAGTACTCTATCTCCTAACGCGAAGATATATTATTTCATCTGACTGGTTGATACAGTTATCGATCATGGTAATAACTTAGGTTACCAGAACATGATCCCTATGCGGTTACTTTCAGATCGTCATGTATAACAGCAGATATCTGATTTTAAACCGAAATAATTAAATTTTGTAAAAAAGGAAGTATACGATGATATTAGTAAATGTAAAATTACAGAAAACCTGCGGAAGTTCAAATTTAAGTCAAAAAAAGGTGCCATATATTTGCAGACAGCCAGACAGACAGAGACATACCTCAGGAATTCGATTAATGAAACCTACATGATATACGATCAACAAACAATTTACCACCAAAGCAGTTGATGAATCATTTTCATGAAATGAATGTGATTTGTTTTCAAATACATTTAATATTATGCATATGTCAAACCTGGGTGTAATATTCCTTTAACTCAAGTGTGTTCTGTCATGCAACATAGAAAGTGAAATAATCCAAAATAATATTACTAATATTATGAGATGAGTCATGATAGTGTGGTGTCACTTATTCAAAGTAACTTCCCACGTTCACAAACATAGATTTGGAAAGCATTACATATTGCCGCTAGATAGGCACAAGGGAAAGATGATTTCGTTTAAAGTCTTTAAAAGTTAGTTTGTTTCTTTGTACATAAAACATACTCGTTCAACCGACATGTTTTAAATGTAAATAATATGCACAATGCAATGGAAAAAGTACATTGTAAGAAGAATAGGGAAACTGACAAGATAGCAATGTATTTACATGCATGCATACATCTAAATACACATATTTCCTTAAATACGTTGATGACTATTATTAAATTCATAGTATATGGCGAGAATCGCATATTTAAGAAAACACATGGAGTTACTTGCACACGAACTAATCATTTGTGTAGTAGGATAATAGAGTTGTGAGATCGAACTGACTAATCACGGCTTTACCTTATCAAACCCTCCTAATGATTCCTTGACCTTTTATAATTTATGTGCAAGAGCGTAATCCGCGTGAACCACCATTTCGAATCGTGAATAGGTGACTCGGTCTCACGACCGCTATTATGCTAATATTCACCACTCTGACTATTTCGCCACTTATTCACTATCCACTAACCGGTTATAGCACGATACACCGACAGAGTACAACACAAATTTACACCGACCGGCGTGCAATAGGGCATAACATAATTGGTACATCATCTGTTTTGAGAGTAGACCAAGCAATACTCCTAATATATGCCTTAATCAGTTGCTTTTACTAGATTTCCTGCTAAAAGTATTGCCATTATTAGTACCTTATATAAAGGTAACATACAATCTTCTTTGTTTGCCGATATTGTTTGATCCAGCAATGCCACTTTTTGTTCCAGTTCATCACATTTAGCCATATTAATCTCAAGACTGTATTTTGTGTTCATAAAATTGTTTTTAATAACTTAAAATTATCAATTATGGATTATTTATATGTTACAATGACATATAGACGTAGATCCTTCTGAGTAATGCCACGTGTTTTTTGTTTAGTTTATACAACTGTGCAATATCCGAGAGAGTTGCATCTATTTGAGCATATTACATATAGTTGCTGTACATACCTTGCACAACTGGAGAAATGCAGCCGTTGTATTTTAGCAATATTTTGCGCTGTGTGGATGCTCTTTTCGTGACATTTTTATCTGCTTTAAGTATCTAAAGACATTTACCCTGTTAGGGAAACGGAACATTCCCGCGTATGTTTTACTATTAGACTTTATATGCGCGTAGAGACTTATGTGCTTTCCAATTCAACCAACACCGTCCCTAATTCCCTCAAACTGATATATTTGTATTTGATGGCTATCGGGTACAGTTTGTCATTAGTGCATAGACTACCTAGACGCGTACTCATGAATGTGACCACATCACACATAATTTTACCAGCATCGACAGTCACACCGGTTAATAATGATATGGCTCAAACAACATCACTGATTAATGTGTCAAAACTAATTGCATTATTCATGTTTCCTGCCCAAACTATTCCATTGGTTGTTACTGCGGCAAGTCTACGAATCGCATTCACGATAACACACACATACACACAAGTTTATACTTCGCTAGTACCACAGTTCCTTTGACTATTTCATCTCAAAGCTGTTTTTCTGCTTCGATTATTTTTGTACGTCGGTAACTTTGAGGGATATACAACTATGACAACTATTATACGCATACCAATCGGAGTTGGACCTCTCAGGAGGCCTAGTGGTTAGAGGATCTGCCTCGGAAGTGAGATGTCGTGGGTTCGAACACCAGCCGAGTTATACCAGATGCTTATAAAAATGGTACTAAGAGCTGCTTTGGTAGGCGTTCGTCATTAAGGCGTTAGTGTTATGACTTGTCGGTATGGAGTCAAGTTAATATGACTGGGTGGGGCATCATGCTACATGTCTGCGGCATGACGCCACAGTGCAAGACATCACTATAAACTGCCACACTGCAGACAACGTAGCGATATGTCTGAAAAATTGTTAAAACTATGTTAAAAATCATAATCACACAGACACTCAACCGGAGTTGTTTATGGAGCCATAACTATATTAACCAGTGTGATTGGCGGAGATAGTAAAATAATTTCGAAACGGTAACATTCATTAGTCTATTCGGAACCTCTCGCGGTGGCACAACGTAGTCGAAGCACAATTGTGAAGCTGTATATAATTGCTGTTGAATATAAAACGATAAGCATGGTGAAGATTGTGACGGTGCTGGTTGAAATGGAAAACGCGATGATTAGTAAACAGTCCGATTTCCCAGCAATGTAATTTCATTTTATCCTGCATCTTTCCGTTTCTGAACGGTATGTGAAATCAATATATGGAAATCAGCTTATCTAGTTTCGACACTTGCAACGCTTTTAGCACTAGTCAAACGCGTTAATACAACATTTATATAGCATTTGATTATCGCAAACCGGCCCGTGTACCACTTATGTTGTGCACATTGCGGACTGGTCTGTTTACTAATTATGTTTTGTCTATATGTTGCACACTGTTGCAAGCGACAGGTCACTGACCGGTAGGTATAAAGTGTTGCGGCGAGCATGCAGCGGATTGGTCGGTCTTCCGATATAATAGTTTCAGCGTGTATGTATTCAGTAAAACAAAACAAGCCGATCTTTAAAGAATGTGATCGCAATGGCTTTGTCCTTCTTTCTGTTTAGTAGACAATATATTGGGTTTTAAATATCGTATTCGTTTTAGAAGGTAGGGAGGTCCTCTGAATACGGATCACAACTCTATGATGAATCTTCTTACAATGAGAGTAACATTGTATTAAATATAGACAGGTCGATACTAATTAAAAAAAGAACATTGAATCCAATCGTAAAAATGATTACTCAACTTCAATATATTGGTGTGTTCCTAATTTATGACTTCAAATGTGATCAATTATGACAAAAATGAGGGTTTGTACAAGAAGTAATAATTTATGTTTGTGTATTGGTTATTATGATATATCATGTATGTATACATGTATGTGTGTATGCAAATACGTATGTCTGTATGGATGTATGCATGCCTATTAATCTGAAAATATCTATATAAAATTCATATGAATTACTCTTCATTTCTAACCAACATGATTTCTAAACTTACCTCTTGGTATCGTTGAGTTGATGATTTGATCAGTTCGACAACAATATCAGTCACTTCTGAATTTATGAATTTTTGTTACGCTAAGTTTCTACGTTTAATTCATATCAGAAGGAACTATCTCATGCTCGTAACAAACTGAATTTGTCCCAGTCATGAAACACAACTTATCAACATGAATCGAAAATAATTAGGGGGAAAACTCTATTATATCTGTCACGATTGGGTGATTATATGGCTTTGAGTTATCTTTCCTTGGTTTTGTCATAACAAAACTTTGCAATACATGTTTATGCTAACCAAAGTGAGGAAAATAATATTCATAATGTTGTCATTAATATTCGCTAAAAAGCATTATGATCATATGTAGGTAAAATCTGCATGCGCATATGGCTATTACAAAACTGATGTTGATTATAAAATTGATATCCTTATGAGAGGGTTAGTTACGAAAGTATTCCAAATGTAAAAATCACGAAAAATATAAGAAATCACAAGAAAACATGTATTTATGTATGTATATATGTTTGTATGTATGTATGTATATATGTATGTATGTTTATATGCATGCATATGCGGGAGTGTATTGCAGAGCTAGAACATCTCGTTGGGAAACAGTCGTGCCTCCTTTTGGGTAGCTTGCTCACCTTTGGTCACCATTTGCACCCAGCTCTCACATTTGGCTCAGATAAACCGTGATATGCGCATCAGCTAATTCCTCGTAAACATCATCGACTCGCAGGCTAAACAAGCTGAGGCTAGCAAACTGGTCTGAAACCCTAGGCGAGTCAAGGCTTGGATTTGGCAGACTGTGTGGAAGAAATAGACAGTTGAACGGACAGACAGTCCATTCTCCGTATCTCGATGTTGAGGGTATAAAGCAGGACGAGGGATGTAGGCAGTCCTGGTTACCCACTGCATCCTATTTCATGTCCAGATGTATTGACCTTGTCTTGCCACTGGATCTAGATAGTCCTGGGCGAGAGAGTGAGGTCCACAACGTGCAACTCTTCCTCACGTTAAACCAAGTCAACGCTCAAGTCACTTGGTCACTTGGTCATCCTTCGCCCCAAAGTCCTGTGGCGACAGACGAGCTACGAAGCGGCAGGTGTAGGTGGCAGACGTAGCCGCAAATCATCACACAGGCGACTCAGATCGTATGATCGTTATTCGCTGACACGGAGCAGCATTGGAGTTCGGAAGCCCCCTGAGCGACTGAGCAGCCCTTTTTAGATTCTCACTGCTCACCTCCAAGGCGCGAGGAATAGGCTAGAAAAGGAGCTTTACAAATTGCCTACTCCTTCCTTCACTAGCCAGCTTGCTGAATGCGACCATACATCAGCAGTGGAAACTATACAAAAAACAAAGATGAGAATCGTTCATCTCACCTCGTTGCATGGAGAGTGCGCACACTTGTGGACAGAAGTGATTCCGACAGACCTCAGAGGAGAACTCCCCTGATTAGTAGGGAGCTAGCCAGATTTAACAGCCTTAAGTGAAACCCGCCTTGCAGACGAGGGCGAACGTTGTGAAAAGGGAGCTGACTAAACTTTCTTTTCAAACAGAAGATGAGGTGATGAAAGATATGAGGCTTGAGTAATCTTTGCGTGAGGACAGTATTTGTTAACAAGCTAGCTGCACTACCAAAGGGTTTGAATGACATGCTTATGACCACGAAACTCCCCTTGTCGAATGGAAGGAAGCATGTCACGGTTGTCAGTGCCTGCGCTCCAACCATGGCCAATCCAGATGAAACAAAGGACAAATCTGATGAGGAACTCCAGACTATCATAACCTCTTTTCCCAAATATGACAAACTCATCATCCTTGGTGACCTTAATGCAAAAGTTGGCTCCGAAAACATGTTCTAAGAAGGTGTCATTCGAAAGTATGGCGTCGGCCGCTGATAACAGCAATAGTCTTATATTGCTTCTGACCTGCATATAGCACGAAATACTCATCGCCAACACCGTCTTTCGCCTCCCTACCGGCAACATGATGACATGGATGCAAACCCGATCTAAGCACTGGCCTCTCATTGACTATGCAATAGCCAGGAAGACAGGCAGGATGTACAGGTGACCTAATCCTTGCCTGGTCCAGACCTTTGGACCGAACACCGCCTTATAATCTCCAAACTAAACGTCTGTATCAAACCTTAAAGACGCCGATAAGGCAAGAATATTGAAAAACTGCAGCTGTTGGATGAAAAACATCGCCTCCACAAATCATACATAAATAATCCTAAGTCCACTGTAAAGAAAGAATCCTTCAATAACATGCGTAGGGCTGTTCAAGAGAAACTTCGGCAGATACGGAACTCCTGGCTGAGTAACAAAGCTGGTGAGATCCAAAGCCACGATGTCAAGCATTATATGAATTGGTTTCATGATGCGCTGAATGGCGTCTATCGCCAATCGTTATCAGGATCATCCCATCTCGTCAGTGCGGATGGGAACACGCTGATCACTGACAAAGAGAAGATCCTCTAAATGTGGGCTGAGAACGTCAACTGCATCCTGAACCGCCCAACATCCATAACTGATGAAGCCACTGGTCGTTTCTCTCAAGCGCCAGTCAATGAATCACTGTATGACCCACCAACCATGTTAGCAATACGTATGCTCTCTAGCTGCAAGGCTTCTGGCTCAGACCCAATCTTAGCAGAGATATAAAAGGCATGCGTTGCATCGCGGACTGAAAACCTCCATCACATGGTTCATGCCATGTGGCAAAAAGAAACGATCCCTAGGGAATTCGAGGATGCAATTATTACACATCTGCATAAGCGCAAATGAAATCTTCAGACGTGTGACAACTAAAGGGAATCGATTTGCTTTCCATCGTAGGGAAAATACTCGATAAGTTTCTCCTCAAGCGTATCACATAAATCCTTGACCATGGAATCCTACCAGAAAGCCAGTTTGGATTCCGAAAGGAGCGTGGAACCATCAAATTAGTTCTCGTTGCTCGGCAATTGCAAAGGAAAAGCCAGGAACAGAATATTGACATTTCCTTTACCTGTGTCATCCTGACCAAGGCCTTTGACACTGTTAGCAGAGAGGACCTGTGGAAAATCATCGTTAAGCATGGATGCCCAAGAATATTTATCGCCATGTTGCAGCAATTCCACGAATGCATGGAAGCAAGGGTCCGGAACAATGGTGAGATATCAGATACATTTATGTCTCAAACGGAGTGAAGCAGGGTTGTGTAATGGTGTCAACATTTTTCAGTCTCATGTTATCAGCCATGCTAACTGATGCCATGTAATCAGCCTCATATACCGAATTGAACTTATAATTAATGAAAAGCACAGGTGATTGTTATTCATCCAGTTTTATATAGTGCGTTTTGGCTATAAGATCTGTAATTTGAAAACAATTCTAATTAACTGAATCTATATCTGGCATACATCTTTTACATAATTTTGCACAACATTTTGACATGCGTTAACACAGAGACTTTGAAAGTATATTGCACAACAGATTAAACATTGACTTGCAGAATACATGTTTGACATATGTTTGCGAGAATTTTTCATGTGGGCTTGAATTAATCCTTGTTCACGTGCTTGTACAAACACACTAGTTGACTTGACTTCTTCGTATGCAAACGGTGCAGATATGATATGACTCTGTCTAATCATTAATATTACTTTTCAATTTGCAGGAGAATGAGCAGAAAAGGGTCAGAAATTTCATTTTGCTGTGGAGAATACCGACTTTGATAGTTAATCTTAATAAAATCCAGATCATCAACATAACAATAAAGTGATGGTGAAACACATTTTGAGCTGCTGTTTTATCTATACCCATTTCTCTCCTCTTAGTTAGGTAGCTGTGCCATTTAATATTTCTAGAATTGTTTCCAGGTCATCTTCAGAAATAAATATAACTTCTTTTCAGTGCAGATTTCCATTTTAAACTAACTTGTGAGAGTTATGTTGCATCACTTCCTTCAGAATGGGCAAGCTTTTTATGTTAGCGTGATATGTGCACCATTGTGCTCTTGCATCTTATTGCTATTGCTATTTCGTTCAAATGACTTGTGATATTTAGTGCTCCGAAATAAAAATGCTGCAGAACTGATATCACATATGCTGTCGATTATAGCCTTCTCGACAATCCTGCTATCTCTATTCGTTCTAGACGGATGGTAAAGTTGACATTTGTGCAATGTTAAACGGAAGGTTTTGGCTTTCTTTGTAGCAGTAGGGATAATCATTTCAAAAGCAAAAGCAGCTTTCAAGCTTTACTTTTCAATATAGTTCGTAATGTCCTCATAATACTAAAGGAATGCTATTTTATGACGTTGGACAGCAACGTTGTAACAACATTCCAGTGAATTCACCAACTTACATTGCCGAAACGTTATATGAAAATCCTGACTAAACTTGTTGCAACGCCCCTGTAGTCTTGTTGCAACGATGACTATTTCGCACGATATGAGTGGCAAAATCAGAATTAAGACTGGTTGATACATTTCGAAAAGGTAAGTCCCGGAGCGGTCAAATGTGTCAAAAATCATTGACAAATAATTGATTATCTTTAAAATTCAAAAGCACAGATGTGGTGTAAAGTTTATTTTCGTTACGTGTTAACGACGCATTTAATATATTCATGTCTATTTCGTTGGGACAAAATGGAGACATACTGAGGCAGACGAACCGGAGTATGAAGTTGACTAACCATTATTTACATAAACATTTTGCTTTCTATACAGTAATTATAGCATGTTTGTTTATATGTATCCCGTCACCACTAGACGTGAAGAGAAATATTGAAACCAGGTATTGTATATTAAATTGTGTTTAGATCAACTAAAATGTACACATTCGGCAGTAAACTGCTTTGCAGAAGCGTTTGGCTTTTTCACAATTTCTTTGATCAAAATATGTGTTTTCAAAGTGGTTAAACGTCTACGGCATGCTCTCCCTCTCCATCAGAAAAATTTAATTTTGAAACATAAAATACTGAAAAGTCAAAAAAATAGCATACCGCCTGCAGCAACATCTTGTAGAAATGCAACGCCTGCATGATTCCAGTTCTGCAAATTATGTCCAATAAATAGAATGAATCAGCCCAAAACAGATAACATCAGATATTAAATATTCCCTAGCTTTATACACATATGGTGTCAGTCAGAAAAATATACAGCCTATAATTAACAATATTAAGACCATTCAAAAGCATATTACTGTGACAACCGATTTGAAACCCGTTATTGATAGTATCCATATATTAATGGCTGATTATGTTACGTGGAAGAGAAAATAGCATCGATGGATCGAACAATATTATTAACCGAAAAAGAAATAAAAACAATTGTGATACCAGTATATAAACTCTTAAGAATAGTGTTACTTTCAGCAGTAGCCGGACGTTTGACAACAAACCTCTTAAATCGTTTCATGAAACAACGATGATTTAGATGAGGCAAACGTCACAGAACAATAGTTAGGTGACGTTAAACAATAATGTGCCAGAATGCGGACCGGTCGGTGTATCAATTATGTTTCAGTGTTGTAACTTGCAGCTGACGGTCCAGTCGGTTTTCGTATATAATTCAAATAATTATAGTGAGTGGAGAGACGACATAGATGTGATCGTGTCTCTACGTGTATGTGAGAGACCAGAATAGCAGCATAGCAACCAATTCAACACGGTTCCAAATGGGGACATACGCGGCTTACACTCGTGCACATAAAAGAAAAACAATCATGAAGGAACAAGCTGAAGTTTCAGGAATTTTATAGAAGTAGAGTTATTTAACGACATCATACAATACATTCGGCATCTTCTCAGCCTTAGAATGTGAGGCGTTCCTCTGAATAAGGGGCTAAAATCTACCATGACGCTTCCTATAATGTTAATATTATTATTTGCAGCTATTTATCTTTTTCAGTTGCATATCAGAGCAACCTGGCCTTAAAGTAATTGTCAATTCAGACTTGATATAGGCATACACTTTTATTAAATATATACTGTGTGATGAAACATAAAACAAATGACAATTACCATATGTAAATGATTGTATAACCTTATTTTCCTCGTGTGCAACTTATTTTTTGATGCTATATCAGACAGTTCTCTTTACGTGAATCCCAACAGATTTCAAAGGTGATGAATTATCACAATAAGATGACGGCCTACTAGTCTCTAAAACATATGATTATATAATGAACTGTCATAATATGATCATTCCATGTATGTATGTATGTATGTATGTATGTATGTATGTATGTATGTATGTATGTATGTTTGCATATATGTATGCATATATGTATGTAAGTATGTATGCATCAGTGTATGTATGCATGCATGCATATATGTCTGTATGTATGTCAATATATATGCGTGACTATATATATGACAACCTTTACATTTCCGAGGAACACAATTTCTAAACTTATTTTTTATCCTGTTCATTGACGTCGTTGAGTTAGTATAGTTTATTAAAGTTAGTTTCGTGTTCATGTTATGCAATTTCTTTTCAAGTGTATTCTCTAATGTTAATTGCTATCGGAATGACATATCTTAAGATTTTGTCCCAGTCAGGAAACACTGTTTAGCGACGGGAATCGTCAATAATCAGAGGCAGAGCCCTATTCCTGCTCTCTCGATTGGGGGTGAGGGTGCGGTGGGGCAATATAGCTTTTTGTTATCTTTCTTTGATTATACCACAACATAAATTTTGCAATATATGTTTATGGTAACCACATAGTAGAGAAAAACAAAATATATCTGTTTGTCAGAATAAATGCTATGCATCAGAATCCTGTGATATGGTGATATGTTGCATGTCCATATATTGCACACAATAATATTGCTGTTATAAGGTTATATATCGTCTATCAAGGGTTCGATATGTAAGGATTTCGGACGGAAAATATCAGGAAAACACATAAAGAATTACAAGAATATGCATTTAATATACATGTATATATGTATTGATTTGCTTATGATAACAGCAGCATATGGGTTTCGTGTAGTTTTGAATTTACTGCACCCGGTTTGTGTATATAATGGGAATATCTAAAGAATTCACACAAATTTGCTTAATCGTCCTAAAAAAAACTAGTTCATTAGAGAATTCGGGTGCCGAAAAACATAAAGGACCTAATTCTTTTGACTGGGGCATAATATAATTTTATTAGTTATTTCAATTTCATCGGGTGGACAGAACGCCAACGCCTTAAATATTGCATCATTTCCATATAATTCATAGACTGTCTAAATGATACATACCGTTGCTTTGAATGTATATTTTTACCATACTCAAGAGGGATGTATTAAAATTGTATGTCTGAGAAGATGATATGTTATGAATGCTTATACTTCTTTCATTTACGGTTTGTACAATTATCATCCAAGTTATTTTAAACATCGTGATGTAATCGAGATTTAAAAACTCCTAAAGTGACAATAGAAAACGTGATGACTAAAAATAAAAAGTATGCATGTGTGTATGAACGATATACAGTAAATTATCGTTACTATTTTTTTGATCATATATTGATTTTATTGCATACATTCATTGCATTAATCGGACTATTACACCAATTAGTTGTATGGTGGTATCATGTAATTCTGAGGAAGGAAGGTCTTGCATTTCAAAGTATTTTTCGGCAACGTTTATCCCGTTTTATTATAGACAATGTCATCATTAAATGCTTCAAAAAGTGGATAATATAGACGATGATGTCGTTTTCGAATGATCAACTACACATGCTCGAGCGTGAATTTAAAAGTGGCACAACTCTAATGATTCGCTACTGTTTGCGTCTAAGCGGCTTGACTTATTTCCTGTTCACCATAACGTTACTAGAATGTCATTGACATTTTTGTCAACATGTTACAATAAAGAGTAATCTATATCTATGCTTGCATATTCTAATATAATGTTTGATCTGCATGTCGGGTAAATTTAATCAAACAGATAAAATCGATTTCCATTATTGAATCGTTGTTTGCATTCAGGTTGATGTCATTGATCAAGGTGCATACCTGCATTTGGCCGATGGTATCATGAAATCAATTGTTTTTGAATGTGGATCGTTATTACTTTCAATACGGATATATATATATATATATATATATATATATATATATATATATATATATATATATATATATATATATATATATATATATATATATATATATATATTATGATTAAATAGATCACCTCAAAATAAATTAAAAATTAAGGCAGCATCCGACAATTAGTCTATAGTTTGCAAGCAATTAGGAACTTGTATGTCCGTCGAATATAAAGTGTAAAATTGGGAGAAAATAGAAGCGTTACCATTTTAGCTTCAGACAAGTTTTAGTATCTATTAAATAATTACTCATCTATTCGCCTTAGCTGTAATCATGTCAAGGAGTGCCATACTTTTTGTTTCTTTACAGCAGTGTGCATGCTTTCTCGACATGGGATATTTATGTTCACAGGACGGAAATTCAAGTTGTCTCTATTACTTAATTGTCTGATTCAAGCAATATTTTCGTTTGAATCTTTAAGATCGTGCATTGGAGCTTCATTCTATTTTCACTATATGGCATCAACGAATTGCCACGTAACTGACAGCTAGATTTTTTGTTCTGTGATGGAATAATTATATTATGACTGTTTCGATTTCGTGTAATCATACCTCGAGATCATGCACATTGTTAACCTTATAACTTATACGACTTGTCGTAGACACTGTTGGTCAAAAGCCTACCAAAGCAGCACGCTTGACACTTTCATAGTGTCTTACAGAGGTAGACAACTCAAGGCACACTCAGATGTTTGGCACTGGACCATTATGGATGTTATCTCCATTTAATTAGTATGTATGTATTAGTGCTGGGTAATAGTCGTTACATTACTAGTAAAGGATGAAATAAAGACCTTCGCAATCAATGATAAGATTAACATCACGTGTTAATTATGACAAGGGTGATACTACTACTGATACTAATAATAAAAACAATACATGTTTTGTCTTTACTTTTCTCAAGGAAGTCGTCACCACCTTGCACATTATGTAAGTATGATAATGGTATTACTGTTATAACAGAAAATATACATGGCATATTCTTTTTCTTTTTTTTTCTTCTTATTTTGATTATCAAGACAACAAGAAGGCTAAAAGAAAAAAGACGATTCTGTAAATAATGGAGCAGATATAAAGAAGATATCTTTTTTTGATTTAATGAAGAAAAGTATGCATGCGTGTGTGTGTTTGTGTGTGTATTTGGAAAACATAGAACAACATGAGAGTTGCAAAGTAATGTTTTTAAAATAAAATGTTTCATTTAACTCACGAGTAGTAAAATCGTCAATTTGAAATAGTTTAAATCAGCGATATGTAGTGTTTGATCAATATATTTACAAATAATCAACTATGTACACTAAGATTAAATGCGTTATATAACATAAAATATAGTTATTATACATTATTTTAGTGATTAAGTTTGGAAGAAGTTATCAGTTACAAACATTAAGAAATGAAACCAGTTAGTGCCTATTTTACACTTTATTAAATACATAATCAAATGATAACGCATTAATAAAGAGAATACCCTAGAATCATTGATGAATATCGCAAACTTGCGTGAGCATACAACAGTGATGCTTTTGATTTTCGTTCGCAATAAAGTGTCTCTGAGTCGCATGTACATAATGATGCTATTTTTATTAATGTCGCTTATTTACAGCTCCTGGCATGAGTACCTAATTAAAGTGTGGACTTACTCGCTTGGGTATTGTGGACATCTCACTCTCTCTCTCTCTCTCTCTATGTATGTATGTATGTATGTATCTATATATATATATATATATATATATATATATATATATATATATATATATCGAATATATGCATAGTATATACGCTATGTCAGTCAAATACCAAGAGATGTATACATTTATCATTAAAAGGAAACGAGTCCTGTCGAGTTCCCTTTTAATGAATAATGTATACAACCAGAGGTATATCGGCGATAGAGCGTTTTTAATGTACATATATTTTATTTATATCACATACAAATAAACATATTTACCCTTTAAATGAAGTTACAATATGCTCAGGGCAACTGTGTATTGACCGAGCAAATGAGCCCCTCACATTCCTTCGAGTGTATCCGCTGCAAAATGTAGTTCTACGACATTTCGTGCTGTTCACAATCACATAATGCAAAATAATAAGTTGATATTGTTCTATTTGAAGTTCTATTTTTTCACATTTATTAAATCAAGATAAGACACACACATGATTTGAACATGGCATACCGTTTCTATAAAGAAAGTAGCGCACTACAAACCCGGTAGTGTCTTGTACACTGGAACTGAACTATAAGTCATTCACGTCCTGGCTTAAGGAAATGAGCGTGGAATAGAAACTAAGCGACATGACGAACCAAGAAAGAAGTAATTACAATATTTTAATAAATTTACAGTTTGTGTAAGTCATTGTTCTGAATTAATTAACATTTCTAAACACTACACTTTTCTCTCTCTCTTTCTCTTTCCTTCTGACGGTTTTATTATTTTATACCATCATTCATAGGTCCACTGACTTCATCGTATCACAAAGCGAAAATCCCCAACGCTCGTATTGCATTGACCGTCGCCCGTATCTAGCTACGATAATCAAGAGAGAGAGAGAGAGAGAGAGAGAGAGAGAGAAAGAGAGAGAGAGAGGCAGAGAGCTTAAGAGCGACCACATGGACATTTTTATATTTAATAATTAATTATCGATTTTCAGAACATTATAATGGTTTAAGAAACAACAACAACAAAGCCTTAATGCACTGCAGTATGTGTGCCTATTGATAGATAAGATCCCAAGGAAATCGTAATCATACCGTTACGACGACCCAGATTACAGTAGGTTACTTGGTATAAACTCAGTTTTTAAAACTTCGTCTAGCGCAATATATATATTTTCTCTCTCACTCCAGAATTGTTTTATTTTGTGCCTTACGCACGAGAGGGGGAGGAGATTCGCAAAAAAGGATTCCAATATAATTGTGTACCATTTTAATTTATTTTAGAAAACAGGGACTATTAATAAATTTTATCCTTATTTTCTTATGTCATTTATGATTAATACATAATTGGAAAGTCATCATTGATCTATAGACCTGCAGTTGAAAGAATGAATATATAATCTTATTATTGTGCCATGGGCGGATCACAGTTTGGTATAGCAATAATCTATATATATATATATATATATATATATATAGATTAACACACACACACACTCTGGAAAAGTTAAAATGAAACAAGACGGATGAAACGAAAATAGACATGGAGAACGAAATCGAGGACTAAAAAATATGGTGGGAAAAATAATATATATGTTTTACAATCAAATTTACTATGTGAGCCAATCGATACTATAATAAAATGAGGTAAAGTATGTGTAAGACAGAAAACAGCGGATGTCCCCCCCCCAAAAAAAAAGAAAGAGGTAAATTATGTGTGAGATAAATCACAGCAAATACCATAATGAAATGAGGTAAAGTATGTATGGCACAGATAGCAGCAAATACCCAAATAAAATGAGGTAAAGCATGTGTGTTATGCATATATTGGTGTATTAAAAATTAACTTTTTCGGAAAGAATTCAGGAAATTATTCATCATCTTTATTAAGGGAAATACTTATTGGGTTATGTTAGTTATCGGAGGAAAGTTTGGATTTACCGTTATTATTTCAGCGTTATTAGGACATATATTTTTTTCCTTGGCGAATTATTGAGAGTGGGAGCGGAGGACTGAAACGGGGTCCGTGCCAATGTCCTCACCATACCTGCCACCCCCACACCTATACGCTCGATTTCACGGTTTTTCTCCCTTATATTTATACAATGATCCATGGTCCATAGAAGAGAGAGAGAGAGAGAGAGAGAGATAAATTAACAATGTTTCAGTCACATCGCTACGATGTCTGCAACGTGGCAGTTTATAGTGATGGCTAGCATTGGGTCGTTATGCCGCAGACATATAGTGTCAGTACCATTTTCGTAAGTCTTTGGTATGACTCGGCCGGGATTCAAACCCACGACCTCCCGCTTTCGAGGCGGACGCTCTAACCACAAGGCCACCGGAGCGGTCCGAGAGAGAGAGAGGGAAAAAGGGTTTTAAATGGTATTATGTCACAAGAATAATTCAAGTAGAAAGTGGTGATTATTAACATTTTGTTCTCTTTAATGATTAAGCAGTGGATATTCATTATTGATCCAACGAGTATAGAAACGACAGCTTACCAGCTTACGTATGCTAGTTAATGGTCCATAACAATTTAATAGTAAAGTATATATATATATATATATATATATATATATATATATATATATATATATATATATATATATATATATATATATATTGTCGCAAGGCGAAACAAATAGCTACATTTACCATTCATGAAGTACAAGTGCAAGGCTGTCTGTACTTTATTAACAGACTACAATGAATTTTAAAGTATTTATTTGAATTATCGCTAATTTGACACACACACACACATATATTATAGTAATTAATGGAATCTACCCTGTTCCTTATATGTGCACATATTTTAAAAATGTACAAGTCTCCGATGAAATACTGGAACAATTTTATCAAACATTTATACCGTTTAGAGTGTTTGCATGCCATATTTTACAAGCTGAAGTTGCAGTAGATGATGAGTCACTATGTTTTCTAGTGCATTGGTTAATAGTGCACAAAACTCTGTTTGAACAACCACAGGTTTGATAAGCTTCATCCGTTTCTTGTTTTATTCAGGTTTTCAGCAAATAAACAATATTTAAATTTAGAACAAGACGATAAAAACACACTAATTTAATGTAATAAAGGAATTGTCGGGTATGCGCGATGATATATTACATGATCGAGCGTGGTGCATGTGTCGATTGAAATTGACCTGTTAATTTGCCTTTGATAACTCCAGAAGAGGATAATCAGCCGTGGGTTAGAGGGTTTGAAATCTTGCCATGAACGTGTTTTCAATAAACAATAATAATAATAATAATAATAATAATAAAGTAAATTTTGACTTTACATTTGGTGTAATTTTTTCTAATCAGTGAGCTGCCGTTCAGGTTGAATAGGAATGCCATATTATACATACATCTTTATTTTACATTTCCTCACGCGCAAGTAATTGTTGATGACTTCATATATACATTTGACTTGAATTGCTACTGTTTCGAAATATGTAAATTTGTTGATTATCATTCTCATTAACCCTCTCAGCATATAGTGGTAATGGGGACGACTTATAAAACGACTCATGTGACATAATAAATACTAATCTTTCCAGCAGTTATATTAAAAAGATATATGAATAAAGATGTCATTTATATTGACCGGTAAGGTTTTTATGAGATTGCCTTCAAACTAGGTTTGGCAATGTATTGCAGGGAGAATCAAGAGCTTCTCTGATGCGTTTGGTTGTCATAAAACAGTATCGAATACTGTTATGTGTTAACAATGATAGGTCTGATAAATTGTATTCGCTTCTCTATTATTCAGGTCATCAGCATAAAAGCGATATCTAAATTTAGATTTTGACGATGGAAACACATCAGCCTACCTGTCGATCTTAATACAAATTATGTTGACTGATACAGAGTACTTGATGTGGAACCAAATGAACTCGACTATGCTGTAGTAACACAGTTAAGTGTAGAATGGCAGCTTTTTAATTTTTGGAAGGTCTGGTAAGAATTTAAATTATTATATGAGATAAACTACTTTATTAGCGTAAGATCAAATGATCCGAAAAAAATGTTTTTGATAAAGTTGCCTTAAGCAGATATAGAGTATTTGACATATACTAATGTTCATGAGAAAGCAACACATACTTTTGTCAATAATACATTGTTACCGAAAAATAAGGATAATGTTCTTTTTCAGTTCTAAGCTATGTATGCTAAATGAGCTATAACATTGTGTCTTCAACAAATGTGTACACAATGACACAAGATATTGTAGACAATGTATATAGTAGTAGAGATGCAAACTTAGCATTCAGACTGTATGTTTGACCAATTTAGTTGAAACCATTAAGCTGGTAAGCAACTTGAATCGTAATACATACAGGAGGCCACATAGCGCTCTAATGCACACACATACACATACACACACACACACACACACACACACACAATATATGCTTGTCATAACGCTCCTTTATTACATTATTAAACTGTATACTTTGTGTGATTAACTTAGTACCACATAACTAAATTAGCTCAGTCATAACGATTTGTATCACCGGTTGTGTGAAAGCCATGCAAACAATGTTGGTCGTTTAAGTAGCAAAGGTGTATCAAGGCTTCAGGCTACTAATTGTGTAAAACACTCTCTTATCAACATCATTCTAGTTTAGGCGACATAGCATGAACAATTCATGAATCTATGTAATTTTATCTTTTTATCAGTTTGATTTAACTTGTCTTTGGTACAAGTCTAGCTAAACCACAAAGAATGTGAGCATTTGAGGAAAGGAAAACGTGTATTATGTTTCTTATAAAATGACTCAGCAATGGTGGAATTTAAAGACCTGATTATTGAGTAAAATGTAACAATTATGCACAGATTTTGTACATTTCATTAATTTGTTTTGCAGAATATTTGTCTTGATTTGCCTTTTAAATAACACTTGTATTAATACCGACATGCAATAAAGGAACAAAGATTATTAACTGATAGATATCAATGATCGTCGCTTAAAGTATTAACAGTAGTTGATAACAGTGGAGCACAATAGAGGCAATTACAATGTTTTCCTGCTGTGTAAGTAACAAATGGAAGCTGCTAATTGTTACTTCCCCTGTTCTCCAAATCAATTGAACAAGAAATATGGTCTTGCTTTAGTATACTTTTTAGACAATACACCAGTATCCTTTACCTTACAGCATGACCGCACACTGTCATAACATTGACTAGCACATATGTAATATCCAATGTGATACATTGTTCTGAGCTTTTTGTGTATGCGGGCTCAGTAGATGTACAAAGTTGGCCGGCAAACATTGATAGTACAATCCAAACAATGTGGTAAAAAAATTATCATTAAAATTATTTTACATAAAAACTTGGTAAATGACGTATAGTCAGCGTTTGATATTTCTTTGCTGGTACTCTCGGCAAAATATTATAACTTTACTAGCTACTAAGAGCTTGGAAGTTGAAGCAATATTTAGTCGTATATCCTATTCCTAATAACGGCCATTGGTGATACATGAAAGCTAAGTAGGACGCAAACAATTGTTAACCCTGAACAATCAATACATGTAACTAAAGGAAGTATGTATTATATATTTGATAACATTCTTAATTGGTCATTTTGTTATATTAAAATGAAGAAGAAAAAAAATACACTTTGTACAATCCTGATTCTGCCTTGTTAATTCTCCTGACGTCATATAACGTTGCCCTGCAAGAGAAAACGGATTTAGAAATGAAAACAATGCAATAGCAAGAACGTTATATGCATATTAGGTTTGAAGGTTTGAAACATAGCCTATATTATACCGTTGGTTCTCACTCTTCGATATTCAAATCTATGTTTATAAATTAATTTAAGGAGCGCAAGATTATGATTCAGATGAAACTAATCAAGGACAGAGATTGGAGTAACGTATTTCAAATATTGATGATGAATGTATATTTTATTGCATTGTCCTAGTACATTGTTTAAAACATGTGTGATATTATTCAGCCTAAGCTTAACCATGCTGTAATTATCGGTGTTGTGAAAAAAATGACCCCTAAGCTGATAAAATCTCCGAGAACTATTTGGCATTGACATAAGGAACGGAAAAGTGCCTGGCGTCTGTTAAACTGAATTGTGATAGCCTTTTATAGACATAGCAAATCTTTGGAAATAACAATTTGCTCCATGAACATAGCATGTTTTGAAAATCATAACTATTACTGTAATACTTGTGGGGATGTACAGACCCGTTTCCGAAGAATACTTGTATTTCTTCACCTAATATAAATTGTTAATTAACAGATTGAAGTTTTAAAATATTTCCGTTGTTAAGCTTTAGAGCTGTTAAAAAATGTCGTAATTTTAATATGTGTCATTAAATAATTTTTCAACAGTTCCTGCGGTGTAACTGCTTAGGTTATATCTGCTTCTTTGTCGATATCTTTTCGAACTACACTGTTTTGAAATTAGCTTTCGTAATGAATATGTTACACTTTTCAACTGTGGAAACAGTCTAGAATCTTGAGGTACAGAGTTCATCGATTCAACTTTGTCCGCAGGGTTAAGAAATCTACATAGATGAAATAAACGGAACTGATAACTGTGTTTATACTCTTTAAATATCTAACATTTCCCGTTTACCAGGTTTTTTCCATTCATTGTAATAACGAATATAGATATGATAATGCAGTAAATTATGTCATTAATAAACTCTCCTTTGAAAGCCGTATTATCCAAACTAACATAGTTAATGCCCTTGAGTATATGCCCGTGTCTATATGATTCTACTCATGATAATAATCTGCTCAAATCTTTGATGCGATATTTTTATTTATTCATGATTTGATGCATCTAAATATAGCATGCCACTGCAGACAAACAAATGCACATGACAGACATTTCAAGATTCAGTCCTGAAAATCGTTCAAATTTACACAATTCTGCTGGTTTATAAATGCCATTGATGTTAAGCTCATTTTATAAAGAATTACAATCCTCTACCAAAACATGATACAACCGTTTAAGATAAATTTATGCAAGGATTATCCAGTTCAGATATGTTTGATATATACTTATATGTTCCTAATTCCATTCGACGTTTTTAATAGTACTGCTTAATCAATGTAACTTGATCTTGTCATGGACGAATAGACAAACGTTTATATTTCAATTGTTATATGTCCTATATATTCAAATCTACCTCATATTAGTATAATGTTTTCTATGGCAGTATATAAGCGTATTTGTTTCGCAAAATTTTGCATTGAAATTCTTCTATGCATTTTTGCATTGTTACAACGTTTCTGGATTTTATTGTTTTATTTCACATTTTCTCTGGTTTTCAAATTACACAAAAATGAGCTATTGGACTATATATAGGTACGAAACTTAAGTCATCTGTCCAACAAGACACTAATTAATTTGAACTAGAGTTTTCTAAATTCGTTCGCCTTAATGTTTTATTTTTTGTTTTTCTTTTTATTCTTCATTTAAATTTTTGTTTTAAACTTTAAAATAAATAGCAGCGCAACTTTAAGTGGCACTTTATTCGTCTGTGAAGTTAGCATAATTATTTTATACATGGTTTTACTTTAGTCACTTTTTATTTATTGTACAAATCAAATTATAGAAAACATGCTCTTAAGTATTGTCACACATAATTCAGCACTACATGCCACATGTCTTGTAAAATAGCAAAATGTACAAAGCGCTTTGAGGAAACCAAAAAGTAGATAAGAAAACTAAGAGATCTACATAATGCAAAGCAGGAAATATAATAAATGAATACGTTACCGCAAATATTGTTTGAATATGTTGTTTAACATGGATAGATAATACAAAACACTTGAGCGATTGTTGAAAAAAGTACAGAAAACGCGATAATGGGTGTTATACAAATAACTACGACTGTGACAATGAGCTCGTGAATTTCACTATACAAGAGTTAAAATCATGAAGGCTGATAGATACAATAAGATCACATATAATTAGGAAAGTGTTAGGTGTTCCAGGTAATGCGTTTTACTGTAGATGGTTGAATTAAACTAAATCTGAAATTGCTAGTCATAGGGTTTTACCAGTGGCATTGAACACGTCAAGCTTAGCAGTGAAAATTAGAATTACAGATGCGAACGTTTAGGGTCAGAGTTTATCAAATCTTAAATTCGGTACAGTAATATAAACCGCTTTAAAATGCAGCCAAGATTGGTGGATTTTTTATCGTATGTGAACTTGCTAAATCAGAGGGACAAGACGTATTAAAATGTTTCGTTTTAATGTAATGAAATGTTCCTTTTAAAGGACACTTTCTACATGAAAAAGAAACCTTCTATTATTATCCCATTATAGGTTTGACGAGATTTCAATCATAGACAAACTCCTATGAATATAGGCATTACATCTTTCTTTCCAGTTGACAGGGATTCACGGAGGACGGAGTATTAGAAAATAATTTACTTCTCGTTTCTGTTAAGGTTCAGGCAACATTTGAATGACCAGGACTTTGTAAACTTGACATTGAGGACTTTAAAGAACCAAACAAATAACTATTGTATCAGTTTGTTATTGATGCAGATTTATGTAATCTACAGATAACGTTAAACGCATGCTAGAAGTTATATTAATGCTTTTATAACTGAAAAGTCCTGAACTAAATTGTATGAAAGATGATTTCGTATTAGACGATGTCAATCAGCATAGTAGCAGATGTAACCCCCACAGATAAATTGTAAGCAGGTTAGGTTGTTGATATGGTAACGCAGCACATTTTTAGAGACTATTTATGAGCTTCTGGAATCATTCTTTTCACTCCATTAGCAATACTGGGTGCATAAGTATCGGATTATATATTAACAATGTACTGTTTTATTTAACAATGTTATCACATTTTATAACCATATATACAGGCCATACAATATAACGTCAATAACTATATCTGAGATATATTGCTCTAACTATTTGTTTTGATTTATTTATTTATTTATTTATTTATTTATTTATTATTATTATTATTATTATTATTATTAACTATTTCAGTCTTATTTTCTTTACGCATCTTTGATAATGATTCGTTGGATTGCTATTGTTATTACATGACTCCCGTTATTTATTACTTTACATTCTTTTTCATAGAATATACTGTCGTTTTCGCATTAAATGTGATCGTTTTGTTGTCAGATAAAGATATTATACCTTCACACACAAAATTTTATATTTGAATGTACATAAAATATATATGTAGACTTTTAATTTACTCTGCTACATTTTGATACAGATGTTGCCAAATACTTCCGGGTTACATTACTTCTTCATAAACTGGTACAATTATCAATACTAAATGTGAAAATGTGATTATCAACAATGTTTATTGCTATGTTGTGACAAAAACATATTTCTTAGCATATTATATTTTAAGGTTTTCATGCAGAAATATTTTCCAATATGTTTTACACTGATCACCGTTCATGTATCGTGAAGATAAGTAACGGGAAACACTACTGAAATTAGAATTATAATTTAATCAAAGCTATATTCTACTCTAATGAGGAATGACAATTGGATGAACGGATTTCATCCAAACAACTGTAAAAAACTTAAGCTAAGGGATCACCAAAATAATTAAATTTGTAACTAACTAGTTTTTGAACTTTCTATCCTTGATTGATGGTGTGACACCGTGCACTTGATTGGCTTTAGCTTAATAATCTATTTTAAAACGAATTGGTCCAATTCATACAACTTTCAACACAAACATAATCATTGTTAAGTTGTTAAGTTTTCTTAATTTATTTTGTTTAAAATTTAATCTTGAATTTGACAAGTATTGGTAACCTTTTGCAAAAGTAATTGTTTGATGAATACAATACATTATTGTCAATAAAAAACATTTTGTGTGTACCTTAAAGCCGTTAATTTTTTTTGAAAAACACTTCGTTATCTAGGAGTCTTTTCTGTACAAGTTTGTAAGTGATTGATTTATATGCCCGAACAATGATGTTATTCTTGCATGGGAAACATTAACGACTGTGTGATTTTAACGACTGAATAATCACAACAAATAACACATGCATCCTGTTCACTATTAAGGTTCATAACTAGGAATAAAATGGACAAGCCATATAAAAACGTTATGGTAAATTAGATCGCTTTCTAGAAACCATCCACACAAATGGAAAGCATATTTATGTTATTTTCATGTAGTTTTTATTTGACCTATATGCAGTTACAATTATATTACTAACAGGGCGCATTTCTGCATGATGTTTTGGAATCATCTCTTGTATAGCACAATCGAAAGGTCTGATAGATGTCCTGGGTCAAATTCCATCTAATACACGAATAATTAGTGATGGACGAGCAGGGATATTGGGCTAGGGGATTTCGCTTTTTAATGGGTTTGGTTTTCCATACTTTACGTCTTCCATATTTACATCAGTACATTTAGCTTAATATGACATTGTAGGATTATAAGTTTTGGGTATAATATTTATATCATTTTGAGTTTGATATTTATGCTCTACCTTGATACCCAAACTAGGAATATGTGCTTGCGTGGGTTGGTGTGTTTATTTATTTAAGTAGATAAGTTTTCAGTTCACACCTTTTTTTATCTTTTCAGTGGGTAATAAAATGTTCACACCTGTAACCGCTTTCAGTTTCCTTTACATTGAAAACATGGGGATGTGTATGTTTGTGCTGTGCCGGTTCATTGTTTTATATAGTCAAAATTATTTTTATTTTTTTTGTTTACATTTTATTCATTGTATGCTAATATGCAAATGTTTTAACTGATTCAATTACGTTTATGTTTACATTGAAATTTAAATTAGACACTTGCTTGTGTTTACATTTTCAATGTTGTTTTATTTTATAAGAAATTGTTTTGATTCACATTTTTGCTGTGTAATAACCATGCTCACATCGTAGATTTATATGCATATATTATATTGGTATTTGCTTTCTTCTTTATATGGGACATAAATATTAGTTTTATGTGCGAGCGTGTGTGTGCCTGACTTGAGAAGATAAGTGTTAATATTTCAATGTAGTTTTTATTTTCAGGGTGTAATTATATTAATATAGTTGTGCTCGTGATTGTTTCATTCCACTGAAAACACAGTTCGGTGTTATTTGTGTGCATGTCTGTTGTGATTTTTATTTTACCTGAATAGATCATTTGCAGTCGGAAGTTACTATTATTATCACATATATATGCGAATATGTATTTAATTGCATTCTCTTTATATATAAATCAATCTAAAGAATGTATGTGTTTGTGTGTGATTATTATTTTGTTTACGCAATATATTCTTAGATTGAAATCAATGTTATGGATGTGTATGCATAACTGCTTTGCTATTATTTATTATATTACTTGTAGGGCGAAGACACGACTCACTGTTTTAAATCATATGTACAGGGTATACTAATATTTACATACTTAAAATTTGGTCTTCGATATAACTAAACATTACTGATGTTTGAATGTTTCTCGTTTAATATTTTGCTTAAAATAACTAGCATTACAGTCACATCCTATTGTTATCATCATATAGTCAAAGTATCATTATTTATAGTTTATTTTCTTTCCTTCGCATTTAAATCAAAATTGGTGATTAGGTATGGTTTTCCTACAGTCTAAGGTCTATTACTCTAGATTGTTAATCACTGAAAAGCTTAAGTAATGCAGGCGGAGTGATTCGCGTGTCAAGGTACGAAATGACACTAGAAGATAAATTTAATTACAAGCCAATACACTGATAGTATGTAGTAAGTCATGAGCAAGCCTTTAGTCTATACAAACTTTGTTGACAACCATCACATACATCTGATATATCACTCGCCTACATCCACGAGAGTGGTATGGAAATGGGGCGAAAACCTCTTAATGCAGCAAAAGGGTGCACTATTGTGGGACTATAAATAGTTATTGATGATCATTTGTGGCTTAACACATTCCTTAAGGCAAGATAAACTTTACATGCCGGCAATTGCAAATGATGGACGAAGAACCAGAGGAAACCCGGAAAAATCTGCCTACCAAATGAAAGCTACTGTCATCATTTTCACATACCTAAATTGGCAGATTTCGTGACTTAAACCCACGTGGATATAAGTGAGATGATAGTGAGCGACCTATACAACTCGGTTATCCTTTGCCCCAGATACAAGTGACATCATTCCCATAAAAATGACGCCCAATCAGCATTGCGAATTGATGATAGTGGTGAGGACAATTGATTACATACCACTAATATACATATAAAATAGATTGAAAACAAATTATCAGGCTTTTATTGGTATATTATTATTTCCTAAATATAAAATGCAACAATTGACAGATTGTCAGCTTAGAAAATCATAAAAGTATAATCGTTAAGCGGGAATGTTACAATTTCTAAAGTTATTACTCGTGAATTCTTAATCTCAACCTATGACTCCTAATTGAACTTTTTATGCATTACACTGTTTTGTATTAAATGAAATATACAGACTCATCATTTTGATTTCTTAAGTAAATATCTTGCAGTTTACATTGCATAATTGCAGATAAAATTCGTCAGTATTTTTTGTAAACGGCGGCCATTTGCATGTATATTGTATTAGTTGTTTTAAAATATTATGCCGTGGGTAAATTTTCCTCACATGGTTTTAGAACAAACGGTCCATAGCTATGTCGTTAACATAATATTGTTGACCGTTAACTTTATATTACATCTTATAATGTGTTCCAGTTAGGAAAGCTTATTATTTTTCGATGCATTATTTCATCTATCGTTCAGTTATTTGACTCGCTGCGTATGATTGTGTTAAAAACCAGTCTTGGAATTTGTGCGCACGAGTATGGCTGTATGATTTGTCTATCTTTAATCATCAATAAATATCGGACGAAATAGACTGGAGCAAGTTTATCTGTCAAATGGAACAGACTTGTTTGATTCAACAATACGTTCTTACAAAATATTCTCAATATGTTTCGCCAATATTTATTCAGGTTATAAGAAAAAAAATTCTGAAAATGCCGATTCACTATTCTTATAAATAGGTTGGAGCAGCTACAATGAAATAAGAAAAGAAAACGCGAATAAATGCTGTAAACAAATTTGTTGCGAAACAAATACAATTGCACTTGCATATATATTAAAGACAAAGTAAATAAAACAAATGACATTGTATCTATTTAGAGTCGATTGCTTGTAGAAACTGGATTAGTTGACTCTACTATGTTTTTCTCCCTTAGAAATAAATTTGGATATCATGTAACCCAATCAGCTCTCTCGTTCAATGTTTTTTTTTTTATTTTTTATAACCAGGCAAACTTTCGCACCAAAGGCTCCTAAGCAACGCCGTGTTTGTCCAATTGAACTACTCTGATGTATTTGCAAAACGTTTATTTATTTACCTTAATATATAATATACGAAAGCGTAAACCGGGGCAAATTAATCGATGGATCCATAATTATTATTAAATTAATGGTAACAAAACATTTCACATAAAGTGAATGATCAAATGATAATCTATCTCGGTCTCTGTCTCTGTCTGTCTGCTTGGATATGATAAGCATGATATTTATGAATTTTATTCCTGAATTCTAACCTGAAATTATTGAAGGAAGATAACACTGTCAATTGAAGCTTTTTTTCCATTTGAGAGATTAAAGTGTAAACTCAACTATATTTTATAACTACTTCCGCTTATAAATGAAATATTTATGTTTGGTTGTTCTTTTGTTAATAAAAAAAAAAAAAAAAAAAAAAAAAAAAAAATCATCCATGTTTTTGTGACTTTGTCAGGCTCCTTGCAATTTTTCAACTTTGTTATTGATACTATTTAAGAAACAAGATAAAAAGACCACGCCCCCTGGATGAAATCGAGGTGAGCTATGTTTGAATTTTTGGTATTGGTCATATATACGAAGCGGAGTTCTATCTATAAGTGGAGGTCGAAACTTGAAACTCAAAAAAAAAGATATATAATGGTAAATGAAAAGCCTTGTACACTTTCCCTCCATGGTAGCAGCGTGGTAGGTGCTATTTTATTCGCCCCGGGAATCATTATGTTGGACGATGTGCAAAATTGATTTGCAGCTATCAGTGGAAATATGTTGATCGTAGTGCATCGGAAAATTTAATTGTATGCCATGTAGTAGAAAGATAAGATAAGATCCCCACACCGTTAAAAATACACTGTGAGAGTGACGAGTCTTTCACAAGTGAAGGATGAAAAATAGCCTTATTGAAAGGTACCCCATAAAAAGAGAGTTGTCAGCCAGAACAAATATCCTCATTGAAGGGAACCCCATGAATGGAACCCATAAAACCCCAAAAAGTGGCAAATGGAGATGATGGATGATGGATTCCGAAAACAATGATTTTATGTCTGTAATTTAAAAATTACATGACGATGGCATACAACTTTCTGATCAACTTGATCCTAAAAAAGAATCATTTATGATTTTGAAGCAAAGCATGAACAAAATATGAAGGAATATATAAACTAGCAACCGAAGACAGGTTTATTAAAGAACTACAACAGATAATTACACAATCGTTAAATTGTGTGTATATATATATATATATATATATATATATATATATATATATATATATATATATATATATCACATTTAATACAGTAATGTGCATAATTAAAATGAGATTTGTTTATCATATTTCACTTAAATAATCTGATTTTAATCTTGTTATTGTTCATAAAACAGCAATTTGTTGTTATCATCACTAATATCATCGATACATAATGTAATTGTATACTTTTCTTTGTTTGGAAAAAACAAGATGTAATCTCCTTTTCTGTCAATAATGTCTTAATGTATTATATGTGCGCATGCATGATAGTAAATAATTATATATTTCTCGCACACAATTCTATTAGAGAATGTTTATAATTTTTTTGGGAGGGAGACTCACGATCTCACATAAAAACTTATAGTCATACGTTCTCCTCTTATCAAGGAGACGTCCCAGCTGGTCAGTAAGTGTAAAATGTATCCACGACAGCAGCGGATTATGACATCGTACATAAACTGAATCAACAGCTTCTAACACAATTAAACATCCAGGTCGAACGTGAGGTGTTAATGAAACTAAAATATAAACTTACTGTGCGTGTTTGAATTGTTTAAGATCTACATCATATCTACCATCGATTGTATCACATGCCATATAAACTGCAATTGTTGATGTGATATTAACAACAGCTGGTGAGACGTGTCTTTCACCGCCATATGGATCATTATTATAGGTTAGAATACTCGGAGGAGGATATATTTTTTTCAATGATGCTAGTATCGCTGGAAAATATTCATCGACAATGTCTTTGACTGTTTTGTCATTTTGTCTGTGTTAAATTATGACATCACAGATGTTGGTAATTTTTCTTCTGTAATCGCATATTGATCTAAAAACAGATTCTTAAGTGCAATTATATCAGTAGCAATTATTGTTTCAATACAAATCCGATTGATGTACTTGAGGTCTGATTAAACCTGGTTTAGATGATGTACCGTTGTAATAATTTGCTGCTTCATAACGTCATTGAAGTAATCACGTATGTGACTGGAAAACACACTTCACAGTTCGTTGCTAAGGCTTAATTTCATCAGGAAACGATTTAATATTTTTTTCGTCGATACTATAATTCCCGTACACATCACGGGTATTTATAGTTTTTGCTAATTTAGGACGTTTTGTACCATTAGACTCAATAAATTAATAGTTTCATCACTCTTTTGTTTGTTTGAATCTGGAATTTTCAAAAATGTGTTCTTGTCTGAGCAATAATTCAATCGTTGCAGCTGCAGTCGTGCTGGAAGTGCTGGTGGTTGTTCTTTCGGATATCCTAATACTGTTAGGATCGACGACATATTTATATCGACGTTGTAGCCAGGTGTTGATAACCTTGGTAATGGTGATCTTATATTAATTTAGCGCTGAAAATCATCATTTATCTGTACGGTTTGATGATTGCCTGTTGGTATACCAAATAACTTGCCAACCTCAGGTTATATCAGGTTAATTTTTATTAAAAAAATACCAATGAATTATTTGATTGCAACCAACCGAGGGTTTGATCTAATATTTGTTAAGCTATGATTCAATCACAATTGTGCTAGTGATATTTATTTGGCTGTAACTGCCGTTCAAAAAGTAACGTCTAACTCAGGCTTGGTCGAGCTTGTTGATATCATCGTGATTATTGGAGGAAATGTATTAGCTACAATTATTTCTAGCAATTCTTGCGACATTACTATTTAATCTCGAGAGATTTAATTTAGGCGCTGACGTAAAGTTTAACTTGTCTAAAACATTTCTGTAAATTCCTGATCTGATATTAATTCATAACTGAGACCTAATGACATCAACAAAGATAATTTGGCACGTGCTCGCGTCGCCGCTGATAATTTATTTGTATATTCGTGTAATGTATTAACCGCGCAGGTAGAAATAGTTTTGCGATTATATTAACATTAACAGCAATCCCTGTTGCAACTGAAACACCAATTCTGATCAATGGTGCTATCACGTAGGTGGCTGATAATGTGCCAATTACTGCTACTGTTCCAGCGATGACCACGGATGCAGAATATACAATTATATCAGTAACAACGACACGTCTGACATAATCTATTTTTTGTTTTTTTTGTATGTTTTTGAATGATATTTTTCAGTTCGTTTTTGCCACAGGTATACTTGATTGTATCTAAAACGCTGAACATCACTCGGGTTTCGTTTCATTATTCTTTGCAATAGAAACATTCTAATTAGGTGGCATGTTGGCGACGAATTGAAGTCACCAGTAAAACATGCCGAAGCATTTTTCTTCGGGTTCCACCACGAATGTCTTCTCGTAGTTGCAATCTAATACCAATAACATAGATCCAGAATATTCAGATAGTTGATAACGCTTTGAAATTGTAACCTCAGAGCAATGTTTGATGGAGTTACTGAGTGGGCCCATGAATGCTGATGCAGACGCTGATATATATATATATATATATATATATATATATATATATATATATATATATATATATATATATATATATATATATATATATCGTTAATTGGGTGACGATGAACTACACCATCGGTAATATGTTAGTTGTCAGAATGCTTAATGTCGAAAACTGCTGCACTCGCAAATATTCGTTAATGGTTCTATTTGCGTTTCAAATATGATTTTAAAAGCAGTTACATGTTTAACATATTGAGATCTAAGCGTGGTCAGTCCATTATTGGTTGCAATTAAAGCGGTCATCATCGGGGTGTTGCAATAGTCCACGTATTGATTCGTAGCAGCTTCATATTCTGCTACTGGGTCTCTCAGATAAGTAATGACATTACTGACCATATTGAGACCCTCTGTCGATGCATCAGCGGCCTTAGCAACATATTTACAGATTTCAGTTCTGATCTCGGCGTTATTGATGTCTACGTATTTATTTGGTTGCCGTATCATCGTTTGATTTTGGTTCTCTCAAATTGGTAATTGTATTTCTAATCATGTTGAGTTTGCCATCCGTGCTATCTCCAATTCTTCTTATACGTCCAGCTATCTTTACCATGATTCCTCTGTTTTACCTTTTTTAGCAAACACAACTAAGTTATCTACGGTCGAATACGGTACTCGCATAATAATATATGTCAACATGATATTACTTATTTTTAATCGTCCTTGTTTATCATCACTGACCTCAATAAGGGTTGCATATTTGGATAAGTCACCTTGGGGTTTGCGCTGAGTAAGATTCAGAGCAGATCTTTCGCAAATACATACCATTTTATATTCATTAACACCTGTTTAAACGTTGGAAGACATGGCATACTCGTGCATGACTTATGAGGAGTTGTGATGGACCTGGTCATAGTTCTAACACAACAAGTACTTCACGGCCACATATTAGCGGATCAGTTATTGGTTGTGTTGGTGATGCTGCATACAAGATTTTCGTACTTCGTTCTTTGCTGCAAACACATTTTAAAAATTATTTTGGTGGCGCCATCCCATATGAATAAAAATAAACTCCACGTGGTTCACCAGCATATGCAACCCAATAACTACCCGGAACAAATTTCTATCGAGATTAATGTACTCTTTTTGAAGACGGTTCGGTTGTTGGGTAATTGATTGCGCATATAAACACCTCTACATTTTTTAAATTTAATTTCTTAGCAGCATCAAGTAAATCATAATTTGACATGGGAATCATGTTTAGCAAAGTGTCCTGGGCAGTCTTACACCTTGACCATACCAAGTTAGAGTTCATGTCAGTCTTTGACCCCATTTCTGAAGTATTTAGTCCTTGGCCTGCTGCTTTCTTTAATGTCCTCAAATCGGCAGTTAGAGCATCACCAAATGCAGCTCTTTTCACAACAGCTGGGGTTTCAGCGGCTATCAACGATGGCATAGCTGCAAGAAGTGGAAATACACCACCCGCCATGGCTATGTCTCTAATGGCACGCACAGAAAGATCAAGTTTGACACCATTCGATGATTGTTTAGCGCTATGGAAGTGCCTGATTTGACGTTCTGTCAATGATAGTTTATTTGGACCAACACTATGGGTGCTGATTGCAACAATAGTCTTTATTCCATAACTTTTTTTTTATATTCTGATTGTAGCTTTGTTATCTGACTAGGAGTTAGAGTAACAAAAAGATGATGGTAAGATATTATAATATCATGACCGATTTAATTACTAATCGTGTACTCGATTGTATATTTTCCACTGGGACATCGATCGATTCTCATTCGCCTTCCGACACCTTCAAGCGTCATTGCTTTGTCTGACAGCAGAAAAGTGATTAGTGCGTATTGCCAGTAGTAGCTCGTGGACTAGGTATGGCAGCAGGCAGTCGTGTTACATGAACTCGAAAATGTATATCAGCCACTGATTGAACAAATACATGTGTTCCAGGTAGAAATAATAGATAGGATATAATGTTGTGAATCAGACTAGCAGTTAAATGCTTTTGTTATTTTTAACCAGGCAACTATGCTTGTTGTTTAATGTGCAGCTTGATATAATAATAATAATACATTTGCTGAGACAACTTCAGTGCTTGCCAATTGCACTGGCTGTGGCAGGGCCGCTGGTTATCTGCGTATTAATCGTGCTAGTTCATCATTGGTTGCTGAGAATGCTTCACTAACAACATCGCCAATAACACCAATACCTTTACCACGGATAACGTCAATAGCTGTCATTCCTAATTGTTTTGCAATCGATTTAGCGTTTGGGGCTAGCCATTTAAATAAACGTTGAACAACATCCAAAGTCCATCATCGTAGATCGCTTTATATGCTAGTAATCACGAACCATTACAGATCCACGTTGAGCATTATGCATAATCATCTTATTTTCTTGTCACAGATCTAATTTAATCAATCAATGCGGTAATCATCAACGATTTGATCAACGAGGGATCGATAAACATTAATAACCGTGATACCGTCTGTGAATAATCTCTGAGAAATATCAACTGCTTCGTTAAAGCTGTCGGAGGAATTATTACCAGCACCTGAGGCTCCTGATGAGCTTGTAATTTTTGCCTAACAGAATCACACACTGGAATATATATTTTAATTGCCTCTAGCTGCTATTGAACTAGTGTACATGTGCGAGATTTCATGGTTAGCGTAGGATCGCTTATTATTATTATTATTATTATTATTATTATTATCATTATTTGATATTATTAAAAATGTAATTACTGGTCGCGTCGCTAAAGTAGCAGCAGGAAGGGTGACGGACAAAAGTGAGTGTCCTGGGACGGTAATACAAGCGTCAGGGACAAGTTGAAAATGGTAGGGTCAAGAAAATAATAACAACACTAGGCTATCCAGGTTAGATATTTCGGTTTCGCGTTATTAACCTTGTAATAAGGTTTGAAAGCGAGTGCTGAACGACGCAAAGGCGTTCTGTCACAACTTACAATAATCATTAGAGTGTAATTGTTTTGTCAACTGTGAAGCCAGTGGAATTGTTTGCAATCATCTATTACTTTTCTGCGTGAACGTTTTACACTTATTATATTTTGAGACACGTTAAAATAAGGCAGACCATTTAATTTGATTTTTCCAAATGAATTGGTTACTTGCATGTACGTATTTTGTTCTCATTAGGTATCTTAGATTGATCGCGACGGTAATTAGGTATGCGAGCAATGTTCCCAAAGTAGGATATGTCTAATCTAAAATATGAAATCATGCGTGCAAACTTGAACACAATTAAAAGGACAAAGTTAAGCAGGACGTATGAAATATGGAAACTATTGATACCGATTGCTTGTTTTGTTTTTCTTTTATCCTTTGGTAGATGTTTAGTAACGATAATTAGGTCGAGAACAATCGAATTAAGGATTATATTTTATCTTACATTAAAGTATTGTTGTCACGTCCACTGAAGATGACTGGAGAGGATTGAAAGATTATTAATTAAATGCCATTTTTGTCCCACTCAAAGAATTAAAATAATGTAAGTTGAACTGCACCTCTTAGTAACTATAAGACACACCCGACCGCATGTTTCTTTCTCAGCAGCATTTGATTACTTGTGCTAAAAGAGATTGACCACGAAATGGTGGAAACTATTGTAAAATAGTAAAGTTTCAGACTCGTCTTGCAAGCGTCATTGGCTCAATGCCTACACAGACTAGCACGGACAGCCTTCATAAATGTGTCCTTCCAAACGTCACATAGATTCAATTACCCAGCTTTCCTATAACAAGATATGTGCTGAAGGAGTCCGGATGCGTTTCTGAATATAATGAGATATTTGCCCCGATATACCCATATATATTAGGGACAACGAATTCAATATTCCAGGGCAGGGGCCTGTCAATAGCTGGAAAATATCTGATTTATAGGATTATAGCAGCATATTTTAGTGCAGCTAAAATGAAAATCACAACTCACTCCTAACCCACCCACCCCCTAAAATGAAATGACCCATACCTTCATAGATGGTAAAGTGCCCTCTCTATGTTAACTGTTTGATAAGTTTTAAAAGCTGTAACTAAGGTGGGATTATTAAGCTTAAACCATTATTGACACTGCTAAAAACAATGAAGACTGCTTGTGATATTACTGACGGAAACTACCGAAACACCGGTACAGTGAAAAGGAACCGATATATCCGTACAGCCGCACACCTCTACACTTAGACATCACCAACATCTTGCGCATTTGTTATTATTATTATTATGGTAATACTGCAACAACAAAATAAAAATGCATGATTAATTATTGTTATTAATATTATTTTAATTATTATTCTTACTGAAATTATTATTATTATTATTATTATTATTATTATTATTATTAGTAGTAGTAGTAGTAGTAGTATTATAAAAAAGAGAGCAGACGAAACACGAGCAGACTAAAAAGTAAAATACCCACGGTAATATTTAGAGAAGATAATGTCGCTGATTTTATGAAGCAAACTGTGTAATGTTTGTGTCAGAGAGAGCGAGAGAGAGTGAGAGAGAGAGAGAGTTGATTAAAATTAAGATTACTCAATGATACTTTTTATTTGACACGCCCCTTGTCACTTTGCTATGTTGAGTGTATTTATCTCTTAATAGTGAACGAGTTCTAATCACCAAGTCTTATTGTTCAAACAATGCACAACAACACTAAGATGAACAGGTCTTTCGTAAGATGAAACAGAATTAATTTTACCTTATCTCAATCACCATCAATCACACAGGTTAAGAAAATGATACCAGTTAATGACTAACAAAAACTTTACAAAACCTAGAAGTATATCGCAAACATTTTTAAAAATGCAAACCAATGCCTTTATTAAATTATGTTATCATTATTATCCGATTTTCTCAAACTTATGTGTTAATACCTCATTGTTTCTTTTGAGTTTCTTTTGCAATACTGCGTCTCTGAGTTGCATGTGCATAATGCTACTATTTTGATTAATGTCGCCAATTAACAGCCAATGGCATGTGTAACTAATTTAGATTTACACTTATTTAGTTTGACTATTGTGGATACATTGTATCACCACAAAAGTAGGTCACGGTTATAAAAAGCAAAGACTGCATAATAACGCTCCGTCTACTCCTACCCTGCCATCTGATAACATATTTGAGTTGGTAACAATTATGCCGAGCTGCTTCTTTCTTGTGGGTTGTACCTATGGTAGTACAATTGCAGCTTCCAATTTTCGTACATTAATGTTTTGTTTTGTTCTAACCTTTTGATCTTGGTGATCTTAATTTGGACTTCGTGGTTACAGTAAGTTAATATTTCAGCGGCAGACTAATACGATTTTTCTTTCGGTGTCACCCAGGATGAGCACAGACAGGGATATCCAGTGGTTAAATTTAAGGCCTGCTGCATATGAGTATGTATGTATGTATGTATGTATGTATGTGTGTGTGTGTGCATGCATGTATGGTATGAGTTTGTGCTTGTGTGCATGTGTATATATTTACGTATCTAACAAGCAAGATATTACATTAATATTTGTGGCATTCTCTGTCGCAAAGACGGTTAATTAAATAGAGATGGCACTACACTTGTACTTGGTGAATGGAATAATTAGATGCCTCACTTAAGTTATAAGTTATAATTTTGTATGTAGGTTTACATATAAATATGCTCTAAATGAATTCAAGTGGTTATTCTTGCTATTTGTACGGATGAGGAAAAAACAATGATATATATATATATATATATATATATATATATATATATATATATATATATATATATATATATATATATATATATATATATATATGGGGGGTGTCTCTGTGTGTGTGCGTGTGTGTGTGTGAATGGCTTGCACTGGGGCATCATGCCGCAGACCCAGTCGTATCATCCTGACACCAGGCCGACTACCTCTTAATGCGGAGCTCTAAGCGTGACAGTTGTTTTCGTCATTTGTATAAGTCAAATCCGCCACATCACGCATCCGAGGCGGACGCTCTAACCACTAGGCCACCGGAACAGTCAGATTGGATTAACATGCAATCATTCAATCATTCCACGGGACTCAGTTGTAATGTAATCAGAAGTTTTAATACTTCAATATATAAGCCTCTGTTGAGAGAACTCTAACAGACTACAACCTGCTTTGTTTACAGATACTTCACGTTTCATATTAAGTCAAATGCATGTATTACTGGAGATAGAAAAAGGCAGATTTGTCACACTAATGAAATATCTGGACTTGCATATATGAGCCTTACAACAATGTAAATATAATACTGTATACAAGGGATTGTATATAAAGACGGATAAATTATAAAAAGTTGAACATACATGTTGACAGTATGTCAGTTAATTTATCTTTTTATCTAACCATTATGTCATCGAATAAGTAAAAAGATAAAAAAAAAATTATAACTAAAGAAATTACATATAAAGCTACGACATTGTTCATAGATCTTGTTTTATTTGCTTTCCTTAGTCTCTTCTTTTTTCTTGAATTTTGAATGGTCCAAACAAACGCAGAAAGGACACTCATGCGACTAGTACATTTATTTTATATGGTAAATTTCCATTTTTTTCTCTCAAAATATTGAGTAACAAATGTAAATAGCGTATGAAGAGAAATATATTAAAAAATATTATTTTGTAGAAATTTTCAACCAAACTACTGTGGTGTAAAAAATCAACTAAACAATTCATCTCAATCAATATGCAACAGTGATCCTATCGTGCTTATAACCTGTTGCTTTTACAGAGTAAAAGACTATCGAAGATAATTATATTGTTAAAATATTGATGACATACTAAATTTAATATAAAACATAGTAAGCAAAAGTCTGATACAAACGCTGCCAATTAAATTTAAATTGCGGTACAGGTTTGATAGGTTTGCTAAATTTAGAAGAAAACCTTAAAACCTATTTTAAATTAGAAGATAAGGCAGCAACTATTTTTGACGACAAGACGTTTTCTTAATTATCTGTTTGCAGAATTTGTTTCTGGTTAAAGTGTAGTATTCGTCATGCGTTGAGAAAGCATGTATTTTGCTTTAGTAAAACGCAATCACAAATTAACTCATTATGCGATGTAAAATGTGAATGACCGTTAATTGTGAGTAGTAACGATCAGCATTAAAGGAATGGTTAAGATTATTCTTAGGACGATGACAATTTAAATCATTCAAGGACAAGGAGATAATAAAGGATAATTTTGCTTAACATTTTCCATGAATGGCAAGTGAACATGATTGATATATGTGAGGAGACAGTAAATGTTCATGTTGGTTTTACAGACTCTAAATAGGTGTGCCATCTTCGAGTCGTAAAAGTATGTCAAAGGTTAAAAATATTATAACTTAAGTGAGGCAGCTAATTTTTCCATTCACCAAGTACAAGTGTAGTACCATCTCTATTTAATTAACCGTCTACAATTAATGTATAAGTATTATTTTGAATTATCACCTTTTTGAAAATATCATTATTTGTTGATAATTTTTCCTTGTACAGTATGAATATGGAGGAAGTACTAGTTATTGTAATTTATGCATTATACAATGTTCTTTATACATCGATGAAAAAGACAAATGCACATAATTAAGATAAATAACACGTGCTTATCAATTTTCCCGAAGTAATTGTGTGTCCCCTGATGATGTAAGTGGTTTTTTAGTGCGTTGGCTGTCATTAAACAGTGCAAACATCTCTTATGTACAATGAATCACTGGTTTGACAGGCTGCATCCGTTTCTGTGTTATTCAGGTCGTCAACTAATAAACGATTTCTAAAGTTAGATCAAGACGATAGTAATACACTAAAATACCCGATATTGGGAGAAAGGAAATGTCGGGTATGCGAAACGAGTTATTACATGGTAGAGCTTGGATGGTGTGCTAGAGAATCTAGCTTCCTGTTATTACCCTGTTATGCACAATAGGGTATTACTTACGAGGCGCTAATAATTCAAACGTTATATAAATAGAGCGATACCATACTATTCAAACAATGTTAAAACAGTGTAAAAGTACATTTAGAAATAATACAGACAATGCTATGTTAAACATATTGCAATATTTACTTTATTTAATAATTTATTTTTCCCAAAATGTTAACACAAATTTATCGCCGTTTCTGTAACAACTTGTGTGTGTGTGTGTGTGTGTGTGTGTGTGTAAGTCTGGCGTAGATTTGTAATGTATCTATTACAATTGTAGTCAAATTGCTACGATGTCTGCATTGTGGCAGCTCATAATGATGTCTAGCACTGGGTCGTCATATGGGTCATCATTCCACAATTACATTATCCTGACACTAGGCCGACCATTACTACCATTAACGTCATAATGCTGAGCGCCTATCGAGGCAGCTGTAGGAACCATTTTTAAAAGACCGTGACATGCCTCGGCCTCGGTTCGAACCCGCTGACACCCGCATTTGAGGCGGGCGCTCTAACCACTAGGCCACCAAAACGGTCCTTCTGTAATAACTTAGGTGTCCACTGAAATACACCTCTGAAAATATGCCATTGACAAATCCCCAATCGGATAATAAATGATGGGCCCGAGGGTTTGAAAAATTGCAGACAAATTGTATGTTATGACAAACCAGAAAGTAACTTTTGAATGTACATTAGGGGCATTTCTTTGAAAGCCGTTAGCTGTCAAGCAATTTGAATCGTGTTACGTTGTATAGTATTGCACTGTGCTCGTCTATTTCCTATATGAAGAATATATTAATCCCCAGAATATTCTTACAGATTACTATCCTTATCCTTGTTTTATACATAACATACAAAAACTAAGCAAATATTTTGAAATCATATGATCAATTTAAGTTATGTTATTTTTGTTGATTTGTTACAAATCATCAATCAATTGTTCCATTAAACCACACTAATATGTATATGTGTTTTTAAATATATGCAATAGATTGGTTTCAATATAGGTGCATTGTTTCAGTATCAATGTATTAGAAACGTGTCATGGAAGTTCAAGCGGCTAATTGTGCAACATAGCTTTAATCATTAAGACTTTCAAAGGCACGTACGAGAATAGTGAAGTAGAATGATTAATGGATATGTGAACATTGTGGCGTTGGTAAAACGCTTGTGAAAATACAGTTTATTCTTTGATGAGTGTTTGAATCTTGTTTTGTCAAAAATGTATTTAACATTGGCAGATGAACTGAAGCCAAAGTCGGAATCATCAAACTTTGCATAAGATGAATATTTCAAAATTAGGCGATATTCTTGCTTTGACAATGTAGCATAAAAGCAATGCATAAATAATCTTACTTTTGATAATTGTACAACCGTTTGAGTGAAGATGATGAGCAGCTCGTTATTGCATCGGGTTTCCTTGACTATGTTATGCCCTTTGTACTTGTTGGTTTTATAACGTGAGTCACTGTATCAATTTCCATATTACGTACAAATGCACGTGGTCATTTTGTGTGCTATTTCCCTTTACAAATCTGACAATTGTCACAGCTATATGTACTTTGTAAAATGAAATGCATAATTTGTTACAAACGTATGCTATACATTTCGCAATATTTTCGATATTTACATCGTTGATAAATTTCATTTAATACGAGATCGATCATTTTAGCTATTAGAGTTCTATCTGATTTATGATTTCTCACTTATTCTTGATATCATGTTTTGTGTAGAATGTGATGGCTTATCAGCATGAAAACACTTTTCTTTTAAATATATTTACAACAGTGTAAAAAAAAGAAAAGATTATGAGAGAGAGAGAGAAAGAGAGAGTTCTTTACTTGTACATGACGCAGCCCTCTAAAAGTATCACATAGTAGCTGGGTTCGTACATTTCACCAATATATGATATTGACTATTTCACTTCGTGTATAGTTGAAATATTACCTAATCATATATATTTACTGCATAGAGATTTGTAACTGAAAAGCACTGGTCTATATCATATTGGATAGCGCGATTAAAAACCAATACAATAATACTAGTTGCTCAGATAAAATATGTGTGTTGATAACGCATTCCGAAATGCGATTTGACCTTGTTATTTTGTGATACCTCTGAGACATAACATAGCTGCTTAATGCGAAATTGAAACTGTAATTGACGGCATGCATTCATATCTTATGTTAAATGAAGTTTTACTTTTCAAGCTATGTCCATTTTAAGCAGACAACGTGGCGTGGAGGACACTTTAAAGTACTTGTATGGTGAATATCTTGGACATGTCTATGATTCTGTCTTGGACAACCGCTTCGTCGTACGAAATGTCAAATATAAAGCTATGCTCGCATTTTATGTAGTTCTACAATTTGTATTTGGAAATGCAGCTCATATATGTCCATTGCTTTATGAAATGAATTATTCAATATAATATATATGTTACGTACCGTTAGCATACAATGTTCTAAACAATGTTCTAAACAAATAAACGTGATTCATATTGGCAAATAAATCATATGGTTTGCACTAATAATATTAAATAAGTTGCGTGTGGTAATGAAGTATATTTATCGGCGGATGACATGACTTTCTGATAAAAGCAAGCTAAAGTTAGGTTTGAAGTGATATGAACACAATCAAGTACCGGGTATTTTCGAAAACTGCTTATCTGCAAACCGCGATGCTTTATTATTTTGCATAGAGTGAGGTCAACGTAGACCTTGACTTACAACACTGCACAGAAGGGGCGAGTATCAAGTAAAATGCTAGTATTTAATGTACATTCCAATATAAGTAAACACCTAGTCCATTGAAAAAAGCGCCTGGATGGTTTGTAAGTAGATGCAGCAGCAAATATTGTTGTCGAGAGCTTTAACTGTTTTACCGCATACTCACATTTATGTTTCTGAAATTTATTTCTGACGAAATGGAAAGGAAATCCACATGAGGTCAGTAAGCATTTGGTAATATAAAAATCATTTCAATAAGTTCAGCACCGATAAATCTTTCGTAAAATTTAATCAACAATTACAGAACAGTATATTTATCTTTAAGTAGGCTACGCCATAAAACAATCAAATACAAGCTGCTACGCAATGCCAGTCTCGGTAAACATTCACCTTTAATAGTTAGTTGATATATCTAATGTATATGCCAGTTAGGCGAGTGCTTTCACTGTTAAGGATTCAAACGATACATCGTTAAGTCGCCGAGATTACATCCTTGAGGCCAACGAGGTTGTCTTTTAATATTGCTTCCATCTGTATTTACCACTATATATATATATATATATATATATATATATATATATATATATATATATATATATATATATATATATATATATATATATATATATATATATATATATATATACAATTTGTATGAATAAATAGAAACAAAGATTTGTATTGATACTTTTAATTTCAAAATAAAATATAATAATATATGATATCTTGGTATATTATTAACAAATGTTCAACATTTCATCATAACTCAGTTTAGATAGTAACATATTATGGTGTGCATAATACATATATTCAATCGTTTTATTAATAATTAGTCATAATGTAATGATATATAATTCAAAACTGCATTTCCAGTTTTAAAGAATTAGTTAACCTATTTTTTATGATATTAGTTTCTACTTTCACAAGTTAAATTATTGTATTAATTAGAATAATAACATAACATTCTTAACTGATTGTAAACTGGGCATATAATTAAAAAAGTGAATAATGAATGTCATATAATGTGTTGGAATTTATACTTTTAGGATATCACGCAATAAGACGGATAATCCAATAGTTTTCCTTTAGCAGACGTTCCATCTCAGAATCAGCTAAAACATTAGCTTGAAAGGAGATATCTTGCAAAGTATGCGAATTCTTGCTAAAATATGCTGCACCATTGAATGAGAATGATTGATGGATGTATTTTGTTTACGTCTGATCTATTTTGGTTCATACGTTTATATATTTGTTGACTGGGTTGTTGGATATATCGGATACCTCATTTTTTGCATGTGATCAAATAAAAAACATGTTTCATGTCGCACAATCAGTATCACAACGCATTTTAAAAGTTTCTTTCGTATTATTAATATTGAAAAAAGGATTTTCGTTAACAAAAGTACAGTGCGTACATCTAGGTATATTACATTTAGCCGATGATCCTTTTTATATGATGTTTTTTTCTTCTTCTCCAGCTTATAATTAATTAGGAAATCGTTACGATTTGTAGTCCTTTTATAAACAAGTGTGGGTTTGTTTTCGTATAACGATTTAACACTTGCTATACATGATAATTTTAATAAATCCCAATATGTATCCATAATCGTACCTATATTAGGAAAAATTTGGATTATATTCAATAACAAAAAGGAATGAGATCTTCATTTCTATTTTTGATCTTACATTGTAAAGATTCTAGTTTTGTAAGAAAACATACTGTTTGAAAAGCAGTATTAATGCTGTCAATAGAGTAATGTTTATTTAGAAAGTGCTGACCTGACTCTGTCGAAGCTGATTTAAAAACAGCGTCATCCGAAATAATTATTATATATATTTATGCTTGACAATATGATATCCCGTTTGTACATGATTTAGGATGGCATGAAGAATATTAAACATGATAAATTTTCGTGTTTTTAGCATGATCAATGGTAGTGCTGTCATTATCTTTATTTTCTTGACCTCTACGTCAAAACATGATACTTTATTGTGAGACACATTCAATGTATATTTTATAGCTAGATATAATTTGTTTAAACTGTCTATAAAATAATAAAGTTATTCTAACGAATAGCTCCAAATCATAAAGATATCGCATACTAATCTTAGCCAAACATCTGGTATTAAGAGGCGTTTATTTATATCATCATTTCCTAATTTCTAAATAAACAAAGATGCATAAGTATATGCTACAGGACTACCCATTGCTGTTCCCTTTTTTGGAGATAGTTTGTCTTACCAAACTGAAAAAGAAATATTGTCCAGCACACGTTTTATCAAATCACAAAGATGTTCTTTTGATAGTTATATTTACACGCTTCGATACCATCATTATGTGGTATATTCATGTAAGGTGAAACCACATCAAGTGTAACTAGAAATGAATTATCAGTTAGTTTCGGTAATGATTTCAATTTGGTAATGACATCACAAGTATCTTGGACGTAAAAAGGTAATGATTTCATCACTGGTTGTAAAATTTGATCGACATATAGCGATACATTGCTTGTAATTAAGTTACATATAAAAATAATGTGTCTACCTGGTTGAAATGGATAACCTAAAGGTAATGACTTATCAAGCGTTTTACTCATGATACATTAAGCATATGTTATGATTGAATTGTTTACTTTCATTATCCATTTGAATTTTAAAGGTTAAGTGCTTTGCATCATTTACACGACTTCAGGGAGTTTAATGAATATATTTGTTTCATGTTCTATTTAGCTATATTTCTCATCTTTGAATGCGAAATATATATGAGACAGCCAAACATTTCCGAAGTTTATGATTTTTAATATATTCATGATATTTCCGACTTTATTCCAATGCATATGCTTCAACAGTAGATAGACACCAAGTTCAAATAACAAATGAATAATAGCAAATATAATGATTTAAAAGGAACTGCACATATTTTGTCTCAAACAAAAAAATTAAAATGCTTTATCATATTTTATCTTTGAATATTCGTCCTTGCGTTTTCGTCTTTGAACATTTGAGTGCTAATAATGTAAAATTAAAAACTTTGCATTTATTTCCCAATTGTTAATGGACGAAAAATATTTTTGATTGCAATTGTTATGTTTCCGGGAAGAACTAATACCTTCTTTGTACATACTAATTTCATCCATCCATGTTTCCTTTCTGAAGCAAATCGGTATAAAACTGTATCATGTCCATACGGTTTCACGGCATAGCTATTTTAAGGCAAACAAATATTCATTGTCAAATATAAGACCGTTATTAAAGGAGATGTAAATTATCGTCATTCTACACCGTGCTTGTATGCTATGGTTCTCGCTAGTGTTACTAAGAAGTTTATTATCTGCGATTTTCTCATCATTGCCAATGAAGACTATTCTCTTTCAACGTCGTTTTGGTTGTAGATTACATTTGAAATAGTTACTCTCTTAATAAAATATACCTTCCGATGCGAACTATACTAGTAATGAATTTCAGATGTTGTTTGAATGGATTTTAAACATTTTAGAGCAGTTTCCGTGATTGTCCATTCGAATTTTAAAGAGTACGAGGTTATGCTCATTAGGCGACTACATGATTTATCCTTTATATGTTTCCCATAACTAAGTTTCTCTTTTCATCACGGGATACATTTATGACTGCTCATCGCTTCTAGTGTTCATAAGTCTCAATAGTGTTATGATATTGTCGACTAGATTGGAAATATCATACTTTCAAATACTAGAGAAAACCTAAGTTCAAATAACATATCCAAGCAGAATGATTTTATGTCACAGTGCCAAAACAAAATTAAATCGAGCACTTGAAAGATGATTGGTTGCATAGATATTTAACAATTAGGAAAGGTAATACAGTTAAAAGTTGACATCTACGACACGACAGTGCATAAGGTGAAAAGTATTTTCAATAATCTAAATTGAATTAGTGTTTTAACGACTGAATTATTCATACTTGTTTTTAGACTGAGACATAACGAATCAAGTTTATTTTTGGTATGTATACTAGGCTATCATAAATTAACAAATCAATTCTTGAAACTTTGATCATTTGCAAACATGATATGGTTTATATATTAGTCGCAAACAGACAATTAAGAAAATCCATAAGTTTGGTTGTATACAGTTATCGTTGGCATTATATAATTTGCTGCTCTAGTTTAAGTTTTGAACCTTAACCGTATATTTAATAAGTTCATACCATATAAATGTGTACATTTAGCGACGTTGATATGTGTTTAATTTCAGAGACAATATAGTTAAGAACATTGGCAAAGCACGATGCTTGAACATTGCATTTGACTTCATTACCGTGGTCATAAAATATTTCCGCAGCTATATGCATACTCTCCTATAAATGTCTATTCTGTATTGATGCTATATTTAATTTTTCTTTCGTTAGATATTTCACACTTGTTGTGAAATATTCTTCGCACCGGTCATTGTATCTAAAGTTTATGTTTTTGAAAGAGTTTGATTTATATATATATATATATATATATATATATATATATATATATATATATATATATATATATATATATATATATATATATATATATGCATTATAGTTGTCGATACATTCTTGTCATTTTTTATTAAAGTATGTTTAGGAAACTTCTAACTGCTTATTATGTCTAATAAATCCGTCTCTTAGCGTTCTGAAATGAACATATTTATATTAAGCACCCAACTTGCAAAATGTCTAGCATGTAGGGTAGAGAAAATAGGCGTAAGTTTAGAATTATATTTTCGTAAACCATTATTATTGCGTATTGAAGTGTTTGGATTTCGGTCATTATACGCCGCATTTTTATACTTTTTTTTGTTAGTGTGACTAAGACATTTATTACTTTCAGTCTTATCAGCGTTGTCAATAGAGACAGGGCCTTTCAACGCAATGGTGTTTGTAGATTACAGTTGAAAGTGTTAATACCGATATAAATATTACCCAAGGAATGAATTGTTTACTTTTGTAATATTGTCCTTGATTATCCACTTGAACTGTAAAGAGTACTGCCTTTTCATCATTTGCTATACTCAATGGAATTTCCTTAGTTCCTTTGTTTTATGTTCTCATTAGGTTCTTTTTTCACCTTTCATCGGGCAATGCATATGAGACTGTTCATCGTTTCTAAAATCTATTATTATAAATATTTTATGCCATTTTCGACTATATTCAAATGAATACACCCTCAAACAGTAGATATAAACGTAGTTCAAGCAACACATAATAGGTACCGTATATAATGATTTGAACGTAACCGCTTATATTTCGTCTGGAATAAAAAGCTTCATACGCTTTATCATAATCATTATTTGAATATTCGTTCTTACGTCTTTGCGAATTTGTCTATGAAATTTTGATACGTGATATTGGAATGAGAAGTTTACTTTAAATTTATTTCCAAATTTATAATGGACGAGAAAATATTTTTGATTTGCAACATTTGTTCCGAGGTCAAATAGTATCTTATTTGTACATGATCACCTCATTCATCCGTGGTCACCTGTTCGGGAGTTTATTACGGAACGTATTATTTGTAAACAAGTGTTAATAAAAATAATTTAGGTCACAGCTAAAAAAGTGAACTTTAATTGAAGCCTTTAATATCGATTCATTACATAGATTTCTTGCTATTATGAAAGGTAATATTCCAAATGATAATATGAGCAAGATAAAAATGCATAAAGCAATGATAGTTGAAGCAATCGAAAACAAATCAATACTTTACATAGAGCCGTTTCACAGTTTTTGTAAATCCTCGCATATCTTAAACGGAATATGTAATTAAGTTCTGAAAATAAAACTGTATAAAGGTAATACGGATTCACGGCAGAGATATTGTTTATATAATATATGTGTTTGTTTACAAATATAAGAAATAAACAACAACGGAGAAGTATAAGGCATCATTTCAAAATGTGTAGTATTACTATTACTAAAATGTCCTTTAGCTTCAATTTTATCATCGTTGCCAATGCATACCATGTTCTATCAACGTTGTGTTTGTTGTACATTACATTTGAAAGTGTTCATGCCTATAGAAATATTACTCTCCGATGGAAACCATAATGTTTATAAATTAAACATATTTTTGAATGAATTGTTTTCTTGTAGTGCATTATCATTGGTTATCCATTTGAACTTTAAATGGTATTGGCCTTAAACTGTTTACACGACTTCATGGAATTTCCTTAATACCTTTGTTTGATGTTCTCGTTAGCTACTAGTATCACTTTAATTGCAAAGTATATTTGAGATTGCTCTTCATTTCTGAAGTTTAATATTTGTAATCTGTATGATATTTCCCACTATATTCACATGAATAAACAAGTGCTTGATAACAAATATAATGATTTAAAGCAACTGCTGATTTTTTGTCTCAGATAACACTGTTCATGCGCTTTATTTTATTATATATTTGAATATTCGTTCTGATGTCCCTGCCTGTTTGTCTATTACTATTGGCGTCCTGAAAATGTTGGAATGATAGGTGTATTTCCGAAGTTATAATGGAAGAAAATATGTTTCTGATTTCAAAATTAATGCTTCCAAGATCAACTAATAGCTTGTTTATACATGATCAACTGATTCATCAAAGCTCACTTGTTCGTGAATATATTACTGAACGTACTGAACGTACTGTTTGTAGATAAGGCATACACTAATGTGGATCAGGTCACGGAAACAAATTAAAATTCAGTTGCGAATTTTAATGCTGATTAATTACACAGAATTATAGGAATTAAGAAAGGTAATAACCTATATGTTTATATCAGTAGATGAAAATGTATTACTTGAATGATAGTTGGAACAATTCTAAAAACCAAGAAGGGCTATAAGTACTTCCTTTATTATGCATGTTGCGATTATCCAGATATATTAAAGACAAGATGTTTTAAAGTTCGAAAAAGGATAACTGTATAAAGGCCAGACTGATTCACGGAGGAACTATTTTGTTGGGAAATAAATACCCATCACAAAAGATGGAAAGACACACCAAAGCAGCAGGGAGGGCGGGCAAACCTAGCTCAGATTCCAAATAAAAACCTCTACAGAGAACTTTGCCGTAGAAAGGGCTGATTTACCAAAATAAAGGCTTCTACGACGACATTAATTTTTATTTTGCTTTTATGGTAACAATTTTAGGTAAATCCCTCCCTGCTGCTCTCGTAGTAATCAAATTTATCCAAATATTTTATCAAGACCAATACGATATCGTGTTCGAGGGTCATGTAAATTTATAGTTACAAAACCGTGTGGGTCAGCTTGAGCATGACTAAAGAAATTTCTGAATTTTTTATATCCATGTCGCCGCTGCACCAGGTCTGGTGAATATTTCTTAACGTATAAAAACAGCTAAAATATTACAACTATCTCTAATTGCTTTTGGAATTTGTGAATATCGCTGAGTTACATAAAGAATATCAGTATTTGTATGTCTACCTCGGGAAAATATTCTCGCCGGATTTGCTTGCTTATCCAACATCACGTCGTCGTAAACAACTAAATTATTTATACCACCATCTAAATCATCAACCGAAGGAGCTTCTTCGATATCTGTTATAAAATCTATAATATTATCGCCATCACGCCACAACGAAGCATTCTCGTTAAAATCCTTTAATACTTCCTAACATCGCTGATCATCAACAGATGGTGCAACCAAATACAATTTATCCCATTTCAACCATCTCATTATCAAATTCAACAACAACTTCGTTTTACCTGACCAAGATGGACCAATTATTATCATTCTTATAGAATGTGGTAACGCAGCATGGTGTTTAACAGGTTCATGTTTTTTTTTTTTTTTTTGTGGCAGAAAAATCAATTACATTCATGTTATAATTATATTATGGATTTATATTGTGTAAAATGTAAAACACGTACGCCAACAACGGACCTAACTGAGGTTGTTACACGCAACAATAGATCAGCTGCTACCGGAATATGTACTAAATGCGGTATACAAAAATCCGGTCAAAAGCCAACCAAAGTGAAAATAACCAGAAAAAAAAAAAACTTACGGAGGTGATATCGCCACAAAGTTAACGCCATTGCTAGGATTATTTTGGGCTAAATATAGCGGCGAGAAACATCTTCCCGGATATAATTACTGTGGACCAGGAACTCGACTAGATATAAGATTAAATAATCAGGATCAACCAAATCCTGGCGAGAATCCGATAAATTTAATCGATCAGGCATGCCTATCGCACGATATAGCTTATCGAAGTAATGATCTTCAACAACGACATCTTGCTGATGTAAAACTAATTCATTCGTTAAATTCTATAAAAAATAAATTATTTGAAGAAAAATTAGCTAGCTGGTTAGTGAAATCTGCTATAAAAAGCAAATTAGTTTTAGGTGCAGGTAATTAATATGATGGAAGCAATTTATTATTCTCCTGCTGGATTTTGGCGAGGTAAAACAGCCATTAAAAAAATTGCTAAAGCTGCTCGAGTAAAACCGTCAATATCTGCTGCGTGGTTATTCAAACAGGCCGTTTGGCAAATTTATTTACCACCACCTAAACGAATGGAATACGCACATTTTGACGTTAGTGTTCCTAATGAAGTTCATCAGGCCGATATCATGTTTTTACCTCATGATACCGTTAACGACGTTACTTACAAGTACGTGTTAACGATAGTAGATATCGCAAGCAGATACAAAGAAGCTGAGCCGTTAATAACTAAAATAGCTACTGAGGTTGCTAACGTATTTAGAAAAAATTATCAACGAGGACCTTTAACATGGCCAAATTTACTTCAGGTTGATCCTGGCAGGGGTTTCTTGGTGCTGTATCTTTTTTAATGAAACAAAATAATGTTAATATACGACGAGGAAAAATTAACATCCATAACGATCAAGCTATTGTTGAATGATTTAATAAAACACTATCTGAACGATTATTTGGTTATCAGTATGCGATGGAGTTTATTCAGAATAAACGATCTCAAGAATGGGTTACAAGATTACCAGGTCTTATGTCAGCGATAAACAACGAACCAACACGAGCAATATCAATGAAACCAGCAATCGCTGTCACAAAAACAATTATACCAATAAAAAGACGAGATTTTTCAATACGACCTGTTTAGGTAGCATTATTGTTCGATATTTATATAAACCAGGTGAGGTTGAGGGCGGCAGAAAAAGAGCAACATATCCTATTTGGAGTACAACAACACACAAAATTTCTACCGTAACAAGGTCGTCAGGTAGACCAGCAATTTATATACTTGATTCGTTAGCCCCTCAACGAGGATTTACTCGTGAACAATTACAAGTAATTCCTGCTGATACTCAGATACCTCCTCAATCACCTAGATAATCAATTCCACGTCGATTACATTCTAAACAGGCGAAAGTAACATTATTGCGATTATGACCTTGATCCACGGTAAATTGCCTTGAATCATATTTTTTATAATTCCATGTCATAATACAATTACATCCACAACAGTGATTACTTTGTTGTTCTCGAAGTAAGATCACATCATCTACGTTCAAATCAAATTCATAATTATTTTCTTATCAAATTGTTTGTAACTAAATAATGTTTTCTTTATCATATAATTGTCGTCGTCGCCAGCTGCTGATTCATCTAGAACAATTCGTCCTAATTGAGATATTTTTCTAACCCTAGAAACAGCTAAATAAACTAAATTAGACCATTCGATGCGATCATCAACAATCCAAACACGAGTATCAGTTATAGTTAATCCTTGCGAAGAATGAATAGTCATAGCATATCCTAGCGTCCAAGTTGATTTTGTTGCGTTTAGTGCTTTCTCAACGAAATTAATATCAACAACTATATCATTAAGTGCAAGATTTTGTTTCCTTGACTCTGTCAGCGGACCTGGTACATCAACGTCAATATTTTGTCTTCTGGTATCTGTTTGTCGATAACATAACGGTACCGGTAACATCGAAACATTTTCGTGATGTAATTTAAATATTTTGTCCAGAACAGAATTACGATCAGTTTTTCTGCTAACAACTATTAAATCAGATGGCGTCCATGATGATAAAAAATCTTTCATTGATGTTTCCGGAATTATTTCTCTCATTATGTTACACTGAGTTTCACTTGACTGTAATCGAATTAATTTATTAATTCACTCAGCCGCTCATCAAGAGATCTATAATCGGTATTAACTTCTTCATAATAATCAACAAAATTCTTCAACCGCTCATGAGGAGATTCTCCATCAATTGGATTTGTTTGACCGTCATCACCACATATTATTACGGCGGTATTTTGCGTAGATAACCAATCCGATTTAGCTTTACTAAAATGTTTATGTTGTGTTTTAGTTATTGATAGTTTATTTGGTCCACCGTGAATCTGATTACTTTTTAATGTTAATTTTACCCCACAAATGTTTGTGGTGTCCGATTGAAGTTTTTCCATCTGACCCGGAGTATGGGTTACGCTAACATGATCGTATGGCAATATTTATAATAAATGCGATTGATCTAAATTCATATCACATTTTTTATACAGGAACATCAATTATTCTCATTCGGCCACCAATACCCTCAAGGATCGTAGTTCTATCGTTGAGCATAACAGCAACAGCCCTAAATAGAATAGCACCCGGATTAGATACCCTGGCTTTAAAATGTATATCAACGACAGATTGTTTTAATAAATCAAGGTGTTCTAGTGAAAAAAAAGTAGATCGGATAAAATTTTATAAAATCTAACTGCGATATTTGTAATCCGGTATCAATATTTTGATCTCTTCCCATATAACTTAACAGGCCATGATATCCGCGTGCAACCGAATAAGTTTCAAAATTTAGTGATATTTCTTCAACTGTTTCCTGATGTCCATTTATTCGTAACGATATTTCACTGGCATAACTATCAAATATCATATGACTAGCTGTTTGACTACCTAATTTATTAACCGCCTGAAGAGCGAAAAAAATATGTCTTTGTGCAGATACACCTTGCTGTGATGCTATATGCCAAGTAAAATTACCATTGATGTTAGTAGGTGAAGAAACATCAGTTGTTGTTGTCAACCATGACATTACTGATTTACCACCCTGATCCATAAAAGAAAGTAATTTTCCTTCCTCAGATATTGACAGTGTCATTGATGGCATCCACAACGTTAATTTAGTTAATATTACTTTACCGTTATCACCAGCACCAGCACCAGATTCTCTCCAGATGGCATCATTGCTGTTTTCTTTTCGATAAAATATATTATTATGCTTAGCTCCAAAAATAACTTTTCTAAAATCCCTGCAGAATCCAAATATATGAGATAATGGAATTGCACATGAAAATCTTCTACGAGTACCTGCTAACATACTTCTTCGTGTACCAAATCCCAGATTAAAATCAGGATTAGTATTTATGATCATACTTTCGATATCAGCTGCAGCGTTACCAGCATTGTTTTGTGGTCTTCTTATGGTATACGGATTATGATCAGCGTTATTAGAATTATCTTTCGCAAAAATCACACCAGGGCCAGCTGATCTAGTAAAATCACCAGAATATCTCGGTAGGCCTATAATTGTTGTAGCAACATCGACGTTATCATTAATTGATTCGATTTCTTTTCCATCAATCATGTATATGGCGCTCTTAAATAACGCCATAATGCCGTTATTGACAAATCCAACTTTATAATTGACACCGTCCTCGGTATCGTCATTTATTATAACTTCACCTCCAACCTCGATAAAGGCCTCACACTGAAGAAAATATCTGCTCGTGTCATGTACTTGTAATTCAATTCGATTAGTACTGTTTGGATCTATTGCGTTGTATGAATAATATTGATAATCTCGAACTGAATCATCTTTGCTTATGGGTTCATTCATGTCGAATGCCTCACTGGATACTCGCGAGAACATTTTTATTATAAATATTATCTTCTAAAACGAAGACTCCTGAAAACATGCTAGTATTTATTTCATCTTGATGATTTATCAACGAAGCTAATTTTTGATTTGCTGCATCATTTATTACTATGCTGACTTCGTTGGGCATCACTGCGGTACTAGGTAGCGCGATAGGTTTTTTTTCGGCGTACTAAATATAATATTCTGTCTTTAACCGCGCTAACAGCGATACCAACAGCAGCTGTTGCTTTATCACGAATAAAATCCATTGCTTTCATTGATAGTTGCTTAGCAATTGGTCCGGCTTTAGGAGCAATTCATGTGACAAAACCCTTAACGATATCACCCAATCCGTTACAGTAAGTAATTTTATATACTGGTAATCGCGAATTTACCACGCGGGTCTGTATAAATTTACGATGATTTTTGTTTACTATCATCTTATTCAATTATTTATCTTTAACTAGTCGCCATCGATGAGTTCATCAATGAGATTCCTGTACACGCTAACGTCAATGATGTTACCCTGAAATAATCTTCGGCAGATATCAGTTGACTCATTAATTATTTTTGATGAATTATTTCCAGCTCGTTTCCCTCCAATAAGAATATCTAGCCAAGATACATCATTGACAACACTGTCAGGGCAGACAGAATTATAACCGCTATCGGTAGCACCAGGAGGTTCAAGACCGATAGATTTAAATAAATCAAAAGATTCTTCAGAAGATTCTGGTAATTTTGGTTGCTTAGATTGTTTTAGTAATATTTCTACTTCTCTTCTAAATTTTGTGTATTCTAGATCTTTTAAATTAACAGGTATATTTTAGAAGCAAAATATACTGCAGGAATCCAATTATTAGATTTTACCTTATCAATATATTCTGGTTTTATATATTGATCTTTACTTTTTAATTCAAACGCAGCAATTTGAATTAATGTTTCCTTATCCTTAAAAGTATAAAGAGTATCATCAGTAAATATATCTGTAGTAGTGGTAATTTTTCAGATTGAGGTTCAGGTTGAGGTGATATTTGTTTTTGTTGTATTTGTACAGGTGGAGGTTGTTTAGGTTGAGGTGATATTTGTTTTTGTTGTATTTGTACAGGTGGAGGTTGTTTAGGTTGAGGTGATATTTGTTTTTGTTGTATTTGTACAGGTAGAGGTTGTTTAGGTTGAGGTGATATTTGTTTTTGTTGTATTTGTACAGGTGGAGGTTGTTTAGGTTTTTGTAATTGATCAATAGATCTATTTATTGCTTCATTATATAAAATAAATCTTGGATCAGATGATCTAGCTTGATTAGTTTCATAATATATATTAAATATCCACCTGTACCATTCTTCACGACCCACAGGTTTATCGGCGTATTCAGGTTTTAAAACTTGATCTCGCTGATTATAAGTATTTATAGCAAATCCAGCAATCATATCAACATTTTTAAACGATCTTATTCCGTTAATGCTATCTTCGGTAAATTTATCGATTGCAGAAACTCTTCTAGAAGCTTGTTCTTCTTCATCATCAATTATTTCTTCATCATCTTCAAATTCTTCTTCGGTTTCAGCTATAATTTTAGGTTTAAATTTAAATTTGTTAGATCTAGATTTAAGTTTAGGTTTACGTTTAGGTTTAAGTACATGTGCAGGAGCAGGTTGAGGTACAGTTTGTTCTTCAAATTTTTTTTTTCAACACAGGAAGAATACCTCGCTTTCTAATATCAGGATCTTTAATATCTCCTAGAAGAATTCGTTCAGTAGTTGCAGTTACTGGTTTAAATAATAATTCAGCTGATTCAGCAAAACCTTCCCTTGCATCTTCAATTGATCGTATTTTTCGTTTGACTGATTCTCTCACTGGTAAATATTTCTTTATTGCCTCTAATCGTTCTCGTGCTAATCTTGTTATAAGTGCTTCTCCAACATCCATAATTATTGATATATTAATGATTTCAGTTTATATGATAATTTTGTTTGTTATCATAAATTAAAAATATTTGGATAAATTTGATTACTACGACAGCAGCATGGAGGGACTGACCTAAAATTGTTACCATAAAAGCAAAATAAAAATTAATATCGTCGGAGAAGAGTTTATTTTGGTAAATCAGCCCTTTCTACGGCAAAGTTCTCTGTAGAGGTTTTTATTTGGAATCTGAGCTAGGCCTGCCCGCCCTCCCTCCAATGAATAAATATATTGCAGTCATTTCTTACTGTGCTTTTTGGGATTATGATGATGTTCCTAATAGGTACCTTAACTGCTATTTTATCATCGTTGTGAATGGAGAAATGGCCTTTCAACTTCGTGTTTGTTATGGATTACATTCAAAATGCAATAGTCTATCGAAATAACGACTTTACCTATACTAGTATAACATTCCGGATGTTGTTCAAAATGAATTGCTTGTACAAATATTAGATGAGTGTCCATTATCATCCATTTTTATTTTAAAGAATGTATGGTTTCGATCATTTATATGAATACATGAATTTTCCTTTAAACCTCCATTTTATAATTTCTATAGCTACGTTTCTCCCTTTCCTTCGCGGGGAATTTTGTGAGACTAATGATAGTTTCTGAAGTTTAGGACTTTCAATATTGTTATATTTTCGATTAGATCTAAGGGAGCATAGTTTCAAACAATAGAGAGAAACCTTGTTCAAAGAACATATGTATGACACAGTATATAATGTTAAAAATGCAACTGCTGATCTTTTGTCTCCAAGAATCACCTTATACATTTGTTGTTGTTGATCTTCTTTGTTATTTCTTTGCCTTTCTGATTATGAATATTTGCTAGGGGAAGAGTTTAGCATGATAAGTTGACTTACATTAATTTAGAAATTTATAAAGGATGATGAAAATACTTTTTGATTGCAACATTTATATTTTCGAGATCAATCAATTGGTTTTCGTTACATGTTCACCTCATTCTTAAATGATTTCTTATTCGAGGATGTATTAAAGAGCGTGCTAATTTTAATTAAGATATGATATAAAGATTTTGTCAAAGAGAGAAAATAAAATTTAATGGTAGACTCGAGTGGTAATTAATTACATACATTTTCAAGAATTTGGTGGGTACTAACTAAAATTTGATATCTACGGGATAAAAGTGCATACGGTGAATGATAGTTCGAATAATATAAATTAAATTATTGTTTTAAATACTGCCCTTTTCACACTTGTTTGTCGTAAGATAGTAGTGGTGTATATTAAACGGGTGATCATAAGTTCGTAAATAAGTTCAAGTAAGTTCTTGAAAGGTTGATAATTTGCGACTGTAATCAGGTGCATATAATAGTTACAAACTTTTAAGTAATACATTTCCTACGTTTGGTTTATGCGATCATCGTTGGCATTAAATACACATTGTTTTAAAGACTTTGCTGCTCTAGTTCGACTTCTAAACCATAATCGTATGTTGCATAATTTCTTACCAAAGATTGCTACCGAAGAAAGTTATGTTTGAAACGATTATGTTTAAAACAAATACCTGATTCAATGACCAACATGACTAACAGGGAACTAAGGTGAAAAGGTCTAAAATGTGGAAACGTATGTGATAACGAATACACGTAATAAAGTTTCAGGCGGAAGTGGCCAACGTGATTATGGACTTATATTGTGAGTGAAAAACAAAACTCTAGCATGTGTTTATCAAAATAAAGTGGTTTCTTTTTCTTCCTCAAATGGAAGGCAATGCAAGTCTCAAGGAATGGCCCTAAACGATACAAACAGTTACCTAAACTTCTGTTGAAAATACAGATTTGCATTCTTTACTTTGCAATACATACTCGTATCCATCGATTATGAAGGTGCTATAAATGTTCAAAATTATTCGTTTTAAATCATAAGTTTGTTGGACAAAATTGGTTGTGTTTTCGCTTTGTTTGCTTTCTTTTGAAATGCTGCTAATGTATTTAAATAACAAGAACGTATGAGAGAGATTGAGCGGATGAGGACCATTATCAATAATGATTGGTCAAGGAAGAAAGAAGACAAAAGTATGGTAAAAGTGAACGAACTTAAGTTCCATCGAAACGTTCAACAAGTTACTATTGGCTGACGACAAAGACCAAGAGGTTATTAATGTTATTATTATACATATTTGTATTGGAAGAGAGATACAATCATTACAAGCATTTTTTTAAAACTAATTAGAGATATAAACGATGAATCGCTATATGTTAATAATAAACATTGCATATACTTTGAATGCTTTCATTTTGAATGATAACGAAAATCTGAAAAAAGAACAGTAAGTTAAGTGAAGTTACCATTTTTACCAAGTATATGTAATCAATTATGTCAAAACTATATGTCTAAGCATTTCGACTTGTTTGTGTTCATGCTAAATTGATAAAGGCGTTACCTCTTAATTTTATCAGACGTTCGATTTGATTAAAAGCCACATATTTGAAAGGTATTATTAATACGCTTTCAATATTCTACAATCGAAATGTTTCAATTAAATATAATTTGTATGTACAGTAAGTGTTATATACTCTTCATAAGATACACCGATTAACTGTATATATGTCCAATCAACTTATTTTCTGAAATGAACATGTATATATCAAGCTCCCAACTAGCAAAATTTATTGCAGATAGGTGACAGAGAATACGCGTTTGTTATCAGGTTAATCTATCTCAAATCATTGGCATTGATGCGTCCGGGTTGCATTCATTTCTCACCGTGCATGTATGACATGGTTCTTGTTAATGTTACCATTAAGTTCGTTGGCTGTCAATGTAAACATGGCCTTTTAACGTCGTTTGTGTTGTAGATTAGATTAATAAGTTTCACTGCTCATATAAATATAAGACTCGAATGAGAAATATACTCGTAATGAAGTTCGGATGGTTTTTGAATGCTTCGTTTGTAATAATCAATATAGCGAATTCATTGATTTTTTTATTTAAATTTTAAAGTGTATTGGTCGTTTTCATATGTGATTGTACTTTAACAGGTACACGAGACGCAACATATAATACAAGTTCTAAACGAAAATTAGATTTACGACAGACTTTGTTTATAGGAGAGTAACATTTTCTATTTAATACAATTTAGCTAACTTAGTTAATATGAGAAAGACAAACTGTATATCTCAGGACATAAAAAAGAGTTACTTGAAGCATCATTGACTAACAACTTTTTAAATCAATAAATTTGCGTTTACATGTAGATTGCTAATGCTATTCGATAGCCGGTTATCTAGAGGTATTCCTACCAAGCAGGACTTGCAAATGTAGAGAAAGGAAAATCTCAGAATAAAACGAATATGCCAGATTGAAAGATTATAATAGCAACTTATCACATAGTCTGTACAGTTCACCTATAGTATGTATGTGCAGTTTCATATTATTCATATAAAAAGAGTTACATATCACTCTATGTGATTCTAGGTGGTCCAAATAAGCCAATACAAGTATTGTGCAGCGTTCGGTTTATTGTTTGGCCTTTACTGTGAGAAAACCTTTTTAACCTCAAATTCTGGAATGATTTGGTTTCAATGAAACGTTTATCGAGTCGCAAAAGGGAATGGATAGATCTGACCTGTCAATCAAACCGCCAGCAATTTTTTTTTGACCAAACAAATATAGGTTACGAATTCACTGCGTAAGTATGCGTTCCTATCCGCAATGTTCGATCATAAGTACTAAACCACTCTTGAGTACATTTAATATATTTTTCATTTGTGAAAATATAGAATAAGGAACAAAGCCAATAGGTTTATAATGGAAGAAAATACCAATTTATATATTAAAGTCCAAGTTTCGAGATCAATGTACTGCTCTTTGCCATTTAATCCCCGCATTATTGTATGCACAGAAGGTACACTTAGTAAAAAGGGTAAGATTTTAATGCTTTCGGTCTCAGTGACAAAATAAAACATAGTTGAGTACTCGATTGTTTATTAATTATATGGCTTTTAAAAGCTCAGGAAAGTTGATAGCTGAGAAATTGATATCAAAGGTAAGAAAATGGGTAAGCTCAATGCTAATTGGAATAAACTATAAAATTTGTCTTTCAATACGTCCGTTTTCATACGAGCTTGTGCTGTGTCTGGTACACGAGACACAACATATAATACAAGTTCTAAAGGAAAATTAAATTTACAGCACACGTTGTTTATTGGGTAGTAACATTCTCTATTTATTACAATTTAGCCAACTTAGTTAAAATGAGAAAGACAAATTGTAAACATTAGGACATAAGAAAGAGTTATATAAAGCATCATTGATTAACAAAGTTTTTAAATAAATAGTTTTGCGTTTACATGTATATTGCTAATAATATTTAATAGGCGGATATCTAAGCGTATTCCAACCAGGCAGGACTTGCAAAGGTAGAGAAAGTAATCTCTCAGAATAAAACGAATATATATATATGCGAGCTTAAAAGATTATAATAGCAAATTTATCACATAGTCAGTACAGTTCATCTATAATATGTACAGTGCAGTTTCATAGTATTCATATAAAAAGTGTTATATATCACTTTATGTGATTTTAGTTGGTCCAAATGAGCCAATCCAATTATCGTGCAGTTTTCTGAATATTGCTTGGCTGTTATTATGGGAAGATTTTTCTAACCTCAAATTGTGGAATGATTTGGTTTCAATGAAAACGTTGTTTGAGTCACAAAAGTGAATGGAGAGTTCCGACCTGTCAATCAAATATTTGACCAAACAAAAATAATTTACTAATTCACTGCATAATTATGCGTTGCTATCTACAATGTTCGCTCACAAGCACGAAACCACGCTTGTGTACATTTGATATATTTTTCACATGTGAAAATATAGAATAAGGAACAAAGCCAGTAAGTTTTAATATTTCATACTTTAGTATATAGTAAATTAATGATAATCACATTTCATATATGAAAACATGAAAAAATTTAAACTAAGGACATTATGTGATAATTTGTAATACAAATGTTTGAAATTGATATCTTCGATTTAAGGAATGTTCTCACACTTTTATTTGAATTATTTAATTATAAAAAAATATTTTTATTTTCGAGCTAGTGATATCTTAAATTGTTGAAAAGGTGAACCTAAAAAATATTTATTTTGTCTATCATGTATTGCAAATTTCATCATGGTGATATAATTCACAGTTTGTCCGTTATAAAGTATTGATTTTATAACAACTGCTGCAAAATTGTATGACATTAATGAACTAAGATAAGACCCACCGCACGTATTAGCTAACCAAGGTAAAAGCTGATTCCGGTAGACACCAGCCGACTGTAGTTGTCTATTTCGATGAGCCATTATTATTGCTTTCTTTAGAACAGACTATGATACAATATCGTTTTGTATACGGATGTTATATAATTTAAAAGTACTGATTATCAATGATACCCTTACAGAATGCTATCATAATGTGATGAATATATATGTATGCGCAGTTCATTAGGCCCTTATTCAACACAGATTCTGAAAGAATCGTGCATTCATGCGAGAAAGTTTCAAAATATAGTCAGGAGTATGTTTCTGTGGATCTGTTGATCATGCTACTGAATCCGCCGTTTTGAGGACCGTTTGTGAGTCAGAGTAACAGTAACCTGACGGGCGGAGCCTACCGTGGCAAGTCGAAACTGTCAATTGGTAAAAATTAGTCTTGCCTGGCTGTATAATTTTCCCTAACAGGGGCTTGTGATATCTTGTAAAACATATCATCCGATGAAATGTGGCAAAACACCCCAAGACCAAAAACAACAACAGCAACAAGTAAAGCCCAGTTGATAGCGGGTGTATGGGCTGGGGGATTGTGGTGGGCTATTATAGTTGTATAATGAAATCCATCCTATATAAAAGCATGGTTTAAATATTAACTTATACAAGTAAATAAACCCACCACTGTTCACAGCAGGACGTGTACGTAAACCCGCCCACCAACTGGCAGAACGTTATCCAACCAAAGCATATTTACCTAGTAAATATGTGATGCAATTTCGACTCAAAATTATTTTATTTACGTCTTCTTTTGTCTACTATTCTAAATCAAAGTATGGAAACATCCGGCCAAAAGTACACAAATAAATGTCTGCATCTAGTAATCATCCTTGATATGAAAATCCATCAATGTAACGTTTAGTTGTGAAAGTGACACTTTAGGACAAGCAAGGATCGTCTACTGTTTTCTATCCAATACAGTACTGTATCAAACAAAGTGATATAAAACGCATTGAACATTCTGTATTGAAAAATGATATGGTCTGTGTAAAATGTTACGTTTATTCAGAACAATGCATGTTCTTTGATTTATAGTTTGTTAAAAGCATTATCTACTTTTAAACATTAATACTTGTTTAAATTTTTTGCGACTATGTTTTACGCACAACACATGAAATATACAAAGTCTGTCAGAATGAACGAAAATATTCGTTCTTCGTTTTGTCTAAACGATTTCCACTACAAAAACAATGGTTGATAAAAAGATTTTCAAATGGGTAATGATCTAATACTGAATTTATGAGCCAGCCTAGCAAAACCTGAACATTATTAAATTAGTTTTATATATTCAATATTAAATTATGATGTTCGGAAATATATGCTCTCGAATAAATAAGGAAAATAAAAACTTATAAAAGTAAAACGCAAATACTAAGATCTGGAGAGTTGAAATAATCACTGTTGCGTAGCGCACATGTATGTATGATTAGATCATGAGATTTTTGTACATGTACACTAATAATATCCAGAATTAACTTTCAGCTGAAAGTGTCTGCCAAAAGGTATTCCAACCCACCAAGCACTGAAAGCGTATAGAGCGGAAATGATTTGAATTTTTAAGCTTACATCAGATGAAAATATTTTGATTACAACGAACATCGAGAGAATATAACACAATGCATTTGATAGGTAAATAAGCTAAAATTTAAAGGGACTTTACAAGTTGACAAGATGACTAAGAAATACTTTCGATACAAATGATCATTTGTACATGTATATTACAAGTATATTCCATGTATATTGCCAGTATATAAGTTACAAATAAGGGCGTGAAAAGTTCATATTTTAAAATCGTGATTTAGTGTATATACTAGTGACAAAGCAAGTGAGGGAGTAAAAGCGAAAAGTTTGATGAACGGTGAAAATAATGAATAGACAAAATGCCACGAACTGATTATGGAAGTATAGAAAGAGACAGAGACAAACATATAATGAATGTGTCTTAAAACACAGATGGATGAAAATGAACGCAATGAATTGCATCATAAATGTCACCTAACAGTACACAAAGTCACCCGAAAATCAAAACGGGAAAAGCAATAATAGGGCAAAAGGGAAGGAACTGAAGATGTACCGAAACGTTAAACTGGTTACTATCTGCTGAAGAAAAAGACAAATATCAAAGATAATTATTGTACCTAATTGCATTCAACGAGAATTTTAGGCAGGGGACTCAACAAAACACACATGCAAGAAATCACCTCATGTGAAATAAGATGTTTGAGGAAAACGGTAAAGAAGATTAAAAAAGATCGGATATGGAAGGAGACGATCAGAGAAAAGGATGGAACAAGTCCTGTCTTAGATTAAATAGAGAAGCAAAGACATAAATGGCTTAGACAGGTCATCATAATGAACGGCGCACACGCCGCAACACAAGTTTCCAAAACAAAAAGTCAAGACTTGAAAGGAAAATGGAGACCAAAGAAAAATGGATTGATGGAGCAAAGATAAAACACAATACTAAAACATGCCAATTCTCAGACCTAGCCCATTTCCGGAAATTCTCCCTTCAAACGCGTTACGTCACAAACAATATTTCAAGACAAGACAGGACAAGTTATTTTTTTTATTAAAGTGATATCAAAAATAGATAGGCATGTTTCAAAATCTAGCTTTGCGTATAGATTGAACAGTTGCTTTAAAAGTGACAACGTATATGATAAATTAGCGAGTTGTTCAAGTTGTCTTTGTTATCTAATCTATGTAAAAATGTATAGAAAAAGAGGACTTAAACCAATGCAATGGATTTTGGCTTACTTATTCTCATGTTACAATTATTAAGACGTCAATAATTAATGCAGGTTCTCGCTTTTATCTCGCTTGTTGTTTTTGTTTTCTCCATGAAATACAGAACCTTTCGTTGGCATTGCTACTACGCTTAAAAGTAGCACAAAACATCTTCTCACACCAAATTTGTAAAAATCGTATTGTAATGTTTAAACCGAAACATTGATTGCCTTTTTCTATTAGTGTATAGTTTTGAAACTTCTTAATGTATATTATATCGAAGAAATCAGTCACTTAACGATGGGAGGTATTTCTTTCTAAAACCATAGCTAATGAAGTGTCCGGTTTGCAGTCATTATACGGGGTGCATTAAGTATAAATTTGTTGTTATTGTTGCTTAGAAATTTCTACATTTCGCTTTTATCATCGTTGTCAATAGGGACAGGACAAAACACCTCACGATATTGAACGAAACGCATTTGCCTTACAACATTTATCAGTGTATATAGCGAAATTTTTATTTAATATATTCTTTCTGTCGATGTCTGTTTTGTTCTGTCTCCCTGTGTCTGTCTGTCTGACTGTGTCTAGAAATTTGGGAATGTTGTACTAGTATTGATTCTTTACAATGATACAGGTCTAGAATCTAATCATGTATCTCAAAGTTACAGCTCGATCTAGGTGAACGCAATCAATTTCGTCTGAAATAAGATTACATAATACACAATATCAGTGATAATTAATTTGAAAAAGTTCCTTTTCTTTACAGTTATTATTATACACTTTTCACGTATATTTTATAGAATGCATAAACTGTGTGCATGAAATTATTAATTGGAAGTATATGCTGGTGCTGAATGCTTTTAATATTTTGCATTTTGCCACTTTGGTACTCTTTGAAAAGGTAACTGAAGCATTATAAGAAGTTAAATAATGTAGGCCTTTACAATCGAATGTTAAGTCTATGAATGAAAACGTACAAATGGTGTATACGTTAAGGACGATCGGCTCATTTGTGACGTTAAAAGTGTTCATATTCACTGGCATCAATGACACAAATGAAATTCAAGTGAAGTACATACATAATATTCAAACATGCTTTATACGTGATGAATCTTTAAACAAATTATTTACATACGAAGGCTGAAAGTAGAACATATAGATGTTGAAGTACTTTTGGAAAGGTGCGTAAAATTGAACGGATTTCTTGCACGAAAATCGAAAAAGGAGCAATGCTAGTTATTATTCTGAGAAATAAAAATTGATGAACACTGAAATCATCTGTCCCCACTAACAGCACAAACGATATGCAATGCAAACAGCTTTAATAAAGAAATACACGAACTTGCACACATACCCTCAAAACTATCTATATATTTATATATCTATAAATATATCTATCTATATATCTATCTATATATCTATCTATATATCTATCTATCTATATATATCTATCTATATATCTATCTATCGCTCTCTCTCTCTCTATTTATCTATCTATATAACTATCTATATATCTATATATCTATCTATATATCTATGAATATATCTATCTATCTATATATTTATCCATCTATATATATATATATATATATATATATATATATATATATATATATATATCTACATATCTATCTCTCTCTCTATATATATATATATCTATCTATCTATCTCTCTATTTATCTATATATCTATATATAGATCTATCTATATATCTATATATCTATCTATCTATCTATCTATCTATCTATCTATATATCTATCTATCTATTTGTCTATATATACATTTGTGATTAAAGGGAAACGAGGCTTGCTGTGCATTGACCGAGTGTATGAACATATGAACTCCTTCCATTCCTGCCGAGGGCGTCCGCTACAATATCTTGTTATGTGCCTTTTGTGTCTATTTACAATCATCTTTGCATATTAGTAATTTGATTGTTTTTTTTTTTTATGTTCGATTTTTATTCAAATTGAATAAATCAATGTAAGACACATTTATGATTAAAAAATGAATGAAAGTTTAATGAAGGAAGTATAGCACTAAAAACAAACTGTTAGCTTCGTTAACAATGAATGCCCAGCCCAGCCATTCACGTACCGGCGCGTGTAAATTAGTGTGCAGTAGCAAATAAGCGAATAGACGAATCAACATGAGGTACTTAAACTATTTTAATATATTTACAGTTGCTCTAAGTCATTATTCTGCTTTAATCAACATTATTGCCGATCATAAAACTAGCTCTCTCTCTCTGTCTTTGCTCGGTTTGACTTAACTTTTTTCATTATTTATAGTTGCAAAGACATCATAACGTAAGACGATACAATCATTTACGCTTTTCTTTGCTTGGATTTTCGCTCGTATCTTGCTATTATGGTCCAGCCAGAGACTCAGACTCGAGTACAGTTGTATTACAATGCTGGACAGAGTTAAAGGTCAACATTTAGTAGCATTTGAAAAATTCAACAAATAATTTATTTCTTTAAAATACAAAATAAAATTGTAAGAAAAAGAAAAATAAGTTACTGCGAATGAAATTCGAAATATTTGTAGAACGAACACGAATCCTAATAATTACAATATTGAATACAATTTAGTATGAGACCCCACACAAATCAAAGCTGAAGATATTTATATTGTACCTCGTAAAGTGTTGATGTGCCAACAGTTTGTTGTTGAATCACATAATATAAATCTAGCTTGAATACTATATACATCTCAGCGAACGTCTCAGTTTAAGCATATTATTTTGTATGAATATTTTGTATTTCCAAAGTAAAAAGGTACTTGAATTAATTAATTTGAAGAAATACATTCCAGCCCGAAACAAGTTACTTGTCACAACATATCATACAGCTTGATTTTTCTAGATCTTAAAACAAGAATGAAATATGCGTTATTACAAGATTATATAGTCGTCTACTTGACCTCAGGTCACAATTAACATTTTCAAAAACATCAATCCTTTAATCGATAATAAATGTCTAGAAACATCTTATTGTTTACAAAATAAAATGTTAGTTAATTTTAGAAAATCTGTTACATAAACTAAAATATATAAATAGGATTATGTTAGGTACACCATATATATTGTAGGGGTATCCAAATAACATAGACCCTAGCCCAGGTAAACATATTTACTTTTTTAATAAAGATCCTGATATAAATCCATACACACACATCACACAGATTATATTTTAGTAATGTGTTAGTTGTTTACCCAAAAGCAAAGAGTCAATGATTCAGGTCAAATAGAAAAACAATGATTTCGGACAAGGTTCAGTAGAACATACAATGTTATATGACAACAGCATATAATGAAATACAAGATACAAAATATATAACAAAAACAATGCAAATCAAATATACATGACACTTTTGATTCACCGGGAATATGAATTTGAGCTGTAAATCTCTGTCGAAATAAGTTTATCTTCTACGCAATCCACCCAGATGATCTTGTGATATTATCATCTTCGAAAGAGTTTGCAAAATCGAGGTTATTGTGTAGTCGTTCGTCATCAATGTAACAATGATTCAAATTGTATTGAAGAGCATACACTTAAAGGAATATCAAATTAAATTTAAGCTCTGCATATTGAAGCATAATGCGATAGTTTTCGACTTTGAGACCCAATCAAGCTTTTGCTAATTGCAAAGAAACGTGGTCACATATACAATAGTACTGGTTCTTTTTTTATTAATTTCCATCTACTAAATAAGATGCAAAGAGCAAGTAATTAAATGATTTAAAATGTATTTACACTGCTATGACACTTAACCCTTTTTAAAGAGCTGACTGAAAAAGCTAATATAATATAAGTCTTACGAAAATATATTCAAAACGTAATGAATGGCTGCTTTTGTGAAATGGTAACCTTTCATAGGCAGATGCAGTTTGTAGGTATCGTCCAAAATATGTTTTTAGAACACAAATACATCTGGCAAACCAGCATATATATCTATCTCTCTCTCTGTCTGTCTCTCTGTCTGTCTGTCTCCCTCTCTCTCTCTCTCTCTCTGTATATATATATATATATATATATATATATATATATATATATATATATATATATATATATATATATATATATATATATATATATATAGGCCATTTGTATCATATTTAAAATGTGCTTCCTTGAGAGAAATGTGATTGTTAAATAAAGGACCATAACGGCAAGTTTACCCTTTATAACTGAGGGTTGCGATTTATTTCGATATTCTCTCACCCGCCTACTTCTTGTTAATAGATATATGCCACTATACATCATTCATTTGATAATTTTGAAATCAATCATATTCAGAGAACATTATTGACATAATTAAACGATCAAATTTACGATTTATGTTGCAACTACCGTACACAGCATATCATGTTATCCATAAATAATGGAAAAATGCAAACAATTCTGAATCACATTAAGAAATATCGCAGGACAATTTATTTTCTTAGAGCTTGCTTGCCTTCTTGCTTTTATGTAGGGTATGATTTTTATTTATACATAGTGCTGTTGTCTTTCATTATTCAATACGCACTTGTATTTTATATCTTTTGAAGCAACTTTTGACTTATTTATGTGATGTAGGTTGTTATTAAATTGAAATAGTCGACATGGTTTTATTCGAAAACAATATATAATTACTGTACAATTTACCTTAAAACAGTTTAATAAATATGTTCACGAATGATACACTTGCTGTGAAATTTAAATTGTCAAAAATACTTGTCTGTCCAAAACGTAAGTTCAAATCATATCCGTTTAATATCAGCATGAATTGTGCTTTGTCACACACAAACATAATGTTTTACTTACCTCAATCAATCCATAATAACCTTTTCAAAATAATTTTGTTTTTAATATGACGAATGTTCGTTCAAGATTGAGCACGTGCATTCAGAAATTGACCGTCAGGTGATAAGGTCTGCTATTGCTGGTTTCAGGGTGATTAGGTTTGTAATGCGGGAGTATATGTCGAGCGATCTGCATTCACGTTAGGAAGAAAGAAACACTTTGATATAGGTAGTTTAATATAAGTCGTCAACGCCCTTTGCTTAAGAGCCATTTCAGTGTGATACATCACAAGGTACTTTATGCTTACTATCAAGGTACTTAATAACTTGCTTGTCGTTGTGTCCTTTACAATCCTCAGCTACAAATAAAGGATTTCAACTCGGTGTTTTGAATACTAAATGCTTTAAAATGATGTAAGAAAGTATTGATCCAATATGATTCGATATGCTAGACGCGCGGAATTTGCGCCTACTGTAGGATACATAAATACAGGTAATACATATATATATCTACTGTTCATGCGAACACTATGCAACTGAGTAGGTAACAAATATTCATTATGAATTTATAATTTAATAAAGGTAATGTCTACACATGTGCGTTGATAATTGACATGCATTAAATGACTTTTCTAACTTATGCTGAACATTGTCCAGCTTGTTGAAATAGATAATAAACCAATTTTACAATCAGCACTAATCGAGGTCACGTGGGTTATAACATTATATCGTTGACTGAAATGAAGGCTATGATTTGGGCGAATGCTATGTATCTTCGTTGTTGATTGCAATTTTAAATCTGATATTTTTATATCACTATTTCAAAACTTGAGATAAAAACATTTAAGTCCATGAAATAGATAAAAGGGCCTGAGGACAATGCATCCTCATCTCTATATAGCAGATTGGTATCCAACCAAAAGATGTCAACAAATCAAAAAAATGTGACATGCACAATCAACGCAATCTCGCTATTGTCAATATTGATCTTAAATGTTCAGCAATTAATATTATTTATTCACTGAAACTATTTCCTCACAATATCTTGCATCACCTGTTTAACATAGTAATACTGATGACATGGATATATTGTTACGAATCCATCAATGTTTTTTTTTTTTTTTTCAAAGCAAAGAATAAAGAAGTATAAGAAAGTAAACTACTTTGACGGAAAAGTGATTACTTTACGAAACCACGAGTTATACAAAATAATCTCCGTAAATGAGACTGGCAGTAATTAGCTATGTTATCGGTGCGGACGCCGATATATACAAACATAATATATATATATATATATATATATATATATATATATATATATATATATATATATATATATATATATATATATATATATATATATATATATATATATATATATATATATATATACATATGTGTGTGTGTGTGTGTGTGTGTGTGTGTGTGTGTGTTTCTATTGGATTGATTAGTCATCGCAAAAGGTGTTTGAATGTTACATGTATCACGATTATTCTTAATTACTTCACTGATGGATACTTATTTGAACCATGCTTAGTATATATATGCACGAGTATATGACAGGTACAATTTGGCAAACCTATACGGTCATTATAGTAGTGTGGTTTGCTTCGGACTTTTAAGGTACAGAAACACAAGCTTAGTTATTGGAGTAAAGAAACTTGACGCACCGCTGTTTGTGATATGTACTGACTTGATGGTAAAAATATAACCCTTACCCTTCAGTCGAGGATCCATAGTACGGATCACTGAGGCAAGTTATCCAGCCTTCATATAAAAAACAAGACAAAGACAAAAAATAAACAGCCCGATCACATTCAAGGACCAGTATAAGTGTTTGTTGCACGAGGCAGGAGAGCCTCTAAATCCATAAGCTGTCGGAAAATATATATTGTAATCAATCTTTCGTGTTTTCGCTAAAATTTATAAAAGAAAAATATTCAAAAACAGAGCATTTCCTTTCCAGTAGTTTTGTCTATCATAATCTAACTGTATTGTGTGTTTTACTTTTCGCTCGTGACAGTAGATTATACTTTCTTATGAAGAATTAAATTGGTGAAAATACTTTTATCGCACATACGTGAGCTATATCTAAACAGGGAATTAGAGGGGATTTAACATTCTGGACTCCTTTTTTCATTACAAAACGGGAATTTTGTTTAATTTTAATTTTAATTTTAATTTTCCTTACTTTTATATTTGATCAATACTTATTAATGAAAATTCATCCTGATATCGAGTTTACTAAAGCAATATTCTACTATTGAAACAATATGCGTATGCATAGCCCATTGTGAAATCACAATCCGTATCGTTATATCAAATTCCCTTATACAAACACATTAAAAACCTTTTTATTTTTAATATATGCTATTAATAAACGTATAGACACACACACGCATACGTACGTACAAACATACATACGTACATACATACATGCATACACATACATACATACACACATACCCACCTACATACATACATACATACATACATACATACATACATACACATACATACCCATAACCATCAAACATTAATGCAAATGAACACCAATGAACGGTATGTCGAACTTTAAATATCCATTTTCTTACAAATAACTTGCGCTTATGCAGCTCATTTAGTGGAACCACAGTGAGACCTGTAATGGAAATGTTGATGGCTCGATGCAAATCAAAATGCGTCTGAATCGGTTGATACTTTGTATCGTTGCGCATGGCATTTTTGTCATTCTTTCCAAAAGATATAGCCAAAATGATTCCCGAATACTTCTAAACAAACAGCCAGACTTGCAGTGACGCTGCTTGCTACTGTACATATATAAATGACAGAGTCGTGCCTCTTAGACGCGGTAAGCAGTTATGAGGTTTCTCATCATTGAGACATTTTTGTCTGGAAACACTACTAAGGAATGTAATGCTAAAAATAACCTAGAACAATATAGAACAACAATCCATTTACAATGAATTGTAAAAAGAAATAAAAAAATTAAAATCGTTAATAGTCGCGATAGATACATCGATAGTTCGAAATACAGTTAAATAGATTGATGGATAGATACAAGGAAGGATGGATATATGTATATATATATATATATATATATATATATATATATATATATATATATATATATATATATATATATATATATATATATAGATAGATAGATATATAGATAGCTACATATATAAATAGATTGCTATATAGATGGATATGTGTTTGGATATATATATATATATATATATATATATATATATATATATATATATATATATATATATATATATATATATCTTTAGATATATGGAAGGACTATGGATATCTATCTATCTATCTATCTATCTATCTATCTATCTATCTATCTATCTATCTATCTATCTATCTCTGTATGTCTGTCTCTCTCTGTATATATATATATATATATATATATATATATATATATATATATATATATATATATATATATATATATATATATATATATATATATATAATATAATATAATATAATATATACATCGATTGATCGTTCAAAATATAGATAGACAGACGTTTAATGTTATACGGTCATCGACCATTAGAAGTTAACACTAGTAGAAAATCGTTTCTGCAACGCGGGTACTACGATAATATAACCTATGCTTACATTCAGCAACGCGAGGTATGGACAAAGGGGAGTAACTCATGATATAGCGGAGATCCAATTAAAGAATCTTTAAAGAGGTTTGTCTATTTACCTGACTGATGAATATAAAATAGACATAATTTTTCTCAACCTGAAATGTATATTTCTGTGTACAAAATCGGTGATGATCATAAAACATATAGCAAGCACAGCTTTGGTTGCGATAGTTTGTGGTTATCTAAACTTTTCTTATTCGAATGTACAAATAAAAGCGAAATATGTTACTCCAGTAACTCATAAGTGACATGACCATTTACTATCAGCAATTTCATGTCCTTATTTTCTGAATTTGAACAAATTACGATATATGATGTACTAAGTTAAATATTTTATTATCGATGACAAAACACTAATGATGCTAGTCGTAGCAACCGTTTGCTAACTCATCAGCCGATATTCTTCTGTGCACGGACCAACGTGCACAATTTCCTAACTTATATACCCTACTGTATACAAAGAGAGTAGATTGTTTTCTTTATTACGGACGGGTGACAATACTGTGAATGAACCACAGTTCCGCTCTCGGTCTGTAACATGTCCTCCTTTTGTCTATATATAAAAAGATCAGGTGATGCAACAATTCCTCTAAGCACGCTGGTTAAGTTATAGTGGTGCCAGAAACATATATTGTAAAGGAATATATCCTATACGGCAATCAATCACTGTATTAATATTAGTGTATTGACAAGTCGAAAGCAAATATCATCTTTTGGGAAGTATAATCTCAATGGAATATTCTATTAACATACAAAAATCGTCATCATTTTTGCTAGCAACTGATCAGTTCAGTGACTTGAATTGCTGCTTAATATTTCTTGATTTAGTTCTTGGATTGAATTGACGAGGGATTTACCTGAAAAGTACAGACACTCGACTAATGACTAATACTTTCTCTTGTACTGATACTGAAAATGTACAAATAGGGGGTAGATTCAGGCGTAATGGTGAACGAGTTTACACTTGCATTGTCCTACGTCAATAGCTAAGAACGGAGTTGGTGCGAATCCAGCGTGATTTATCTTGTTGTTATATTGTTATAGCTGCGTTTTATAGTTTTCATTTATTTTCTTTATGGAAGATGATTGAACAAATAAGCTATTTCTCTTATCACACAGAATAATTAAGATTCATACTCATAATATCCAGTTGCACTTTTGAATTGGTATGCAGTTAGAATGGTAATGAACTGATGCATATTAACAAATAGGCTTATAATTTCGTGATCGTAAGTTATATTATGCAAATTTCCTGAACGACGCAAAGTCAGATATACAAGCTGCTGCGCATTGCATTTTATAAGTTTTACAAAGTAAAAAACAAGACAAAGACAAAAAATAAACAGCCCGATCACATTCAAAGACCAGTATAAGTGTCAAGCTGATGCAACTACAAATCAACTCTTTCTATAGAGACAAAAGCTAATGATAGTATAACGTTACATGAACGATACGAGTTGTTTATTATTCTAGTGTTTATTCCATACATCCCTTTAAGTGTCTCTTTAGCTTTTCCAACTAAGGAGTTTGTCAACACATGTGCGTTTGTGGGTGTATACAGGTGAGTCCACATGCAAACATTGCTCTCAGTCCCGCTTCAGTGGTGGAGAGTGGCAGTACTATAACATTCAGATAAATTGATTTACAGAAGCATCACATATGATCACATATGATCCATCCTAAATCGGAAACATATTTTGTTTTAATTGCGTCTGTTTAGAAACCACTATACACCTTTGGAGATACACATCTGCATTCTCTTTTGTTCTCGCAACCAACAAGAACTCGCAGCACGGCCACACAGGCAAGAAAAACTACAACATACGACGACAACACCAGCTACAGAAAACCATGAAAACCACCAAAAGGCAGGAACGAACAAAATGTTTTCCAGTTGCACAAACGAAAGCAGAAATCACACTTCTGCTACAATACGGCTTGGGCTAAACCACATCACACATAAAATCGAAGGTCTCCTCGAATGCAAAAACGTATGCAATCACCCATAATATGGGTATCCGGTCTGTTGGAGGAGCTAGTAAATATGCACGAGCTGCTTCAGTTCGTCTAACGCAGCAACCACTAATCGCCAGTAGCAGACAAAGCCTATTTGCAAGTGGTCAGCCCCCAAGCTCTTCAGACTTTCTCCGAGTCAAGAACAGTGGTTTATATGCTCTCAACGCCATACAGGACGACACAATTTGACTCAAGGGGATTGAACTTGGTCCGACGCCATGCTTCATTATCTAGAACAGACGCAAGGATTTATAGGAAGGGCTCAATACGGTAATCTGATTTTGTAAAACGAAGACAGTGGTGGATTCAACTGCCTCTCTCTCTCTCTCTCTCTCTTTCTCTCTCTCGACTATCCGCCAACAGGGCTGCCCTCCAGCTGTTAGTTATACAACAAATGTTTGTATGAGATGGAGTGTGCTTGTATGCAAGAAATTTTTATCAGCAATGTCGCAAACTTAGATGAAGCGCGGAGGAATTGCCAGCATCGAGATATTGTTGTACAGTCTTTTTCTAAACGATACAATTATGGAAACCGTTATCAGCATGGCTTGTGCGGACTCAACTGTGGAAGGAGGTGGCTAGAAGTGGGGACGAGGTCGATATTGACAGAACTGAGCACCTGCATGAGTGTCAGAGGAGCAAGGCCAAGGCACAACTATTTCTTGAAGAGCTATAGGCTAAGCCCGACAGGCAACAATCTCGTCTAGAATGCATTGGAACACCTTCGGACAGGCCAGCCAAGAGCATCTATTTAAGACGGGGTCCCGGAAGTACCTTCAGAATTTTTTCTCTCCGGCCCGACTAACGGAAGCCTTTCCTATCTTTTAGGCTGAAAGTGCTAGGCTCTCATGACAAACTAAAGTCTCGAACCGGAGTGATAATGAGACATTGCTGGCAGGATTGGTATCTACCGAGGATGAGGTTGAGCCTTCTCGTCCCTTCGGAAAAATGTCAGTACATTGGCAATGTCCATGGCATCCCTATTCAAATAAACACATACACAAACATACATATATATATTTATATCGATCAACATATAGTTGATCCTGTTCACGAAAGGTATGTACAGATTAGGCATAAACGACACAGGTACGACATTTTCAACTCCCCAAAATATCCCATATGCGGCTTTCGTATTTCATACGTAGTCTTTGGCGATAACCTGTCCTGTAAGTCTGAGGGTGAGAGCAACTCAAATATGAACACATGGAGAGGATCAAAGGGAAACTGTAAGTGGTGGGTGGCCTATTTCCGGGGCAGATAGCCCAGATGGATATACTAGACAGTTATAGTTTTTATGTCCCACGCCCCCAAAATATTTTTTTAAGAAAAAATGTTCAATAAATAGTTGCATAGAATAAATAGAGGACACGGCGTTCCAGTGCCAATTAAACAGTGACTCATCCGAAAGATTTGGGTATCTGGGTTGGATGGACATATACAATAGGAGATTGCATGCAGAAATGGAGGGCGTTCAAGCTGTTCTTCCAGAGCCTGGTATGGCAGGCGAGCACGCCGTATCTCTCCCTTGAAAGTCATCTATCAGGCGGCAAGGGATATATCTCCAGCGGAGAATGACTTTTATAGCGCCATAGAGAAGGTATAGCAGCTTCCAGAATTTTCAATTTATGCAATAACTGTTTTCTCATCGGCAACTGCGACCTAATGTCCGCAGTTTTATAATGAGAAACCGACAATCGGATACGGATGGGGATCTGAATCTCTCGACATTTCCAAAAGGTAAGTTATATATTGGCTTGTGCATAAATAACACTTCCAGAATTCCGGTAAGGAATTGCATATCGATTTATATTCACGCGACCAAAAAGCGACGAATGGTTTAATCTGACAATATACAATGTGATTTCCAACCGAGCATCCCCAACAAGACTACGCTTCTCAACGACGCCTGTACACCTTCTACCGGTATGTACCAAGTGCCGATGTACTGAATAGAATCACAATAGATATGCTCATGTGCAAATACGTAGTAAACTATCCTCGTGTTTTAGTCTCCAAGCTATCACGAGGAATGTCATCATACTTTTCGCTTCCAGAATACAATCTGATTTCAATAACAACCGCTACTTTTCGAAGAAAACCCTTTTGGTCCCACTTTTTACATGTATAGCATTTTCTATCAAATGATTCTCAACCTTACCTGTTGAAAATCCACCTTGATTAACCTTTGTTTTCTCTGAGTATTTGATCTTTAGATTGATTGCCCGATGTATTGTCTTTGAGACCACATTTTGGATACTTCCACCAATTTATACTTCAGCAGATGGAAATTAAATATAAAATAAGAGCAAGAATCAACTTTCAATCTATTTCATGAGTTTAACATTTTACTTTGAAATAACAAAAAGTAGATGCTCTTTGCAAGGCAATATACATTTCGTGTTGCCAAGTCCATAAACACATATGTGACATAATTTCAAATCATCCTTTTTCGAACGCACTTTGGGCAAGTATATTTCGGAATATACATTAATGATAATATTGTCAAGCTATCAATTCATCACTTACTTCTGAATCAAAGACGCAACATTAAGGATTATGCATTTTATGTCGGCGTCCGAATTTATATATTAGCATCATTGATAGTACAATTCAGTTTAGAAACGGAATCCTTATCGTAGAAATAAGAAGCGCGTCTGAAAGTGCGTTACACTACTTAGAATTAGATTAATAATGACGCTACTACATACATCGAGTCTTTGTTCATATATAAAATAATATGTCAAATGTATACCGACAATATATCAGTAAACCTAGTTTCCAAAGAATGACAAATAAAAAAGAAAATGTTCCAGATGTATGTAAGTTATATAAAATATGTATAATGACTTAAGGACAATCCATTATTTTTAAAGTTGATAATTGTATGATGTTTGCAGCAGATTCGTATCTTTGTACAGTGGGACAAACTATCAAGATGGAAAAAAGATCATAATTCATAATTGTCATGCAATATCTAAACGTAAAGTATATAGCCAATGCATTCTATATCTGTCTAACCTTGAACTATAACTAATGTGGCGTAATAAATTAAGTACCGCTTTTGCAACCATTTAACACAACTTTACTAATTCTTAAGCGAATACCTTCAGTAAAAGCACGCTGTTTATACTATATGAGTCCTAGAATAGTGGTGGCGCATCTCGAGGTGCCCAGAATATATTCGCAGGTTTCCAGTTCCAACAGTTTTTAATATCCAGTTTTTCTCCAGTTGATGCTGAGTAGGGAACAAATCCAAGGTCAACCATGTACTTCAAGGTGTTAAGAATAGCTTCTGACGGACATGCTGTGCCTGCAGTGTTCCTGAATAACGCCATGTAGAACCATTCCATGAACAAGTACCTTACGTTTGCTTTCTTAAAAAATATATCCGAAGCTCTTAAGGCCTTGCATTCGTAGCCTTCTGCAAAGCAATACAAAATAGTAGAATTATTTAAGCGTTTGGGTTGCTTGCTTGCATACACTATGTTAGTCTACTTTTCACCTACTAACATATCTGTCTACCTACCAACATGTGTGCATACACACACACACACCTACCTACCTACCAACCTACCGACTTCCCTTCCTACCTACCTACCTACATATATACATACCTACCTACCTACTTGCCTACCTACCTACCTACCTACCTACCTGCATGCATGCATGCATGCATGCATGCATACATACATACATACATACATACATACATACATACATAAATACATACATACATACATATATACATACATAAATACTGGGCGCCGAGTGGCTGAGTGCATCCAAAGCGCTCTCCGTTATGGATCACTACCATCTCACCTCTGTCTGCTCGGGTTCGACTCTAGGATTCGTCCAATGTGGGTATGAGAGAAAGCTTGCCAGTAGCTTCTCGTGGGTCGGTGGTTCTACCCGGGTTTTTTCCGGGTTATTCCTCCACCATTAATACTGGCCGCAATGCATAGCATATCATGTGCTTTAAAATGGCGTTAAACCCCACAACACACATACAAACATACATACATACATACATACATACATACATACATATATACATACGTACATGACAGTATTCAATGATCGTGTTTCGATACCCATGTTGACCAGCGTAGGTGGGCTACCTATGTGCTTCCTTGGCAAAAATACTTAGCTTTCATTTTTTATGTGAATGCTATAGATAATTATGTGTGAAAAGGGCTTCAAAAGTAACACAAATAAGTTTAAAATGAGTGCATACTTACATGAATGCATCTGCAACTATGTGCCAACCTACATTTCTACTAACTGAGCTATATAACTGCCTTTCAATATGGATATGCATAAATCGATATAAACATACATAAATATATGCATTATTGTCTATCTTACCAATCTTTTAGGCTGCAATTGGACCTCAAACTGAATTTTAGTTCATTTTGTTATAAGGTAATCAGTTTTTCAGTTTAGGAGGAAATTGGTTTTGAAATATTGTTATCTTCTTCATAAAAATTCAATTAGTATTTGCATAAATTAAGGAGTATTGATCGAATGTAAAAGGTTGTTGAGTAAAAAGTAAATATAATCGAAATGCATATAATGCCGCCGGTCTGCAAAATAATAGCTTGCTTATGAATTATGTGCCATTGTCGATGTATCGAAGCGGAAATTTTGCTACAAGCAACAAATTTCGCTTAATAGCTGATCTCACTACTTTTGTAAGGATTTATTTGAATGTCCTTTGAACCAGACAATTACAACCATATTGTGTTGCTTGGTTTGATAAAGCAAAGGCTTAAAAGGCAAAAATCGTTCGGTTGCAAAGGAGTTCTTTCATGTCATATACAACTTTACTTACCTATATCCATTTTGATGATGACTTCATTGGTCAGTATAAGGTTCAGAAGGTCATTCAATGTAATTGACGATAGTGTATGTAGATGTACGTCATCACTTTTACCCTCTTTGATGATCGGAACAGCTCCCTGATTTTCCAAATTATTTCCCATTGTTACTGTTGCATGTCTGTCCGATACCGCGTGTTTCAAGAGGACTATACCTTCGGAAAAAATGTTTCTAGCAACTCCTTCTTCCAAGAGGAGGAAGTTTCGATCGTTTGGTTCGATTGCAATTACCGCACTATCCATTGCCCTGGCGAGGAGACTGAAGTATCCAATATTAGCCCCCATATCGATAAAAATAGCACCGGGAAAAAGTTTTATGGATTTTTGTATCAATATTGTTTCTTCATCTTCCCACAGGCCTCGAGTAACCAAGGATTTAGAGATCAGTATATCCTTCTCTAATGGGTGAACACATATTGTAAAAGACGGAATCGTTCTAGTGGTCGTGCAATTGATCGAACTGGTGTTTTCAACGTATAGTCTTTTCTTGAGATTATACAATTGAGATATACCCGTTTTCGAAACATTTAAATCACATAAGTTTTGACCTCCTACACTAACTATAATACTGCATGCATCTGAGATAAGCTTATGTTTTAAACATTCTTTTCCATCAACATGATGAAGATGATTGTTGTGTTGGTACTGGGGATCCATTTTCTGCAAATTGGCGTGAATGCCATCTGTGTTGAAGCTCGCAATTTCTTTTGAAGTGTTCGAGCGTAAACATCCAATGATTGGTTCAATTAAATAGACAACTGTAACATAATAAATGTGTTAGTTAAATATCGATCAATTAAATTAGCTATATGTCGATATTTATGTTTGTCGGTCGAATAATTGCTTTATCTTGTCTGCCGATCTATTCACTTGTTTCTTTTTAACCAAATTACTCCCGAACTGAAAAGTTATCCTTTTGGGCAGAATGGGGGAAAAACATCCTGCATTTTTGCAGCGTTTACTATCTGTTCATATATATATATATATATATATATATATATATATATATATATATATATATATATATATATATATATATTGATACATTTTCGAATCGTTGAGGAGTTATAATATAGTTTAACTCAATACTTGCTTCGTACAGAACACAAACCAGGTACCAAACCCCCGTCAAAATAATGTATCTCTAATATTTGGTTAGCAGGATTCTAAAATCTCCAGTTGTAGGTTTAGCTGTATCTTTGCTGAATGAAATGAACTGTCATAGTGTATGGTTATAACTTGTTTCAAGGTGATCGTGATACAGTCGTAAAGTATTTGCTTTTGAATGTTTACTATTTACACGAACAATATTTGCCATAAAAGCACTAAACAATCTCTACGTCCCGGAGCCCCGCAAGGAAAAAAGAAATACAAAATAAACAAAGGACATAGTTTCCGTCATGCGTTTGTAATGGAATAATATATATATTTGAAGCCATCCAATTTTTATTGATTTTCATAAAGATAGAACAAGATTGTCGTCATGATTTAAGCACTTTGTTTCAATCAAAGAGCTGCAGAGACATACAAATCAACCTGCCTTCGATTATGGTTCAATTTTTGGCACCGATCATTTGAGTGATATTTGCATAAGTCATATCAATTATGATATTCTCGACATAAAATATGAAAGAAAAGCTGTTGAGTTCTTAGAACAAGTTTGTTTGGATGAACTTCAGGAAGTATTGCTCACAAATAGTATTGTAATATGTGTCGTAACTGGAATTCCTAAATGCCTTCATCATGTTCAGTATTCAACATACATTTAATAGTCGGATTCCAAATCGATGAGATAAACGTTCTGTGAAGAAATCAATTTGTCTTGATAGTTGTTATTCCTAATAATAGTTTAATATATGGTTTTCAATTTTAGTGTACACAGAATAAACACTTCTGCACCTACAAAGCAATATAATTAGAGCGGATGAAAACGTCACCACCACGAAATGTTTGAGGATCCTTTGTTCCATCCCTTGATATCGGTATCTAGAATGAAAAGAATGTTTCAAATTGTAATCAAAAAGAATGTCAGATCAAAGCATGCGAGTAAGATCAACAATGTGCCCCAGATTTCGTTATGCTGTACTACCTATCACTCAAGAAAAAATATACTACACCACTACAAAGTGATGAAACCGTCGTAACAGTCAAGTTGAAGAAGGCAAAGATACAACTTCGATATTCATCTGCATTTTAAACGCTCAACGCATATTATGTGTTAGTATGACTGCCAAATATGGATGTTCTTCGTATATATCAGATATCGCATTTATTTTGAAAACTTGAAAATTTATACCAAGCAAATCTCAATACGTAAATTGTCCAATGGTAATATTAATTGTATGAAGATATATGTCTCAAAGAGTCTTCTCACAGTAATCAAACTTCTGTCTTACACATAATGCCCTAGCACCAAAACATTTTTGTGACAGACGATACTCGTTTTGAATTGATATCATGATCCATACACGACCAAAGGGTCACTAAATTCTCCTCTCTAAATATCAATTTCTTCATTATACATATAGTCGAGTGAGGATTATGCTTGCATGCCCACATATCTTATACATACAATACAATTACACCAGTCTCTATGACCAAGCCCATTACACGTCATTACCACACCTAAATCCTCTTAAGAGACAAGGAATATAGTACAAATCATATACAAACAAGAAAGAGAAAGGTGAGAGGTTATGACTTAGTGAGAATTTAAATGAAATTAGATTATGTACATCATATAAAAAATATGGACAATTAATTCATTATTTATGTAACTCTGTTCGATTTGTACTTTGAGTATCGTGATTTGTTTACCTATTCAAGGTACAATATCGAATTGCGAATGTTATATAACAAATTCTGCTTTATACATACTAGCCTCGCTTTAAACTACGCTATATAAGTACGGTTCAAATAAAAATGAACTATAGCTTTATATGAAAACTCTAGTGAGTATAGGTTTTATAAAGCTAGTCTGTAGCTATTTACATAATGTGAATTATTCAATTTCCTTATATATTGGGTTAATATGGAATATTAAAGCGTTAATGGGTGCACTTTTAATCAAATATATTTATTTGGTCTGTGTACATGCAATATATAATCACAAGTCTAAAACGTAATAAATCATAAATAAAGTTTATATATGTTTCAAACCAGAGAAAAAATTGGTAATTTATCAAATAGTCAATATATTTGAATATTCAAATTCGCACTAAAACCGTGCTTTGACCATGGATATTAATTTACTTTGGTTACCTGGTTTACAACAATCTATCGGTAGACAAGTGCAATGAAATATATAGCTCCATCATTTTGCCTAGGTAGACCCTGATGACTTTAATAAACGGAGCAATATATTCGTATTGTTTCATTAGGAAAAGTGGTGTCGGTGTTAATAGACTAAAAGTTGTCTGTATAATCCACAGAAAATGCAATTCTATGAAAGGAAATACATGTATAACTAGCGAAAATAATAAGCTATTACAGGGATAATATTTATAATACTTTCCCACTTACTCTAATACGAAATCATCTGTACAGTTATGTTTAATAATGCTTTGGAAATATGAATGTAAAACTACTTTACTAAAATTAAGTGTAGTATGTGGCAGATGCATTGCTTGACCTCAGACATTGTAGAAGTAGACAATATCAAATGGTTAATGATTGAATGTTTAATTTACTCAACTCGTTGAATAATATTCAGCTCTTTGCTCACCTTGGCAAGATAAAACAAACTTGTGCAATATTTAGATGTACCTATTTTTGTATAGAACTTTTAATTCAAACACCAAATAACTAGAACATCATGTTTAAACCAACACTTGATCTGCAAGGAAAATTCATGCGTGAAGTCATAATGTTCACTGAGGTCAAGCCCGCTGGAACGTTGAGTTGCAATACATTAAGAATATTTTGCATTATTTGGTTCCGAAGAATTATGTTGTTAATAATTGTTTGTCGGCTGAAGAATAATTGACGACACTGTGTTTATAATACACGAGTGATTCGAGTTTTATGACACCAGTAAGTTGAGATCAAAACTATATATATCCTAAAGGTTGGGTAAAGGAGACATACAGTGGGGTTAAGGCGATGCAAATAAGGCTACCATAGATACAGTTGGCTGCTGGTAGCTTCTCTTCATAGACTAAACACGTTTGTGTTAGACAGTATACTTGAAATGATATCAAACTTAGACTCGTATCTACTTAAAGCGTTTTAGTTTCACTACTAAGAATATCGGTTGTTGGTTGGTAATGTGAATAAAGTTTACAGAATGCAACATTCCAGACTTAATGTAATTGTGTTTGTGACCGGATATTTGCATTATTTGATTTACAATTAGATTTGTAATTATATATCATAGACCTAAGGAAATTTTATTTAGAATCGGAAGTACATCACATAATTGAGAACCATGACTTCATTGGAGCCATTATGCCGTGTACAATTGTTATGATTGGATAGCTTTTATTCAGGTGGGAGATCGGTTTATGTCATATTCTTCTTTAAATAGTGACTGTATTTACTAATATAAGTTAACAATTAAACCATACTTTTCTTAGGGTGGCTTCCATGTTAAAGTTTCCTCCTTGTCCTTTCTCCGTTGGCCGATTCTGTTAGGTATCTTTGTAATTAGACAATGTGAGTAAATATGGCCATAGTTAAACAGAACTGCCCTTTTGTTCCCAGTGTCCTTTGTGCAATAAATGTACAAAACAATATTCTCAAAAACCGTAGACAGCAATTGTAAAAACGAAACGTTCTAGATGGCGGGTGAAAGCACATTATTACGGTCTCAGCTAATCTGTAAATAATACAGTGCAAAATGTCAGGGAAGTATTTGGACCAATCGGAATCACATATAGTGATACATTACCATGTAATATCCCACATATTAATATAAACCTTGCATCTTCAGATGTCCAGCAAAAATTATTGACGTTGATCACTATCACAAAATCATTGAACATATATGTGAAATCATCAACATACTCATAATACATGTTAGAGCGAGCAAAGAGAAAATATAATGCCGTGCTGATGAGATAAATAAAACAATATTCTAGAAAATATTTGTTAATATTACTGCAATTTCAACTGCTGAAGCACGCCAATAACTCTACATTTTTTAGTTAGAGTCTTGATTTATATGCTAATTTGTTTCATAGGGTGTGGCATTAAAATTCAATTATGTGGGCCGCGCCCGGGAGGAATTTGCCCATGCCTGGACTCGATCAGTAAAGTACCGAACTGAAATTGCAATAGGACCAAATAATATCTAATTACGTGGATCTTAAACTGGAAATTATGCTTGAAATTGATCTTATGACAAAATTAAAAGCTTAAGATTTATTGATCATGCATGTTCCCTCTTGTGGCATGAATGTGCAAAGTTACAAATACACAAACCAGACAGGAAAATAGCTAAACACATATGATCAGATTTTTTATAAAAGGTAAATCAGTGGACATCATTATAAGAATAGTTTATACATGGTCAAAATGTTGATTCAAAGGATTATATGAGCACTGGCAGAAACAAACAAGAAACGAATCTAAACCTAGAATGATATTTGCAAATGAAGAATTGAATTAGAATTGTTATATGCTTATTGTTTTCTTTATTAACTTTACATTGTCAGAATCGTTCCTTATTTTAAGAACTCGCGTGCACTTCATTTTGCATTCATAAAGGAAATACATTATTTTATAAACAAACAATGGACGCTGGCGACAGCACTTTTGATTTGTAAAAAATCATGTACACTTACGTTTCATTTGACTGAATTTGTTTCTGAATGAACTAAATCAGATGTTTCGTAGATTGCCATATACCAGCTGCTTTGCTACATTCCGCGTTAACTTTTTTGTTACAATGTCTAGGATTCAGGTTAGCTATAGACGCGAGACAGGGTCCATATACATAGCATGCAAGTTGGAAGGCATAAACTGTCTTCTTTAGCTGGTAATAAGAATGGCGAAAACTATACTTACAGTTTTTCATCATGAATTTCGTCAAAATGTCGTTCTTCAAATCCGAATTACATGAGACATGCCATGGCTTCTCAAGTTTGGTTACACATTTCGAAAGTGTACTGTAAGTTCGACTATATTCAAAATGAAATTGCATCCTCCCTACTGCACTCATAATGAAATGCAATTTAAATTCCATAGCATATTTTTGATAATTTCAATTGAAAGACTTCATACGTTTCCCGTATTGCGATATCAAACATTCAATGACAGAACAGAAAATAAACACTTACAGATGCCAACACGCTTTTCCCTCGCTGTTTAAATCCGATGTATTTCATGTAGAATTGGCACAGACAAATCTAGTCCATAAGCACAACATTTCGTATAATCGAAAAAAATACCAAAATCTATTAATTCCAGATCAAACGGAAAGTTGTTACAACGCAAAGTCATTCACATTATGACTGTATATTTTAATTTAAAGTAGTCTGAAATTCCGTTTTCTTTTGAACGTTATGTCTAGCGCGACTAAGTTCAAATTAATATCGGCAGAGTTATGTACGCATAAATAATGTTGTTGTTGTGTAATGATGAATCTTCTGTTGTGTATTTTGCTTCGAATACGGCATACATTCAGTTACTTTATTTGTTTTAGTGTAATATGGTTTATATAATTAAGTCTTAAGTAGAATAAGAGAAAAAGCATATACTAAAAAGGTTACTGCATTTCGTGGGAAAATATGAACTCTTTTTTGCAAGTTCTTGCAGTATTTTGCATTCGAAAAACTCGTTTATTTTAACCCATACAAATTAAGTAACCTGTAATTACAGAGTTATATAATTCCATAACGCATGATACTAAATACAAAAGACTGATTCAATCTTCATTCCGATTATAAGGAATTTTATAATCGATTAGTTTGAAAGGAATTAAAATAAAGCTGTCACACAGAGGCCAATGAGATTTCATTATTTGTTTTAGGGTTTTGTGACATACTTTAAAACTACTGGATTGGCAGTGATCTCATATCCCTTCCATCACTTTAGTTTAACGTCAAATAAGACCTTACCTTGCAAAAGCCACGCAAAATATTTAGTAATCGTTGGAAATATATGTCTCATGCGTACCATCACCATTTGTTCCATTACCATAATCTTTAGTGCAAGTTTTAAAGCAGAATATGGTAAGTCCGTGTAATGTGTTGTAAATTTTATAAACATTTTGATGAAACGAAAGCACATCGACATTTGTTTTACAGGCAGAGATTCTGACAAATACGATAAAATGCCTAAATAAAAATCAACAATGCAGAGAAGTGAAGCCGAACAAGATCTAATCTATCGTCCCCATCAGTTTCCATATTGTCATTTTGTGTGAATTTAAAATAATTGCAAATTTATTACACACCGTAACGCAATTGGTTTAGTACAGATAAAATCCAGTTTTTGTATTTTCAGCATACGATGCTAGCTTCTTCTAAACAAAGAGAGACGTATAAGAAATATGAACTATCCAGTACCCTTTTGTAAATTAGATAGAGTGATTACATTAAAACTATGTTTATGCAAGTTTGCGAATACTGACTTTGACGTATCGTTAATGCATATCCCGATAGTTATTTTTAATCATCTTGTTGAAAGTAATAAAATTAAATCATTTTGCGCTTCATCTCTGAGATATATGAAACATGTTACATATATACTTTTGTTTTGCAATGACTGCACTCAACTATTTTGTAACTTCTTGGTTTTAGTTCAACCCTAGACTCTTAAGTCTTTCCGATCATACCTTTAACATGCTTACCTTAAGGAAAATATAAAATAATGCTAATCAATTTCTTGAATTTCCCTAACGTGGTTTAGGATTCATGTCCTTGTCAAGCAGTCAAATGGATAGGTGACATTAAAGGAAATTACATATAGCGTACACCTTCGCCCTCCCCAGTGTAATAGGATGACTCAGGCTGAAAGAAAGGAACATATTATTAAATTATAATAATAATAGATAATTGATGCAATCAGCACAACACACACACGCATACACACACACATACACACACACACACACACATATATATATATATGATGTGTAGCAGTGCTCTGCCCAAGTTAGCAGATGAGTTTAAATAACTCAACATAGCGTTGTCACTTTTCGAAATAATGGCAGTAAGTTTTGACCTTTTGTAGCTCTATATTAGCTCTAGCTGTAAAGCAATCGCCCATTACTTGAAAAAAATATAACATTACTACTAAAACCAGCATACGATTTGTTAGGGTCTGTTTGGGAAAATATGTAAATTTTATGTTGCATTGTTTTTATTGTCATAATGTTGATCCAAACATTTGAAAATATTCAGATACTCCCACAATTCCAAAGAATATGGAAAAGTCAGTTTGGTGATCATTCCAACTCAGGCACCTATCATGATTACACAAACACAATCACACGTATATTCATTGATGAACACATAAGTACTTGTTAGCATTTGTACTTGCTAACAGCAAGTAGTGAAATCAATAGGCGATATGCAACTTTCACTCCACGTAAGTATCCATGAAAGAAATCAAGGGTCACTATAATGTGATACCCTATATCAGGCAGTGTTAGAATGTATTTGCAAAAGATATAAAGCACACAACAGTTATGATATAATCTTTGACACAAAATATGTATGACAGAACTCACAGTATTGCGCTATAAAGTAATATACACACAACACAGCTGTGTTCTATAAGAGGTCGTTAGTAAGAGGTAGTGCCTCAAACTAATTGCTCTCCGTTCTGGAGATTTTCACGATCATAATTAATAGCTCCATAGTAACTGGAAATTTGAAGAACATCGTTCATTACTTGATTGATATAATATTGATAATAAAGGCAACACATTATTTTTTTTCCTTCATACGGGTTTGTGACCTTGGTAACACGTAACTTTTTTTACGGCAAAATGGTGATAACATTGTTGTACACATACAGCAAAAAATAAACAAAAACGATAAGTACATGAAAAAACGCCATGAAAATAAGGTACAAGTTCCAATTCAGCTTACATCGTTGGACAAATTACATTTGTGAATATATATAGGCATATTTACATGAATAATCTACATACAATAGTCCTATAGTACACCAAATGAAAAGTTTGAAGTCTTGATTTTAAATCCTGGACGCATTAAGTTGACGTTGTATGCACGCCTTTCCTACTAGGACGTTTTCCAAACGTTTGTCAAGTTTCACTCCCATCAGATAGACTAGACTAGTAGCAATCATGCAAACTTAGACACGTTACATGTTCTGTCAAACCTTGTTGTGCAACCGACGTATAAGAAACATATTTTTCTTTAATTGTAGATGCGATGACTGGAAAAAATGCGGAAGTGGTTAAACATTTGACAATAACTTTTCGAGCAAATAAAGTTCATTCATGAGCATAACTGTCCAACTATAATTAAAATGTATAATCGAATTAAGGAAGCCAATATGCACGGTGTTCGCATTCAGATTAAGAAAACAATTTATCAGTCAGAGTCATTTGTTCAGTCACTTTTAATTATATCATTACCATATATTTCCTTGAATAATATGCCTAAATTCACATTGAGATAAATACTAAAAGAAACACAGTAGTAAAATTAATATTCCTGCAAAGCATGTCTGCTATTACTAGTGCTGCTACTACTATTACTATTATTTATAATATTGCTCCCCTTTGTATTTGTCTGTCAAGGTAATGGACTTCTACCTGATTTAAATAAACCACTCTTACGCTCCGGTATTGATTATCAAACCATGACTATTACAATTTCTCTATCGTGTGCGTTATTTGTATGAATGCCATATTTTCCATATAATGTTTGTTATTTATCCAGCGCCATCACTCCACTATCAGAAAGATATTCATCATCGGGTTATGGAAATTAGCAATACATCCATTGTGTGGCTATTGATACAAAAACAAAAAAAGTTTATGCTACATTACCTGCGATATTCTATACTTTGTTTTTTTAATTGTTGCACTTAAATTTGTTCAAGCATTTTAGAACGCAGGACAGTTGTGAATGCGGTTTGTTGCATATTACAGATACAGTAAAACAGCAAAATTAAATAAATAAGAGTGGCATGCAAATATTTGGTTTCAACAAGCTGAAATGCGATCACGACCTTAAGGAGTTATTGAAGGAGGACAAATACTGTGTTACCACTTTCTCCACCTTGAAATGTCCGTTATATCAGTGAATGGACTCAATGTCTTAACTTGTACTTCCAATATCGATAACATCCTGTCGTATTTGTCTTGAAGTATGCACAAAGTGTCATCATGCTTTTTGATTTACATCATCTTTATCCACAAACTTAACGAAATGATCTGGGTGTATTGAGTAATTCGAAATTCAGCGTATGTATGGATGTACGTATGTGCCTATCTGAAAAATCTGTAGCTCGATATATTCATATTGTCAATGTGAGCGGCCTTGGAAATTTAAATTTAGTATATCTTAATATATGCACACATCATTTACAGAATGTATTCATTTATGTATTCATTTGTCAATCATCTATTGGTTTACCTTTCTGCACAATATCTCCAAGGTAATACTGTTCTATCGAATTTAATGTCAAGTGACAATAACTACAACTTGCATAATGTCTATTATCAATGAATGATGTTAAAGTAAGTAATGCCATAAGGTTGCTCACTTTCATTTAGGAAGTTTTCATGGAATATTACTTGCTAATTAGTATGTTATGGTACAATGCATAATAATGTTTTGTAACTATGTAAATATGATACAAATATATCAGTCAAGCTTTCCTGTTGGATTCTTTACTTCAAGCATCAAGTAGCGTATGTTGCAACACATGTTTAGGTGAGTAAAGTGTAAATCTATGAGAATTATAATATCAAAATTAAGTGATGATTTTGTATATTTGTCTACATTTGTCTCCTTATATTTGTAAATAAGTTTTATGTTTACCGGAATGTCTTATTTTCCTCATCACACCTCTCGGAGATTTCTCTAACACTTCTATGTTAGACTTGTATTAGATTGGTAAAAGGATTACGTTGTAATACGCAAGAGCCTATATCAATACGAATTTCAATAAAACATTTTTCCTATATTTAAATGTTAACTGTAGAGGAACCTCCTGTAGATTGATCAGAGCACTATTCTACATTACGTATATTGATCAGAGCACTATTCTACCTTACGTATAATGGTGTCAAACTATCGTACTTACGGTCCGGTAGTTTCAGACTGGGCTGAATCAATCAACTAGTTATATTTCTTGCGCACGTTTTGAGTACTGCGATATGAAGTGACCGTGATATCATGTTGGCTGAATCATGCTCTCTGAATGTGATGCCTGAGTGTCACACGAAAAATTAAATAAACCATTTCTCTTTAGCTTGCGCCAACTTCGGTGCCACAATCAGTATAAAATAGACACATATGATGTACAATCTGCATCAGGAAATCCATTGAAACGGACAGACCATGTTACCAGGACGACATGAGATCGAGGACCAAGGCAGATTTTCTACAGTGAGCTGTAGGAGGGAAAGCGACAGCAAAGTGGTTAGAATACACGCTTCAAAGATTTTACCACGTAATGATTGAAACAGTTTAACATTGACTCTGATTTTCGGTAAGATCTCGCACAGAATTGCTCCACGTGTTCATTTGAGAAGAATTGCAGAGGCAGTATGGAAGCAGTTGCATCATAAGACTGAGAACTTCATAATTTAGTCTATTCATCAAGCATCCTCGAGCAGCATATTTCAAACGTTCTACAGACAATGCAGAGACCAAATCGGCCTGATCTGTTATTTATGTTTAAAATAGAACCAAACCAATCAATGTTGTTATTTTCATCTTCGAACTCGAAGTACGCATACAAGCGTCACGAGATTAGGTATAAAATAACACCAATCAAAATGTACAGCATTGAATGAATTATCATATTTCATAAATTTTACGATAAATCCATCCTGAGGAACTATGTATAGCTATATGCGCAACATGTAAAGTATTGCTCTGACTTTTGTTCTGGTCTATTGGAACAGTTCAACACTTGGTTTGCAGATATGCTTCTATCTACGTATTTGCTTATTTATTTCAACACAAACGTATTTTCCTTCTTATTTATTGGCATCGCTTAAACTAACATGACGAAAATGTGGACGTGTTTGACTTTTTCTCGATCCATTTACTCAACCGATTTAATACATTTTCGTCTCCATGTAATATCAAAGAAACACAGGTTACATTACCAATGTGTTTTAATTGTTTTATTGCAGCGAATGTGCAATTCATCCTTTCAATTCATCTGGAAAAAACTTCAAACACGTTTCCCTTGCTTCACTGTCCTTGTAATAGAAGATGACTAAAATGTATATAATTTTGTGTCAAATATATTTAATTACAGAGTTGTATTTTTGCACGATATCATATCCTGATACGACCCACTTAATGTTAGTCTGATTACGATAGCTGCTTTTTATCTTACGTCATCTAACTTTAGAAAGTTGGTTAAAAATGTATTAGTTTCTTCATATTGCATGAACCACTTATCTAATGCATATCATTATGGAAGTTTCAATTTAATCACTACTTCCATTTTTCAGCCCCTTACGTTTACAAGACTGTTGAAAACAATGGATGAGAAAAAATTGCATTAAGTCTCTATAAGATTTAGTGAAATCAATCGTTTTCCACTTTTAATCACTCCAAATATTATAACATTTCTCAATATTTGAAAGATATTAACCGTAAATAAAAAACCGTGCTATTTGTTAGTGCCCAAAATGTAATAAATTTGAAATGATAACTTTGAGTTTTACACTATCATGAGCAAAACACAAATACAGTATGCATTCAATTATTTATGTTAATTTGGATGTGAGAATGTACTCTATGTCAGGTGACCTAACACCAATGACATGCAGTCAGCTAAGGTTAGATGTAATGATTGTCAATAAAAAAAAAAAAATTACAGTTAAATAACTTATTTTTATGTTTAGAAATGCTAAGTGGTTGATAAAATATGATCTTGTGGTGCATAACCATGGGCCCACACTTTGTATTGTAAGCCCTGTTTAGTCATAGTTTTGTATTGCTGGGTTGTAATCCTGTAGTATCCTCAAATACCTATCAAACACATTCTTAGTGACTCATACATAAGATTCATTACCTTGCCATTTGATATATATTGATGTAGTTTTACGTGGGTTGTGGGATTTCATTCCCAAAGTGAGGTTACGGGAAGGAAGTGATCTAAGTGATCTAACATACATTTCAAATCAAAAGTTATATATATATATATATATATATATATATATATATATATATATATATATATATATAAGTGTCTTTCCTGATATAATAACTATATATATGTTCAAATTCAGTATATATACTTAATTGGTAACACTATTAATATTTTACTTAGTGGGCAGATATATACATATTGTGGGCAGATTTGACCTTTTAATACTGAATACGAAATACTATACATAGCGTTCTTCCCACAAGGATGATATATATTAGTTTTCTGCCCACATATACAGTGCATTTATATAAAGTTCAGGCTACTGACGACCAACGTTCCCTCTAAGCTGGGCGCACGCGTGGCTGGGCAGCTGCTCAGACATCTCCGCCCAGCTGAATTGTTCTCCGCACAGCAGATAAAAATTACCAAATATTCTATCCATCATTAATGCTCAAGTCACGGAAATGCTTGCACTATGTAACGCGCATAGCGCGCACATCTACCATTCACTTAGAGGGAACGTTGCTGACGACGTGATATTATGATACCTTAGATGGTCTATAATGCATGCAGTCTAAAATATTTATTCCTCACATGAACATAATTAGGTTAAGAATACGAGGGTTGCTTTATCTTCTAGTAACTTCATATAAAGTGATACATAACACAAACAATATTAAATGATATTCATTTATTCTATGACCTGCATGAACAGAAGGAGCGACATAAACTTAATTCCCATAACAACGAGATGCAAAATATATTTTAAAATCTAAAATGCAGCCATATTTGGTAAAACTTTCCAGGATTATTTTTAGGAAAATTTTGTTTTTGGTGGCTTCCATTGCAACCATTCAAGTTCCATAGCAATCAGGTAGAAACACATGTTTACATCTCGAGAAAATGTACCTGAAAAATTTTAAACAATGAATTGAACGAAATATTTATCATGTCACAATAAACAAATTAATGCGAGTCTTTTTGGTCTCAATGAAAGCCAAGTGAGAAACATAATTTTAAATCTTCAACAAACCAGGGGACCAAGAGTAATCGAGTGGTCTAAAGCTCTCTCCGTTACGGATCACTGCCATCTCACCTCTGTCTGCGTGGGTTCGAGTCTCGGATTCGGCCAATGTGGGTATGTGAGAAAGCTTGCCAGTAGCTTCTCGTGGGTCGGTGGTTCTACCCGGTTTTTTTCCGGGTTATTCCCCCACCATTAATACTGGCCGCCATGTATAGTTGTGACCTGAAAAATGGCGTTAAACCCTACAACAACAACAACAACAATAAAAAACCACATTTTTTAATGTTTTCAAACTCTCAGGAAATTTTCATCTGATGTGTTTTGGTAAATGGTTTATTATAGCCAACATATCAACTATCTATCCTTTACATTTTCTGGGTGGGGTGGGGTGGGGGGAGGCACCAGACAGATACCACCCAACTTTGCCAAAAGAAATAAAAGTGTTTTTATTAAGTTGTATCCCCCGTATGTGTACATTTCTGTAATGTTTATAAAAAGAATTTCACATAATAATTTTGGAGAGAATTGTGTAGGGTAGTTATGCCCTAGTGTTATCTAAAGGGTAATTATAATTCTCTGATCTATGTTTTATTCCTAGTCAGGACATCTACCCTTGTTTTTATTATCGTCAAAGATAAATCTTCCAGATGGTTTATTTAAAAAGAAGAAGAAGAAAAAAAAAAGTGGTAGACGGAAGAGAAAGAATAATTTGCTATTATTGAAGGGATGGTGAAGAATATTAGTTGATTCATATCCCCGTGTTTATGTATTGTCTGTTCATATTCGGCATGTGTTTTTCTGGAAACTTTCCCAGACCTGTTCACTTCGCGTAGCGCCTTGTGACATAGACCCACAATGTATGTGCCCCATACTTTCCTAACATGTAGGTTCCCTGTTCCCTCTTTCTAGAAAAAAGGAGAGTGGGATTGTTTGTTAATGATTCCTTGTGCTTGGGTAATTTCGAGAGGTTTGCTTAACTCTCTCGCTCTGATCTTTTTTTTTTCCTCCATGAGGTAGAGATCCGGTCAAAGTTCTAGCTCGTGCTTGACGGTACACTCCCTTATGGGGGAGGTAAACCTGATCTACTTCCCCCATATCCCCCCGGGCCATATTACAGATTAACGATACAAGCTACACGAAGATTTCATAGAGTATTGAAATGTTTATATAGGAATTTAGTTTCCCTTATATGTATAACCTGTCCACAGGCCATCATGATTTTAATAACATAATTTATACTTTTGATGAGGGGACGCTCACCAGTTAATATATACTTTTGAGAGAGAGACGTATGTAAGGTGAAGTTGTTTGCATTTAAAACATACACAATGGAGAGAATGTTGGCATACCTCTATGCTACATTAATGTAATGTGGAAAATATTTCCTTGGATATTGTATTTTTGGAAATTGTACATGATTTAAATGCACTGCTAACTAAACTGGCAGCTCCCTTGTTCTAAAAAATCAGCGTAAATTAGTCTAAAGTACACTATATTTAGCAGCAATTAAAATAGGGAAAATGAATCATCCTAGACTAGACAATACCAGTCACCAATCACTTTTTATCATGGGGGTGGTGGTGCTGGACTTGTTAGCAATAAAATCATAATTAAATCACACAATAATAATACCTATATTCTATTTAAGGGGTCGCTCACCAGTTATTATGTACTTTTGAGAGAGTGAGATATGTAAGATGAAGTTGTTTGCATTTAAAACATGCTCGATGGAGAGAATGTTGGCATACCTCTATGCTACATTAATGTAATGTGGATGATATTTCTTGGATAATGTACTTTTGGAAATTGTACACGATTTAAACACACTGCTAACTAAAATGACTGCTCCCGTGTGCTAAAACATCAGCCTGAATTAGTCTGAATCACACTATCTATAACAGGAATTAAAAAAGGGAAGATGAATTTTGCCTAACTAGGCAATGCAAGCTTCTGAAAGTGCAATAAATGATTTACCAAATGTATAAATTATAAAAAAAGTTATTGGCTCTTTTTTATACATTTTACCTGTGAAGTTCAGGAAATAAAAATCACCAAGTGGAGCTAGCACTTTTATGAAAGGTGCACATGTGGAGTGAGGCCAAGCTGTACACTCTATAACCCATATTACAAACATCAATCATACATCAAAATATTGGGAATTAAAGGGTCATTGAAGTATACCTAAGATATACAAGGTCTTCCTTAAATAACCAGTATAACCAGTGAGGAAAGCCACGGAAATTCTTTTTCTTTAAAATCATAACCGTATGCAAACGTATGAAAATGTAGACCGCCACCTTAAAGCAAATATAAAAATGTATGCAATTATTTTTTTTTTTAATTTTCATATAATTAAGTATTATGTTTCTAAATAAAATAGTGCATTCATATTGACATTAAGCATGAAAATAAGCTAATTATGCTCATTTTGCTCTTAGTCACATAATTAGCAATGAGGAAAGTTTGTGTGAGTAGTGACCTTAATTATGGGCAAACAAGAAGTCTTAGAATATATGAATAAAGTCAATTTGACTTTAAAACTGTTGCAATAAGTAAAACAAATATATAGTGGAAATGGTTCTTTTCATTAATTTGCAATGAAATAAATAAAAAAAATTATAAGAAAGTGAATTCAGTTCTTCCATATTAAACAATACGCAAATATTGTACATTTTGATCTTTGAAATTTATGAACCTGATGTGTTCCCTCCCTTTACGCACTGTAACATTCATTGTTGATATCTCAGAAATAATTATGGCTAGTTTCATGTTCCTGTCATTCAGCATAACTTTGGTTGGTATGTTTCAAAAATGTAATGTGCATTCTTAAAATAGCATAAATTAGTCTAAAGTACACTATCTATAGCAGCAATTAAAATAGGGAGAATGAATTATGCCAGACTAGACAATACAATCTTCTGAAAGTGCAATGAATGAATTACCAAATATAGAAAATGTAAAAAAAGGTATCGACTCTTTTTCAATACAATTTTCCTCTGAGGTTCAGGAAGTTAAACTGACCAAGTGGAGCTAGCACTTTTTTAAAAGGTGCACATCTGGAGTAAATCCAAGCTGTATACTCTATAACCGATATTACAACCATGCATCATAAACCAAACTATAGGAAATTAAAGGTTCTTTAAAATTGTAACTAAGATATACAAGGTCTTTTTAAATAGCCAATAAACCAGTTTTGAAAACCGCGACAATTCTTTTTCTTTAAAATCTTAACCCTTTGCAAAATTATGAAACTGTAGAGCGCCACCTTAAAGCAAATATAAAAATGTAGCAATTATTTTTTTTTTCTTCATATAATTATATATTATGTTCTGAATAAATTGATACAATCATATTGATGTAAAGCATGACAAAAAGGAGAATATTATCATTTGCTCTAACTTACATAATTTGCCATAAGGCATGTTTGTGTGAGTAGTGAACTTAATTATGGGGAAATTAGAAGTCTTAGGATATAGGAATAGAGTCAACTGAACTTAATAACTATTGCAGCAAGATACAGAATATGGAGTGGAAATATTACTTTTAATTTATTTGCAATGAAATACAACAATTAAATGATGAGAAAGTGAATTGGTTTGTTCCAAATTAAACAATAGGCAAACATTTTACACTTTGACATATGACCTTTATGAACCTGATGTGTTCCCTCCCTTTCAAACTGCAAAATTCATTGTTGATATCTCAGAAAGAATTCTTGCTAGTTTTATGGTCCTGTTATTCAGCATAATATTGGCTGCTATGTTTACAACATATAATGTGCATTCTTAAAATAGCTCATTTTTTATCGGCGGGGGGGGGGGGGCTGGACTTGTTAGAGACTCTGGCACTGATAAATACTGCTCTGTGGGGGGAAATGCAGGAGAATTATTCAAAAGGATTGTTTTGATGCTTCCGACTTAAATGTTTCAGCCATAAGATCGGAAATTAAATCATACAATGCTAATACCTATATTCTCTTTAAGGGGACGCTCAACAGTTAGTATGTACTTTTGAGAGTGACGTATGTAAGTTGAACTTGTTTGCATTTAAAACATGCACAAAGGAGATAATGTTGACATACCTCTATGCTACATTAATGTAATGTGGATGATGTTTCTTTGGATATTGTACTTTTGGAAATGTTACATGATTTAAACACACTGTTAACTGAAATGACTGCGCCCTTGTGCTAAAACGTCAGCCTGAATTAGTCTAAAGCGCATTATCTATAGCGGGAATTAAAATAGGGAAAATGAATTTTACCAGACTAGACAATAAAAGCTTCTGAAAGTGCAAGGATTGAATTACCAAATATATAAAATGTAAAGAAAAAAGTATCAGCTCCTTTTATACAATTTACTTCTGAAGTTCAGGAAGTGAAAATGACCAAGTGGAGCTAGCACTTTTTAGAAAGGTGCATATCTGTAGTAAGGCCAAGCTGTATACTCTATAACCCATATTACAAAAATCAATCATACACCAAAATATAGGGAATTAAAGGTTCTTTGAATTATACCTAAGATATACAAGGTCTTTTTTTATAATAGCCAGTATAACCAGTGAGGAACGCCGGGAAAATTATTTTTCTTTAAAATCCTGACCCTTTGCAAATTATGAAACTGTGGAGTGCACCTTAAATCAAATATAAAGTGTTCAATCATTTGTTTGATCTTCATATAAGTATGTATTATGTTCTAAATAAAAGGGTATGTTCACATTTATGTTAAGCATGAAAATAAGCTAATTAGGTTCATTTTGCTCTTGCTTACTAAATTTGCCATGAGGCATGTTCGTTTGAGTAGTGAACTTAATTATGGCGAAATTAGAAGTCTTAGAATATATGAAATAGAGTCAACTTACCTTTAGCACTATTGCAATAAGTAAAAGAAATATATAGTGGAAATGTCTCTTTTCATTTTTTGCAATAAAATAATGAAATAAATGATGAGAAAGTGAATTTCCTTCTTCCACATTAAACAATAGGCAAATATTATATACTTTGACCTTTGACCTTTATGGATCTGATGTGTTCCCTCCCTTTTCAAATTGTAAAATTCATTGTTGATATCTCAGAAATATTAAATGCTAGATCCATATTACTGTCATTCAGCATAACTTTGGTTGGTATGTTTATAAAATGTAATGTGCATTCTTAAAATATTTTACTCTTTATCATGGGGGGGCGGTTGCTGGACTTGTTAGAGACTCTGACACTCATAAATACTGGTCTGTGGGGGGAAATGCAGGATAATTATTCAATAGGATTGTTTTGATGCTTCCGACTAAAATGTTTCAACCATAAGATCAGAAATTAAATCATACAATACTAATACCTATATTCTCTTTAAGGGGACGATCACCAGTTAGTATGTACTTTTGAGAGTGACGTATGTAAGGAGAACTTGTTTGCATTTAAAACATGCATAAAGGAGATAGTGTTTCAGCCATAAAATCATAATTATATCATACAATAATAATACCTATATTATCTTTAAAGCAAATATAAAAATGTATGCAATTATTTTATTTTAATTTCATGTAATTATGTATTATGTTCTGAATGAAAGGGTACATTCATATTGATGTTAAGCATGAAAATAAGCTACCGGTAATTATGATCAGTTTGCTCTTGCTTACATAATTTGTCATAAGGCATGTTTGTGTGAGTAGTGAACTTAATTATGGGAAAATTAGAAGTCTTAGAATATAAAAAATAGAGTCAAGTTAATTTTAAAATTATAGCAATAAGTAAACCAAATATATAGTGGAAATGTTTCTTTTCAGTTATTTGCAATGAAATATATATAAAAAATGGTGATAAAATGAATTGGCTTATTCTATATTAAACAATAGGCAAATATTTTACACGTTGACCTTCGACCTTTAAGAACCTGATGTGGTTCCTCCCATTTCAAACTGTAAAATTCATTGTTAATATCTCAGAAATAGTTATGGCTAGCTTCATATTCCTATCATTCAGCATAACCTTGGTTGCTATTTTTAGAAAATGTAATGTACATTCTTAAAATAGCTCACTTTTCATGGGGGGGGGGCTGGACTGACCTGTGGGGGGGGGGGGAATGCAGGAGAATTATTCAAAAAGATTGTTTTGATGCTTGCGACTTAAATGTTTTAGCCATAACAACATAATTAGGTCATACAATAATAATACCTATATTTTCTTTAAGGGGGTGCTCACCAGCTATTATGTACTTTTGAGAGAGTGACGTATGTAAGGTGTAGTTGTTCGCATTTAAAACATGCACAATGGAGACAATGTTGGCATATCTCGATGCTACATTAATGTATTGTGGAAGCTATTTCTTTGGATGTTGTACTTCTGGAAATTGTACATGATTTAAACACATTGCCACGTGAAATGACTTCTCCCTTATTCTAAAAGATCAGCCTGAATTAGTTTAAAGTACACTATTTATAGCAGCAATTAAAATAAGGAAAATGAATTTTGCCAGAGTAGACAATATAAGCTTCTGAAAGTGTAATGAATAAATTACCAAATATATGCAAAGAAAAACTTATCGGCTCTTTTTTTATACAATTTACCTCTGAAGTTCAGGAAGTGGTAATGAGCAAGTGGAGCTAGCACTTTTTCGAAAGGTGCACATCTGGAGTAAGGCCATGCTGTGTACTCTATATCCCATATTACAATCATGAATTATACACCAAAATATCGAGAATTAAAGGTTATTTGAATTATACCTAAAATATACAAGGTCTGTTTTAAATAGCTAGTATAGCCAGTAATGAAAGCCGGGGAAATACTTTTTCTTTAAATTCCTAACCTATGCAAAATTTTGAAACTGTAGAGCGCCATCTTAAAGAAAATATGTATGCAATTATTTTTTAAATTTTCATATAATTATGTATTATGTTCTGAATAAAATGGAATATTCATATTGATGTTAAGCATGCAAATAAGCTAATTATGTTCATTTTGCTCTTGCTTACATAATTTGCACATTATTACACATATTGAGACTCTGGCTGTTGACCAAGATATATTCGCTCAGTGCATGCCAAATATAAAGACCGATTCAAACAATAACTCTACACTGTGACCAGGGGCGTATTAACCATTAATCAGACTAAGCACGTGCTTAGGGCACCAGGGCCAAAGGGGGCACCACAAAGTTGAGAAAAGGGTGAAAAGAAAAACAAACGAATGAAGATTTGTAAAAAGATTGATGAAACTAGTGCAAATTGATCATAATGTTCTGTTACTTGATCATGGTGCACCCTAGGATTATCTTCCCAGGTGTACGTGGAAAGGAGGGGGGCACCAAAATGTATCAGTGCTTAGGGCACCAGTGAGCCTTAATGCGGTCCTAACTTCATCCTGGAGTTTATGTGTCTTAAGTTGAAGATACTCTGAATTTCTAAGTTAGCCACCAGGAGAACATGGACCACATAAACTAAAATGGGACTACTATTAGTTAGGGATGGAGGGCGGGAACGAAACCGTGTAGTTTGCTCACATTTTAGTTTATAATACGTTAAACACGTTGTTTTTATACGTATTTTATTGTCATTTAATATAATAATGCGGCATTCGACGCGAGTTGTCAAACTCATCTAGATTTTCCTATAAAAGATACAAAAATGGTCCAAAGCTACCATTCGTTTAACAAAGATTCGAGTGTCTATGAAAAGTAAGTAAACAAATTTCATGTAACATTTCAAAGGACAAACAGAAGAGACATATACGTATGTACAAGAGAGAGAGAGAGAGAGAGAGAGGGAGAGAGAAGACATTGCACTGGTTATGGTCACTATTGTACATGTCGTTTATTTTATAGATTCGTTACTTAGAATATAATTGTAAGCACTAGAAATGTCTAGTTCCGAGCATATATTTATTAACATTTGGAAATATTACATAGTGTGTTCCTTTACTTATATTGACGTCACATTCCAATATAACTCTAGACTCAGACTAGGAATGTAGTGAAAAAGCTAGAACGAAAGAGCTGGGATCTTTGGGTATTAAGTAAGGGGCAATAGACAAACAAATTATTCGACATCTTTATTATCATAATCAGATGCACACGTGGAAGAGTTAACTAAATTCACCATGTACAGGTCGGATTTCAGGGAACTACCCGCATATCTTAGTTTAGTTCGTAGGATATTAAGATGACGTTTGCCAGTAACATACTAGTGTGATGCCTAGTTTGGTGAAATAGAGAAACGTTTCTTTAAAATTTAAAGATTTTGTAGGATTTCGAATAGTGTCCGGGAGAGAGTTCCAAAGACGAATTGTTTATTGGTAAAAGGTCGTCTGAAAAAATAAAATCTGGTAGAGACTGGTGGGATACTTTGAGAGTAACGTAGACGATAATTATATGCCTCATTTTGTGGCTTAAATAGTTACGTACTTGATTATTTATAATCGAATACAGTATGCATACCATCTCCTTTTTCCTTCGCTGTGCAAACCAGACAGTTTCCTTATAAAGAGACTATCTAGCAGAATTAATGGGTATATATCTGTAACGATCCATGCAGATTCCATCATAATTATGTTTTCTTCTCTTTATTCTCATCTTTCCGAATCTTCAATAGAGCAATTATCTCCGATCCAGAAGTATATTCTAAGGTTGGACATATGAATAGTGTATATAATTTAGCCGAAGTCAACAATCAGTCTTTAATTAGACGATTGTGTTTTGTCACCTTTCTTATACATCGGCATGTCATGCGCTAGCTTCCACTGTGTTGGGAAGACGCTGGTTTCGAGTGATTTATTTTAAAATGTTTGCAATGGAACATACATTTCTTCAGCTATACTTTTACAAGTTTATAACTTCGTTAATCGGTTCCAGCGGTTTTGTTTTGGTCAAGACTTGTTATTACATCTATAATTACTTGTTTATTTATAATGTTGGCAGAAATAAGAGTTTGATTTCTAACTTCAAAATGCGGTAACATATTTTTTAAACGTGTAGCAGAGCAAAATTATGAGTTCAGCAGCTTGCACTTTTCCACATAATTTGTTGCAAAGTTAGAAGATCGGTTCGTTCGTTTCAGTGGAGGTCTTAGGTCCAATTTCTTTGTAGAACATACTTGTTATCTCATTATTTTCCAATAAGGTCAAGGATTTGATCCGAAGGCAGGGCTTGAACCCTCATCCTTTCGGTCGCAGGTTAGAGACGCTAACCACTGGGCGACTGTGGCTCCGCTTAATTTTAATATATTCATATGATATGTTCCAATATTATACTTGTTTAATAACACCCAAAAACACAGCAAACGACGGCATGACGACATCTAATTTGAAGGTGTAATGACGAATGCATCACAATGTAATTTAAAGACATTTATGTAACCTATTTTTGCATTTTTTTTATTGAATATCAATTTTGTCATGTGATACACATAACATACTTTTACATTTGAGATTATTTAAAATGATCTAGTGAAAGATGGTACATTGTTATTTATATAATTTTACATGTTATTATAATTCTTTATTGAGTTACACTTTGGTTACAAAAGAGACATCACTTTGATGTGCCCTAAAATTCACGTGCCATTTTAAAATTTATTTAATCTATTCTACACTAGTAGGACTCAAGAAATGAAGGCAGCTTACATGGCCTTCAATTCACCTTTCGGGAATAATACGTGTGGTAAACTTCTCTATCTCCTCAGTGTGTAACTGTGGAAACGGTTATCTAATTACCTCTACTCGCGTATGGAGATTTTCGATTAACACTGAAAACAGATGTATGATATAATGGTCAGTTCTGTATATGTGTAGTTTAAAGCTGGGAGAATTATACCGAGAGAATAGCAAGTAAACCCTTCTGTAAAATCCCCAAACTCGTACTTTTACATTTTTAACTAGTTTCTCTTTCACTCGTTTATAAATAATTGCAAATACGTGAGTAGTAACGAAGATTATATAAATTATTCGGACCAATATCCAAATTTCATTTTTAAAGTATTGTGAATTTTATGCTTACTTTCCAAAACTAATAATAAAGGAAAGTCATATTATTTTGAAAACGGTGCTTTTTTATAAAGCCCAAAGCAAGACACCTAGATTATACGTTCAAAAAATGAAATGTACTAATGCGTAATTCGTTCGTTTGAATTTTAAGAGGCATTTTATTTTCTTGGATTTGTTGTTCATGTGCAAGTTGGTAGAGTAAAAAGGACATTGCAGTGTCCAAACCTATGAGACGTTAAAGCAGAAGTAAATCCTAGTTAGTTTTATGGCATAAAGCTGAAACAGCATGGTTTATAAGCACGTCATGTTACACAAGGGACGGTTTTAGAAAGTTGTTTATAATGTTACTAATGAATGTCTTTATCCAGGAATATAATTTTTTGTAAGCACTCTTCATTTTCAGAGAAAAGGATCATTGAATTAAATAATATTTTGAAGAAATAAAATCCAAATTAATAATGGACACAGTAATAATACCAATTGATTATTCGGCACGAGTGAATAATCTTTCCAGTGACATGATTGTATAGTCCCCTACTTGACAGTTCACAATTGAACGGAAAAAAAAACAGAAGAAACAAAACGCAAAGCAAAATAACCTTCCAGAAAGTTGTGAATGATTACAAAATAAAATATTGTTTACTATTAGAAACTATGTTACTAAAAGTATACTATATAACCTGGACAATATCAGGTGAATCCTATGGGAATGCGAATAACATAGACCCAGACGCATATGAACATATTCGCTTATATTAAAATAGATCCTGATAATAACCCATGCATATAGAGAATACCTTAGCTACATATTAGCTGTTTAATGAATGAAATAGAAACACAAAACAATTCAGGTCAAGTGAAAAACAAACTTGATTTTGGACATGGTTATGTCCAATATGCAATGTTACCTTACAATAGCATATAATGAAATATAACAAAATAAAAACTAGCAACCAGTGCAAAGTAAATATACATAATAATAGTACAACGTAGGTTCTAGAGTACCGCAAGGAACAATACTTTGACCAGCACTCTTCTCCCAGCAACAGCAGTGACATCCTAATTGAAATTGACTAAGAACGTCGACTATTCGCAGATGACTGTATATGCTACAGATTAATCAAAACCGAGTCTGATACTAAGATATTGCAAATGACATTAAAAATGCTTGGACAATGGGTTCGAAAATGTGGCATGCGATTCCAACTTAACAATGCAGCATATGCTTACTGACAAGAAAGAAATGATATAATACCAATATGTCGTATTTACTAGAAGATACTATGTTAGAAAACCTTAATGAAACAAAATATTTAAAACTCACAAATACTTGTGATCTGAAATAGAACCATCAAATTTAACTCGAAGCCAATAAAGACGTATCAAATCTTGTCATCTTGCCTATAAAATGCGAAAGAACTCGCTAGCAAAGGTTTAGTAAGACCTATTTTAGAATACGCTTGTATAGTACGGGATCCCAGTTCCCAGGGTTTAGAAGATGAAATTTAAAAGAATACGGAAAACGAGCAGCAGGTTTGGTACATCCAATTTTGACTATATGCCAGGAAGTATGACCTAAATATTTAATAAGTTGTATTGGAAACCATTATAAATACGTAGATTGAAAAAATAGATTCGTATTTTTCTACAAAGGTCTAAAAGCAGAGAAAATATGCCCTTCCATAATTTAGTGAATCCTAAAAGAACTTGAGAATAAATCAAGACAATATCATATATGATATCATGCGCACGAACTGATAGTTACAAATTCAGCTTCCCCACCCCAATATTAGCCACAACTGCCCAATCCTCAGAAAACCCAATTAAGAAAGATAGTCGGGACACATTTTTTGGTTAAAGTAAGTTCCTTTTTTGTTACTGTTCTTTTAGGGTTTAACGCCATTTTTCAGCACACGAAAAGCTATACATGGCGGCCAGTATTAATGGTGGAGGAAGAACCCGGGAAAACCCCTGAAAGAACCACCGACCCACGAGAAGCTACTGGCATGCTTTCTCACATACCCACATTGGCTGAATCCGAGACTCGAACCTACAAAGACAGAGGTGAGATGGCTTTAGACCACTCGGCCACTCGGGGCCCCCAGTTTTTTTTTGTAATGAAACAAACCCGACATTATGATGTTGCACCGAACGTATCGAGATACACGAAGAACGAGTTTATAAGTCTCAGTTTTGTAGATCCAACTCTGCGACCGCTCCGGTGGCCTAGTGGTTAGATCGTCCGCCCCGGACGAGGGAGGTCGTGGGTTCCAACCCCGGCCGAGTCATATCAAAGACATAAAAAATGGTACAAACGGCTGCCTCGTTATACGCTCAGCATTACGAGGTTAGTGTTATGACTGGTCGGCCTTGTATCATGGATAATGTGACTAAGTGGGACATTATGCTACATATCTGTCTTTTGATTCATCAGTGCTAGACGTCAATGTTAATCACCTCACATTGTAGCAATATGACTGAATACTTGTTAAAGCTGCGTTAAAAATCAAAATCACACACACACACACACAAAACAAATCCTAACCTGCGAACCTATCACTTTTCACTACAAGATGCTACTGGCAAGCTTTCTCACATACCCACATGCAGTGATACATAATGGTTAGCGCTTTAGACCACTCACAGTCCCTGCGTATGCTTACAAAGTACACTCCCATAGCTACATGTATAAAGGGAAACGCCTTTTGTCTGGTTTTGTTTTGTTTGTGGAGGTGTTGTGTATATTTTGTATGCATGAAACTATTTTTTTTATGTATTTATGAAACTTTTTTGTCATGCACCTAACTCGATGCCTTATGCAAAATATCTTAATGGAGGAAATACAGATTAATGAGGGAAGAAATAGTCTATACATATTAACTTCGGATGGTAGAGACAATATAATTTCCAAACTATCTTCCCTAGTGACCATATCAAATGGATATTATTTCTGTATAGAAGTACCTGGACATCAAGACAAAACATTGCATATCATTTCGTTACGTATTGCATATAATTTCATTACTTTTTACCCAGGTATATATGATACTGGTGAAATGACCATTTCTGTCTGCTCCCGTTTGGTTGGCAAGTATTGAAATGTGATTGGGTACGACTATGGATTGAGTTTAGGTTTTTATAATCACTCCCCCCCACCCCAAACACAAAACCTTCCTACCTCATCTCCTTCTATCCGAGTTTGAGTTGAATCTCTTTTGACGGAAGTCCTTCCAGTTTACCCACTGGATTGTTTTATAGTAAAGTTTACATGGAACATATAATCCACCCCGTCCTCTTCACCCCGGCCTCTCCATTATATGTTGGTTATAGATTTAACGTTGATGTAGTGTATAACATGAGACAAACGTTGGCCAAGTGTGTTAATCAATAACATTAGTAACTTCAGAATGGTTGATTATTAGAAATTTACACACAATGAGGTTACCTCCGCTGATGTATAAACTCTGCTAATAACCATTCAAACCATTTCTATATTTCTTCAAAGTTACAAATCGGAGATCACGTTTGAGTGGTATGGTATTTTAACATAAAAAAAGTTTCTCTCATACATAATGCTATAGTCAATTAGGAAAGGAACCCTGAGCATTAACGCTTAATAAAGCACTTTCTTTCTTTGTTTGTGTTGTTGTTGTTGTTAATGTTTATCTGGTTAGACGCGTTGGTGGAATTAACGATGGATATGTTTTCTTAAATTCGTGATGGTCTCTTACGTAAATAAATCCATTTACAACATTGTGTGGTTATGATGAAGGCCAATTTAAGTTTTAAATTATATTTTAGTCAAATTTGAAATTATATGAGGACAATATATAGAACAGTATGAATGCATTACTCGCACAGTAAACTTGCAAAGAACATTATAAATAAATGAAATGAAATGGCATGTTGATCGAACGTTAAATTCGATTCATTTCTTTGAAAAATTAATGTTCATGACCCCAATAAAAAAGTGAATTATATGTCCCCTTAAAATCAATTCGATCTAAGTGCAGATAGCACCACTATGTCCCATTTCCGATCATTTCCTTATATTCCACTCTCCATCTCAAATGGAAAACGAATTCATGCAAACCGTGTCCTATGAGAAATTAAGGAATGTAGACTCAGTAATTGGTTTAGTTCCTTTTCATACCAGCCGATGGTGTGTATTCAAAATATCAAGTTCAAGCCTTAGGTAAGATTAGAGAAGAAGACAACAATCTGTAAATTCAGTTTCAACTAATTTAACATTAGCTTGTCAACTGTACTGCAGCTTTAAAGCATTAAACCAGACTCCATACATTATGTTGTGTTTCGGTTTTCATTCGTGTGCAGCAGATTTAGAACCCTGTTTCCATTCTGCATAAATTGCTTTTTGGGGTTTTTTGTGAGATTTGTTAATTTACTGTTTTCCCTCACATAATTATTATTTAAAAATGTCCATATAGTCGTCGAATCAATTATGGAACTATGAGTCATACATTTGCTCACTCTCAGTGCAATCCAAATATACATTTTAGACTCCGTTTGCTCGCTCTTATTTTAAAATCACAAAAGTCCAACATGAAATTAAACGAACATTTTCATAATCATCAATCTATCTATAGATCTATCTATCTATCTATCTATATATCGATCTATCTATCTATCTATCTATCTATTTATCTATATATCTATCTATCTATCTCACTAAAACAGTCTAGATACAATATATACTTTAACATGTTTCAGCGTTTGTTTTCTTTCAAAATGTGCTATACATGGTACATATTTCAATTTTAGTGTGTGGGAGGACAATGAAGGACTGGATGTATGAATGTTGGGAGAGACTGAGAGGGTAGTGGAGGGATGATAAAATAGGCTTACCTTATATACAGGTCGGCAGTGATTATATCCTTAGGTTATGTACAGGTCGACATTGATTATATACCAGGTCTTTTCTTTAAACCAGGCAATGGACAATTTGCAAAACTTTTCGAGAAAAAAGGAAACCGCGGTAGCTCCGTTGGTAGAAAGTTGGACTCGTAATTCCCATTCAACCTTCAACTTCAGGCATCCTAGGCGAACGCTCTACCATTAGGCCACCCTAGTGGTTTGAATGAGTTCAAAATAATTACGCCTGTCTCTTTAATCCATACATTAATTTGACAATAAGTAATTCAAATAAATGAATCCTCTCAAATAAATATAAACACAAAATTGAATGCATCTGCATATTGATGTTAAAATATTAACAATAATAGGAATATAAATAATTGTTCATATCTGTCTTCATATACATATCCACGATTATATTACGACTCTTTATTGCAATATATCACTATGTGAAATCCCCTGAATTGAATACTGTCCTCTCATTGGTATTGGTTAAAAGAAAATAACGTCCTGCGTTTATTTATAACTTATTTTCAGTTGGACAATGAGATGGCAGAATCCCATTCAGCGCGCTGTTCTTGCATATTAAGCGGGCGCGATCATGGCCATTTCAATCTGAAAAGTGTGAAAATGGTCTGGCATTCCTTAAAGTTACGCATACAAAGTCGAATGCCTGAGCTAAACATTGGTACCAAATTTATTGCGTTACGTGAAATATAACTTGAAATATCAGCGTTTATTCTTAAATAAGTCGCGCGAGAAAGGAAAGAAGTGTCTTCTCTTCCCTTGTAGTTATTATATAGTACATTTATGGCAGGTATATTGTAAGGAACGATACGAACCTGTGTGGTTTGATCCGTACTACCGCGCGTTAGCCAGTAACATTGGCATAACACCATTATTTCTTACTGAAAGGGACACTTCTGTTGTTACTCAGTTTTTGGATATAACGTTCTTATTAACTAATGATAGGATCTACAATTTTCCTATTCTTGTCGTTGTTGTTGGCGTTGTTGTTGTTGTGGGCTTAACGCCATTTTCAGCACATGATAGACTAAACATGGCGGCCAGTATATATGATAAAGGAAGAAATCGGTAAACCCATGGGAAAGTCCACTGAACAAATGGAAATTGCTGACAAACTTTCTCAAATACACACTTTTGCAGAGCCCGAAATTCAAGTCACCCGACGCGAGCTTGATGAGAATATATTGTGATTTTAAAGGCGAGCATCTTAGACCACTTGGTTACCTGAGTCCATGATTTTCCTTTTCTATTTGTTAAACAGTTATTCAGAATGTTTCTTTCCTCCCATTCCTGGCGGGGGAGCCGTGCAGTTCCTATCTTAGGGCCCCTCTCTTCTACTGAAAGAGATATGTCTGACTGCCCTTTCAAACTCGTGACCTCTTGTATGGCAGCCAGAAGATATAGAAAGAAAAATATGGTTGTCTATATATTATATATACCAGGGTTTCTACAATGCCGTGGTGTTTTCTATTTCTTCTTTCTAGTCGGAAAAGATGTTATAATACATCTGATGATGACATCTGTAATGCAATTTATTATTTCTTTGTATAGCTTTTTGCTATTTTTAGCCGTTGTGTATAGTGTACTTTATATCTGAAAGGTACAATGTTGAGTTTTTATTTTTGCAGTTAATTTCTTTCTCTCTTTATTTATTTTTCAGTTCAATATCGAATGATTGTTTCGCGTATAACTTTTTTTATACAAAAAATGATATATTGGTAATTTTTTTAAATATCTTCTAAATGCTACATCTCCAGTTAGCCAAATAAATATTTTTCCTGACTCCACATTTTCTTGATCTGACCATATATTTAATAACTATAGTTTTGATATATCTCATTTTTGTTGGTGGTTATATTCATTTAGTTTTATTATTGTTATGTATATCCCATGCATTTTTTTCAACGTATACACAAATAAATATACATTTTTCACACATGTTCCCTTTCATCTAGTTTGTTTTTAATGCTTTTTCAAATATTTTCTAATTTATAATGTCTAAGATGTTGGATTATTTAGACATCCTCCATCATTATTATATGAGTTTCGGTGCGGAGGTAATGTAACTTCCCTCCCTATATGAGCAGGATTATTTCTTTGTCAAAGGTATCTATCATACTGTCCTTTAAATATACCTAGTCAAACATAAACCATATGTTAATATACATATGTGTGAGCGACCTGCATTCGATCCATTATATTCAAATTTGCATGTGCCTACATTTCTAAGTTAGTTCGTAGTTTTTTCTCAATTGTGTTGCATTTGTATACTCTTAATTGCCCTCCCCCTCCCACGCACACACACACACACACACACACACACACACACACACACACACAAAAGTCACTCCTAAACCTTTTACACGTGTCCTTAGAAGTTCTGGTTCGAGTCCAGGGTTGTTCACCCGCCAGTTACTGATTAACATAATTTCACTTTTTTGCATAACTAATTTTAGATCCTATTGCTTTCCGGAAATCCATAAATTCCTTTTCTAAATGTTTGAAGGTGTAGGAATCCGATGTAAAATTTGTATTAGTCACGAACATGATGTACCTTTTTAGTTCCTTTCTGACGATTGGGAGTTAAATTCCCTGGACATTTGTATTGTTACGTATTTTTATTCGAAGGGCTTCTATTGCTATTACATATAATATCATCGATAAGGAACAATCCTGTCCCGCGGAACGTTCTATATTAAATTTCATCATGCATATATAACAAACTATATCTATGTTAATATTCTTTATTTTGTCAAAAGCTTTTTCTTGATAAATACGATGAAGGTGCTCTGATCTCCTTTCGTGTCCAAAAAATCAATCACTGTTTTTAAGGCTAGAATTTTTTATCAATATAATGTTAATTATGTTTCCGACACATGTTTTAATTCCGTTATCATGGATCTTACTACGTGTTTTATAGTCATTATTTAACAACGATTTCGATATCCAACTCGTTATGTCTTTTACATCTCCTTTCCATTTATACATAAATGTTTCTACCCCTTCTTTCATCGCGGACGTCATTTCATTATTTAACAGAACATTAACATAGCCTATCTTTAATATTGGAATTAAAAGATATTTTAAGATAATATATAAATATGTCGTTAAGCCACCATAACCAATTGAGTTTCCATTATGGAGTTGCTTGAATGCTGCAATTATTTCATTTGATATAAGTTCTTTCCATTGATACCTAGAGTCCTGTGGGATTTGCGACAATTCTATATTCTCAAAGTATTTTTCTTTCACCCCCACCCCGTGATATATTTATGTAATGTTTAGTTCCCTGTTAAAAGCTGTGCATTTATTCCATTATGTGTGTTGCTTTAGTTACGGTAACGTTGTCTTTTTTAGCTTTTCCATATGCCTGCTTTGTCATTTTCTTATTTCTTTCGTGATTTGCATCCTTCTTGCTTTAATATATAAATTGGTGAATTCTCCTGCCCTTATTTTGTGCCCGTTAATTTGTAATCTTATACAGCTTCGTACTTTCATCACTTTTATTTTATCCGCTTATTTTTGTTTTTAAATATGTATTATTGTATTGCATTCTCTTTGCCTTCTCCGTTTTATGTTCTGTTTGACTTGACAATATGTTTTGGTTATTGATTTAATTTTTCTTCTTAATTCCCCTCCCCAACTCTTCCATTAGGTAGAACTGTTCCATATTTTAAAAGGTTTCTAACAGTACTATAAGTATGGCTTTGTATTCTTCGCCTTCTACAACTGAGTTGTTTAATTGCTCTAGGTTCTGACCAAATCATGCCCAGATTCACTTGGTAACAGGTAAATCGTAGCTAAATTAACGGTCGAATAATTCAGTTTTCGTGTATTTCGTTGCAGTTTTGACTGCTTTATACAAATCTGTATTTCAGGATGCCTGAAACGGCTGCGATCAGTACACGTACTGATGAAAACAAAATTCAAATTTTTTGCTTGTTATTATGGTGTATTTTTGTAACAGCTAGCAAAACTGTATACGAATTGGACGGTGACGACTACATTTGAAACTAGCGACGTCAGCCAAGTCTAAAACGTTCGAGAATCTTGTAAAAAAATAATTTATTTATCAGTAAATTGTTTAAAGATAATAAATATCCTTTGGATTGTCCCCTTGCCACACAACGTTGGAAATAGTCCAGAAAGCTTCTCCATTTACCATCATGGCTATTAAATAAAGGTATGCTGTTTATCGATAGAGGCTATTTGCTTCTATCAAGTGAATAAAGGATATATTTAATTTTCATTTTCTTATGGATGGAATATATCCGCTATTCACTCAATACAAGCCGGTTTTACTTTATGTTCCGCTCGAACGTATTGGCTAGCAAAATTTATAATAAATTGAAGTGGAAGCTCTCTTCATGGATAATGTCAGCTGATCACCATTTATGTTCTGCTGTGTTTTACTTGATCTTTTTTTAGAAAACAGTAGTAATAACAGAGCCTGCTTTTTGGCCGATTGAACTGATTGGCCCAATTGGGCCCCGCATGCAAGGTGCCCCGCACGTTAGTAATTTAAAAATATATATATAGAGAGAGAGAGAACGTAACTTTAAATCGATAGTAGAAATGACAAGTTCGATATTGTATAAAACATGTTTAAAAGATTATTTCCATATGCAGTGTTCACAGGAGGCCCCTCGCGTAAATCCAGGGATCTCGCCAAAATAATCCAAAATCAGCCCCGCGTTTGCTAAGGCCACTGCTTCGTAATGACATAGTTCTCTTTCATAACTCAACGTTGAATACACATAATCAAAATGACAAACGAAAAGTAGGTTCATGGATTCCAACCTGGTACACCTGAGTGATATGTGGAGATGTTTATCATGAAACTGAGAATATTACGAAAATACTCTTCAATATTCTTGGTCATAATGTTTTCAGCGTCTATCGATTACTTTAGGACAAAACATAATTTAATTTGATTGGTTTTTCGGTTGGTTGGCTGGTTGGTTAGTATGTGCACGTGTATAACACCAATTAATGTTGCTCTACATAACGGCCAGTATTTGTGGGGAAAAAAGAACCCGGGAAGAACAACTGACCCACATGAAGCTCCTGGCAAGCTTTCTTGCATGCCTACGTAGGTAGAATCGAGACTCGAACACATGCGGATGGAGGGTAGGATATACATAATCTCTTATATATATATATATATATATATATATATATATATATATATATATATATATATATATATATGTGTGTGTGTGTGTGTGTGTGTGTGTGTGTGTGTGTGTGTGCGTGTGTGTGTGCGTGCGTGTGTGTGTTATCTTGCATGAATATTACCTTCTATGACTTCAGATACTTTCTATTCCCGGTGTAATGCTTGATCGAAAATCATGAAGCAGAACACGTGCACATAGCGGTCATTAATTTGTATCTGGAAGTCACGTGGTATTAGATTATTTTTATTTCCAGACATCACAAGCTGCTAAGGAAGAATGCTAGGAGTTACTTTACAATTCCTGTATATTTTATATGCTTTCTATTCAGCTAAAATTAATATTATTTGTAAGCACATTACATTTTTTGCGTTCATTTATTTGATCAGTGAACGGCATAATTCATGTCTAATGCAACATACATTAATTTAAGCGTGTTCTTCTTGTCCTTGTGTACCTTTAAGCAACAACATAATTCCGTTTTCGATAACAAAATATGCTACTTAACAATTGAAAGGGTGTATTACCACTCATATTTATTTCAATGGAACTTGTTGGGAATAAAGGACACGATCATCAAAAAATAATCAGATACTTTATATTAACTGCCATAATTTGACCATAGTCTGAAACATAAAAAATGAGTGGTTTTATAGAATACAACCTTCTATCACATTCAAATATCACTTCCATGCTAAGCACTACATATATGTAATGCTCATGTATTAATTTCAAGCGATGACCTTTTGAATACATTTTCTAATTTCAAAAAGTGTTGCCCTGTATAAATTGTTTTCTGCCTGTTTTGTTTCAACAAAACAAAACAAAATGTGGCAAAATATTCCTTAAAGGACCAACAATTAATAATTGTGAAAAGAAAGCTTACTGTTCACAGTGATGTATATTATTCTATTGCGAAGTATATACAAATTTGTTCATTTTAATTAAACTTATATTGAGTTGAAAGAAACATCGAAAATCGTAATCTTCCTGTAATCTTGTAGTTTCGGGATAAACACAAATTAGAACTTGAATATTCTAGTGTTGCTCCAGCGATTCAAAGTATCTTGAGATGTGACCTCTTTGTACATCAAATATTTCATAACGTTTTGGAATAACAACGCTGTTAATGTTTGTATGGTACAGCCTCCATAATATAATTCCAAGCACGGATTGCTCAAACCTATGACAGGTACCAAGTTCGTTGGATTCTTTACATTGGATTCGGGCTAGTGACCCTTGGAAGTACATGCAACCTAATGTTAGTGCACATGATAGCCAAGGACGCATGATTGTCTGAACAGTAAAACGAGTGCGATATATAAGGAACAGCCCTGTCTCCATTTCATTTTTGTCGGCAAATAAGCAGGGATGTTCTCCTAAAAAGTTGAAAGTAACAGGATCCGTTCTATACCCGATTCCCAAACTTCCTTCCCCAATCTTTATTCCGTATTTGATGCCCATTTCGAACAAACTGTCAAGCTCCCCATTTCGGAAACGAATGGATGCGTCCATCCATATGATGAAACCAAATTCATTTAGTAGAATCTGCAATGTAAACCATGTAATTATATTATTATCATCATCATATGGTGGGCGTAATGACGGAGGGTAAGCAATATGTTTTAGTTGCATCAAATATACAATTATCGGCTTTCAGAATTATTTTAGATATATTTCAGGACTATACCGATTCATTAGAATGAACGGTAAAAACTAAACATGTACAATTCGTGTAAGATCTTTGCAAATATACTGCATCATTGATATGGTGATAGAATCAGAGTTTGTGTCTCAATACATCTTGCAAAAACAAAGATTAAAAGAGATATATTACCTGTGCAATCAACGGCTTCCATGTATATCCTGATATGTCCTTCACATGCCTTGGATACTTCTCGAAAGGGAATGATCTGTATTCACAGCGGCAATGTATTTTTACCTGAACAATATATCAAAATATATTTTGTAACTAACAACAGCTTTCGTAATTAAATATGCATTCATCCATTCAACATAGTATTTATTCCTAATTATTCAACGTAAAGCTGTGATCAGTAGCATAAATTAAAAATGTAATATATCACTTAAACGGCATAGTTTGGAAGTTTAGATTTTTTTAGTCACTTACAATGGAGATAGTTCGTTTTAAATTTAAAATGCTTATGCCCGTGATTGTTTGAATTCAAGCAATAAAGTTTCAGATCATCTTCCATAAAGAAAGCTGCCTGACGTGGTAGGAACATCAAAGGTTTTACTATTCTTAGCAAGGTTTATGTACATACTTACGATACCTATTGGTGTTTTGCGCTGGGTCTCAAGATGTGCTCTGAAAGAGTTATCAACCAACAACTAGCCCCTGTAGCAAATGAGATGTACGTTTTCGTTACCTTTTTGATGCAACGTCTGTTAGATAGTAAGTTTAATTCTTCATAGCATGCGGCCTTTTTCTGCGCAAAGCCCATGTATGAGTCAACGTTCAGGAGGTGACTGTGTAAACATCTAATTAATGTGCTGTCCCCAGAAATGATGTCGACTCTAGAGCAGTTAAATGTTAAAAGTATTTAAATATTGATGTATATTAACTAATATTGTCATTTATGTTCATATTGTATAGTGTGATAAAATATTTTGAATCTGTAAGCATACATTGCTTTTATTATAACCGATCAAATTATATTTCAAAGATGAATCGTTGATCAGTCCTTTTTTAGAACTGCATATTGAATGGTTAACCAAAACAGACAACATCAACACTAGGCACTAGCAGACGTAGATTACATGTACACTTATGGTTTTTTATTCTAGTTTCTACTCTTCGCCTCTATCATCATATCATGCCACATCTTCGCAGACGTAAATATTACAATGCCAACAAACGACTTCTAATAGATATAACATAGATTACTTACCATATGTTGTTCTGTAAGGTTGAATCCAATGTCATAGATGATAAATTTGTGATTTTTGTACTTTGGAAATACCACTTCATGGAGATTCTGAATAAGACCTTGCATTTCCTGGAAATGGTTTGATGATGCTGCCGTCACAAATACAGGAATCTTGGGATTTTCATTCTCAAGATATTCTCTATCAATATCAAGACCCAGTTCTTTAAGATAGCTTAATGATGTTCCAAGAGGGTAATTGTGCACAAACTTAACATTTTCCGTGAACGTTTCTTTAAACTTTGTATTATTGAAACAAAACAAGGAGCTTTTTATGCCAAACTCACTATATCTGTTAGAAACTCTATGGTGTACCATCACTCTATAACCGTTCTTTTGTGGAAGTGATGAATTGAATGTGTCCTCGTTTGACGCATTTAAATTCCACTCGGAATGTTTTGTTGAAATCTGCATTAAGGTCGTATGAGATTGCATGGCTTTATGAAGGAAGATGACTTGATCTGTTGAAAGAAAAATGTCCAAAAATATTTGTCTTAGAATGTTTAGACATGCTAAAACCTTTTTGGAAAATAATACTTAAATAAGCATTATGTATGTTGAGAAAATCAAACAATTAATATATATATACACATACAAGCGCACTAATTCAAACGCTACATTTGTTTCTAATGTTGGATATATGTCCATAATTAACATTTCTAAAACTGATGTTAATTTGCAAAATGGCTCATTTTTCTTGAGAATTATCACAGGGCTCATCGAGAGTTTAATGCGACATTATTTCCGAAAAAAGCAGCATTCTTGTCATAAAATGTAAGAATTTCCACATTAAAAACTAAAGCGGAAGTTTTATATCGATTATCTTTTATCATAACACATGTTGCATTCATTTTTGTATGACTTCATCACATGATAAATGTAAACTTGAATTGTGTTCATGGAATACGAAACAAAACGAGCATAACTATACAAGTCATGATATATTTTAAATATATACTTACACAATAGTAAAACTATTGCGGTACAAACAATCACCATGGTCAAAAGCTTCAGGCATTTTCTTACTATCATTTTGTTTCCTGACATCTGTGAAAAGTTAACACTGATATAGTAAAACATGTTAGAGCACTTTGGTGCAAGTACGGAAACGACGCCAGGAGCATACTAAATCACTCGCTTGACAAACGGAAAATAACACCCACTTTATGTGAAGAAATGCGAAGAATATACATTATAAGTATAAGTGGCACATACCCCTCAAGTTAGCACTTATACATGGATAATTGCGTAGACCATTAATTATTCAAATATGGACACATTTATAACATAAATTTGTTTGGATCATATGTAAAAACAAATTGACTTGCATGAATTATACAAGGTTTCTCACGCACGAAGGTAGACACTTTCTCACAACAAATTATAAAGTACTCTCATTTGTTTTTGAAACAAATACGAATTCTCCAAATTTTCTTTCTCAATGGTTGTTAAAAAACACCCAGTCTACAAGCACAACGGTTTCATACAAAGATTTCTAAAGTATTCACATTTGGTTTTTGATTAAAAGTATGAAATCCCCAAAAGTGTTCAGCCCAGGTTACAACCGAAAAGCAAAGTCAACATACTACAAAAGTTATTCTAAGTTTTCTAAATCATAGCGAAAATGCCACTATAAAGCATAGTATGTGATCACTGAATGACCAAAGAAAATTATGTTAATTTGAATTATCTATTTTAACATAGCCAGTAGTATTTTAAAATTCATAATTACCTATGCCTATGAAAATAAAGATCAAACAAAAACAAAAATAAATATATATAGATATATCATGATTTAAACTGTGTAATCATACAGGTAGTCATAAGTACAGAGCTATAAATGCTTTCTCAAAGTATGATTTTAATGTGTACATATCGGATGTTACAATCAGGAGTAATTCCCTTTGCCAAGCCATAACGAGATGTTTGAAAATGCAGTATCATAATTAGATAATGCTCATACGCTTTATTACAAGCTCGAATGTTCATCATCAAGAACTATTCATTTAGTACAAGTTTAAAAGCAAAAGAAATCTGCGTAGACAAATTTGTACCAAAGTGTATAAACATGTCTTCGAAGCAAACACAAATGAATAAAACACCCGATACACATATATGTGCCCTTGACTGTACTCATCCATTTAAAACTGAAACAAACACAAGCCTACATTATAGCAAACGTATGTCAATTTCAAACTACGAACTTGGCATCCGAGTAACAGAGTTTCGAACGAAGTTTATATCATTCAATAACGTGTCACTCCAGACATAAAACTCTTTCACAATCTGTGAAGCAAGTCAATATCATTCAGAATGTTCGAAATTATTAATAGCACATCTCTATCTTAGAAAGAAGTTTGAAACATGAACAGGTATATAAATAATTATACCTCATGTATTGTCCTAATGCAAAAACCGTTTAATCCAATGATAACTAAGTAGCTTACAAATAGGCCCGTATCCCTGGTAGCAATGAGGTGCCTTTCTGTTGTTGTTGTTGTTGTTGTAGGGTTTAACGCCATTTTTCAGCACACGATAGGCTATACATGGCGGCCGGTATTATTGGTGGAGGAAGAACCCGGAAAACCCGCGGAAAGAACCACCGACCCACGAGAAGCTACTGGCGAGCTTTCTCACATACCCACATTAGCCGAATCCGAGACTCGAACCCACGCAGACAGAGGTGAGATGGCAGTGATCCGTAACGGAGAGCGCTTTAGACCACTCGGCCACTCGGGGCCCTTGCCTTTCTGTACGCGAAAGGCTTATGTAAATCAATAAATTTATTCGAGATCCAGATACATGTAATGTTTTGTATCTATGGATTTTTAGTTTTAATTCAGCATCATTAGTTCCTAGATGACACAATAACATGTGACGAGCTATCACTACAAGCCCGATTATTGTGTAAATATAGTATGAACGTGAAAACATTGACCCCATGAAAGCCTATTTTCTTGTGTGCTGAATATATTGTATACATCAAGAGAAACAATTAATACCCATTTTCATTAGTTGCAAACCTGGATGATAACGGCACCTCGATCACTTATTACTTAGTCCCGCAGCAGCACCATTTTTAGCAGACCCTGATAGTTTTGGTGTATTACTTTGGGATTGCTAGCGTTAAAGGACGGCATTGGTCATATCGGTATAATATGGCATTCGATGATAGTTGGGGGTGCAGGCGTTTATAGACCACGATAAATGACGGATGTGGTCATAGCTAAGTGGGCAACAAGTCGATGTTATTTCATCAATAATCATGTCCAGACGAAGGATATACACCTTAAACTTGTACATGGATGCCCAGCCGAGAGCGATCACCATGCAGACGACAAAGCTTTGCTATTTACTGCGCTGAACACGACCAACGATTTTGGAGACCAGATGCTTCTCTAGTCACGTTCGAAGTTATGAGTACATGCCATTGCCTTTCACTGCATATGCAACAAATGCGGATGGGGTATTGAAAATCAATCCGACATGATGTCAAGAAAATATGCAAGGCAGATTTGGAATGGCCTTAATGAGATACGTAGCAGAGTTCACCCCACCTCAATGGTACCGAATACAAAAAATCACCTTTTTAAATAGCGCCCGAGCCAAATAATTCATCCGACATATGTCAATGCTGATTATATTGTTACACTCAGAGAAAGATTAAACACTATATAATGCATTTCATAGCACATCAGTATTGTCAGCGATTGTTGAACCCGACTGCAACGACTAGCCACACATTTCCATTTATAGATCGTAGGTATAACAAACAACACCACATCCTTGGCTAAACGATGAACATGATTAGCAGAGAGAGGATGAGCAGTCTGCTAAGTAATAGGCTGCTCAGCAAGAGAAAATACGATGATATGCTGGAAACAGCATTGTTTACTAGAGTAAGGGAACCAACACCTGACTATTAGGCTGGGCGAACCCCGCCCTTACCCAAGACCCCCCCCCCACCTATGCCAGCTCTCAGACAACCATACACAAGGCATCAATGCGAGACGATCAAGCCTAGCCATCCTTATCTGTCAGACAATGGGTCAGACCGAAAGCAACCAGGTTAGATAAGATTGACGAGATTAGAAAAGTCTATTAACAAAGGCTCAGGATGTCGCCTAATTAAGTATTAGTCGACAATGTATTTTTATGCGTTGTACCGTCCGTTCGAAGGGAACTGGGGCATCCACACATTCAAGTAGATTTCTCAAAAGCAGTGATAATGCAGAAAACCGTAATGCCCGATGATTTGAATGGGTTGTACTATCTGCGCTATATCTCTTAAAAGAATCCGTTCAACGCGTCAACAGATAAAATAGAATACGAATAACCTTACTCTTTGGTAATCAAAAGTTTCCAGTGAAGGTATATTTAAAATGTCACTGGATTTGAATATTGACGAAAATCAGCAAAAGACCACTTTGCATAAAGATTGAAAGCACGTTTGATGCCGAAGTGTACAAACCTATAAATGCCAGACTTTCTCAAGTTCCACATAAATAGTGCCTGTCGATACACATAAATAAGTTCGCAATGAACAGCACTAGTACGAATTGATAAGCTATACTTTCTGGATCTCTTCTATTATATATCTGTATCATACGTTATTCATTCCGAAGGCTGTTAACTTGTCTCTGAAACGGGAAGAAGCTAATCAAACATGCAGGTACACATATTCAACTGCCAGCAAAACACTATCTAGCTTTCCGTTTATTTGATAAACCAAGACCTCGAATATATACAGAGGACAAAATTCAGCAGCCACGCTTATCAGCCTAGAGATAAGAGGTAGTACGTAAGGTGTTATCAAACAATCACCCTCTAGCTATGACGCTAGCCAATACTAAGACATTTATACAGGCTAGGGTCACATCGACCAAAAGCATATGGGTAAGGACTAAACACTGGATGCTAAACAACAGGTGAAACAAACATTGCGTGTAACAGTATTTCACAACCTGCAAACTACTACCAACATGAGTTATATACAATCCTGGAATAGCCTCAACTGCACAAATCAAAGTGTATGACGTCAATCCAGCAGAGTTGCAGTTTCTACGAATATATTATTTCATACATAGTAACGTTAGGGCATAAACCTGTAGAGGATGTCTTCCCCATAGCCGAATACGACGACACCCTTTTGACATCAGAGAGTGTATATTCCTTCGCGGGTACAGACGGCGGAGGGACGATTTCATGAGACTCAAGTTGGCATTCGTCCTCATCGAGGCCTCCTACAACATACTCTTGTATACGGTAATATCCTCCGAGGACAACCATCATGCCTGGAGCGTATGGGACACCTACGGCTATACGAATATCTGTGACCATCACTACCATTACAGAACACATGCTTCTTCCGGCTGATACCTTTGAAGCCTTCCGATTCATGTATCTGGAAATATATCGATAAATCCTTAGCACTATTTTAGTTCCCATTAAATGAGCTTGTACGCCCGTCTAGAAACAACCGTCGTAGAGCTTAAGCTGCCGACCGAAATTGACATGCACCTGTTTGTCGAGAGAGGTACCAAGGAGGACACTTCACATAATACAATCCCAAGTGTACAGACTACTACCACTACACTTACCAGCTGGATCTTCTATTACTCTGACATTAACCTCTATGAAAGTGCAACGATGTAGAGAGTGCCCAATGGAGTTTTTCAATGGGTCCATCCCAAAGAGGGTAAAATTCTTTTAAATAGTATGTCCACATACACTCGTGGGGGATGCCTTCTCGATGTAGACCGGGCTATCTGGAAGTGTTGCAGGATACACTAGCCGCAGAGTCGGTGGCATTTGAGTGACTCTCCAACTACAAAAAAGACTTCGCTAACCAGACGCAAGATTCTTATAAAGCCTATACAATATCGATACATTGGTAATTATTGTCTATGCCGCCTTGTAGCATCTTAATACATACACAATTATACGCGCCGTCCAAAATTTCACCTCAAAATAAACAATACGTTGGCTTCCTGCACCGTTTTGGAGAAGCTAAAACTCGGCCGGACCAAAGACTGGTCTCTGATGCTGCATTATGTTGGTCCCGCTTTTATAACTTTGTTCCACCGTTGCTGGTTTATTTTTCATGCAAGCATCCGCATCGATAGCTTGTGCTTTATACTGTCGGACAAGGCCAGCCAAATGGTGAATCTCTGAGGCGATTGTTGTATATTACCACGGCAATACGGTCGATAGGTTCCGTGATCTTAAGACTAGTTTTGATTATTGCACATCTAATTACAAAGTTTAATGTCCAGATCCATGGTACTTGCGTACTAAACATTGATATTACATGAAAAAACAAATATCAGTTATGTGAACTGGAATTTGGTGTTTTGGTGTGATCGAAATTTATAGCAACCGATAGTTTATTATATCTAATCATCTGAAACACTCAATTTTCTAATGCGTTTTTTTAAACTAATACGTCATTTAAAACATGTTTTTCTTGCTATAACACATATTCCAAGATTTTGTTATTCGCGTTTGAGATCAAAAATGAATGATGTTTAGAACATTAGTGTAAAATATAGTTTTAAAATAATTTATATCACTTTAAATAGGCTTTAGTACTTGTATAAAAAATTGCTCATGATCATTGAAGCCAAATTACGGAATAGCTTAAGATTATATACATTACTGGAATAAGTCACATCATAGTGTATTCGGAGCGACCACCCCTATCTAGCATGAACATCTGAAAAGAAATAGCAATACTTACTAGCACACCTTTGATAAATTCATTGGGTAAAAGTTACAATCAACAGAAATACAAGTTTTTAAAGTGTATCAATAAAATGAATCAAATTCATTGTATTCTTTAAACAGTACCAGTCTTAGCAGCGATCGTCTGAAAGAATGGTATTTGTCTGATAAATGTTCATTTCATGCAATGGATTTGACTCTTATTAAATCTTATATTTATATTAATATATTTTGAGATATTGCACGCTGTTCCCACATCAGTCGAAAGGGTCGCATATTAATATTATGTGAGCCCTCGCAGTTTAGAATGTCAATTTATTGTATAAGTGTATTGGTTTTCTTGGTTAAATGAAGGTCCAGAATTTACCCATCTTGCAAAGCTATAAATTACGAAACTAATACTGCACAACACAATCTCAGAATTAGTTTTGCTTGAACATAGACATGCTAAGTGAATGCTATTATTGTTTAAATAATGCCCATGAGGTACCAAAGATGTAGTTGTCATAAAGTATCAAAGGCAAATACATTTCTTCAACTAAAAAAATGGAAAGTGATGCATTTTGTGTACCCAGTCCTCAAGGAGGATACTAATATTAACAAAACTAAAAGATATTGGATATTGAAGATTCGCTAAAGTAACATTAAAATATCCTACAACCTGAAAGTTCTTAGTACTTATTTACATACGTATCTATAATATAGCAACATAACGAACACTGAACAGGGTTTGCAATAAAAGCAATATTTAGTGTTCAAACTGGATGTAGATGTTCCAAAAAAAGGGCTGTTATATTGCGTTTTTCTCCGCAGTATGAGCAAGATGACACTTCTTTACAAATATAAAATTTGATTCTAACAATCTAACATTTTGCGTTTAAGTTCGGAACGCTGAGGCTATGATGCTCATAAAACGTTGAGGGTAAGAAAAATATACTTATTAGATCGGTTTATAATGCGTTCTGTGATTCCTGTAGAATCGAATAGTGGTGTGACAATTGACAATGTTTTCGTACAACCGTACATTCAGCAAGCGCTGTCCCTGGAGTAATCCTGCTTTCCAATTTAGGGAATACGTTATTATTTGTATGCCATAGCATATGAGTTGACTACCTGGTAATTTCTGACAATGATTACTCTTAACCATATAATGGAGATATTTATCGAATGATGTACAATTCATAACAGTCCTAATCAACCATGCCATCATGATAGTGGTGTTTAGCACTAGAGTATCATGGGGCAGACATGCAGCATCTTGTCCCAACAGGTCCTATTATCCAGGCCGACCAGTCCTAACACTAGCCACTTAATGTTTAACGCCAGCCTCTAAGACAATTTGTATAAGTTTTTGGCATGACTCTGCCGGTGTTCTAACCTGCGACCTCCATCACCCGAGGCGGATGCTCTAACCACTTAGGTCACTGGAGCTGTCTAAAATATCTTAAACCAAACTGTTATACTTTCGGAATTAATACAATTCAACTTTTCGAACTAACATTTGCATCTTGGAAAGCCTACTTCATCATTTACAGACACTAAGTGTTAAATGACCACTGCTAAAAATGACATTTTTATTAAAATATTGTTTAATTTTTTTGCTGAAAACTACTGAATGTTTCCATGTCGTATCGGTCATGTAAGGTTGAGCTATTCATCATCAATGCACATAGCTATTTATATAAAATTCGACCCCTCTATAAAAATAGTTTGCCAAACTTAATATAAAATTGACACCTACTACATAAATTGATAATTAAATCTATATTATTTCTTAAAAACGTCATGGAGCTTTGCAAATTCACATGTAAATACATGGATTCCCCAAAAGGTGAATTAGATTATCTTTGTTTATTCTACGGATATCGCAAATCAATATGATTCTGCATCGATATAAAGATTCTGGATGCTAAAATACACTATGGAAAATTAATTTCGCAAAATTGTTTGTTCGTCATTTATGGTACGTTTAAACGGATACTCGTGTAACGACTACCTGTTCAAATTATTGTACTGCATGTAATACAATTGTCGATCATTATAGTATTGTCTTATAGAGAAGAGTGCATGACTGGTTATCTTTCATTAACTTTGTTTATTAAATAGTCTAGTCCACCTAAAATAAACAATCTTTACCAATATAAGAAGTATTTATGTGATATCTAAAACTAATTATGCATTTATTGAAAGATATTTCATTAAAATGTATTAATATATTTTCGGTGAAGATATATATGGATTCCCTATGAATCTAGTTATTTTTCTATCCACTCTCCGTATGCTAACAATAGTCTTATCTTTATAACTGTGTCGTTGTTTCATATTTGTTTCATTTACTCTCTTGGTTTACATTCATTGTAACTGAAAATGCACCAAGCTTAGTGTAGCTGTTTGTACAAAAAATTAATATTCAATTAATGTATTCAATACGGCAAGAAATCTCTCTTGAGCAGAAGATGGTCGCATATCTTTTAATAAATTTTAAATGCAGATAGTTTTCAAATTTATCAATTCCTTTTATTCAACATTCTACACGCATAGTTCGATTTCAGGGCTTGAATATATATACATATGCCTAACATTTGAAAGGCGCTGTCCTCATAGTTATTTATGATACTTGTCTAGACAGGCGATCCGTTTTTTGCCACAATGCTAGGTCTATTAATGTATGAATTTACTTATTTCATCATCTCACCTGTGGAATTAATTGAATAATCACTGGTAATATAAATTTAATCATGGAGATATTTTCACTATTGTTATTCTGCTAAACAGTCATAACCTTCTCCATTTCCAAGAATGCATATAGTTATATTAGCAATGGATTTATATTTGTGTGGAAAGTTATAATTAAAGTGTTGCAGCACTGCAAACTCCAGTTGAAATGTCACGAGCAAATTGCTAAAATGTGTCTTCCTCCGTACAGAGCCCTTCCTTAATATGATATATTTTGTGTAATTTAATATATGTCTGGAAATAATTCTGAACTTATCAAAAATAATTACTGCTGTATTAAATGTTAATTCTAAACCAACATGTATCGTCCTCATACAATGTTATAAAGTTTATAACCTGTAAGTTGATATAATGCTATAAAGAAATAAGAAGATTGTGGGCAACATTGTCTTATCCCATTTTCAGAAGGAAACAATTCCAATAAGAACACTATTTAATACACAATGTTTACCATTTCGTTCGAAAAGACAAATCTAGTTGAGCTAATAGGTCCATGATTGAAATACAAAATCAAGACATTTGTGTTAGAAAAAATGTTAAAAACTAAAAACAGCCAAAAGGAGCAGATCTTAATCTGTATAATCCACATGTTCAATAATATTGGAAATCAGCTGAATAGTTTGACCTATTTATTTTGCAGCCTTCTGGTGTTCATGCATAACCCTTGTGATCATGACTTTTTGTTGTGTTTCCAATGTGACGATTGTTATAATGAGGATATTTCATTGTCATTCATGTAGTTCAGGGAACATATGTCTCATTTATATACGAAAGGAACATGTAGAGATGGGTTCTGTCTGCAATAATGAGGTCTGCTTTACTTGCAACGTGGGTTTTCATAGTTCACGTTTACATTATTATGATCAGAAATATTTTTTTTTTTTAAATTACGCGTATAGACAAATAGTCAATACCCAGTAATATTAACACAATTTGAAGAGTTAATAAACAATCTGGGCGAATTTTGTAACAAAACAAATTTGCTGCATAAGGAGGATTTCAGGAATATAATGTAAATTTACAACTCTCAAATCAATACAAAAAACAATAATCGTCTTTCTCTGTGCATCCAGTTGGCTCACTTTAGTCTAATTTACCTTTCAGCAGGATGGACTGGTCCATTCTGGGCCTTTTGTTTAGTTACTGTGCTCAGTTTCGCCAATGTTCATTGTTCTTACATATATTTTGTCTCGTTGTACTTCTAACGTAGCACTGTTTGTAACTCTATCGTACCCTTTTTTCTGGATTCATTGCTTATTCTAGTATTAACTGAATCATTACACAAATAACTGAATTGGTCACTGAAGGAACACAAATAGGCAAAGCGTATTGCTTGCAAATATACATAATGTATCTGCTAAAAGTAAAGACTACCGGAAGTAAAATATTTCATCATTTGCATATAGATCAAGATAAATAAATTTAGATATAGTGTCTAATAAAAGTAGAACGAAAGAAAATATAAATAACGAATTTTAGAGGAATACTAATTTTAAGGTGAACATGAAAGTTTTAGTTATCTAAGGACAAAATAAAGTGGTACATATGTTGTTATCAATCTTTCTATCTGCTTATGCATTTGCCATTTAAGAGAAGTGATTAAACATTACAGGATATATCATGTGCCCGATATGAATTATTCGTTTATATACTGGAGTAAATCTTAATACTAAATTAGAGCAGCTTTCCATATATAGAAGAATTACATTAAATAAAAAAGAAACATATAACCGTTTTTATTGAGTTTGTTTCGTGTAGCTATGAATATATTAGTATTTTAGTTCATACATCAATAGGAATCCAGTTCAGAGGGAAGAAAATCTGTATAGTTGTATCTAGCCTCTCCTTTCTAGCCAATACGCCCAGGATGCGGGTAATACAAAGAAAAACCTCCTGCAAGAAACCCTGCCCACCATCCGAATGAGCCAAAAGTATGAGTTACGTGATCACAGTACGCCAATACCGCGAGATCCACTTCTGGTGTGCCTCCTTCTTCAAGAAAATAAATACTATCGTTTGTTGTTACACTCAGAACTGTCATAGACCATTCAAATCTTCAGAAGCAACGACGAAAATGGTGTTTTGAATTTTGGCTTTCATAAAATCCATCGCTTTATAGATGTAAACTTCTGATGATATTACTATCCCATATATATTATTTGTCTCATCAAAAATATCACCAATACGTATGTGAATCCCTATTAAAGTGCGAGATTTTTTCAGAAACCGTACCATTATATTTTTACAACGTGGCTAAAATGGAATTTTCGTCTTATAACATCCTCAATATATTAAAAGTATTTCCAAGACTGATCCCACTTTGAAACCTTTTCCCTTTGGAAGAGTCATTAAATCTTTGTCAAATCTGCAGCAACCGATGCGTTCCTCTATACATTCGAATGTGTTGCAGACGTCACGGTTGTCTAGAACAGTCACGTTCTTTAGAGAAGATACTTTGTATAAACGTTCCTCTTTACCAGCGATGAGACTTAGGCTGTTAAGAGCAGCTATACCCATTAGAGATGCATATTGAAACATACGATTACCAAGTCGTCCATATCACGTGTAACAAAGAAAATTGCCAGGAGGATTTACAATGTTCTTAGACACTTCTAAGCCGCTGATGTCGAAAATGTAGGCCGATTTCACAATGTAGTTAATGCAAAGAACGACCATAAGAGTTCCCTTCTGAAGCATCAAATCTAAATTAAATAAGACATACAATATGTAATTAAAGTGTGCAAAATAATTATACATGTCCATTAAGTCAGCTTAAGATGTTTTGAGAGCATAATTATTTGCATTATTAAGCAATCATTTAAGAGACTGCTTCTCTGAAAATTTCGAAGCAATAATGTATGTTGAATGTAACGTATAATTGCAGCAAGCAGCTCAGATATTAAGGCACACACTTGTTAAAATTGTGTTTGTAAATAGCAACACCCGCCTAAACGGTATTCATACTTTGCTCAATCCAGACACCCAATTTATAATTTCATTATGTTTGGAACAAGTAAATTAGTTTGTTTTTAATAAAAACATTTATATTAATTTCAACAAATTTGCAACTATGTTAATTGATGGCATTTTTTTCCAATTATATTCTAACCTAAGTTTGTTTTAATTGTTAGTTGTTTCCTTTTGTCAACAGACAAAATCAGTGAAAAGGTGATACATTTCACTGTGCAGTCCCGATAAAAGGAAACAATGAGTTTTATAGATGAATTGATGTGCGAAAAGGCATTTAATAATAGTACACCTCCTCACATTTCTTAACAACCAATTCCAGGAAAATAACAACACCAGTCGGGAAAAAGTTTGAGATCATGCACAAATTATGCCCAAGTAAGCTATGATTAGCGTTGTATTATCTTATCACACACACACACACACACACACACACACACACACACACACACATATATATATATATATATATATATATATATATATATATATATATATATATTTCGATATGTTGAACACATTATGTAACAACATAATATGAACTTACAATTTACTAATTTACGTCTGCATAAATTCATTCTTGTAGGTGCTGCTATCCGTTTCCATAACACTGCTAAGTTAATAGACTTAACTATAACATTCATTCTGGAACAAAACAAAACGAAAACAACCTTTAAGAAGTTTCCTCAATACTTCATGAGAGTACTTATTAATATATGTCTAGACACAATTAGAAACTATGCTATATTTTTGCATGTTTGTTTGGTAGTACATACACAAAAGTAAAATACACACTCATGGCTTCTGATATTGATATAGATGACATTTAAATTAAAGATGTACGCAAGTGGTTTTGGCATGAGCTAAAGATTATTATGGGAATGTATATCCTTATCTGTGCAAATCTTTCCATATAATATAAATGCCTAAACTAAATATAGCTTTGATATTGATCAGGCAATTTTTTATAATGTTTCTCAGATGAAAAACTAGAAAACTTTGGTTGACTCATATAATCAATTGTGCCAATCATAAAATTTGAAAGTACTCCTCTAGAGTGACAATGAAATTATTCATGTATATACGTATTCATTTTCCACATTTTGGAAGACTTAGATCACCCCTTCTAAGTTTTCAATAATTTTCCGAAATTCCAGCTTTACCTTCTAAATACACCTTGAATTACAAACATATTGAACTATGTTCTTTCATGTTAAACATTGATCTGAAACACGTTTTTTCTTTATCCTCGTATTAAAACAACTTTAGAGTTAGCGAATGCATTTTTCGTCGTAGGCTATGAAACAGCTCTTCCTTCACTTTTTAAGACACTATCTTATATAGCGTCTGAGTGTTCCTCGAACCAAAACCGGTAACCATAGCGTTGGAAATATTATATGGTGCCTTGATTTAATGTAGGTCTGCATTGATCAGTGCAGTGTTGTGTGACTGAAATTCACATGTATGTTTTCAAGTTACGCCATTGACATCATATTTGTCGGGTCTTAAATGTTCGAGACAAGGTAATGAATGACGTGTACACGTTATAAATTAGACATAATATACATTTAAAACACATAGGGAACTGAAGATGTCCACAAAGGATAAGTTAAGCCATCCCGCAGGAAAGACACAATCACCTAAAAAGAAAGTTTTGTTTCATTAATGTAATTGCTTATCTTATTTGCCTGTCGCTTTCGCACACATGAAGTGATTCAACATCAACATTACCTGGACCACAACATAAGGTATACACAAGGTCAGGGATTCCAAATGAATGACAATACATGGTGTTCATTATAAATATTTTTATCCATCCATGTTTGCGGAATGTATTTCTAAATGTTGCAATGGTATTCGGCAGAGAACGGTTTAACCGGTTGCGTGCCATAGAGGTTAATATTGGGAAGGGTACTTGGTCTCAGTAACATCTCTCGGTCTTTGCATAATATTGATCTAACTGTATAATAATAGGTTTAGAAAGATGTATAGAGACCAAACAATATAAACGAAACAAATGTTGTAAGTATAATACAACTAGTTTCGTAATAATAGAATATCACCATCAAATTATCAAGATGGCGCTTGTCGTCCTTATTGACGTTGCTGAGAGAATCGTGAATGCAACATACATGGAAAGTTAGAATGCATATTATGAAACCTTTATATTAGTATAACTTTATATCCTAACACATTTATATCGTACTGCAATGCAAGATTGATATAAAGTGCATGTTAGTATGCAAACATATTTACAACTGGTAATATACATTCTACGACGGCTTGAGCAGTTATTTTAAGATGGAAACCAAACAAAATTAATGTTGCATAAACGACTTCAATTCGTTTTAAACAAAGAATTCCAACGATACACATATTCATCAAACCATTTTTAAAGACATACATAATTTTAAATCACGACACTGCGTTGCGAAGTTGCACCTCAGATACATATGTAAAAAACGAACTGTATATGGACACTAAAGATAGTATCTCATATGAGACCACTCAGCTCATTAAGCTATATCGGTATATAGTTCCAAAACAGCACGTTATTCCATGTAGCATACGAACTTTCAAGTTCCGCAACGTATTTATCTATTTGATAGTAATTGTGGATATTTCGAACTTACTATCTATTTCATATCCTCTTTTTTGCACAGAAGGTTATTTCATCGTTTGTGGTTTCTTCTCTAGGACCTCAAGTTTAGCTATGTTGCAGGAGAAACATGATACATTGCAATCAAACTGCACCATACCTCTAATACAATTAACATCTTTTCGCGTTACATAGTCTAATAATTTGACAATGCAATGTTATGTTGACTGATTCATTATGCTATTTTGGCATCTCAATAAATCGGAAATCAGAATGTACAATTCCAGCATATATACCTAGAAGGTGATAATTATTAGTTTAAGACTTAATTTAAATGTCTTTTGTTTTGTTGCATTATTGCGATTGAGATAAAACTTATTCTTCCCATTAAACCAAACTTACATAGAATTATTTGATTTAATCTTTACATTTTTAGGAGGCTTTGTTTTAATGATATTTGTTCCATAGTCTCTAGTATAAACAGTGCTCAATTAAATATTTACACAGATTATTTTGTATTAGATAATAGTGTCATATTCATACAAAATATATAACCTAATCTATATTTTGTATAGCTATATATTACAAGAAAATGAGGTTATTTCGAAGGCGTCATTCGTAAACTCATAATTACCCAGTTAAAGAAGAGTCATTTCTAACTTGTGAATATTACTGTTAAACTATCGTTTTTTAAAGTTGCACCAATGGCGACTTTGTCACTGGTCATAGTTACTCAAGAGTATCAAACGGAGCGGAAAGAGGTCCGCCTGTCATAAGATCAGGCAAATGCTTAGGATAATTTACAAACATTATTTAATATTTAGTGCAAAAATCATAACAATGAATTGTTATGTTGCTGAAGCAATATAGAAAGTTTAACAGATAATGATCATGTCACTAGTATATAGTGTTAACAAATTATGCATAAGGCAATTAATTTAGACAGATATTGATGTACATAACTGTACTTTTACCACTCTACCATTTCGGGGTTCGGCAAAAGAAGGGCTTATGCCATTTGTAAGATCGATACTAGAACGTATACAATTATAACAATGATATGTTATATGACGTCAGATTCCAGTCAACTAGCCTAAGAAATTATGTTTCTGACTCCGTTTTACCGAAGGTAATTGCAAAAGAGAAACAAACACCGTTCACGACGAACTGTAAACTCAAAAAGCTTCTATTCTATATACGTCGAAATTAAATTCCAATGGATGTTTGAAATATTTAGATACCGTTCGTAATATCATTGTCATAAATACGTACAATAAATTGCCATATTACAGTACATCCGGCAAAAAGTTCTCACAGCCTACTAATCAAGCCTCACCGTCATGCACAAATGGATACATGTAAAGTTACAAAACAGTCAGTATGTATACTTACACTTTGAAAAAAATAAAACAATTTAATGCAGATCAAAATATGAAAACTGTAAATATGCCAATGAGCAAGATTAAATCACATAGGACAGTTTAAGGTACAGTTATTATCATCTAAAACTTCATCTACGCATGTGGTTTTCGTGAACATTGATATATCGTCATCAGGCATCATAAACTACGGTCCTTGCATTTAGCAACTTTGAGCTAATTTGGTTGTAATAAAATAAAGCACGCATTCGCAGCAACCTGTTTCCGTCTCCATTCAACCTTATAAAAATGTTCAAAGCCCCCCTCTCCATGTTTATATCTCTGTCTGAATTGGTTTGAAATATGTTTCTAGCGAAAAGTCTGCCTTGCTGCTTTTCATAAATCGATGCCGAATATTCTTGACGAAATATGCTGTGGTGACTATTGAAAGTAAATAAAAAGAAAAATCTTGCATTCAGGAAAATAACACTCTCTTAAAATGATGATTTAGTAGTCTTGATTCAGTAAAAATGCTCGAGTTTAAGTCAGGTATTTTCAACTTAATGTGTTCAGCCACTCAGTACTTGTTCATAACATAGACAAACGACAAGAAAAGTTTTCGTGTTACAGTATCATCATCCTTAGTAGTAGCAGTAATAGTAGAAGGAGTATCATCATGAATATCAGTATTATTATTATTCTTACTTTTCTTCTTATTATTATTAACATTGTTTAGTTGAAATGCATGGCTGTTGCGTGTTTATTTTATTCTTTTACCTTGAATACGTTATTGATATTGATCATTAATGTTGTTCATGGCGAATCTTATTATTGTTGTTAATATGTGACTTTTGTTTGAATGCTAATATCTGTGTTTACAACAGGACGTAAAGTACGAATACTATGGTCATCTTGGTTCACGGTTCTAATATTAACAAGTTTAACTTGCACTTGACTGCATCAATTGATATAGAACTAATAATGGATTCAAAATATACAGAGATATACTGCACATAACTCCACCAAAATGTCGAATTTAAAGAGTAATACATTTACTTCGTCTGTAAGAAATCAAAATTAGATTCTTAAAAAAATGCGAAAGAAATATTTTTCAGATTAAAAACTGAAACGATTAGTTTATTTTGCACTTGTATAAAATAGTTGATACGTAATTATTATGTATCAAGTAAATACTTTTAGTCACTTTATCGAATCCAATTTATGGATTTTTAATAAACTATGAAAGAAAGTATATTACAGATTTAAAACTAAAGCAAACATGATATATTGCATTTGAATGAACCATTTTATACAAAGATATTAAACTTATGCCAAAGATATAATGACTTATGGCACATACATTCAGTTTAACAAAAATAGCACTAAATGTTTATTTGTGCTGAATACATCATCTTGTGTATGTTTTTTAAATCCTTGACGCACGTGTGTTGTACTTCCAGTGACAATATCATTCAAGTATTTTAGTGATTTTACATTCTCCTTTCTATATCAGCAGTCATAATGACACGAAATATTACAATTATTGCATATTGAATAACCTTTATTCGGATCTATATTTGTCTTTGTAAGACTAAACGATTATTCGTCGTTAATAGTACTTTACATTACACACTAGTGTTTAGTTTGGATGGTTTTAAAATTATACGTGAAACCCATACTTTGATTCTACTGATTCCGTTAAACATGAATAAGGCAAAAGCCAGTAAGGAATTTTTTTCTCCAATATTACAGGAAAGGACTGTAAGAGTATGGATCTCTAGACTACGTAACCTATTAGGATCTGGTGTGATTTATGTTATATAGCCAAGTACAAAGCAAAACGTTATAGTCCGAATTATACGTATAAGAAATAAGTTCATTAAAAACTACAACATTATAGTTTCAATTCGAAAAATCATGGTCATGGAGCTTGAACAGTTCTAGTCTTACGTTCTATGGCGATGAAAATAGGAAGTAAATCAAGTTATCATAACTATTAATAGTTACCAGAACCATGTGTTCTGCGAATGAATTCTAATGTAAATGCTGACGTCATAAAACAATAGTGCCATCAGCTAAAGAAAACAATTTAAAGACAGCTTAAAGTATCTACCTGAAAGCAAATTTCACAGTTTCGAGAAAACTTATAATGTGTTTAAGATGCAAACGTTCAGAGATCAAACACAAAATCTTCTAAAATGATTTTTGCAACGTTAGGAGCCTGTAAAAGGTTTTGTTAAGTTGGACAAAACTCTATATTTTATATGTTTGCTTTATATTTCAAGCGTTAAGATATATATATATATATATATATATATATATATATATATATATATATATATATATATATATATATATATATATATATGTAAGCCAACTCATTACAGTATTATGACTGGTGCTTTAGTAGCTAACTAATGGAACTATCTTGCATATTTAAAGAAAACTTTTTTACAATAAGTCAGGTAATTTATCTTTAGTACTTGTACTTTTATGGTCTATTTAAAAACTTCCACCGCCATAACTATGCTAATTCGCCCTTACTGCTATACTAGTAGCATAATTTGCTATGGACTTACGATCCAAGCTTAGATATAGTTGCAAAAGTCACATATATTTGTATACCTTTTCTACAACAATTGTTATAATCTTTAACGTAATGGCATATTTCTCTAAAGTTTGCATTTGCGTTATTTATATTTTCTCTGAATATTTCTTTTAATTTGATAAATGTCAAACACTGTGTGTCCTCTTGATTCGTTTTGTAGTAGTTCGCTTTATGTCGCTTTTTCTAATTCATTAGATTCTCTTGAAATATACCTTATGTAAGTTGTATATTTTATCAAACATTCATCGGCCAATATGCATATGAACTACATCTTATCTTACTACCGCAACAATGAATATAGATTTGAGTATGCACACTTTCGAATTATTTGATGAATTAAATTATCAGTAAAGGGTAATTAAGTACTGAATCGTAACTACTTATATAAAACAAATAATCGTCATCGAAATTAGGAATAAAACATATTACGAAGATCCTTAAATATAAAGCGTGTAATTTTAACAGAAAATAAATTTGAGTAATCAATGAAAAAAATTTAAATAATAGATACAAGGTTTGAAAGCTTAAACAAGTGTAACAAAATACTCATACTTTCTACTAAGGGTTCGATTAATTTGTATAGCAACATCTTTGCGCTTTATTGTTAAAAGCTATGTAAACGTGGAACCAAATTAAACCAGTTTACCCTAATGAAAGGGTAATATATTAACGCATTGCGAAATAAACTTGATGTTTTAGTTCACGAGTAAGAGAAGCATAAGCATTAAATGATTCAAGATTGAATTAATGTTTCTTATTATAACATTTGCAAATATCCTTTGCTTGTTTTCAAGTAACCTTTAAATGTGACAATTTTATTTATTTTATTTTTTTTTTTGTAATTTGCACGGAAGGTGTGAGACCCTAACAATAAAGAAAAATACATGACTACAAAACATAAGAAAAATCCATTCATATTTGAGCTTAAAAGCAACATATTAGCAGAAACTAAAACGCAAACCTTTTAAGGAACTAAATTTGTAAGATAATTGCTACTGTTCGAAACAACGTTACTTTAACACTTCTGTGAACGTCTTACACTTAGTAAACAAGGCACACGCTGTCATGCAAATACATAAACATTATCCTATATATAATGAGAACCATTGTAGAAAATAAATGATCGCAAGTGTGACTAAAGATTCAATTAGAATTTGCATTGCAATATTAAACACTGATATAACACTGAAGTAAAAATATATATAGCCTTATAGGACATCACACGAATAAAATTGCAATTTTAAAATGTATGAGAAAGAATCAAATGTTAATCCACTTCAGGTGATCATATTAAACGAGCTGTATACCAATTTATTTTCTTCTATACTAATATTTAGAATGTTGAATACTAAATATTTTATTTAAACACGACCAAGAAAAAATTGTGTGTTATGAAAATCTGTATTAAATATTAGATGATAACAAAATTGGTAAATTGTAAATTTCATTACAGAAAAAATAATTGCTTGTAATGCAATATGTCAAAAGACCCCCAAAACAATAACAGCAAGAAACTCCAAACAAATTTATTTGTTCTATTTTTTTACGTTAAGAACGAAAGAAAAATAGTTTTGAATTTGAAATGTGCATTAAGACATGAATAATCTATCGACTGTACTTGTGTACAATATCAATACTGATTGCATCAATAATACTTATACAACCGAATTAACTTGAAGTAATAATTATAAGAGTAAATATCAAGTTGCAACCATTACTACTTCTATGCAACTTACTAGGATTTATATGATTTGTATATATTTTCGTAACCAGCTCAGTGTCCACAACACATTAATTCCCGTTCTTATGCATTGATCATCACTTAGATACACTTACATTACACAAAAATATATGCGCAGTTTTTCTTGACGTTTTGTATTCGAAATATACAAATTAAAAGTCCTTGAATTTGTAACGTTTTCACAGAAAACAATATACTCTATATAAAAACAAAATATGATATAAAATATTTGTATAACGTATGAATCGCATCTAAAATATAATTAGCCGTAAATTATAGAACTAAATATCAGGCCGTCTAGACGTCATAACCAAGTAAATGAGTTTTATGTTCCTATATCCGTCGTGCGTATGCTGTCATATTCTGTAGTGAAAAAGATCATTTTCAGAATTTTTTTTGTAGAATTGTCCACTGAGACTTTAGTGTATACTAGCCGAGTACTTTTTACACCGCAACGTTCAAAACGTCATTTGAAATGCTGCTATTTGAATTCTAAGTCAACACTTTTTAGTGTAGTTTTCCCACTGATGAGTACTAATATTTTGCAATGTCAACTGGACGAAGATGTATGTCTCCGTCTTGTTTATACCATATGGTGCATGACATAATATACTTTAAGTTTAATGATAAAATCAAACTTGAACTGAAGAAGTTATAAAATGATGCTTTCATAATTTATAAAGTTACAGAGACGCATGAACACAAATGCGATAAAACACAATCGTATCAGTCACACTTTCCCCTTCGTTTGTCTAAAGAAAATGCATTTGTATTTCTCTCAGAATTGTATAACTTGTATTATTCATTAAATACATGTAATCGGGTCTTGTTTTTTGTGTACAACGATACCCTATGGGTGTTACATGTATATTGTACAATATTTTGAAACAGCAAGTTCTGTTTTTCCATACTGCACGTTCGAAATGATTTCGATGGTAATAAACAAATACTTCCAGTGCACATCGTCAGTGAATAAATGACTCACCGTAGGACTAAATCTACACATTATGGATAGTCTTATTATTGAGCAGTCTCCTTTAAAGACTTGCACATGTTCAGCTGTAAAGATATGTGAGTTATTTAATAATTAAGTGTTTATAATGTAAAAATATTGTACCACCTCGTTTATTTGTGCATATTTTCCTTGTAGCTTCAGATTACGTTTCATAATGCAACTATTTTGTATTCTTCTTTGTGACTTAGCAAAACATTTATATTAGCAATGTAAAGTGAATTTTATGAAACCTTTAGTACCGTAGGATTCTTATCGGGCACAGGTTGGTTCACTTATGAACCTGTGTATTGTTTTGTCATTATTGTGCTGATAATGTAATCTGTATAGCTTACCGTGTATAACGTCCTTACGTTTTATGGTATATGCCCGTGTCATGCATAGTACATAGTACTAGGTGTATTTTCATCTGATCGGAGTAGGAAATGTAAAGCTGATCCGAGTCGACGAGCTGACCACATTTGACCATAGCATCTGTAAAGCGTACCACAACAGCTGCAGAGCTAAATGAATATTGTGTTGAAGGTTGAGACGCAGGTGATGTGGCGTTGCTGACTGATTGGTGGACGCTGATTGCTTGATTGACCAAGGAACTGAATGGCGGTCGGTGACTAATTGGACTAATGACTGCTTGACTGACTAGTGTAAATGGTAGTCAAGCGTGCTTTAGACGAAGTGTGTAACTCCATACATGTAATCTTTTAGCCATGGGCTAATTTTGGAGTTTGTAATACCCAGTGATTTTGGTATTGTAAAGGTGTTTTGTATATATGTCCCTTCGTTGTCATCCTTTTTCATTTTAAGTAAAATATCTCATTTTTTACTAGGTGAGTGAATATTGCTACAATATGAGTAAAGTACAACATTTTTACTATTTGAGCGAAACACATAATTTCTTTCGTCGTGTATAATTATAGTGAATCATTCAACTTTGTCCGTGTACTGTGTAATGTCAGTTATGATTATTTATTTACTTTTGCATTATTATGTCCGTGCGGATTGTGTTAATTTGTCCTATATTTGGATCGTAACTACGCATGTATTAATCATAATTCTTTTCGTCTCATTCAAGTCATTCATCATTAAACTTTGTAATTGTATCACCGTCATAAGTGTTCTGTTATTAATCCAAAATCCAACCCAGTTATCTTCTTTCGGTATTGTCTTAGTATGCAGATATCAAATGTGCAGCCATTCACGATTGGATTGTGTGCTTAATATAATTTAATTTTAATTGAATTGTTTCCGTATTTGCGTTGTGTTAAGTTAGGTCATGAGTGAATCAAGTCACACGTAACCAAACCTCACACACTCAGCAACACACACACACACTCACACACACATACACGCACTTATATATATATATATATATATATATATATATATATATATATATATATATATATATATATATATATACATTATATTTTTTAAATATTTTTGTGCATTGCATACATTGTTCTTCTAAATCTATGATTAGTGATTCAAGTATGGCGTTTGTTTGGCTGTATTATCACTACGTCAATAATTATATCTGGGTTTTTTGTATTCATTTCGTTAATAGAGTTTCATATTCTACCCAGAAAGTATTGTGTCATACTGCCGGTAAATATTCTCCAATTCATAATATAGGTATCAAATCAGGTAATGTTTATAATTAATCGCAGATCTTATAGTATTCAGTAGAAGCAAATGATACAGTCGGCGGTCATCTTTTTTGTATCCGAAAGTTAAGTATCATTCTGAATGTCTAAAGAACGGTAAAGTTCACTAATATTATTTTGTGAAATAGCTGCTCCCATAAAAAAAAAACATTCTTCATTTGTTTTCTGATAATGTCGAATATATTGAATAATGTAGCCATTTAGCATACAAAATGTATCTTTACGAATATAAATTGGTACATGTCTGTCTAGAATTTCTGTCTAAATTGAATGCAGCATCAAATTTGCATCTCTGTTGACTTTCATATCGCAAGAGGACTAAAGAAGGTTAAGAATACCAAAATACAATGACAGTCTTGGCCGTAAATTTTGGTAAGACTCAATCTGTTAATAATGCAATTCTTGTACATAATATCATGGTTCATTTAATAACATCGTTAGCACCCCGTGGTGGTTTTGTTTAATCCCTTTTGCATATTAGCATCCACTGTCCAGTTAAACTATCAATTGTTGATCATATATATATATATATATATATATATATATATATATATATATATATATATATATATATATATATATATGCACATATGATACAAACGATACCACTGATTTAAGCGCAAATAAATTCAGATTCGTTAGTTAACTGTGTATCGGAAGGCGGATTTTATTCACTTAGTTTAATCCTTCAGCAAGATATCAAATATAAAGTTATTTGTGTTTTATCTAATCGTAATGTAATAAGATGTCTTACTGGATGGCGAATCACATCTTATTGTTTTATTTTTATTCAGTTAATTTGACGAAGTTATTCTAAACTAAAAGCAATATAACTTGTTTTGTTTTGGTAACAAACGAACCAAACGTTGTTTTTGTTTCTTTTTAAACACACATATCATATCTAGCTTGAAAAAAATATGGATGGTGATGGATTGCCTTCAAAGAGCAGCTTTGCCATATTTCAAAACTTGTCCAATTATGCGTTCATTTATTAGTGTCTCATCCACTGCAATTTCACTGTTTTTCGTTGATCATACATTGCAATACTGTATGTTCGAATTTATGTACCGAACTCAGTTTTTAAATGTCTCTGTGTTTTTCCCTATTTATTTTGAATTGGTTTACGTTATGCTAGACACGTTAGTTTTAACCGAGTCAAATATGTTAATGATTCTATTGCTAGATTTTCTTTATTGTCAGTGAACTCGCTTCTCATCTGGTTCATCTTTCTATATATTATTCAATGATTCAGTGTAGAACTTTGCTCTCTAAATCGTCTGATTCAACGAGAAAGTTTTTTTTAATTCATATATTTATGTGTTGTTAAAGTTATGACATTTTGTTCAGTTTAAAAAAAAATGTTTATATTAAATGTTGTTGCACATATGATTGCTCTGATAAAATAATTCTTGTATTAATGTTATATTATAATTACCGATACTATTTTATTATAATAATTCAATATAATATTGTTCTAGCTCTGAGAATTTCGTTTCAGAGGCTCATCAACATTGATACATGTTTCATCTATAATTATAAAAATGAATTAACAACCTGTTTTCTTCTTTTATATCGTTTATGTTATCATCTAATGTGCTATTCAGCTGTGTCAGTATGACTTTGTTCAGGCATTTGAGTAGCCATATCAGTCAATTGTTCTTTGCCGTCTAAATTTTCAGCACGATTGCAGCTTGAGTTTTCGTCTCTGTTTATAAAATAATTTAAACACCTGTGTTGGTTTCTTCTGTTCTGTTCTTGTATGTTCTCTTTAATTTCCGTTCTTCCTTTCTCTTCTCTTCAATTATTTATTACTCTCTGCCTATGATTTGTTTTTGTCGTCTTTAACTTATAGTTTTACCTTCAATATCACTTGGATCTCTCAATGATATTTAATTTATGTAATGCGGTCAATATATAACGAGAGCGTATTTGAAAAAGAAGTTTTACGTATGCGTATTGAATGTGATATTTCCGTCCACATACTATGAAATAACACAAAAGCCATGATTAACTCCTGACGACTTTAATAGAGCATACTAATAGAGCTAGTCGATATTTCACGTCAATATTCGTAAGTCCAATATACTTGGTCTAAATAAAAAGTACACGTTCAGGTTTCAAGCAACGCAACAATGCATCAGAAATAGTAATGGTCTACTTAGCTCTCTCATCAATAATACCTAATAACATTGGACGGTATCTGGTTATACCAAGTGCAATTATTAGTAGAAGTTTCTAACAGTTTTGATTTATGTTTGACACGAACTCGGTCCTTTAATCACTGTTCAGTCCTCCTTTCTTATATATGTTTTGTCAATTGTGATCTATTCTAAAATGGATGCTTCATTTGTTTCGTGGCTGTTATTTTTCAGTCAATTGAATTTCGGGTTCCAAAACTGACAACATTTTCTTTCCCTAATTGCTCTATTAATGTTCTTTATTTTGTATCCTCGGTAATTTTAACAATAAATACCTAATGAGCTATATCCATATCTCGTACTGCATTAGTGACAAAATCATGAATAGTGTTTACTGCACCTTACCAGACAATACAAATCAACAATTTTAAGATTTTACGGTATGCCATTTACTGAAGGAAAATTGCGCTGAGCGCATTATAAGCAACGAATAATAATGCACGCTCCTTCTAGGTCCGGAACTAACAGCTGCCGTAGCTATACCACGGGATATGGCTGTCATGCAAATCTCTACTAAATGTAAATACAATTCTCTGAAAACCATATTTATTCTTTTTTGTAACACCTATGCGCTGTTCAATCTCCTATATCAGAATATTATTTTAGTTTTAGACATATTTTACAATCTAAAACTATTGCCACTGTACTTTGCGAAGAAACATTTTGTTCTAAAAAATTTAAAGCTGAAAATGTATTTTCTTTGTTGACTAGTGCTGCTTTTTCGGATGCCTACTATATAACTACCTTCCATTAAAATACATGAAATAATCATCTTGGATGTTTGCATCTAATTTTAGTCTGTGCAGATTATGTAATTTGATCGAGTTTGTTTAATAAATTGTTGATCTCTTTTATCACTGATTTACTACATATTAGGTTTGCACTAGATGACCTGTTTTTATTTTTATCGCGCGCGTCTCTTTTTTGACCTTTATCGGTAATGTCACTTTATCGCCGTTATTTACTCCAATAATTGGTCGAATAATAGCAACATTGTAATCAGATAATCGCAATTTGAATAATAAACATAATAGCATCTTACAACCCCACATTCTTCGGAATATATATTATATATATTATTGCATGACACGTTTGTCTAAAAGCAATAACTTCTAGCCACTTTCGTCTGCATGTGCACACTTCTCTAGGAACAGTTCATATGGAATTGAGAACTATGCTCACTGACTAAGCTAAAGTATTTATACTACTAACATGTCCATTGTTTGAGGAAGATTAAAAAAGCAATGTCTCTTTGAGTGAATTAAACAATATGTAAAAACAACAAGAAAGGCCCCTATGTAAAGAAGATTTAGATACTTGACGACATTTGAAATGTATAACTAGTTTAGTTGTCGTCTATTTTTAAGTTTGCGTGAATCTTTCATCCTTATTGGAGCTGCTTTTTCTAGTAATGTTAGAAATTGTTGGCTTATCTCCAAAGTTTTAATTTTCTTAGAATTAGCTTCGCGGCTTTTAATTTAATTTGTAGCAAGCTAGCAAAATATATGATGTATATAGGTTAGAATGAAACACTTAAAAGCTATTTGTACATTTGACAACAAGATTGTTGACTAACATTTATTTCATCTTGAACTCATCTTATCAACTGACATTGCCATATGTCACTTTCTCATGAACAAGAAGTGTTAAAATAAAAAATGATTTACTAACGTGTTTATAGATGTATTTTTATATTTTTAACGTGTGTTGACAACTTTGTGAGTTATTCCAATTATGGCTGTAAATCATATGATGTTAATTTAGCTTTCTACCTTATTTAAAAAGAGACATTACAGAAACTTGATGTCATGTTTTATTCTCATGCCTTTGTGTTTACATGTTATCAAACTTGCAAGTATTGCATCCTAGGATAATCACGATTCTACTGATAATAACAAATACAAGTTCATTTTCCTTTTCCATGTTTGACCTGTTACGATTCCCTCAAACAGAACCCGAGAAATGGTATTTTATAGCATAGACAATCACAATATACGACCTTTATGAAAGTCAAGTTTGAGTAATGAAAAAAGCCTTAAGACTTATATTAATAATTTATCAAAGTATACATTTAAAATGTATGCACATACATTAATAATCATTGATTCAGATGATCGTCGGTACAAATAACTTAATCCCGATTTAGAAATTGTATTAAATCAAATATATTAAGTTGTGTTTTTAGTTAACTGAATTACAATCTATGAATTGGCAACCTAGCTGGTGTGTTTTTTTCCGGAATCTATAGCTACATAGTCTAGAAAAGGGAGCAATTTTAAAATTAATTAAGTCAAAGAAATGTACGAAATGTAAATAGAACGTCAAGTAATATTAGGCTAAAAGAGCACTTTCCGGCGTAACTAGCTCTTAATATAGGTATACCATAACATCATAATAACGATTAAGAAAAACAATTATAAAGGTCCAAAGTAAAGCAGATATTTTTTTCGGAGAGGAAACATTATTAGGTATTAAGTAAATGGCGCTGCAGTAGTACATTCAAATATAATAGCTGCGAGATTTGACGTTAAAATGTATGATCGATATATAAACGAATTGACAAAGAGGCATGGGTTAGAATCATTGAAAAAGGAACATGCCGTAAGTAAGAAGTACACAAGATACTCTATTACGAAAACTAGTTATAATTAGACAATTAGAAAAATAAAATGACTTTACATAAAATATTATTATTATCGGTTGTAACTATTGGTGAAGGTACTACCAGGTGGAAGGTTCAAATAATTGATATTAAAAGACAACGTTATAAGATAATAACCCCTTTGCAGCAAAACAAACGATCTCAACACCTCTTTCTTTACTGATAGAAAATCATGTAAGATGCACAATAGAAGGTAATGGAATATATCCATTTTGTGGAAGTACAGGCAATACATTTTTTGATACTGTAAATTTTGTTTAATCTACTGTGTACTATTTGCTTCAGCTAGTAGTCAATCAACAGCTTTACATGGTGTTCTTTAGAAGGATGCATATAGCTAGAAATTATATTTGATATAGATGGTATATTGCTTTTGTCGTAGTTGTAGTAATTTGTTTTTATTATTTGAAATTGTAATAAGAAATTTTAAAGCATCATCAAAATTAATAAAACTCACCCTTAGAATAATAATAATATAGTACATAAATAAAACATTTCAGCAGAAGTGATAAAAAAACAAGATATCGTGTCTGCTTTAATTCTTATTAAAAATAACACATTATATCAGGTCCGACAGTCATGGTCATAATTTTAAACAATTTTATATTGTTATGACCTTTCGTTTCATTCTTTAGAATGTTTTCACCAAGAGCAATCTTTAGCCAGCATAATTATTGCTTGCTCAAAATTTTCAGCTTCATGTTGTTTAGTTTATACAGATTGATTCGCAAAATATAGGTAATACACATTTACAACGGCTTTATTTACACTAGTACTCTTTTATAAAATATAAATTATCAGATCACATGAACATTTTAATAAATACTTATATATGCGCTGTTTTAATTTTCATATTTATTTGACGTACGGAATATTTCATCACATCATCTCATTAGCCACTATTGAACAGGAAATATACTCTCTGAATAATGTTTTACTATTTTCATTAACGCCATATCTTTGCTCACTGAAATATAACATCTTCGATAAATATTTTAGTAGTAGCATGCCGACAGTGTTATAATTGTTCTAATTTATACTTGATCTCCAAAAGTCAAGTTACTTAAGATGTTATTCTGCGATTTGTTGTAGATATTCCTTCGTGAGCTTGTTGACGTTTACAAAATGTTCAAACCTCTTGTGTCTTCGTCTGATATTAACGCTTTGTTTTTTATCATAGGTTATTTTTCTCCAATATTCCATCGTTCCATAACTGTATTGTTCCTTTCATGTGTTTGACCGATACCTGCTGTTCGTTCTCCAAAGCCCTTGACGAAGAGTTTTACGTTTATGTATTTCTATAAATATATATTCAATAATGATAATTACGAATAGGACAGTTATTGCAAAGATTGTATAATCTCTTAAAAACTAGTATTGTTCAGAATAAAATAATGGTGATCGGGTAAAACTATTAACCATTCAAACAACGGGTGTTATTATGAAGCCTCTACAATGACTCTACTAACACTGGTATATTTGTGTCAGACACATGTGATCATGATATTTCATTCATAGGTTTTGTCAATGCAGTTCAATAATATTTCCTAAAAATTAGTTATGATTAATTATAAGTTAAATGAATCATTATTCTCAAATTTTAAAATGTAACCTTTAATGTATCTAGTTGATTGTGTAAAAATATTATTTACTGTGTATTTTATTTGTATCGTTTCCAATGCATGTCTAGTCCTTTATCACCTGGTATATTATAAATAGTTGCGAGACATGAATGATTTGTTAGTATTTTGCAAACCCTGAAGCTCGTTTATTTGATGCAATAGCTTAAGTGAATTGTAATAAGTTATTTGGCTAACTCCTTTTTTTAAAGTGTTTGTCAAAAGGCTCCGTATCAGACTGGACCCTTAGCCCTCCAAATTGTTTTCGATCATGATGAATCAAGGATCATTAAGTAATCGATAAGATTTCCTCTGCACAATGTCGCTGTTGGAAAAGGCTTCCAAATCGGGTTGATAAGTAATCTTCTCAACTCTTTGTTGCCTTTAGGGTGGTAGTTAAATGGTACCCGCACATAAGTTCCAATTTCCGGATAATTCTGAGCCAATCAGTGGCCCAGTTCCACTACTGTTTTCGGAGTTCAAACATATGCGATTTGGAAGATGAAACTATTTTATGTGCAATGGTTTATATCTGATGTCCAAGTGAGTTTTTAAAAGAAGATTTTTGGACTACATCTGATCTGTAATATGTAATAACATAGCTGTTTCAGCTATAAAACAAAAACCAACTATACCATGAGATGAATCCGTGTATAAGAAAAGGTTACTTGAAATCCTCAAAGTAGTTTAGGAGATTTGATAACAAATTAGCAGTAACAGACAATGGATGGATAACAAATGATGCATGCTAGAGAATCATATAACCTCTTCTTTTCTATGACAAGTAAAGCTAATAACAAGTTTTAATAGTGCCTAATATTGTGTAAACCATGCCAACTAACCCCCTATCACCCATTTCTAACTAAGCAGGTCTAAACAAACGTTTATCAGTATAGAAAATTCGCCACGTGATCCAGCGATTTTCACTGAAGTAAATTAAATATCCCATTCACTAATGAAAGCTGTCTTTTCTTTCTTATGATCTTTCTTCATGTATTTTCCGCTATCTGAGTTGGAATCACCAATGTTTGATCATCAATGACAGATCTAGATGGGGCTAGCTGGGTAACTGTATGCTTGTTTGAAGGTGCAGTGTTCAATTTTCAGAATGATCATTCATCATTTGTTTAATTTGAAAATAAGTGTCACACATTACGAGTTGATAAAGGAAATCAGTGAAATATATAATACACGATACCAGTTGACTTAATCATGGCAGACGAATCAAATCCAAACACAAAGGTCATGCACCTGAAGGATGGTCAAGTCAGGTACAACATATATGTGTAGTGGCCAAGTGAGCCAGTAATCATCCTGGATTATATTAATAATCACACATTTAAGAAAAGTTGTTGTTGTTGTTGTAGGTTTAAACGACATTTTTCAGCAGAAGATAGGCTATACATGGCGGCCATTATTAATGGTGGAGGAAGAAACCGGGAAATACCCGGATAGAACCACCGACCCCGAAGAAGCTACTGGCGAGCTTTCTCACAAACCCACATTGTCCGAATCCGACACTCGAACCTACGCAGACAGAGGCGAGATGGCAGTGATCGGTAACGGAGAGTGATTTAGACCACTGGACCACTCGGGGCCACTATAAAAAAAAAAAATGTACAGGTTTTATTTGAATGATGGGGTTTTAGTATTTGGTGATAGGGTGTTTAACTGAGTACTTTTAAATGATGTCAGGAAAAATAAAGTATAACAGTGTGTTCTAAAGTGTCACATGGCTAAAATGATAGCGCAGTAGGAAAACTACCATAATGTTGGGCCCAATGAAAATACACAATACTTTGAACTGATACATATATCAGGCACATACATTTACTGTACCTATCCAATGATAATCCCTGCTGTGATGGACATTTAGATCATCATATTAGCACAGCTTTCATTTAAGACCAACTGGACATCATACAAAGGCATATGGTGAAAACCCCAATTCATTTTTACTTTTTGTTTAAGTAGAGATGTGATAACAAAATTTTAAGATGGCTGCCATTGTGGCAATATTGGATGTCAGATCGGAATCATTTTTATTTAAGATCATCGCCACATCTTAAGTAGTCTTTAGGTGAATACCTCATGTTGACACAACCATCCTTAATAGGTGATTCGAAAAAAGCAATATTTCAAAACTGACAACTGTAGTGGCCATACTGAACTTATTATTAGTACCACTGTCATTTAAGCCCAAGATGTATTTTAGTTAAAGCTCCATGATGATATGACCATCCATTCAAAAGTAGCCATGACAAGACTTTCAAGATGTCTAATGGAGTGGCCATATTGGATATCAGATCAGCACCATTCTAGTTAAGACGAAGTAGACATTATACAAAGTCTCTTAGTGTAAACCCGATGTTGATATGGACATAGAATCAGAAGAAGTAGCAATAACAAGATTTCCATTATGGCTGTCGTTTGGGCCATACCGGAAGACAGACTGGTACCATTTTATCAAGAACCAACTTGCCAGAAGCAATTTTTGCTTAGTGAAAATCAAATGTTGATATGACCATTCATTCAGAAGAAGTAACAGTAACAATAATTTCAAGATGGTCAGTGGCAGCCATACTGGTAGTATCATTTTCATTAGGGACCAGCTAGACGTCATGTGAAAACAGAATGGTGATAAGACCATCCATTTAGGAATAGTGGTAACAACTTGTTTAAGATGGCCAGAGCAGCATCATATTGTAGACCCTGGGATGAATGTGATTTTAAAGTTTCAGGTCAGTCGTATAAGTAGTTTAGGAGAAGCAGCAACAACAAACTTGTTTTAAGTTAAGGCACACGAACAATAGGATACTGAAGACAATCAAAAGACCTTCCAAAATCACTTCTGGTATATGACCAGTAGAGCTAAAAAAAACCAACAACATAATACATGTACCTATTAGTTTAAAAACAAAATTAATTATTTCAAAAACAAATTTATGTTGAGTTAAACGAAAACAAAATATCCTATTGAAATAACCTCCCACAGCTACTGGCTGGTTCCTTGCTGGACTTCAAGGATGGTTACAAATATTCAACATCCAAACCATATCATCTTTTATGTAAGGAACTGAAATTGTGGATACATATTTTTATAACTAATGCGACCATTAATGGGGGCCAGTCAGTATGTGCGTATAGTGGGCATTTTTATATTTAAAGAAACCATATTGTAACTGCAGGTACTTGTAATTCCTCCTGGACATCCATCATATGTGACATCATCAATTTTGTATTTCAACTGAAATGCCTACTATTATGCAAGCTTAGTTGTGAAATAGGTATCTCAGGTAGATACGATTGCATTTTTGCTATTGACGGAATAAACAAGCAACAGTCACATTCAGTCAAACTGTATGATCAACCAGCCTCTTCCATACTTTGGAATATTCTTCCAACTGGCTACACTGCTAGATCTCTGTTACATTTACAAATCCCTGCATTATATTTGCAACAATTACAATATTGAGACGGTTTTCGGATGCTGATTAGGCCAATGTATAAGCATGTGCATCACGCTCAAAGGTATCACTTCGGAGTTTAAACCTAAATGTGGGCATAATATCCAGCTAATATGTGGGGCTATGGTATTTCATTATCTACCAATCAGGGAACAGGCTACTCAACACTGTTTATTTTGTATAAAAAGACCCATACACTATCAACACCAGGCTGTACACCTCATATTGTATTATTGGGATTAAGTGTAAACAAATTTCCACTACTTACAAGTAAAATTGTATTGCCATTTTTCTGACATGTGAGAAATCTTATCATTCCTGGCACAACAGATACATATTCGTTCTTATGATATACCGACAAATTATATTTAATAACCCGTATGTTATTGGGTGTAGGATAAAATCCACACAAAGGTATGAAAGATACGACATAATCCCCTCTGGCAGAACAAGTTTTAACTTTTTAAACTGTCACAAATATACTAGCCTATTTTAAAATGGGATAGGGGAAAGAAAGAAAAAAATTAGAAATATCAATATTTAACTAAATTAAGGAATTTCAGGATAATACAATAATATTATGGTTCAGATTTTATGCAATTCACAAAATATTAGTCGAATACGGTACACTCAATTCTTAATCTATCTCTATGCTAGGAATGCTGAAGGATTTAATGCAATGGAGTAAAATTGTGTGTAATGATGCTTATAAAAGTGGGGTGAAAAACAAATGTGCGTGCAATAAGTCCTTATATCATTATGCATCTTAATCTCCTTATCTATTACATTTATGATCTAACATCTAAGAGGCACAAAAAATGTAATTTGTCAAGTGACTAATACAGTTTTATTTTCACAGAAAAAGTAGAAAATATTGTCTGACACTAGGGCGACACTAGATATACCCTACTGGCGACTGCAGTCGCCTAAAGGTTGCTCGTATGTCTACCAAAGGTCGCATTTTGGCATACTAACTATTCTATAGAAATGTTCTTTATTTAATTCGCTTTCTTCCATTACTTATGGGATTAATTCAGCGTCGCAACCCCGCAAAGATATAGCACTGTAAATCGGCGCTATTTAGGTGATCTAGCCGCGCTATTAACATGTTGGGATAGAGAAAGGATGGAAACCTGTCATCAAACAGCGTGCGTCTCATAAAATAATGTTTCTAAAGTGGTTTGATCTAGCTATTTATGATATATATATATATATATATATATATATATATATATATATATATATATATATATATATATATATATATATATACTATTATTTAAGGTGGGTCGTGGGCAGTTTTGTCGTCCTCAGACGGTTTCGTGGGCAGATAAAAGTTCGTGGGCAGATTTCCATCTGCCCACGAAGCACGTCGTCCTTTTCTGCACTCTTGCCACAAATATCAATAAAATAAATGCATATTTACGCTGCTGAATGTTAAATATTCGATAAATATTGATCTGCAAAATAAATAATTGCCTTTTTACCTATTTATTTCCATTTTTTCATTAATGAATTGAATTGAATAGCACAACTTGAGTTACCTCCCATTATGTACTAGTATATATTGCACCTTGAAAATAGATTGACCCGGAAGTAGTATGTTTCAAATTTACTGCCCATGATGACAGGGGTCGTTACAAAGAAAATCAAGGGATGGGGTTCTAACCTGTAACAATATAATATGTTAATAGTGTTACAGGTTAGAACCCAAATCTGTTGATTTTCTTTGTAACGAGCCACTGTGCCCGTGATTATTATTGTGAGAGATCAAAACTGCCCGGAAACCAGGATGTGGAGTGAATAATCTGCCAATGTCGCCAACAAGCACCATACATATATACTATTTATTTTGATATCTAAGAAGTTTTCAATAATGCTAATTAGTAACATTATAATGAGTGAGCTGTTATATGTCTTTCGAAATACCTCTATTCACTATTGCTGGTCTTGAGCCCAAACTAAGAGGATTGTGGCTGTCATTAGAAACACAAGTGATACCATTTATTTAAATCCAGGCTTAGTAAGTTCATAATTTCACTTAAGTTCATATTATATGCTGCTGCATTTTCTTCTCTCAGTCTACCATTAACAACGACAACAAAAGAAAAATGGTGTTTACTCAGAATTTGTTCCTATATTTATCAAAAAATTTGTTTTGGAACAGATATTTTGTTGGAAAAGCTGAAAGAATAAAATTGGGGGAAAATCATGATGGTATAATAATACAATTGTTTACTTATAATAAAAGAATACTAGATTTAGTGTACAACATCCTTGCAATAATTAAATGGCATTGTGAATATGCAGAACCCCAATTCTTTAATGTACATGTACTGTTTAAGGTACAAAACTGTTTTGCATACTTCATAACTTATTTCTCTAATAGTGCAAATAATAGGAGACAGAAGACATTTAGAAAGAATTAATTTGTCGAAATAAGTTAAATATCAAGATTAGTTTAATGGACGTTTGAAAATTTACTATTAAAGTAAAATTGCCTATTTTTGAGAGAAAAATCCTAATAGTAATACACGTAATTTTATTTAAATTAGCAGTAATGTAGAGGATGCTGATTTATTTATGAAATATACCATAAACGTGTGTTTCATGTTCATTACTCCAAAGTAAAATACCCAAGAACCACCTCAGAAAATCAGTAATGACATATTCACGTAAAACACAAAACACAATTCTAAAAAAGTGATGGAGATGCAGTTATCAGCTGTGAGTCACATAGCTAACACATGTTGAGTAGCAGACTGGATGATTGGTATGGAACGAATCGTATTTGCCTTGTCAGAATAGTTGGTAAAGATTTTAAGAGGACTTCCTGGTTGGAAAAAAGTGAATTGGAGAAATGTATTATTTTTTTCATCGTATGTGTCCTTGTTTCACTTCATTAATAATAATGATATGACTTTTGACAAATCTTTTTGTCCGAGTGACTCAATGCTGATAAGTGTAAAAATATGTCGAGGCTGCGACAGATGTGTCCTCTGTAGAAATGGGTGTTTATTAAACTAGGTCAAAATTAGGTAGTGTAAAAATAGGAAGTGGAACAATACACAATATGGAAAACGCTCGCTGTGGAAGACATTGGGCGGACATACAGACACATCAAGATGTATTTAATAAGATTCATACACATATTATATACTGTTGTATAGCTCTCCTTGTATGCTTCAGATTTATACTATAAACATTGAAGTTTGTGATACCGAGACAAACGACAATGGAAGCTGCACGTATCAAGGTTATGAAGATTGTTAAATTCACAAGCGATACAGAGTCAAATATACCAAAACTTTCATATTGCATTTTCTTACATTTCTACTATCACAGATCGATTTAGACTGATGCGAAACCTATCAATTTATATCAAATTTGTCAAAATCGGGGTTTATTTACTATTGTTATGAGTTATTCACCTGTATGGAAAACGATCGTATAGGAAGACATTAGGCGAAATGACAGACAAAGGAACATATACTTAATAAGATACATACACATACTATTTACAGTTGTACGGCTTTAATTATATGCTTTAGATATATAGCAATAGCATCGAAATATGTAGTACGATCGCAAAACGGCAATGGTAGATTCACGTAACAAGGATATGCAGATCGGTAAAGTCGCACCCGATATTCAGTAAAAAGAACAAAACCTTCTATTTTGCATATTCACACATGTCTATTGGCACAGATCAATTTAGTATGATTAGAAACATATCAATTAAAATCAAATTTGTCATCTGATATCAAATGTGTCAAAACCGTTGTTTTTGCGATTGTTATGACTTATTCGCCCATATGAAAAACTTTCGTATAGGTCGGATCTAGGCGCACGGACAGACAAATAAAGACGTGCTTATTAAGATATATACACACATTTTATAATATTGTATAGTTTTAATTCTATACTTCAGATCTCTAATATTAGCATCGAAGTATGTGCTACAATCACAAAACGGGAAGGGTGTATTAAAGTAGCAAGCATATGAAGATCGGTAAAGTCGCACCCGATATTCCGTAAAAAGTGGAACTTTTTTATTTTGTATTTTCACACACGTCTATTGGCACAAATCGATTTAGGCAGATGAGAACCTATATATTAATATGAAATTTGTCAAAAGCTGTGTTTGTTTACTATTGGTATAAATTATTCACCTATATGGAAACCGTTCGGATAGGAAGGCATCGGGTGCACAAACAGACATATGAAACCGTACTTAATAAGATACATACACATATTATTTAATGTTGTACATCTTAAATTATATGCTTCAAATCTATGGTATTAGCATCCAAGTATGTGCTACTATCGCAAAACGGGAAGGGTAGATGCACATATCAAGGATATGAAGATCGGTAAAGTCGCAAGCAATAATGAGTCATAAATACCAACTTTTTTATTATTAATTTTCTCGACTTTTTTGGCACAGATCGATTTAAACTGATGAGAAACCTATACATTGATATTATATATGTCGAAATATATGGTTGTTTAAGATTGGTACAACTAATTTACCTATATGGAAAATCTTTGTGTTGGAAGGTATTTGGCGCACGGAAAGACAAATGAAGACGTACTTAATAATATATGTAAACATGTTATATGCTGTTGTTTAGCTTTAATTTTATGCTTGAAATCAGTAGTATTAGCATCGAAGTATGTTGTAACCCCCGTCCCCTTAGTACGCTACTGCAAGCAGACTTTGTCAAATGGTAAGAGACACTAATTGCTCGAAAATTATAATTTAAAAAATATTTATGTATTTATGGACTCGTATATTATAACCTTATAATGCGCCTTCGTTTTCCATCAGGTAGGTCTCCAGGTCGAGTTGTCATGAAAAACAGGAACCAGTATCGTACATTCTTTACTAAGCGACTTCTCCGATGGTGCAATGTGTCTATAGAGCGTCCGCCTCGGATGCGAGGGGTCGCGTATTCAAACCGAATCATACTAAAGATATAAAAATGGTACTAGCAGCTGCCTCTTTTGGTGCCGATCATTAAGAGGTTAGTGTTCGGATTAGTCGGCCTGGTGTCAGGATAGTGTGACTGGGTGGGACAAGTTTGTCTTATGTCCGCTAAAATGCAAAAGCCTACTGAACCAAGTCGAACAGGTTACGTATTATACAACTTATTTTCGAGGTTTCAGCGCCCCCCCCCCCTCTTAAATGCGTACATATATTATCAGTATACCTCCATGCTCAAGCCTATGCATTTGGGTTACCCCCCCCCACCCCTCTATGCGTACATACTAAATGGACGGCCCCTAACCATTCATGAGATGGTATTGATTCAAATTTACGAGTGCGATTGTGATGTACGCATTTCCCTACACAAACACGGGATGGTATCATTCAACCGTACATGTCCACAAAACTATATATATTTATAGATATATGTATACAACCATGGTACATCAATTAGGTATCTAATTACATAATGACAGTGTAGTGGTTAGCAAATTTGAGAAATATACTTTTTTATTCAGACACCATGCCAAAAGGAAAGAACTAACTTACAGTTTACGCTGAACTAAATTAAATTTACTATTTTTGTTTCCAGCATGGTCGGAATATGTTTACATGTTTCATATTAGGAAACAATTTGCATTATGGCTAAGTATATCTAAGAAGGAAATAAGATGTTCTTACAAACTCTTATTTTGTTGGTGTATTGGTTACCTCTCAACATATGAACCATTCTTTGCCATCTCACGATTATAATCCGTATGTACTTAAACGTTGTCTCATTTGTAGTGTTAATTTTTAAATGTATACTTTGCTTGTAAAATGATCCCACTTTATATAAATGTACAAACACCGCAATCGTGATGTGCTTACAGGAATACATTCTTCTGAGTTCTACTGAAGTCAGTTATTCAGTATAATTTGTAAAACGATATGGACTGATTGATAAAAGTGACTGTTTTCTTTACTTTGGTTTGTCGCAATATTTTTCTAACACAGTACTAATATACACTGGTCACACATGACGCCCCAAAGAAGCAGTTATAGTTAATTCATTTTTACCTGTAGTAATGGGATTTTTACAATATATGGCTGTGGCAGATGTACGTCGATTATCAGACAATGGTCGGCTTTTGCACTATTCGCTTATTTCCCTACTTCGAGTGCGGACTGATTGACCGTTAAGAAAAATCTAAATTAATCTCTGCGATTTATGTGCAACGTACGATATTGTCCCCAGTGTTTATTTAATTCCATCATCGTTTAAAAAAACTTCTTTTCTTATCCTCTTTAAATCAACTTTTGTTGACCAAAGACAATACATTTTATAAGCAAGGCAGAACGCAAAATCACATTACCCATCCACGAGTACAATGAAAATATGTAAACAAAAATAGTTAATAAAATTCCAAGGTATGTATAATATTGTAATATATTTTGGAGTATGCGCATTTGTTTACCGCTCTCCATTTTAAGGATTCCTTATATACTTGCTTGAATATGGGAAGTCGGTGCTGGGATTATAGTCTTTAGACCAAAATAATTAGCCAATTACTAGGGGCAAACTTTACGGAGTGAAGTGTAAATGAGTTTCAAGATGACATGGTTTACTTTTGGTGAATTCAGGTAAGAGCCGCATGAGTATCCCTTTCACTCAGTAGTCCCTATTCAAATCTAATTGCGTGAATTGATCGTGTGACTCCAGGTGCAGTATTTATGACTGGAGATTGGTAAATTATACAATGGAATCAACAGAAAAGGACTGTTCCGCCGTCGGCGGGCGCCATTTATTGTTGCTGTGGTGGTAAATATGTTACAAAGTTACAGGCGAAATGAAGCTAAAAATCATGATTTAAAAGGCCTAAGGTGGCTTAGTAAAAACGGTTCCCTGTATTAGGTTGTTGAGTTGTATAGTTTCACGGCGTGAAATACTGGCGGTAAGTTACGGAAAGTTAACGAAGAGAAGCTTTGCAGTTGTGACATTGACATACAATTGGGAAGTTGGGATTTGTGGTCATGTATTAATTAGAGTAACATTACTTATAGATTGGACGCGTTGGACTTTCCAGTTTGCAGAAGTAGTTGTACAGGATTCCTTTGAATCGGGGAAACATATGACTCGTAGCGGGATTCGCGCAAAGGCTTGACATCGCTCGGTCAAGAAACCCATTTGGTTGATACAATATTTCTTGCGTGAGCATAATGCAAATATGTATACTGGCTTGCACTGTTTTCAGCTATGATGTACGATGTTAAGATCTCAGTCGGTCAGGATATTCTTTAACAACGGTATCTTTTATCCTAACACGTCTTTCAATACGGTACCATTTACCCCTTGCAATAAAGTATATCAGTTGGAGGTTGAGGATGAACTAATCGATATTGAATTTCTCTAAGTACTGTTTGGTCAATGTTCGGATCTCATTATCTTGTTATTGCAAAAAATATATATTGGTTATAATCAATTACACCTTTAGTTTTATGATTATTTAGACATTCTATATAAATCCAGCATGGTATCAGTTAATATTTCGACGATATTGTTATATGTGACCAGTACATTTGAACATGTATGATTATAAACAGTAAAATTAGGCATTTAAACTGTAGGAAAAAAAATTCTACTGAAAAATGTTTCATCAGCATAAAAAACTAAGGATTGTCAAATCCGAGACTAGCAATATTTTATAGTACCTATATTTGCTCTTTTCAGGCCAAGTTCTCACGTAATGGCTTGTTTTAGTAGATTGCTTGTTTTTGTATGGGGTTTTTTTGTGCTCCCACACAAAATGCGCATGCGCGGAATTTATTTTTCGTTGCCATGACGTATAAAAGTTACCGGCCATGCACCAACATTTTTCTTTATACATCAGATTAGCATAACATGATTAAAAGTAGTTATACTTGAACAAAAAGAACCAAAAAAACCTATAAAGTGTACAGAAAAAATAATTTAATTTCTCGAAATAAAAGTATACATCACTGTTACTTAGATACGATTTTCCACCTATAGAGGACGCCAGCAGGAAATGACGTACATTTATCCCCACAAGACGAAGTACTGGGGGGGGGGGGCCGGCACCAGACAGACCCCCCACCCCACTTTTCCAAAAAATTATAGTGTTTTATGTGTATTTATCCCCCCCCCATGGGTTGTATGTTTTATATTATGCGAAAGAATTTAGGTCAAAAAAATTTAATTCTCCTTTTTAACGGGGTATTTCTTTTAAAACCTAGTTTTATCTATAGGGTTGTTTTTCCGAATAGGTTTCCATCTTTCCATCACCTGACTTGAAATCCCTTCCCTATACTCTTGGTTGACCTTGGCTAGAGGTCGCCTATATCCCGTGTGTGCTATATATATATATGCTATAGTTTGTGTATGCTATATTTTGCTTCCATGTTGGGATAGCCTTTATTTTTTCCCAAATCTCCCCAGTAATCTTAGGACCTTATAATCGGATCAAGAAAAGGTTTATTTTTATTTATTTAATATATTTTTGAATTTTGGCTAAGTAACGGTGTATTATAATTTAATTAAGAAAAAAAAAATTAATGTGTTCTGTGTGCAAATATATTGTGTCATTATTCACATATTGGATTTGTAAATTGAAATCCGCTGTACTCGAGTTGGAGTCCATACACTTTTGTATTTGCTTGTATTTCTCCCACCTAGAGTTGGGCCGTCTCAAATTATTTATTGGATTTCTGCCAAAATCTCTAAAAATGGTTGTTCTTCCCACACACACACACACACACACATACACACACACAGTGGGGATTTACCGTGCAGTGCGAGAGCTGCACATTTTGAGCAAATAAAATTAGAAGAGAGACTTATTAGATCCTTTGTTTTCGTGTATGTATGTAAAGTTTCCTATATGAGGTGTTTTTCCCGACTCTTTCATAGCCCCATGACGTCATTATCTCGTACTTTTCCCATATAGTTCCTCTGTCCCGATAATTAGGATTTGTGATAGTTTACGTAATATAATTAAAGTCTATTTAATTATTTAATTTTAATTGTAATGGATAATAAAAAGAAACTGAAGCTGTTTAGGAAAATTTATAAGAAATTAAAAGGGTGGCGGCTACAGCAGATTCCAATCCGGGGTGGGGGTATGAGGGCAAGGGTTCACTTTGTGATGGTCCCCTTTAAGGGGAGATTATCCATTGCCCCATCTCCCTCCCCTTCTTTTCACCCTTTGCAGCCCCGTCCCTCCCATTCACAAATCTTCCTAGAAGTTCTTTTTTTCTAATTAATTTGAAAGGATTACAAAAAAATTTGCCTATTCATTTTTTTATGTTTATGACTTGGTCACACGCCATCATGGTTTTAGTTATGTTATCTGTTATTTTTCTTATTAAAGTTTTGTTAAAGTTGCCGTCTTGATATAAAACTTGGTTTCTTCTGTATTTTTATTTCTTGGATATCTCCATAATTAATTGTATCCTGTCTTGTTTCCTAAACTCGCACTGTGCCATCGCATGATATTTTGTGAAGTTCGCACATTTGCACATGAGATATTTTACATGTATGCATATGTCGTGAAGATATTTGAATATCAAGCTTTGTATTTTTGGAGAGCCGATGTTGGTCCAGTACCTCCAAGGTCTGTCCCAATTAACCGAGATATTTCCTCCTCTACTTTATTTTTAATTTTAGAGGTTAAATTTTCCCTTATCCAATTATATGTTTCCTTAGTTTCAATTCCCCAAAGTTCCTCATTTTCCCTATATTTACATAAAAGTTCCTTTATACTTCTAAAGGTCCTTGTTGTTTCTAGTCTTTTTACCAGTTTATTATTTTTGTAGATGTCACTTATGTTTTTCATACTAAAACCAAACCAGTAAATGTATAAAGCTTCCTATGGGGTTTTGGGTTGGATATTTACTTCTTTTACATTATAAATTAAATACTAGAGAGGAGGCCTAACTCGAATCGGGAGAAACACAAATAAATAAAGAAAGAAAGTGCGGACCCTGACTCGAATACAGCCTACCTCATTTTGAAAATAGACTTTAATGTGAGAAACGCCACACCATAGTCAATCACATAAAACAAAAGGTTTTATTTTAATTTCAAATGGTAGTATACCGTTCATCTCGCCGGAATTCTAAATTGCAAATTAATTCAAAAGCAACTAAATTTATACCAGGACAAACAAATAAATTTGAAAAGTCCATAGAAAAATATATATTAAGACAACAGAGACAAATTTGACATAGTATTGCTGTCCCTACACACAGACTGTATAGCATACACACACCATAGCATTGATACACATAGCATACACGGAACATAGAAAATTCTTGACAAAGATCACTAAAAATCAAGGATATGAAATCTGAAAATGGGAATAAGACCCATGTTTCAGACTACTACCCTTTAGAAAACACTAGGACTAATTATAAACTAAAAGTTTGATCAAAATTCCTTTTTTAAACTTTAAACAAGCACACACATCTTGGGGTATACAAGAGTACATGAAAACACTTTATTTTTTGTGGGGGGGGGAGTCATCTGTCTGGTGCCCCCCCCCCCCCCATGATACTTTCGTAACTCATACTAGCGAAAGATTATCATTTGCACTCACATTGTATGTTCTTTAAAATAATGATTTTTTTTTTATTTGCGAGATATCGTCGTATAGTTAACCTGGATACAATATAATCTTGGTCCGTTTGCACCTTGAAACTTATCATGCGTGAATGGCAGGCGCCTTCAAGCAATCTGGTGATATTTTCGTCTCTTTTGCGATATTTTTTTTTTATCTGACATTAGCGATACACACACAGTAAGGATGCATACGCATGCCGGCATCCGCTACATTTACGGAGTTCGTTGATATATTTTGTTCTGTAAATTTCGCATGATGAAAAAAGAAGGAATACATTATAACAATGCAAGGTTAGTTTCTTTTATTTTATTTTCAATCAAGTGTTTGTTTATTGTACCGTGCCGGGGCGGGGTGGGATCGGGGTGGGGGCACAAATTCAACACAAAATTAGTTCCTTTCTTATCTGCATGGAATAATGGAGCAAATATGATTGACCATATTGACTAGTAATAACAAGCTTTCAATTTACGCGCGCACACACGAAGACAACTTGAAAAATAGAAACAAAGAATAAAATTAACTGGTAACTTCGCACTTGCTCAAGGCTTTGTAGTTACAATGCGGGGGGGGGGTCTGTGCTATTATCTGGTTAGGCATGACTATTTCGCAGAAATACAAACAAATTTTTTGAGATGAGCATAAAATACAATTATTTATTTTCCTCCATACATTTACGATGCTCTCAAAGGACCCACATATTTAGGTAAAAGTATGACCGTTACCAGGCGTTACCGAGTTGAAAATATGCCGAGTAAACTTACGAATTACGCCACGTACAATGTATAAACAACACTTGGCAACTTTTAATGATAAAAGATGGTGTTTTTATTTATTTACTTATTTATTTAGTTATCAGAACTCTTTCAGAATAACAATGTAACTGCCGATTATACAGCTCGCCTCTAAGAAGATTTTCGTAGTTTCCAACTGCCATGCATAAAATAAGTTTATGCCAAAGTGATCGTGACCTACAAAATGTTGGCCATTGTCACAGGGCATAAAATTCATAAAACAATAAAGAACATTCCTTTTTGTTCTACCAAAGCAGCGGAACCATAATGAGTTGATAAAACACAAGGATATTTGTTGTTATTTTGCAAACCATTGCTAATAAAATCAGCTTCAGAAACTATTATTATTGTCCGCCCTAGAGGAAAGATTTTACAAGGTGGAAATCACTGACTGTCAGTATCCCTGGAATGACAACCAGTATGACAACTATAACTAGTTTGTGCATCAGTAAATAATCTTGAGTAGCCACTGCACCTGAAATGCGTGCAGTCCATTCATCGAATACCTCCTATTCATTCATTGTATAATACACATTTTACTTACTAAGAATACCCTATCACAGTATAAATGTTTAGTCATAAATCGGGAAAGTTTACAACTGTATATGCATATTTATTTCTATTTTAACCGTACTGTCATAAAGGTACTTCTGTGGAGGCTAGTGTGTATATGTCATGATGAAAGCTTATGTCATTAATAGTTTTCTTTCTTTGCTCTTTACAAAAAATCAAAATAATAAGACTTTCGTTCATCTTTTGTTAGATTTCATATTTTCTTGAGAATTTTTTTAAAAATGTATCTGGAAAGTAAACATAAAAAATACGATAATTTAAAAAATGAAATTTGGGTCTCCATCTAAAGAATTTATAAATTCTTAGTTACTACTCAGTAATTTTAAATTATTCATAAATGATTGTAAGATAAATTAGTTCTACAATGTAAAAGTGCGAGTTTGCTCCATTTACAGAAGGGTTTACTTGCTATTCTCTTTGTATAATTCTCCCAGCTTTAAACTACAGATACAGAACATTACATAAGACAGCGAATTTCAGTCTTAACCTAAAGCTCGAGGCTGGAGAAGAGGTCACTAAATTACCGTTTCCATAGTTACACACTGGTCAGATAGAGCAGTCTCCCGCAGGTATCATTCCCTATAGATGAATTAGAGGCCAAGTAAACTGCCTTCATTTCATGAGCTATACTAGTGTAGTATAGATGAAATAAGTTTTAAATTGCAAAAGTTGTCTCTTTTGTAACCAAAGTGCAAATCAATAAAGACATATAATGACATGTAAAATTACATGAACAGCAATGAAGGATCTTTTCACGAGAGTCGCAAAAGATTGAAACTATTTAACGAATTTCATAAATTTCATTTTAAATAATCTTAAATGTAAGATTATGTTATGTGTATCACATGACAGGAATGATATTCAATAAAAAGCATAAAAATAGGTTACATAATTGACTTTAAATTACATTCGTCATTACACTTTCAATTCATATGTCGTCATGCCGGCATTTGCTGAGTTATTGGGTGTTATTAAACGTATCATATAGTTACGTATGATGCTGGAAAATATCATATGGGTATATTAATCTTAAGAGGAGCAACATTGGCTCAGTGGTTAGCGTCTCAGACCTGCGACCGAAAGGATGCAGGTTCAACCCCTGCCATCGGATCAAATCCTCGACCTTATTGGAAAATAATGAGATAACAAGTACATTCTACAAAGACATGGAACCTATTACCTCCACTGAAACGTACGAAATGATCATCTAAATTTGCAACAAGTGATCAGGAGAAGTGCGACCTGTTGAACTGGGAAGTTTGATATGTTACACGTTTAAAAAATTATGATAAACAGTTTCCGCATTTTGAAGTTAGAAATGAAACTTTTATTTCTGCCATCATTATATATAAACAAGAAATTATAGATGTAGTAACTAGTCTTGACCTAAACAAAACCGCTGGAACCAATCGAATAAGTAATAAACTTGTACAAGTATAGTTGAAGAAATGTATGTTCCATTGCAAATACATTTAAATAAATCACTCCCAGCCAGCGTGTTCCTAACACAGTGCAAGCTAGCGTATGACATACCGATGTATAAGAAAGGAGATAAACACTACCGTCTAAATGCAGACTAATTGTTGACTTCAGCTAAATTATATACACTATTCGTAAGTCCAACCTTAGAATATACTTCTGGAGTCTGGGATAATTGTTCTATTGAAGATTCGGAAAGATCAGAATAAAGGGGGGAAAATCAGATGGAAGATGCACGGATCGTTCCAGATCTATACCCATTAATTCTTCTAGATAGTCTCTTTATGCGGAAACTGCTTGGTTTGCACAACGAAGGAAAAGGAAGAGATTATGCATTATGTATTCGATTATAAATACTCAAGTACCTAACTATTTAAACGAACTTCTTCCACAAAGGAGATATGAGGCATCTAATTATCGTCTACATTACTCTCAAAGTATCACACCAATCTCAACCAAACTTTATATTTTCACACGACCTTTTACCATATACGATTCGTCTTTAGAACTCTCTGCCTGATGATATCCGAAATCCTCCAAATCTTTCTATTTTTAAGAAACGTTTCTCTAATTTAACTAACGTGTCATCACACAAGCAGTAAGACATCTTATTGTAGGTGAGTAGTCACGTCACTTTTCAATGATAAATCTAGACTTAACCAAGAAGTGTATTGAAAGGTAGAGCGAAAGAGCTGGGATTTTTGGCATTAGGTAAGGGGCAACAGACAAAGTGTTCAACTTCTTCATTATCATAAGCACATGCACACGTGAAAGAGTTAACTAAATTCACCATGTAAAGGTCGGATTTCAGGAGACTACCTGCTTGTCTAAGTTTAGTATGTAGGATATTAAGGTGACATTTGTCAGTAGCGTAATTTTAGCGTGATGACCCGTTAGTAGAATTAGAAAAACGTTTCTTAAAAACAGAAAGATTTGGAGAATGAGAAACCTATAAACTGATATCAAATGTGTTAACATCGGTGGTTCTTTACAATTGGCATGACTTATTTGGTTATATACAAACCATCAAAAAACGGCAAGGGTAGAAGCGGGTAGCAAAGATATGAAGATCGGTAAGTCGCAAGCAATACTGAGACAAAAAAGGCAACTTTCAAGGTAGCATTTTCACACATTTATATTGACACGGGTCGTTTTAGACTAATGAGAAACCAATAACTGGATATCAAATAGGTCCAAATCTTTGTAGCTTTTTTTACGATTAACATGACATATTTAGCCTTATAGAAAACGATCATGTTGCAAGGATATAGGCGCACGGACAGAGAAATGAAGATGTACTTAATAAGATACATACACATATTTTTTACTGTTTTATTGCTTAAGGATATGCTTCATATCACTAGTATCAGCATCGAGGTATGTGATACCATCGCAAAACAGCAATACTAGAGGCACGTAACAAGGATATGAAGACTGGTAATGGTAAAGTCGCAAAGGATACTGGGTAAAATATATAAACTTTTCTAGGTTGCATTTTCACACATTTCTGTAGGCATAGATCAATTTAGACTGATGAGAAACCTACCAAATAATACCAGATTTGTCAAAATCTGTGTGTGCTTACGATTGGTATGACTTATTCGACTCTAAGATAAACGTTCGTGTTGTAAAGATCTAGGAGCACTAACATTCAAATGATTATCATCGAATTATATGGTACCATCTCAAAGCGGCAAGGGTAGAGGCACGTAGGTAGAATATAGAATATGATGATCCGTTGATCATCCGTAATATCGCAAGCGACACCAAGCAAAAAATATCAACTTTTTTACTTGCATTTTCACACATTTATATATTTCACAGATCAATTTAGACTGATGAGAAACCTATCAATTGATATCAAATTCGTCTAAATCGCGTTTTTAAAAAATTACTAATGTTATAACTTATTTGCCTATATGGAAAACGCTCATTGAGGAAGACATTGAGCGGACATACAGACACACAAAGATGTACTTTATAAGATGCATACACATATTATATATTGTTGTATAGCTTTCCTTATATGTTTGAGATCTATAATATTAAAATTGAAATATGTGGTACCGTGGCAAACTGCAATGGTAGAGGCACGTATCAAGGATATGAAGATCGTTAAAGTCGCAACCGATATCGAGTCAAAAATACAAACTATTTTATTTTCATTTTCACACATTTCTGTTGGCACAGATCGATTTAGACTGACGAGAAACCTAACAATTGATATCAAATTTTGCTAAATCGGTGTTTATTACTATTGTAATGACTTATTCACCTGTTTGTTAAACGATCGTATAGAAGACATTAGGAGAAAAGACAGACAAATGAAGACGTACTTAATAAGATACACACACATATTATTTACTGTTGTACAGCTTTAATTATATTCTTCAAATTTATAGTATTAGCATCGAAATATGTGGTACAATCGCAAAACGGCAATGGTAGTTTCACGTACCAAGGATATGAAGATCGGTAATGTCGCACCCGATATTCAGTAAAAAGAACAATCTTTTTTATTTTGCATTTTCGCACATGTCTATTGGCAGAGGTCGACTTAGAATCATGAGAAACGTATCAATTGATATCAAACTTGTCAACATCGTTGGTTGTTTGCGATTGGTATGACTTATTCGCCTATATGGAAAATATTCGGTTAGGAAGGCACTAAACGCAAGGACGTACAAATGAAGACGTGCTTCATAAGACGCATACACATTATTTACCGTTGAACAGCTTTTATTATATGTGTCAGGTTTATAGAATTAGCATCGAAAAAATGTGATACGATCGCAAAACGGGAATGGCAGATGGACGTAGCAAGGATACGATGATCGGTAACGTTGCAAGCGATACTGAGTGAAAAATACCAACTTTTCTATTTTGCATTTTCACCCATTTATATTGGCACAGATCTATTTAGACTGATAAAAATTTATCAACTGATATCAAACGTGTCAAAATCGTTCTTTGCGATTGGTATGACTTATTCGCCCATATGGAAAACTTTCGTATAGGTCAGATGTAGCCACACGGAAAGACAGATAAAGACGTGCTTAATAAGATACATACACATATTTTATAATTATGTACAGCTTTAATTCTATGCTTCAGATCTATAGTATTAGCATGGAAGTATGTGCTACCATCGCAGAACGGGAACGGTATATGAACGTAGCAAGGATATGAAGATCAGTAAAGTCGAACCCAATATTCAGTAAAAAGTACACTTTTTTGTATTCTGCATGTTCACACATGTCTGTTGGCACAGATCGAGTTAGACAGATGAGAAACCTATATATTAATATGAAATTTGTCAAAATCGGTGTTTATTTACTATTGGTATGACTTATTCGTGTATATCGAAACCGTTCGTAGAGGAAGGCATTGGGCGCACGAACATACATTATGAAGACGTACTTAATAAGAAGATACATAAACATATTATTTACTGTTGTACAGCTTTAATTATATGCTTCAAATCTATAGTATTAGCATCCAAGTAGGTGCTACCATCCCTAAACGGGAAGGATGGAAGCATCAAGGATACGAGGATCGGTAAAGTCGCAAGCGACAATGAGTCACAAATAGCAACTTTTTTATTATTCATTTTCACACATTTTTTTTAATTATTATTTTTTTTTTTTGTTGCACTGATCGATTTAAACTGATGAGAAACCTATAAATTGATATCATATATGTCGAAATCGGTGGTTGTTTACGATTGGTACAACTTATTTACCTATATGGAACATGTTCGTGTAGGAAGGCATTTTGGCGCACGGAAAGACAAATGAAGACGTATTTAATAAGGTATATAAACATGTTATGCTGTTGTTTAGTTTCAATTTTATGCTTCAAATCAGTAGTCAGCATCGAAGTATGTTGTAAACTCCCCCTCCCCTTAGTATGCAACTGCAAGCACACTTTGTCAAATGCTAAAAGGCACTAACCTTCTTGAAAATTATAATAATCAAAAAAATTCCGGATTCGTATATTATAACGTTATAATGCGCTTTCATTTTCCGTCAGGTAGGTCTCCAGGTCGAGTTGTTATGAACAACAGGAAACAGTATCGTACATTCTTTGCTAAGCGATCGCTCAGGTGGTGCAGTGTCTGTACAGAGCGTCCGCCTTGGATGCGAGAGGTCGCGGATTCAAACCCCTGCCGAATCATACTAAAGACATAAAAATGGTACTAGCAGCTGCCTCTTTTGGCGCCCATCATTAAGATATTGGTGTGAGGATAATGTGATTGGGTGGGACAAAATGCTGTATGTTTGTGGCATGATGCCACATTGCTAGACATCATTATAAACTGTCACAATGCAGACATGGTAGCGATATGATTGCATTTTTTTTTAAAGCTACGTTAAAAATTACACACACACACACACACACTTTGCTTGGTTATTTGCTATTTGAAGAGATGGAATATTGTTCATATTTCAACCGCTTTTTATTAATGATCATCGATGTGACCAACATATACGATAATAATACTCCCGATGATGATGATGATGGTTGTTGTTCTGATTTCTGTATTACTACTGCTCCATGGGTATATTATATATCGAACTTGAAAACAGAAGCACTACCAGCAATAAAGCAGCTTTGAAAACAAATCGCACTTAATCGATATCAATATATATTGACATCAAAATGAACGTCAAATGCTCTGTGCAACTGTATCGAAATGAACTATTACATGCTGGTTTTTTTTCTTTTTTTTTTTTGGACAGTTTTAGACCGAAAAAAGTAGTACTTCAAGGCTCTGTCTATGGTATAAATATGTTCATGTACACTTTTCCATTGTAACTCTAAGTGTATAGACTGCAAATACGATGAAGCACAAATCGAGGACGTCGAGTGTTAGCATTGGAACAATGTTACTACTTCGGTCGAGAAGGATAACGACCTATATATGTATTCCTGCCCACTACCATGTAGGATGTATCAAACTGTATATTACTCAAGCGCTCTTTGTCGAGCGTGCTGGTGTGTGTGTACAAAAAAAAAATGGAATATAATAACTTTAACTGAAATATATACAAGTAAATTCTATATAAAAGTGATGCGGCACCTGGGAGTAAAGCAAAAATGGAAGAAACAAATTTCGGATCGCTACTATCAACAGCAATGGGATAGACAAAGCGAAAGCAGACAAAGTAGCCAAAGAAACAAACTTTGATGTAATAATGATACAAGAAACACACTATGGAATTAAGCCAGAGTTCAAAATTTTAGTAGAAGACAAACTTAACGCAATAAAGATATGCAACAATTTTGCAAATAATGATATTAGAGTTGGTTGCAACAATAATATTTTTAAAAAGCTGGGAAAGGTTTGAGGAGGGGGGAATTTTGTAAGGGACGGTTGCTACGTGTTAAAATGTTTAATTGGCATATTATAAATGTATACATGCCAGCTAATAGAAATAAGAAACTAATTTTAAAGAAAACTTATATACCTACCTACAACAATATTCAATGGAAAATCTAATCATAGGGGGAGATTTCAACTGGGTAACTATAAATTAAACCAGTCTAGCAGGATTGATAAATTTTACGGAAATTTTTATGATCCATTAATATATATTAATACTGCAATAACCAACCAAAAGCGATCAGACCATTTCATGCTCACTATTGACCTAAAAATGAAAAAAATAGAAAAATGTGGGCCAGGACTATGGAAACTAAATAATAAGATTTTAAATGACAAAGAATATGTCGAAATAATAATTAAAAAAAGAAATTGAAACCGTCAAAAATGAAGAAAATATTAATATAATAATTGATTGGGATGTTTTAAAAAACAAAATAAAAGGAATAAATATTCAGTACTCAAATAGAGGGCGGAAAAACCCCAGAAAAAAAAGACAAACACGAACTCAAATTAGAACTAAGCAAAACAACAAACGACGATGGAGAAAAAAAAAAACGATTGACAGACAAAATTAAAATCGTTGAAGAAGACGAAAATCAGGGGAGAATAATAAGGGCGGGAAAATTTACAGAGATCTACAACGTATATAAGCGAGAAGCATTTAGAAAAGGGGGTGATACAATTTTAAACAATATCAAAATAAACAATGTAACCCATACTGTAAAAGAAGATATCCTAAATAATATTTCCAAATATTATAAAGAACTATACACCACACACCAAACAGAACATATACTTCAGCACAATCGACAGCTACTTAAAAAATGTCGACTGTGAGATGACATCAGCAGTACATAGAGACCAATGTGATGATGTCATCTCAGATGAAGAAACCACAAAAAGTATATCAACACTCACAAAAGTCACCAGGGAAAGATGGACTCATCGTGGAATTCTACCAAAAGTTCCACGGTGAACTGACGCCGATCTTAAACGCTTTGTATAATAATATAGTTTTAAGTAAAAATAAAATGACTAAATCTATGAGGGAGGGAGTTATCACAATTATATACAAAGGGAAAGGGAATAGAGACGAGATTAAAAACTGGAGGCCTATATCACTTTTAACACGGACTATAAGATTTTAAGTAGGATTTTAACAAATACAGTAACGGGTAGGATAAACAAGATAATTAATGTAAATCAAACTTGTGGGGGAGGGATATACAAAACAATATTTTAAACATTAAAACTATAATTAACTACATAAATGAAACTGGTATGATGAGTGCTATGGTACTCTTCGACCAGGAGAAAGCTTTCGACTGATTTGAACAAAACTGTATAAAGAATGTTTTTAAAAAATTTGGTTTCGGACCCAATTTCCAAAATGGACCAAAATCCTACACACTGGGATAATTAAACGGGAAATGCACGAAAGAATTTGAAATACAACGATCAGTGATACAAGGATGTCCACTATCAATGCTAGAATACGTAATGGCAATATAAATCCTACGTCACACGATAAGAAACAACCCAGATATACAAGCAGGGGCGTATTAACCATTAAGCAGACTAAGCACGTGCATAGGACACCAGGGCCAAAGGGGGCACCACAAAGTTGAGAAAAGGGTGAAAAGAAAGAAAGAAAAAAGAATGAAGATTTGTAAAAAAATCTGATACAACTAGTGCAAATTGATCATGATGTTCTGTTTCTTGATCATGGTACACCCTAGGGTTATCTTCTCAGGTGTACGTGGAAAAGAGGGGGGCACCAAGATTTGTCAGTGCTTAGGGCACCAGTGAGCCTTAATCCGCCCCTGATTATACAAGGCATACAAATACCAAACCTAAAAAAGAATTAAAAAATGCTCTAACATGCATATGATTGCAACATCTTTATAAGAGAGGGGAAATGCTATAAGCGTCGGGTTCCAAAATAAACCACAACAAGCACGAAATCTTAAAAATAGTTAACTGGAGGGGCAACCACCCTGGATTATCGCCCCCCCCCCACACACACACACACTTACTGAGAGACACTGTAAAGGCTCTAGGGGTTTACTTTGGTAATAAAAAAAAGAAGCTGTAGAAAATTATGAACATATTATCAATAAAATAAGAGAAAATGTGAAAATCTGGCCATGGCGCCATTACCTATTATGGAGCGGGCCCAAAAGGCCAAGACTTATTTATACTCAAATATTAACTACATAATTAAATCCATAGATATGGATAATACAATTTTAAACAAAACAGACAACGAAATAATAGATTATATATGGAATCATAAAATGCATCATGTAAAAAAAGAGACATTATATAGGGCCAAAAGTAGAGGGGGCTTGGGGTTGCCGAGCCCTCTACTACTATAATTAACTAACATAATCAATAGATTAAAAAAAAAATGCACTCAGACCCGGCTACAGCGTGAGAAGCACCGTACATCTACTGGTTCGGCTTCACCTTGAGAAACCGACCAGAGATATACAAAAATAACACATTAATATAAAAAAATCGAAGTGCCACGCAAACATATGAGAACTAATTTTAAAATATAGAGACAAAACAGATTTATGCAAAATTTAATAAGTAAAAGTCACGCTTGGATTAGGGAGGAGGTAACCAAAAATATAAAATGTAGAGTAGAACAGGACAACTGAGGGGGTAAATTGGACAAAAAATTGGAAAAATTGGGGAAAATAAGATCTGTCAAAACACAAAGTATAATTTTTAAATACCTGCACAACACCCGGCTAGCAGGCGAAGAAACAATCAAACATCGTATGCTGAGGATAATGCCGAAATGCCCTTTATGTAAAACAGCGAACTTCACCAAACTACATACGATTGTCCAATGTGATAAAACTAAACATAATAGGATAAAGTTAATAATGAAAATTTGCAAAAAATATAAGTATAGCAAAAATAACATTTTATTCATAGATTTAGACTACGAAAACAAAATCGTTCTAAAATGTATAGACTATATAGTAACTACGATGATATCCTGTGGACAGGTGATAAAGATTTTTAAATAAGATACGTGGTAAAAATAAGAATATTAACCACAACAAGAACTCAATACGTCTTACGACGAATAGATACTTACCGTCAGGTTGATATAACGCAATTGATGTTGGAATTGGGGGAGAGAGGGGGAGGGAGGAATAGGTATTACAGACCGAAGGGTCGCGTAGCGCAATTGCGAGCTGATGCCATACCCATACCCCCTCCTCGCACCCCACAACAGCCATATTTCAAAGAAAATTTCAAATTCTATTTCAAATATTTCAAAGAAACCCATATAACTTTTTTTTTAAAAGAGAAAAGGGAAGAAAGGAAGAAAAAAAAAATAAAAGAATTTTGTAATTTAATTTTTTTTCTTCTTTCTCTGAAAGAAAATTCTAAAGACATATATAGGAAGGGATACAGGGAAAATATAAGGGGGAAGTAAATGGCGATGACATCATGGGGCTAAGTCACAGGGCTCAGTGAAGTGCACAGGCCCATCATGAGTCTTTGAAAACACCCAATGTAGAACATAAACAGACAAAATAAAGACACAAATACATACTGTATAACACTTAGTTTAAAACCCTACTAACTTCTCCCGCACTGCATGGTTGACCACTATAGAATAATGTGGTCTCATAAATACGTTTGGATCTTTCAATAAAGCATAATCAGATAAACTAAATAAAGGAGGCCTAACGCGACCCAGGAAAAACACATAGAGAATAAAGAAGCGTGAACCTTGGATCGAGCGTAACCTACCTATCAACATCTTTAAAGACTATTATGAGGAACGACACATATTATCACTCGAATAATAAAATAGGAAATTATTTTTTTTAAACAAAATCTAAATAGTACACCATTCCATCGTTAAAATTAGAAAACCATAAAACAAATTAAAAGATACAATATAACATCATAAAGGAAGAAATACAACTGGGAAAGATATTTGATCTATACTTGCTGTCTCAAACATAAAGAAAATATAGCATACACACAATATAACACCATTACATATAGCAAACACTGAGACCTAGGCGACATATAGCAAAGGTTACAAAACATTTCAAGGGAAGGAACTTCGAGCAAGGTGAGGGAAACCAGACTCGGACGAACAACCCTTTAGATAACACTATGGAAACATAAATACCCCATCAAAAATTCTAAAAACTAAATTTTTTATATAAAATTTTGTTTTAATAAAACGTAGAACACATCTGAGTGGGAAATACACAAATATAAAATACTTTTTATTTTTTTTTTGGAAATGGGGGCATCTGTCCGGTGCCCCCACCCCACTCCCAAAAAAGTGTGTGTGTGTGTGTGTGTGTGTGTGTTATTATACCCATTACATTACTTGCAAAATATATATGGTGCTGACATTTTCGGCAAGAGGGAGACCTACCAATATTCTGCATATAATTATTTTAATGTTTTTCAGAGCGAGAGTATTGGGGCCTGATCTGTTCAATATATTTCTCAACTGATACAGCAGGTATAATCAGAGGCGTAGCTGGGGGGGGGGGGGGAAGGGGAGTACATATGTTCCCCGGCGCCAAGGTACAGGGGCGTCAAAATGAGGCTTACAACGTTACATTATAATAAGTAAACAAGGGTAATATTCAAAAATGTGATTAAACGGGGAGGGGGCTTGGGCGCCAATTTTATAGTTCGTTCCCGGGCGCAAAATATCATAGCTACGCCTCTGGGTATAATAGAGACCCCCCCCCCTCGAGTTTGCCACAGAGCACTCGTGTAATATACGGTTTAATACAAAATACATGATTGTGGGCAGGAATATACAAATTTTGGTCTATATACATGATCGTTGGTATCTATTCAAACGAGGGCCATGAAATACATTAGCAAATTCCTACAGTATTTTAAGGCAGGCGATTACGAATTATTTAAACCACGTTTTTCATCTGTCACAGATTTTATAATCATTTTGAAGTGGCTGCTTTATCTCGAGGAAAACGAGCGGTAAGTGTTATACAAAACAAAATCTTAATAGCAATTTGATCACTTTTGCGTCATTTGACAGTAAGAATAGTAATAAATAGAGGATAATTTCTTTTCCTACGTTAGGCCTAATACCTGGTATGTTTTTTAGTGTGGTACACACACAAAAAACAACCCCAAAACAACACTAACAACATTTTAAAAAACCCACAAAAACGAGTGCCGTGCCGAAGCCACGGGCTAAAATGCTTTATTATTATTTTTTTTTTTATTTATAGCATCAATCACAAATTGAAATATATATAGTATTAGCGTTGGAAAAGAAAGTTTTCTTTTTGTTATATTTTTTTTTCTCACCCTAGCGAAACACTTTCTGCAAATGACCTTAATAAAGAAAAATAATAAATTAACCTAAACCACTTTGAATGTCGACCGTATCTTTTATTTACACGGCATCATGCGCGGAAGAAAATACCAACTGAACCGGGATTTCAGACAGCAGATGAATTGAAGTTGATTCATTGAACATCATTAGCAATTGTACAATCAAACAGATGCAACAATGAAAAGTGGAACTATGAAAAATCGAGAATGTTAGATTTGCGAAGGATTTATTCCGAATCATTGTCTGCTAATAGAGAATTCATGTCAGTTGCTGTGTCGGCGATGCCCACACAGCGCGCCGTCCAAATGTGAAGTTGCGTTTTGCTGACAGACATAACACTGTGTCATAATTTATCTGATGGCATGTAAAGAAGCTGCTTAAATTATAGTATTTAAAAGTTTCTTCATTTTGTAAGAGCTCAAGAAATTAATTCTGGTTTGAAAGACAAGATGACGGTAAAACTCAGAAGACGTAGCTGTACAGTACCGTTGGTGTTGGAGACATCATAATAAAGGTAACTGCGTTAACTTCGCTTTTTGTTTGGTAATTTGTTGGATATTATCTTTTGCTGATCTTCTTTGAGCTTGGAGTAAATTTTACATTCTGAACATTTTTATTTGCACTTATCTGCTTAATATGTATTGCTGGGATATCATATAGAATATGAAGTCAGTATAATGGTACTATATTTTACATATTTGAATGATAAAAAACTGGTAAATGATATAATGATAAACTACAAAATAAATAATTTGCCCATTATCCCAAATATGTTAATTAAAACAAACATTGAATGTAAATTCAGATATAATGAGCGGTTGTAAGAAGTAAGAAATAACATTTTATCCATTGAACCTGTTATGTGTTACCATCATCAGTTTTAAAATAAACACATGGAGACAAGTTTGCTTAAATTCTAAAATTAACACACACACACACACACACACACACACACACACATATGGTATTTTAATCTAATACAGAAATGGTGACATTGATATATGCAAACCAATAGTTTTTTTTCTTCTACAGATATAAATTAAAAAGCCTAATTCTGAGAGTTTCACCTACAACATTCATGATGGGAAAGGGCCACTAATTAAGAGCTGACATATGTGGAAGAAAAATACCATCCATGTTGAAAAGGGCTAGAGGTAATGTGAGAAAACATAATTTATCAATCTTATTTAACATTATTGTTGATATTTTATCTCAACTGGTCAAAAGGCTAAGTGGGTTTATGTAATGGTCCAGAGTGTGTTATTTATTTCACATCCCCTTCTGTCTTTCAACAGTAAGAAATTAGCTACTTTGGAGTCCATAGTTCTGATCAATTTGTTTATATAAAACTTGGTTTTGGGCTTAAATCAACATCTTGGATAAATCTAATAATGAGCAAAATCCAAGTATATACATGTGATCATGTATAAGATTAGTTGAGTTTTTTAACCAGCCTAAAAGCCATACTTCCACAATATAGGCTAAAATCATTAAGTTGTCCTTGAAGTTTGATGAGTGTTAACCATTAATAATAATAAGGTGATCTTTCATCTGAGTATGTTACCACCGCATGCAATATTTATACATGTAGTGCAGTTTTTACTAAACTTAGAATACATGCTTATATAAATGAGATCTAGATTGAAGAAGTGAAGATGCATACAAATACATGAGGTTATAACCACTACTGCTGATTCAAGTTTGATCATGCTTGGCCATTGGGCTTATATAGTCAAGTTTCACAATGATGCTTATTATGAGTGTGATAAAGGTATGGTAGTGAAGTGACCTTGCATCTGATTGGCAGAGTTTCTTATGATTTGCACAACAGTGTTTATGATCCAATTTAGATCTGACTTGTTTAATTATTTGCTTGTATGTCTGAGGCTATAAGCAAAATCTATGCATATAATGTGGTGGTTCTACATCTCACTAGCCATTCTTGCTACTGCTCTTAAAACTATTTCTCATTAATTTTATCAGACTTGGTGAATAGATTTATCTCATCAAGATATAGCAAAAGAGCAATTTTGTAAAAAAAAATATTCATTCATATTAAACTCAAATTCTGCACCTGATTGGTTGACCTTGCAAATGCTATAAGGGCTCTATTTCTGACAAAAAGATTATTTTGATCTAATGTAGCAGAAATGCTTATATGATCAAAACATTGAACATATTTTGACGACAAATAAGAAATAGTTTTTCATGCAAATTTGATAAACATTGATAAATCGGTTCATATCATTAAAAGCTTGGAAGAGTTTGATTACATGCGAGACCATCACATATTAATCATTCTTTATTTAGAGAATTATTTTTGTCAGGATTTAGTAAAATATGTAAAATCAATATGGACTGGTTTTGTTATGTACAGCAACACTAGTTGTTTACTGATTACTGAGGGAATTGGAGTAAGGCAAGGGTACATTGCAGTAGGTAACCTAGTTGACTTGATAACAGGATTTTAACACAAACATTTTTATCAGGAGTCTAGCATACTAACCATTGATTCACTGCAGATCCTGCCCCCATTAGTTACCTTTTAATACATAAAGCATTTGGGTTTTTTATGTCACAAATCCCATAGGGATTAAAATTAACATCATAGGTCTCACTGGATAGTTTCGTATTTTGACATCCCTCTAATTTTTAAGGTAGAAGACATGAACCTAATTATCACAAGCCTAGCATTTATAAATTTACACATAAGCTAAATCTATAATGTGGTTCAGATTTACTTTGAGTTAGGCATGGAAATAGGTTGGCTTGTTGGTGACTGCCTGTCACAGTTAGATGAGCATTGGAGATCATATGCGTAACTTAGTCTGCAAATGAGCTGCCGACTTTTATTTGTGTCTGCTACAGAGGTAAATATAAAAAAATCTTGATGGTAGAGGGGTGATGAAAAGTATGCTAATTTGTTATAGTACTAGTGAACTTTATTCATGCATAAGGCACATACTGATTCTTTTAGTTGCCTTGTCACAGAAAAATATTGAAAATAGCTATTTCTAGTAAAAAATGAATGTAAAATGTATCTGCATCCTTTGACCCTACCAGAACCAAACTAAAAGCTCAAATTTGTGCAGCTGCTTTTGCTCATCACAAACATAATTGGGAGTATAACTGCTAACCCTACCCTCTAGCACACATTTAAGATCTTTAGAGTTTTTAAATACAGCCTTCTAATTATACAAGTTTCATTACATTGGTCAATAATTAGTCACATGTGATGACACTTGTAACTAATCAAACCACAGCAACTGAGAGCAGACTAAGCACTGATATTTATATGGTACAGTGGCAATATACAGTCTGTCTGCTGCAACACATGAAACAAACTAGACAAATCTGAAAGCCTTGAATTTGACTTTATCTATCTGTATGGTAGAACAGAACCTGAGTTGAAAAGCTTTTAAAGAAAGACCTTGATATCAAACCTAATAATAACTGCAGGAGATATATTATGGATAATTAACCATTCTCTCAGTTTCAAACTGGGCATTCCATCCCATGGGGTTCTAAATGTAAACCAAGTGTAACTGATATCCTAATGAACTGTAAAGACCATAGCAGCACAACAGCAGGGGACCAGATATGTCCAGATCCAGAAATCATAGACCAGTTTCAAACTGATGATGAACCACATAAAAATTACACATCTGCTAGAACTTATGTTATGAAGATAACTTAAATTGCATTATTATTAATCCTCCTCCTCACATTCATCATAATTGAGATGCATCATATATGTTTTATTGTAAAATAGTTTATGCAACATAATTCAGTGAAGACCTTTGCTGCCAATTTACCAGTGAACCATTTGTTTCAATGAACATATTTTATGTTGTAACAAGGAGCATCATTTAAACATTATGATACACTTATCATACCTGTATATGAAATCTTAATACTAACACTTATACTTGCAATACTACTACTAATAAAAACACCTGCATTGATAATTTGATTATGTTCAATTGGACTTGTATCTAAATGATCACCAGCTGTATGAAAAGACATATTTTAATATATAGATATTGGATGGAATACTAGTTACCACAATTGAATAGTCATATGATAAATGATATATTATTTTAAACAATTTATATTTGCAGTGAAACATACTTTTACATTATTTTCCCTTAAATTTCATTTATAGAGCAGTATACTCTGCATTCATTAAATTACTGAAATGGTTAATAATACAACAACAAATACTGCAACTTCCAGAATCACAAAAATCAAAAGATATAAACAAAAACTTCCCTACATGTATCAACAGTTGTCACTTAATAGACAGAACTATGAAGATTTAGAATAGGATGTTAACAAATTAGGTATTCAAGTTAAAAAGAAAAAAATACCAAGTAAGCTTGCTACCAAAAAATCAAACAATAACAGTGAATTTTAGTACATTCCCAGGAAACAGAATATGATTTTTCTTAACTTGATCTGATACATCTTAAATCTATAGAAAATGATTCATATTGTATGACTAAAATATTATGTAAACAAAAATTCCATCACTTTTTTCAGATGCAACATGCATACCCCAACCCATCTTTCTTGATCATAAAGTATACCAGCATTCCACTATAAGATGGGGAGCTGTAGTGGCTCAGTGGTTAGCTTTCTGGACCTGTGAAATAAGGTAGGTTCAAATTCTACCATCAGACCAACCTGGGTTAGCTACCATGGTGTGTCCTTGGGCAAGGCACTATACTTAAAGTGCCTTGGCACTAAATAACTTACTTGTGTTGGTTTACCATAAAAGGCCAAACCAAACACAAAAAAACAACAACTTTAAAATATGAGTTTTGTCAATACTAAGTAAATGAAAATCATACTGAAGAAATGTTTTTGTTAATACAGTTTAATGGATCTAAAAAATCTCTTTCTTCTGCAGGAGTTTAAAATGTTAAATTAAAAAGGTCATGGTACACATTGCTTTGTTCGTACACATCAGGCTCCGTAACCCATATCCAACTAAAAATTTTAGTAGAGTCTGAATAAAACATATTTTAATCTGGATGATAATATTCTTTCTCCATTCATATTTTACACCACCAAGATTGATCCAAATAAGATTACATTTTACTATAACACTGAGGATGAGTATGCCTCTTAACAACTGACAAATGTGGAGAGAATGGAGTTAAACTGAAGTTTGATTTCTTTTCAACCATAGCACAAGATGATCATTTATTATGAAAAAACCTGAATAAAGTTGGAGTTCATAACCATGACAGTCTTGATACAATATAAATTCAATATATTATTGTTGTCTTGAGGTATAGTTCTGTATATTACAATCTCACACAAGATCAGGGTATATTTTAGTACCATACAGTTAATTCGGGATTGTATTAATACCTATTCTGGTGAATGAACATTAAATAAGATTTACTATTTTGGAACCAGTTGCAATAAAGTTTACTAAACAAGAGAAAATATGACTTTACTATAATATCTAAAATGTAAAATCTGCAAACAGAATACTTGCTTGACTTTACACTTCAACTATATCGTAATATTTATTTGAAATGAATTTATACAAATGGCATTAAATTGGGTTTCAGGCTGGTAATGACAATGGTAGTAGTGAATAGGGACGGTCTAGGGACTAGGGAACTTCCATGTTAAAAAGGGTATATCCACTCTGGGGACTATGTAATTTAACATGGGAGAAAAAAAAATATCCATTCTAGGGACAAGGGGAATTTAACATGGGGAATAAATCGTGGGACTGTCTTGGGACAAGGGGAAATGGAACAGGGTCGGGACCCTATTTTAATAAGGTCCCGACCTGATGGGTCTATGAAAATGGAACAGGCAAAAATTGAAACAGGGAGGGGTCTCTATTTTTTTATTATTTTTTTAAACAAAAAAATAAAAAAAGGGGTAGGCAATTGAAAGTCAAGATCTTTTCGAGAGATAGGAATGGCCCTGAAAAGGGCCTTTGGTTTTATGTTAATATACCCTTAACATAAAGGGCATCTGTGACATCTTCTTCTTGACCGTAGGCTGCGCCTGACTGCAGGACCATAGATTAAGACTCTTTTGAGGCATCCTTGATGCTCCACATAAGATTCTTCGCATCCACAGGCTGGTGTCTGTCCTGTGGATAACTGTCCAGTTGGATCGGACATACATTGATATGTCCGTCCGGAACATCATCGAAGACACAAGCATTGAAGATTGTACGTCGGTCCACATGTTAGGGTGCTGAGTAACAGGTGAAGGAATGCAGTGAACTGTACTTATTTATAGGGGGAGGAAGGATTGAAACGGATTGAGTTTGTTGACCAATCCAAACACGCGTTAGAAAATTCAGTCAGCCCACGTCCAATCCGAAGAGAGCAGTCTGTGACGTCACATAGTCTATATAGATTCGCTAGCGCCTGTGCGCAGTCAATCTAAGCGACCGTTTTTCAACATGACAGAAACTCAGAAAACGATCAGTTGGGGTGCACTGATGGTGGAGACTACCCAAGGGAACCCAGACTTACTTTCAGAAGAGGTGAATTGGGATTTTGTGGATTTTTTTACCTTGCAAGAATTTGTTCCTGAACCTTCGTCACCTTCTCCTTCATTACCGCACATGGAAAATTTTAGACAGAGACAGAAAGAAGAATTGGAGAAATTTATACAACAGCAAAAGGAAGCGGAACAAGCTTTTCTCCTACAGCAACAGCAGCAAGAAGAAGAGGTAAGAAAAAAACAACAACAACAAGAAGCAGCAGCAAAGAAACAAGGGTGTCAAAATCAAACGGTCACGGTACTGTTAGACATTTTAGCGGAGTTAAGAAGTCTGAAACAAATGTATCAGACTTCTTTATACGGCCGAAGAGAATACGACCTTCCCAAGCTAAACACTCCAATCCTGTGACTACGCCTACTGCACCACCCTTAGTGATTTCAACGAAATCATCATCAACAGTACGCAGTCCAGAAGTAGGCCTTGGCCATGGCAAAGGCTTAAGACAGTTAAAGTTGATTGTTTAAACTCACCCCTTACACCAAAAAAGGCCCTTTTCAGGGCCATCCACGTCTCTCGAAAAGAGATAGACTTTCAATTGCCAATAACTAAAAAAAAACATTTTACCCAATAGTACCTGTCTGTGTATGAGTGTGCGTGAGTGTAGGTTCTTATTTTACTATTACGACCCTGACAACATGCGTACCGAACGAGAAACTTTCTACGCTTGGTACCAGGTTCACGCCTCCGACCCTTTCGACTTTCAGGAAGAAATGCTAAAGTATCGTCATCCAAAATGTCATCATCGACAAACAAAACCCTAAAGAAGCCTTCATGAGGGCAGGCAAAAATGTCTTGCTGCAAACGGGCAAAGACATTTTAGGCCAACGAGAAACACCTATAAATGCCCTGCACGCTACCGAGTCAGGCATTCAGCAAGGACAAGGCAGAAAGAGACGACGAAGAAAACACCCTTTCACCAGACTTCAAGCGAGAAAGGCCAAGAAAAGAAGAACCGTTCGAGACTTAGACGTTTTCGATTATTGAGAAAAGAGACAAAAAAATGATGCACCGAGAATCTTGCGCTTGTTCCAAGACAGAACTGGATCTGTTTGCCATGCCCCCCACGATGATGACGATGCAAGAATCCCAGTGGGTGGAATTTCACCCCGTCTCCTCACTGACCGATTCCGCTCCCATCGAGTTTGAAATCAAAGGACAGCCCGAAGATTACATCGATCTGAATAGCAGTTACTTGTACCTGAAAGTCAAAATTTTAGATAAGACTGGAGGTGCTATAGACGATGAAGCAGTAGCTCCCGTCAACAATTTCATGCATTCCTTGTTCAGTGGAGTGGACTTGTACTTGAATAACAAACTGGTCAGCAGCAGCATGGATACTTACCCTTATCGTGCCTACCTGGAAAATCTCTTGACGTACGGAATAGATGCCAAGAACACTCATCTCAATGCCTGTGTGGTATGGGAAGCTGACGAACCTACCAAGTTTGAAATATTGGAAACTGATGAAAAGAAAGACAACAATGATGGATTTGTAGAACGAAGAAAGAGAATCACGGGAGCCGACACAAGTTTAGAACTGATGGATCGTTTGCATTTGGACATGTGGTTGCAAGAAAAGTATTTGCTGAACGGGGTGGATGTCCGCCTGAGACTGAATCGTAGCAGTGCCGCTTTCCATTTGATGGCTGATAGTGACGGTTACAAAACCAAAATCCTAGAAGCCAGACTCTACGTACGCCGTGTGGAAGTGTTACCTAAAGTGGGAAACGACATCAGTCAGACGTTGAGCAGAACGACTGCCAAGTATCCCATACGACGCGTGGAAGTGAAAACCTTCACCATTCCCAAGGGACAGCGATCCATGATCGAAGATCATCTGTTCCAAGGACAGTTACCCAAACGTTTGATCGTTGGTATCGTCGAGAATACAGCCTTCAACGGAGCTGCCGAAAAAAATCCTTTCTACTTTCAACACTTTGGCGTGTCCAAAATCGAAGTCAGTCGCGATGGCAAGACCTTGTGTACCCGACCTTTCGAACCTGACTTTACCAAGAAGAATTACTTGAGATCGTACTTGTCCCTGTACGAAGCCACCGGACAGTTAGGAACCAATACCAGTCACGGTATTACGTACGAGGATTATGCAGGAGGCTACGCTTTGTGGGCTTTCGATTTCACTCCAGACCAAGGCGGCGACGAGGGACATTTCCACCCTATAAAATCCGGCCAGATTCGTGTGGAAATTCAGTTTAAAGACCGAGACCCCGATGAAACGGTGAACGTCATCCTGTATGCAGAATTCGATAATACCATAGAAATCAACAGTTTGAGAGAAGTCATCCTAGATTACTAGAAACCATGGAAGACTGTTATCCCTCTTTACCTAGTGGAGAAACTTTTAGTGTTGGATTATTGTTAAAAAATGTTAGAGTTGTTGTTGTTTAGTGTTAAGTGATTTTTGAATAAAAAATGTTGTGTTTTGAAAAAATTGTTTGATGTTATATTGTTGGATTATTGTTAAAAATGTTAGAGTTGTTGTTTAGTGTTAAGTGATTTTTGAATAAAAAATGTTGTGTTTTGAAAAAATTGTTTGATGTTATATTGTTGGATTATTGTTAAAAATGTTAGAGTTGTTGTTTAGTGTTAAGTGATTTTTGAATAAAAAATGTTGTGTTTTGAAAAAAATGCCTTTGTCTTTTGTTTAGCTATAAGAATGTTGGACTGATGCTCTTTCATTTCTTACTATCCCTCTCATGACACTCACTAAACGTTGCGACTCAAAAACCGTGTGGGGGATGTTTTCCTTCACGTCCGCGCTTTGACTTTAAGAACCGGGGTTGTTTCCAGTCTAACCATCCATTGTCGACTCATCCTCCTACGAAGATGTGCTCCAAACTAGCTAAGCTCAACGAAGCCTACGTGAATTTGCATAGGGTCAGACACAGTCTGATACCGAAGCCAGAAGAAATAGAGAATGTGAGAATGTTAAAAATCACTGAAGACCTGATAGAAGAGCTCTTCAGAGAAGAAATGAACAGGGAAAAAGAAGAATGGACAGAGAAGTACAGACTTCAGAGACAGCAGCAACAGCAGCAACAACAACAACAGCAGCAGCAACCTGAAGCTGACAGAGGCTTTGTCGATTGTCGTATCGACACCAAAGAGTTCTTCTTCTCTTTTCGAAGAAGCAGACCTATCGCCAGAAAGTCTATCCTCAGAGGACATCGCATTCTTAGAAACTAAAAAAAACGATTGCCATAGCAAACAAAAAAACAGCCCTTTTCAGGGCTACCCAATACTCTAGAAAAGAAATAACGATCGATTTGCCAATGTGTGTAGGTAGAGTAGTGTGAATATAAACACTAACTCTTTTTCAAAAAATGTGAGGGTATGTGTTTGTGTATAGGATTGTGTGTTTGTGTGTTTGTAAGTGATCAAGTAGGTTGGTGTGGATAGTAGATTAAAATTATGTCTTTTTTGGTGTTTGAGGTGTAGATTTGAGGTTAGATTGGATTGCTTTGCGTATGTAAATAGTCTATTGAAGTGATTTATAAAAAATTTTACAATAGTGATGGGTAGCATAAAAAAGTGAGTGAGTGTTTCTTTTAGGTCCGCGCATTGTTGTTTTTTGGTCATGATCTAGGTAAGATGAATTTTATGTTTTTAGGGGGATGTTTTCCTTCACGTCCGCGCTTTCAGTATAAATTAAAAACTAATCGTCAGTTGGGCCCATCGTCGACCTGTTAACAGCAAGACAATGAATACAAGGATTGTGAAGCTGCTAGAACTCCAGATGCACCTGGAATATGCCAGGCGTATAGTAAACGAACTATCAGCGGAGGCTATCGTAGAAGAAGCAAGAATAAAGAAGGAAGAGGAGGAGAGAAGAGAGAGGGAAGAAGAGGAAAAGAAAATAGGAGAGAGGATGTCATACAATATTCTCGAGACAGAGGATTGGGGTGCTGAAGCGAATCATCCCGCCTCTGCACTCTCAAGACAAAAAGTAAAAAGAGACTGGAGTCAAAGATGTGTGTGTGGTGCCAGGCCTGGAAGGTGCCACCATTAGATAGGTGCATCTGGAGTTCAAAAAACAGCCCTTTTAAGGGCTACCCAATACTCTAGAAAAGAAATAACCATCAATTTGCCAATGTGTAGGTAGAGTAGTGTGAATATAAACACTAACTCTTTTTTAAGATAGTGTGAGGGTATGTGTTTGTGTGTTGGTGCTTGTAAGAGCTAAGGTATGTTTGTGTGAATATTATGGGTTTCTTTATTGTTTCTTAGCGTAGGTGAAGAGTATAGTTTGGGTTTTGTAAGCGCTCACGTACGATTGTGTGGATAGTAGATTATGGATTTTGTTTATTGTTTGTTAGCGTATGTGAAGAGTATAGTTTGGGTTTTGTAAGCGCTCACGTACGATTGTGTGGATAGTAGATTATGGATTTTGTTTATTGTTTCTTAGCATATGTGGAGAGTATAGTTAGGGTTTTATTATATGAAATGAAAAAGTAGGGGATGTTTTCCTTCACGTCCGCGCTTTTCGTATAAGAACCCATAGTATTCGTCGTTCAAACCATTCTGCAAAGAATAAAAAAAGAAGATGGCTTCTAACCAAATGGACAAAATGGAAAAATTGCAAAACGTCCTCGACAATTTAGGAATGATAGAGCAAATGTTGGTTAACCTAAACGAGGATCACTATTCTTATAGTCCCCATCGAGTGAAAATGGAGATAAACAATTTACGAAAAATGAAGGTAATCATCAGTGATCTGTTGAAAGAAATAAAGGAGGAGAAGGAGGATGAAGAGGAAAGGATAAGGATGAGAGCATGGAATGAAAAAATTGAAAAAGAAGAAGAAAATGAAAAGAGGAAGAAAGAAGAGGAGGAAGAGAAGAAGAAAGAAGAGCAGGAGAAAAAAAAGAAAGAAAAGAAGAGAAAGAGTGTTGGAGATAAAATAAGAACTTGGTGGAGAAAAAGAAGAAACTAGAAGCAGAAGAAGAAGAAGAAAACCCAAAGGCCCTTTTCAGGGCCAGCCATATTTCTCGAAAAGAGATAGCCTTTCCATTGCCTACCCCTTTTTTAAAAAAATTTTAAAAAAAAAAAAAAAAAAAAATCCCATGTTCAATTTCCCTTGACGCTATAAAGTCCCACCCTGTTTAAATTCCTTTGACGCTAAACCATCCCACGATTTTTCTCCATGTTAATTTCCCTTGACGCTGATCTGACCCACGATTTTTCTCCATGTTAAATTTCCCTTGACGCTAATCTGACCCAGGGGTCTCTGTAATGCTAATTCCCATTGACGCTAATGTACCCCACTTTACTACTGATATTAATTTTGGACACAGGGGATACCACCCCCATGTTTTCCTGACTCGTGATATGTCGGCCTATTCTGTGCACAGCTTTAAAAGATGTAATGTTTATCCATCGAGCTATAGAAATGAAATACATTTACTGTAGACTGTTTCTGTCAGCAGTTAAGTTGAGTAATTAGGTCAGGTTTATAGCTAGTTTACAAAATTCAATGTAGAATGCCAATAAATGACAAGATATATTTTTGCAAACTAAAGTGATCTTGAAAAAAAATTAGTAAAGTTTAACATTTTATAAAAAATAAGCTATTATGTGGAAAAGAAACAACAATGAAAAAGGATGCAATGTGTTTACGTCTAGTTTTGGAAGGTACCGTCTCTAAGGTACCGTCATAATTGTACCGTAGTTTAATGGGTGGAAAGGCCATTGAAAGGTAAGGGCAGTGCGGAGACCATCGAGTATGTTCCAGAATAGCTGAATCTTTGTAGATACATAGATCCATTCGTAACTTCAGTCCGCAAGCGAAACACTGTACTTCGTATCCAAATCCTGACTCAGGTCCGAAGTAGACAAATCCTGTTCTAGCTAAAACATACGAAGAAGGTAATCCTTCCCTATCCGTAGGCCATTTTTGAAATGTGTCCAATCGACGGGCACAATCACAATAGTCAGGTAAGAAGACTGGAAAATGGTAGGGTTTGAACTTGGAGTTCTCACTGGATTTCTCACTCGATTCTTGCTGTGGCGAAGTCATCCTTCTGGTGGGTGGCTATCCTCTTACAACCAATGTTTTATACCGACATGTCCATACGGCAAAGTAAAGTGGGTGGGAAGCCGCACTCGCTCTGCTACACGATTTGATAGACTTTTTCCAAGGGTCGACTGACAATGTGGTGTATGGGTAAATGTACAATCTTGTTGGGTTGATAGGTGGTCACTTTCTCTAGACTGCAAGGCTTCTTTCAATACGCCAAAGTTGACCACTCTACTGGTACGATAATTCAGAGTAAGTCCTTTTACTTTACACTTCGTGTGCACTTCTCCTTGTTTGTCCCAGTATTCGTAGCCATAATTTTTGGGACCGCCACTGACGAAACTTAGAATCTTGTCATCGGGGTGCTCGTCTGTCCAGGCTCCTAAACGGTCTCCTTCGATGTCAGGGTGCTGTTGACTCGGGTGATCGATATAAATGCAACTGTCCATGTCAAAGTACAAGACACGTTCCCCTAACAGTTCTAAAGCTTCGTACAATTTTAAGCGAGCATGAGCTGTCATGTAAGCTGCAGTGATGACATTTCCAAAGGGGTCATCTTCTACAAAGTTCAGATCTTCTTCGTAATTCACCAAGATCAAATCCTCACGAACGACGTCCACGTGTTTCATGAATTTGGCTTTGTCGTGAATCATCTGAAAGTAGCGGGAAGGTTCGGTCAAATACTCCGTCTTGGGTAAACACGGTCATTGTGCCATTTTACCCCACAAGCAATTTAACATCACTTTGGCAAACGATCGCCTGCCTTCGTTTTTCTCAATGTGATCTAAAGTAATGCCTTCTTGTGCCCAGAATTTCTCTCTGAATGTCTTTTGGTCTTCGGGAGTGTGACACCAGGACAGATAGCCACTGGCTTCTTGCTCAGTTTCAAAAAGGCATCCACGTAGTCTGCGAAAATGCCTTTCTGCGTGGGGTCACCCTTGTGGAATTATTGTGTCTTGGGAAAGTGGCAAATTTCGTACACTTCTAACAGTTGGTATCCCGTGTTCAGAGCTTTGAACAATTCTACGCTGACCCATGTCCCCGTCAAGGCCCGTTCTTCCTGGGTGTGATGACAAGGTTGATCTTGGTTGCACGTTTCAGCACAAGTACGGCACAAAGGAAACATAAGTTTGCCTTGGCAATGGCGAGGTAAGACGGGATGGTATAGGTTCGTTGGAGGCAAAACTTTGCATTTGATCAAGCCTTCGTATTGTCGAATGTTTTTTAGGTCGATGTGTTCGGTGAACAATTGTGGGTGCCCTGCAGGAAAGCAACAATATTTGCACACGTAGGGATACAGTGAACACACGTCCAAGTATTTGATTTCTTCTCCTTTCTCTTCGTCAGCTTGGTACAGCAAACAGGTGGCATTGGTCCTTCCTCCGTACAAACTATCACTTGGGTTCAGGGGGTCCATGAACTGGTAACTTTCCACGAGGCGTTTAAACTCGGGATCGGTGTTCAAACGGTGATTGTATTTGTGTTCCCACATTTCCACCACTTGGTATCCTTCCTGTTCTAACTTTAGGCGTCGCTGACAAATGGCCTGGTACAAGTCTTCCATGGTTCGTTGTAAGAACTGATTTTTAGTGCCGCGGTCAGGGTAACAGACGGGACATCCGTGAAATAAGCAACCGTTAAACTCGTACATGATCTTGGGGTTTTCTAAGTCCCAGCCATCGACCGAATGCATTCCGATGATCTTTTCGCCCTGTCCATTGCGGGCATGCTGAATCCATTAGTCTTCCTTGTCGCACAAGTAATGCAACCAGCATGGGGCTTTGACCGAGTATTGACGTTTGACATAGTTGGTCGTTTGAGGACTGATGACAGCCACAGTGTTTTCAAGCATGAATCGTTGTCGGTAGACTAAGGAACACGCTTTGGCAATGGTGCAAGCCTCTTTTAAATGATCAACCCCTCCGTGTTCCATGAACAGTTCTTGAAATTTTCCACAGCATCGCCGTAAAATGTCCACGTCGGAACGACAATACTTTAACATTTCTTCCTGAAAGTCGAAGGGGTCAGAGGCATGAGCCTGGTACCAAGCGTAGAAAGCTTCTCGTTGTTCGGTACGCATGTTGTCGGGGTCGTAATAGTGAGCCTCAGGCAGATGGGGTAGAACGGCATGTTGATTGGCTTCCGTACTGAAAAAGTGTGGAAAGTACCCTTTAGCCATTTCTGTCATTCCAAACGTTTTAGGCATTCGACTCAAAGGCATGGCCAAGTAACTCATCGAATCTTTAAACTGTACTTGTCCCACTTGCATGAAAATGATTTTGGCTCCGTTCAAAGTCACTTTAGGACGTTCGGTGCCTTGTTCCGTATAGTATCTGAGAAGAAACTGTCCATCGTATCCGGAGAAATTGTGAGCCATCACCGTGGCATGACGATGACAATCTCCATAACGTTCGATGTCCTCTTGGCTCCACGTCTTGTCGATGGGGTCTAAGACCCATCGGGCAAAATCGGCTAACGTGTTTGGTCCCCGAAAGATTTTTTCACGTCCTCCAGGAATCTTGCTGCAGTGAGGGCAATGACTGAAGATAGGTTCTTGAATGCACTTCTCGCACACTCGATGAGCCACGCAGAAATTAGGAATGTGAATGCCGGTCTCTTGCATGCATTCGAAATCGAAAAAGATGAAATTGCCTTTCTTCTTGTGACCGTCCTCTTTCTCTGGTGGGGGTTGGTATTTTTGCACGTAGCATTGGTGTTCCAAGTCCACGATGTGGTGACAAATGTGACATTTTTTCTTTCCTCGACATACGTGTGCCTTGGCATTATTGGTAAGTATGCCTTGTCCACAGGTAGGGCACAATCTCAGGAATTGACAAGCACATTTCTTCTGTGAACCTTGTGTTTTCAAATGTTGTTGGTAACAGGTAGGACTGACAAACGTGCGCAAACAAGTCGAACAAGGCACTGGTCCTTCGCTGAGACAGGGTGGAGAGGCCAAACATCCTGGGCATTTCATTCCACAATGCTTGTGTTGCTCTCGATTGTTATAACCATAGTCACATTTCTCACAATAATAACTGTATCCCAGGAATCCAGTGATACTGGTAATGGTATCGAAATGGTCATCGTGATGATAGACATGAATGTATTTTCCGTCCTTAAAATCTTGGCCTCGAAACAACAGAGTTCCACGCATTTCTTGAGGGTGCACTTTCAAGGTGTAGCGTGGAGCTAGGGCATCTTGCAATTTTTGCATCTCAGGAATGCCACAGGGTGTGTCTTTGGACAGTCCGGCTTGTTGCAACAGGAGTTCTGCTTCATTTCGTTGTTTGGCTCAGTCGGATTGTTGAATAGTTTTCCAGGTTCTTTTCCATTCTACTGTGTCGTTCTTGTTGGCATAGGTTCGTCCCACCACGATGGCACGGGCTAAACACATCTGGTCTTGAGGGTTGTTAATTCGGACGAGACTCTTTTTGGTGTTGCGAAGGTCGTCCACCAATAACATCTTTTTGCATCCAGTTCCTTGAGGAGGAGAGACCTGGGCCATTTTCAGTGTGGCTTTACCATCGGTGATGTCAAACTGGTCATTAGATTGTTGCACCTGTTGTATCTTGTCCATGACTTTGGAAGGGGTCAGTTCTGCGGGTCTGCTAAACTCGATCCAAACAGGGGATTTCAAACCGTCGTGATCTATGGATAGTGTCAAGCGATCGTCTTCTTTGGCTTGACATTGTCGCTTGAGTGCGGTGAGCAAAGAATCCCACATCTCGGTGATAAACCCTTCTGCTTTCTCCAAGGGTACGTCGGCCTTGAAATCTTTAAATTTCACCGTATAGGTGTAAGCCGTGGTTCTAAATTTTCTAGAGGAGCGCTTTTCCGTCTCTCGAATGGAATAGTACTTTTCAGGGTTGACTAAGGGTGGTGAACTTGGTTTAGAGGGTTCGGATTCTGGTTCACTCATGTCCTCTTCAAAATCACTGGCATGAATTTGTGCCAAGATTTCAGCCCTGGTACGAGGCGATAGATCACGTTTCTGCCTCTTACTTTCTTCTTCTTCTTCTTTCTTCTCGAATGAATGGGATCGTTTCATCTTGAGTGCAAAACGTCAAATGACTCAAGTTTAAACACCATAGACTAATTTATAGTCTTGGCAAACCAGCGTATATAAAAAGGGTGTGTGTCTTGTCCTTTCACTATTCATTTCACTCTCAAGCCGAGCACAACGATGGAAGAGACTACCCAGATGGAACGTTTCGTCAGAGCTTTGCGAGGGGTCATTAGAAAATTCTCTTCAGACCAGCCGACGGACTAATCTCCTTCCTTTCGAGATAAAAGTCAAGATACTTGCTATATCTGTCAGAAGAAAGGGCATTGGTCTTCAGAGTGTCCAGACCGTCAAAAAAGAAAAAAACAGGGGCTAAAAAGACAAAAGTCAAGATACCTGTTATTATTGTCAAGAAAAAGGACATTGGTCTCCAGATTGCCCAAAAAAGAAACAAGAGGAGTCAGAAGAAAAGAAGGATTCTTCAGAAGAAGAGAGGGATTCTTCGGAAGAAGAGAGGGATTCTTCGAAAGAAGAGAGGGATTCTTCAGAGGAAGAAAGAAGACAATTCTATTTAAAAGAGGCAAAGAAACAGGAGAAGAAAAGAAGAAGGGAAGAAAATGAGGAAAAAGACCAAGTGACGTCACAGACTGCTCTCTTCGGATTGGATGCGAGCTGACTGAATTTTGTAACGCGTGTTCGGATTGGTGAATGAACTCAATCCGTTTCAATCCTACCTCTGCCTATAAATAAGCGCAGTTCAGTGCATTGATTCACTTGTTCTCGTCGCTTCAAGATGTGGACCGATGTGCAATCTTCTACGCTTGTGTCTTCCATGATGTTTAGGACGGACATGCTCATGTATGTCAGGTCCAAGTGGACTGTTGTTGATAGGACAGATACTAGTCAATGGATGAGGAGAGTTTACATAGAAAGACAAGGATGTCTCAAGAGGGTACTTGTGTATGGACCGGCAGTTAGAAGGAGTTTAAGAAGAAGAAGAAGATGTGACAGATGCCATCTATGTTAATATTAATATTAACATAAACCCAAAGGCCCTTTTCAGGGCCAGCCATATTTCTCGAAAAGAGATAGCCTTTCCATTGCCTACCCCTTTTTTTTAAAAATTTAAAAAAAAAAATAAAAAAAAAATCCCATGTTCAATTTCCCTTGACGCTATAAAGTCCCACCCTGTTTAAATTCCTTTGACGCTAAACCGTCCCACGATTTTTCTCCATGTTAATTTCCCTTGACGCTAATCGGACCCACGATTTTTCTCCATGTTAAATTTCCCTTGACGCTAATCTGACCCAGGGGTCTCTGTAATGCTAATTCCCATTGACGCTAATGTACCCCACTTTACTACTAATATCATTTTGAATAGAATATTCTAGTGACAATTGCCTCTTTTCAAATGGTAAGCATTGCTTTTTTTATTTTCGTCAATCTGTCAAATTCGGTATGCATTTTGCTTTAATATTTGAGATGGAAACCTTAGGTGCATAGAAATGTCAGACAGCATTGTACATCATGGATGGTGTCCAACATACTTTTATGATCATAAAACAAAATCCCATTTTTTAGTTATGGCCACTGATTTAAAATATATTCATCCAAGCTAAATATAATAATAATAATAATGAGGACTTTGATAGCGCCTAATCTTTAAAAGCTCTAAGCGCTTTGCAACATTAGACAACATAAAAACATACACAATGATATGATTACAAAAACAAACACCATGAAATTAGAAAACATAAAAAACATGCTGAGAATATTTAAGGTAGTTAACATTATTAAGTCATTAAGTTTGTTTTTGTAGTCAGAATAAGTAGTTTTGAGAGCACTCTTGAATGGGATCACTGCGTCTTTGTGTCTAAGTTCAGTGGGCAATTCATTCCATGTTGCTGGGCCCTGGTATGCAAAAGAATGCTGTCCATGTGACTTTGTAGTGAGAATAATGAGTATATGATTGTCGGAAGAGGAGTGTAAGTATCTTGCTTGTGTGTACACATAGGTGAGGTCGGATAGGTATGTTGGACTAGAGTCTGTCAGTGAAACGTAGCACAGAGAACTAATGTTGTGTTTGATTCTGGATCGAATGGATAGCCAGTGTTGGGTACAGAGCAGCGGGGAGGTGTGCTCTGATTGTGGTACTCTAAGTATGATCCAAGCAGCTATGTTTTGAACTTTTTGAAGTCTCTGCAGTAGATATTAAGATGAACCAGACAGAATTGAGTTACCATATTCCAGTCTTGAAAGTAGTAATGAACACACAAGTGTTTTAGTGGCATCAACTGAAAGATATCTGAGAATGGAGCTGATGCGTCTCAGCTCAAGATATGCAGCCTTGCATATGTTCATGACATGTTGGTGCAATGTGAGAGTACTGTCCAGAGTAACACCTAGGTTTTGTACTGATTGTTTGAATTTAATGTTGGTGTTGCTGATATTTATTGTGTGAGGTAAAGGATGTGAATGAGAAAGTCTTTGTGTTGTAATCAGAATGGCCTCAGTTTTATCATCATTCATCTGCAGCTTGTTACAAGTCATACATGATTTCACATCAGAAATGCACATCTCTACACCTTGGATGGTAGCATCAACTTCAGTTGGGTGGCTAGATTTGTATATTTGGGTGTCATCAGTGTACAATTGGTGAGACACTGGATGATGATCTATGACACTTGAGAGCAGCTGAGTGTATAGAGTGTAGAGAACAGGTCCAAGAACAGACCCCTGTGCAACACCACAACATAGATCAACTGGGCTGGAGTGTAATCTATTTGCAGACACAATTTGTGTCCTGTGGCAAGGGCGATATGCAGATTGTACATTGCTAAAAAGACTGTTTGAATTCAGACAAGATGCAAGCTGGGATTGAACAACCTTTTGTAAGATTTTTTATATGAATTGGAGATTAGAAACCGGGCAGTAGTTCTTTAAATCCTTATGGTGTAGTGTTAGTTTCTTCAGCAGAGGTTCTACAATGGGAGTTTTGAAAAATGATGGAAATTATGCTGATGAGAGAGGGGTATTAATAACATCAGTTAGTGAAGGCAATACTGGATCTAAGCACTCAAGCAGCAGTAATGTTGGAATTGGATCAAGTTCACATGACTTTGGTGCACTCTAGGATGATTATTTAAAGATGAAAATCTCAAGTGGAAACCTTTCTGGTCAGCCATCTCATCCAAAACCTCCTGAAATGGAGAGTATTTTGCAGACTCTAAGATTTCCTCTTATCCTGCTGGTATGTTCTATTTAGTTTATCTGGTCTCTTTTTATTTTTTATCAATCGCTTTTATACCATGCCACAATTGGAAATTCTTTATCAAAAGTATGTATAAATTTCATCATTTTTCTGTCTGTTTAATAAGATGTGTTTAAGAGTACTTACTTACTCATGATGCTGTATATATGAGATTAGATGTTTTGTTAAAAAAGAATGCATTTTGTGATATATTGTATCACTGCTTTATATACAGTGGTCATTGCAACCAGTATGCATTTTGTTTACATGCCAAAAAATCCAGTCTCATTTCTTTGTTTCTTTTTTACTGCAATTAAGGAGTAGTGATAATCTTTATACTCTTAGCTGCATCCAGAAGGACAACACCATCACCATCCCCATCCACTCTGGAGTGGAGAATATAAAGATTTCTCTCTGCCAGTTCCTCTGCAAGTAGTAAGTATTGAGGATGGAAAAAAATGTACATTATAGAATAATGAAACAAATACTACAGGTGTTGACTTTTATATAATCTCTTATTTCATTTACAGCTCTCTAAATACGAATAGGTCAATTATACACTGTATTTATGAATTTAATTCTCATCTAAGGTAGTAGAACTGTTTTATGTTTGACATAATGTTGGGTAATTTGTGGCCATACACTAAAAACACATTTTGTAGCATTTAAAAATGCTTATGTTCAGTGCACGTAAAACTCATTGGTTTGTTGTCACTTCAGTTGATAATAGTCTTGTCATCTTGTAGACATTTTGAATGTTAGTGTTCAATGCTAAGGTCATATACATTGATTCAACATCAAAATTTGTTTGCAAAATGGAAGATTATGACATGAAAGCACAAGCTCTTGTAGCTTAGATACTGTTATTTCAGAACATTGTGAGATGTTAATTAATTAAATTATAGGTCATAAAACATACTGTTCAAGACTTATTTGTGCAAATAAACAATGAATTCTTTTTCATTGATGTGTCGACTGTTCATCATTCCATTGGTTTTTTTATTTTTCTTTCTGATGTATACCATTGTCTTGTGTAAGTCAGACGCCTAAACCATCAACATTGAATGCAGACTTTACAGACACCAGCAGTGAAACAACATATCCAGGGAATAAAAAAATAAAGGCTTATAGGGAAAAGTTTTCATATAAACTGTACAAAAACCATGTATTTCATTCCATAAATATATTTCATTGTTAAACCCATGTTCACTGTACAGATCTTTTTAAGGAGTTTATAATAATGATCTTGATCTTTCAAAACTAATTTCATCACAAATCTGTTACAGATTTCCAGTTCAATGTACTTATGAAACTGGACACAAATATTGAGAATTTGTTGGAGCAGCTGGCCCTCCAAGTTCATACACAAGGCCCAGACACAGAATATAGAGAAGAAATTCTTGCAATGCCATGTGATTCAGTGGAGGAACTAGAGGGCCTTTGCCAGAGGTTGGAGGAGAATCCCAAACTCTCCAAGAAAATGGTAAATTGGGGCTTTATTTTCTATTTAAAAAAACTGTTATAACCTTTATTTGCTGTTGTGAACCTCAATATGCATTATGCAAGTTCTGCAGTGCCTGTATAATTATTTTTGGGGGTGGGGTGAACATGTAGTGGTCGGCTGTTTTGTCTTACGGATGTAGGCCAAAACATGTTTAGAGATGAACATGTAACAGGTATTTTACTACATATACACTATTACATATTATGTGGCTACTTTAATTCAATCCTTGAGTGAATGTCATTTATGAAGTTAATAGATTCACGGTGGTTAATTTGGTTTATAATTGCTATTAGTACATTGTGTTGCATAGTTAATGTTATGAAATTTTTTTCAAGTTAGAGAAATTAAATTTGCTTGCAAAACCATGGCAAAAAATAACTATATACAAGCATATTTTGTCACATCGATCATGAAATACTACTACTAATAATAATATCAAAATCAAAAAATAGTAATATTATTATTATTATTATTTTCAGATATGCTACTTGAGCTCCCTTGGCAGGTTTACAATTGGGGATAGTGTCTGCAGGATGATGAAAAAGCTTAAAACAAAAAGACTGGCCAGAGTATAGTCCAAAGGGACGTAAAGGGAAAAAAGCATTTCAAGAGCTTGTGATATGTCAGGTTTTGATAAGTAAGTATGGCTTGATTTAAATTGTGTTTTTCATGTGACTTGCCAGAGATTTTTAAATGAATTGATAAAGTAACTTGAGACCACATTTCAAAGTACATGTTTTAAAAATATTCCATTGATTATTGCTGGCATTTAGAAAAATGCAATGCATCCTTTGTTGTGAAACTTATTTTAAAACATTGTATTACTCTTGCAGAAGCCTGCTTGAAAACTAATGGCAAAGCAAAGGCAAATGGAATGGAAGAGACCATATCAGAGACCCTCAAATATGCACCCAACCAACGCAGAATGATAAAAAACAAGGTAATCCAAATGACTCTTATTTCATCAATATTGGATTCAGTTTCGTCTTTTAAAGCATAGTATTTGCAAAGCGGATGCATTTCTAAACTGATAACAAAATCAGCTTATCCTATTGCCCAGGACTATCAGAGCTAGAGTCCAGCTAACTACAATATGCGTATATCTTGTCTGATCGGTCAAGTGCCTCCATTTGGAATTTTTATTCACATGAAATATTTGGATGAAATAAATTCATCTTTGTGCAAATTGATTGCACCATCCACTTGCCAGAAATGACAAGTAAGTGCAAAGTTATCTTGTATCATGGCTTAACGATAGTAAGGGAAGCACAAGTGCAGTGAAGAAAATTTCATACATTTTTATAATGCTGATTAACATGACTTCTGCATATGTAACTAGTGCTGAGATGATATGACTTTATTTAAGCATTACAATTTTGTTTTAATTTGCAGGTGCCTGAGCAGAAGAAGTAATAGATAAACTTTACAGTGGAGTTGGAGACTGATTCTGATTCATAATCTTAATTAAATCTAGAAAATAAACATTAAAGTCATATTAAAATATCTGTTGTATTGTTTCCTTCTTTCATTTTTCTCTTAAGAACAAATGTCTGAACCTTTAGTCTGTAAATTCAGTGGATTCCTTATCAGCCCATCTACTTTTACTTTACACCATGCTACTTTAAAAAAAAAATGAATTATCCCCATTGGGGTAGGTCCCCCCAACCCCCCACCCTACTTTGTCAACTTACCTGCCACATTTAAATCTAATGGAAGGCCCTGCTGTAAAGCCTGTTAGTAAAACTACCCAACAAGAGGATTTCATACATTTGCAACTCCTAGATGGATGGTAATGTTTTCATTTTTGTAATGTAGATTTGGACATTCTTGCCACCAGTATGGAATATGTGTTTCAGAAACACAAGCAGCTTTCATCAGATTTGCATATAGGTTTTATATGTTGTGAGTATGTTGTAGGAAGTTTTTTTAAATAACATCATATGAGATGATGCCAGTGGAAATGGCAGAAAAGTGTCTGTATTGTTCACCAACTACACCTTGTTCTTACAAAATGTGGCTGTTACACATTGCCATGATGATGTCACTGACAGCCATCAGTGAGGAATGCCCCAACAAGCATAATACAAATTGCTTCCCTTGTAATTGTTACAATTCCATTCTGACCAATCCTTTGTCCTAGTGGTTAGAGCGTCCGCCTCAGAAGCGGGAGGTCATGGGTTCAAACCCCAGCCAAGTCATACCAAAGACTTACAAAAATGGTATTAACAGCTACCTCGCTAGATGCTCAGCATTAAGAGGTTAGTGTTAGGACTGATTGGCCTGGTGTCAGGATAATGTGACTGGGTGCAACATCATACCACATGTTTGCAGCATGATGCCCCAGTGCTATACATCACTATAAACTGCCACACTGCAGACATCGTAGCAATATGACTGAAAAATTATTCAAGCTACGTTAAAAATCCAATCACACACACACAATTCCATTCTACGATCCAGAACCAACACTAATTCCGTACTACAGTTCTTGCATTTCAATCCAGTTTTGCTTTTGAAATGTAGTGCCACTCAATTCATAATGAACACATTCATTTCAAACACTCGCAAATACTTATTATTCCTGTCTACAACTGAAAAATATCTATATAAAAAAACGTGTAACTGTGTTTTATGCAAGGGCATGGAGATGCACAAAAACTTGCACCTGAAGCTTGAATAAAACCCCGACTGTGGATAAGACTTTACCCATCGATTACCCCAGCTTGGGGATAAATTCCGACCGTGGCGATTTATTATATATCCTATGACTGCTCCAGCTTGAGGGCAAAATCCAAGCACATCCCTAAAAAGATAACAAGTATAGTGGCTCTTTACCTTCTGTAAATGCCACTTGAGCTTCCTGATGCTGTTGTATCAGCCATTTGACAGAATCACGAATGTGGATATATTTCTTAATTGCCTCTAGTTGTTGAGCTAGTTTAGCTGTATGAAATTCCTTTGTGCAGACTCACTCATTATTAATATTACAACAGTGATTTAATTACACATCACCTGTCAGCACACCGATGATAAGTCAGTTATTTTATAACACACCAACAAGCTTGCCCCTTGCACCCCCCCCCCTTTTTTTTTATTTGGGCACCTGTGGACATGAATCTGCAAGGCTCAAATTGTCATTTTTAATATAAGATCTCAACATTTTTAAGGCCTTAATTTTAAAGACATCCTTAAAACCCCTAAAAGGTTATCAACTGGATCACCAGCCTTCGTTTAGAGTAACAGCAAGTATATATATATATATATATTTAGGTCTAAGGAAACACAATAAAAATGTTTGATTTAACAATGACATATTTGCCTCAGGTCTGTGATCCTGAAGTGAATATTAACTGTCCATTTATTTTCTTGGCTTTTCTTTGCTAGGAAATTGATTATAGAGATTTCTGCAATGGTGAAGGCAATGTAAAAATTGGTTACTATAACATACTTTTTACACCATGTTTGAAAAAATAAATCCAATGGAAAGGTTATAGTCTGAAAATCTTCATTAAATTAAGTTAATATAGGGGAAAAAACTTTAAGAGTTCATAAATATTTTTCAGTGCTGAATAAAGATATAACATAACACTTTCTGCTGTGATTTTAATAGTTTCTGAGAGCATGAAAAATTTCTAGAACTATAATGTATAAATGTTTTCAAAAGATTATATTAATATGAGGGAAAAATCTGTTATGAAATAAACCGACAAGATCTTGTATGAATTCATGTTATCTTTAAATATGATATTTGTGTGAAAATATCTGGAAGAAAAAACAAGATGGTGCCACTCACACATACAATGTGGTTGCCACAGTAGCCATATTAAGAAACTTTTTATCGCTACTTCTGAATGGATAATTGTGTCAGCGTGTCAACATGTGTACAAAATACTTATGTTGATGTCTAGCAGGTCCTGAATAAGAATTATGGTGCTGTACAGACATCCTATAAGGCCACCAATGTGGCCATCCTGAAAATCTTGGTATAACTACTTCTCCTGAATGAATCGTCATATAAGTGAAAGACTTCTTATGTCTAGTTTGACGTAAATGAAAATAGTGCCAATCTAACCTCCAATATGGCTGTTTTAATGGGCATCTGGAAAACCCCTTCCTTGCTACTTCTCCTAGACGGCTGGTCATTTTGACATTGTGCTTTCACTAGATGACCTATTTGATGTCTGGTTGGCCGTAAATGGAACTATGCATATGGTTTTGATGTCTAGTTGGTCCTAAATGTGGTTTTTGCTGCTCATAAACTTCTAATGGTATTATAGTTGGTTCCTTAATGAAACTGCTGTACACAATTAAAAGGCCTTCTCACTTTCTATCAAGTTGGATACAATTATCTTTACCAGCTAGGATTTCTTGATCCTCTTTTTTATACATCAACCCTTCGCATATGTAGTTAGCTAAAACAGTATTTTGAACAATTAATTGCCCTCTTGCAAATACAATCCCCATTGCATGCTTTTACCAGTGTGAGAGCTCCTTATATAAGTAGCTAAGTATTCAGTAACTGAATTTCCACATCCACATGCATCAACTCAGAATTAAAAGTTGCAAAACATATACAAATTTGAAAATCTTGAGACATGTGTCACTTTGCATGGTGGCTGTTATGATTTAAATGCAACAAGGAAATTGAATTAGGGTTAATTTCTTTAAGCTGTATTCAATCATGGGGCCCTGGATTATAGAATGGTCTAGGCATACACATCACTAATCAACTCTCTCTAGTCCAACCAATGTGTGTATATGAGAAAGCTTGCCAGTAGCGTTATGTGTGTTGATTTCGTCCAATAAATATGTTGGCTGCCATGTAAAGTCTATGATGTCCTAAAAAATGGTGTTAAGCTCCATACAAGCAAGCTAAACAATCAATGATATAATGGAACAGTAGACACCATTTTAGCTAAATATGCCAAGAATTGATTTAGAGACTTGGTTAGTGATGATGACTTAAAATTGGCAAGGGATTAAAAAGATAAAATAAATGACCTTTCATGGCACTGTAATATAACAAATGAGGAAAAACAAAAGTTTATTGCATTTGAACCTTTTGTTTTTTCACAGTTTCAGTTTAAGTCATAAGGCCCCTTATTTTGCCTTACCAAACATATAGCAAGTTATTACCTCAAGCCCTAGCACTAATAATGCCTCACAAGTAAGCAGTCTTTTATGAAGTCTCAGGTCTGAGTATATGTCTAGCAATACTTATGTCCAGTTTGTTTATAAAATTCTTTCTCACATGGTACAGTTTTCAGAGAGACACGATAAATTCAACAAGTGTGGTAATGAAGGGACAGGCATTCTTTATTTATATTATAGTAAACTATCAAAAAATTAAAGGAATTGAATATTACAAACATACCACGTGGACAGCAAAGATTATGTGCTTGTTATTCAACCATTTTTATTCATGGGTGAATATGTATTGTTCATATCGTTTCTGTGTCGAACAATGAAAAGAGATTAAGAAAGTTAATCGTATTAATGTGAAATATCTGAAGGCTATGCGGCCATAGGTAAGCTGGTCAAGCATGATTAAGAAACGGCAACATAGTCCTTTAGGCATTGCTCAGAGTAATGTCAACTAGCGTCTTGTTAAACAGAATTAAATATCGTAAACAATAAATATAAGACTTCGTTTGCTGCTAGCACCTGATGAAGGTGCATATTGCACACACTGAAAAGGAAAACACCGAAATTGTTTTGGATTGTGAAATAAAAACATAAATACTGAAAGCATAAAAAGAAAACAAAATTGTTAGCTGATCCTCTGTCCGATGGAAGCTATTAGAAAAGGAACTGACTGTGTACTAAGCTGACCCAAAATATATATATATATATACGGACAGAGAGAGAAAGAGAAACAAAGACGGTATCAATACGTCCCTGCTAATTTGGCTATAATACATATTTGTTAAGAATTCACTAATAATCAATAGTAAGAAAATTGATACAAAATAGTTTGAACTTTATAACGATCAGAGATGAAGACATCTTGAAATGTATTTTGCTATAATATAAGCTTATTATCGATATTACACTGTACAAACAGCCGTAAAGTATTCAACTTATATTACAACCTCATTCAAATAATATAGTCAAAAGGGTTAATGATATCATGATATGACAAATATATACGTGTTTAAAATTTGACATCACCATCATAAGTTCTGCACTAACTGATCTTCTCAATTTCAAACAAATCTTTCAAGAGAGATATGTTTTTGTTAAATTGGTATGACTCGTCAGGACGTTCAAAAATAATATGATATCCATTATTTTTGCTTACAAATTAAACTGATGAGTTTAAGTTTCTGCTTTATAATATCTTTCTAAAGTAAGTATGACTTTGATTATTATGTTTGTAATTAATATTCAATATTTCCTCGAATCGAATATGTTAAAATCAGATTTTATGTTTTGCTAATGAATAACTAACTGATGTGGGAATTTCAGACCTATTATTGTTCTTCACTTGTTTATGGATGATACATTGATTACTTCTCTGTCTAGGTCTATTTTTGTATTTAGCACTAAAATCCTCTTGAAGACGAGTGCTCGCATCGTATAGGCATGAATAAGTTCGATAACCGCAGTTCGAACTAGCAGCTCCATCATTGATTGCAATTAATTATTACAAAAGTTCGGTAAATCAGAGTAACAATTTCTATGTCAAGGTGATACATGTTTTATGTTCGATGTTAATCCATGCTTCGTCATTTGGAGCCAAAAATGTCACTTCGGTTTCTATTAAATATTGATGTCGAACTCAATATTTTGAAGTGCAAAACAAGATTTTCAATTCCTTGAGTACAATATTGATATAGTCGCAAAAGACATTGGTCGTTTTGGGAACACGTTCACTGTGTTTTCCTTGATGATGTTATTTTGACAATCCACTAAAATGCGAAACTTTAAAAGTTGTTTACATTAATAACCATACTATCAAACTTTAGCCAATATCACCATTACACTTAGTACGACTGAACATGTATGGAAATCTCACCCTGACTCACAGTCAAAATGCCATGATGATATGTAAAATACAAATACAAAGCCTCACTTTGAGATTCTGGCGCACACAAGAACCTGGCGTATATCCATATTTGGCTTTGTTCTATGAAACTGATATAAAGAGCGTCAATCCACGGGCATGTCAGTTCTTTAGTCAATTCTTTAGTGACAACTCTCTCTCTCTCTCTCTCTCTATCAGGTCATGCAAACAGCATGACCAAGTATTTCTGAGACAATTCCTCTCATAAAATATCTTTATAGACAGAGGCTTTAGTTACAGCATACTTGATTAAACTTTCACTGACTTTCACAAAGTTGTCATAAATTTTACCACCCACTAGAATGTCAAAGTTTGAATGTTATGTAATCACCCTTCCATCAAAGGTTACTCATAGTTACTATTACCAGCAATAGCGGAGATCGTGTAATTAAAATTAACCCTCAATCACACACATATTTTAATAAGGAATAGCTGTTTCGTTTACAGTACAATGTCTGTGGAGTGATGTGCATTAGGTAGAAGCATATCCTTATTTATAGTGAATTATTTTCAACATTATGTACACAAATAGACCATTGACATGTTTATACAAAGATGATAGAACTAATGTTGATATAATTTACCATATAATTGGTACACGTTGCAATGCATGACCATCATCGAATTCGAATGACATATTTTCTCATTGCTTTAGAAAACCGACGAATTAAAGGCTTTGAGCGGTACATACTCGACAAGAAGATGTTAATTATAGTATATCATAAATGCGGTCATATCTAATCGTTATTTAACTTGTTTATCCATCAGTCGATCTAATAATTATTTTACGGAACGAATATTCAAATCGCATCAAGTGTGCTTTACAGATAATTTTCATTTCAAACAATCAGTTTCGTTCAAAGGCGACTGTATCTTGTTCACACAATTTTGTTGTTGAATAGTAAATTCAGATGAGGTCGATTAACCGTGTTACGGGTGAAGTGCCAGAAGGATACACCGCTCAAACTTAAGTTGCTCAATGGTACAATCCATAGGCAAATTAGCCTTTCAGTGACTGAGACTTCAAACGTCGATTTCCCGGTAAGATGTTTGATTGTTATTCTGAACGTGCGAGCAAATTGGAAGAAACACCTATACCAAGAAAATAAAGAGATTGCTTACACCACATTTATGAAGTTTAAGTAACTGGATTTGTAGTTGTAAAGCTAGCCTTGTTCCAAGCAAATTCAAACTCGACATATTTATGTATATATCCATTGTGTGCATCATGGTTAGTTTCAGAATAAGTGAATCACTGTAAATTTAACTTGTATCTAAGGAATATCGTGTCGGACGGTATAGATTCATCAATTAATTTTGGGAATAAACATATTTGTTATCAATTCACAAATAGGCATTACAAATGCGGTTAATACAATATAATCTATACCATGTACCCATAAAGAATAGAGTCAGGCATATACGTATTTCTGTTGAAACGTAAAAATATAATCGATGTAACACTTTAAAAGTTCTAAAGTATCAAACTTATATTAATACCTCCGTCATATCTCAGTCATATGATATAATTAAAACGTATGACTCAAATTAAATATGACAAATATATTTTGTGACAAAACTTTGACTTGACCATCGCGACTATCATGCTTCTACACGAGCTTACTTCCACACTTTTATGTAAATCCTTACAGAAACCGTAGTTGTTTGCAAATTGGAGAGGCCCAAAGTAGATTTTACAAAAGGTATAATATCGTTTAAATAATTGATAGCACATTTAATAAGTTTCGATTTACATATAGAACTGATGGATTTGAATTATTTCTTTGCACCACTTTTTGAAAGTAAATATGATCTGCAGCTTTACACTGGTGTTTAATACAATATTGCAACGGATCCGAACGGAAACGCAGAGTTTAGGAAGTATATGTTTAACTAATTAAGAACAGTTAGTATTTTTGCACGAGACCCGCCTCTCACGTAAAGTCTTTTCAAGTACAGCATATTATTTACCTTTGGCATTGTTTCATTTCACTAGTGTCAACAGTTACCGCAGTAGATGCTGTCCTAACGGATTCCACTCGTTCACGAAGATGAGACTCCAGATGTATTATAGAACCTAACTAGTTATGGGGGGTGCGGTACATTGACTAGCTGTAATTTGTACATTTAGCTCTCATTCAAACTTACGCCATTTCTCTCATTCTTCGTTTAAATGTTACTATCCAATACAATGTTTATGTCTTGAAAGTTGTTATCAATTATCAACATTCCATAAAATGTCAATGCGATTAGTACTAGCAGTTTCACTGTTTGCAAATCTCGTCTTCAGTCAGAGACACAATATTCTGATGACATGTCATAATATTAGTTTCGTTCGGAGTTTAGTTGTGTGCCTCAGGTATGATTATATCTTTAAATGGTGTTTAAATCCCTCAAAGTATGCTTTCATACAATATATGACATGCCAGCTAGTTTAGCATAATTCCACCATTACAGTTATTCAGCAGAGTTACTAGGATCAATGATAAAATAATTGGTCATATACTAATCATTGAAGGCTCTGCAGATGATGTGTAGAATATGTTCAAGTCTGTCACGGTGTTTTTTAGTTTCATTCCTGGCTGCTGCAACAACGTCGCAACTTTATCTAATAAATATTTAGTCCGATTAACTCTTAGCACTGAATATGTTCGTTTCGAGACATGCATTTATCTGACAATTTGTATATCTATCTACAATCGTTATATGCATGTCATTGCCAGTGGTCTTCTTTTAGTATCTTATATTCATCCTTACATTTTTTTTCTATCTAAAACAAAACATTTGAATCATGAATGCAAAATAACTGACCATGTTAGATATTTTTTCTCTAAATTATTATCCTAATTTTAGTCAGTCAATAGCAGACCATATATATTTTGACCAGTTCATGCTCGAAACAACAGGACTTTGGTGAGAGGATATTTTAAATCTCATCATACCTAATGATCTTTACTTTGTTTATTTAGTAAACTATCAAAAAATTAAAGGAATTGAATATTACAAACATACCACGTGGACAGCAAAGATTATGTGCTTGTTATTCAACCATTTTTATTCATGGGTGAATATGTATTGTTCATATCGTTTCTGTGTCGAACAATGAAAAGAGATTAAGAAAGTTAATCGTATTAATGTGAAATATCTGAAGGCTATGCGGCCATAGGTAAGCTGGTCAAGCATGATTAAGAAACGGCAACATAGTCCTTTAGGCATTGCTCAGAGTAATGTCAACTAGCGTCTTGTTAAACAGAATTAAATATCGTAAACAATAAATATAAGACTTCGTTTGCTGCTAGCACCTGATGAAGGTGCATATTGCACACACTGAAAAGGAAAACACCGAAATTGTTTTGGATTGTGAAATAAAAACATAAATACTGAAAGCATAAAAAGAAAACAAAATTGTTAGCTGATCCTCTGTCCGATGGAAGCTATTAGAAAAGGAACTGACTGTGTACTAAGCTGACCCAAAATATATATATATATATACGGACAGAGAGAGAAAGAGAAACAAAGACGGTATCAATACGTCCCTGCTAATTTGGCTATAATACATATTTGTTAAGAATTCACTAATAATCAATAGTAAGAAAATTGATACAAAATAGTTTGAACTTTATAACGATCAGAGATGAAGACATCTTGAAATGTATTTTGCTATAATATAAGCTTATTATCGATATTACACTGTACAAACAGCCGTAAAGTATTCAACTTATATTACAACCTCATTCAAATAATATAGTCAAAAGGGTTAATGATATCATGATATGACAAATATATACGTGTTTAAAATTTGACATCACCATCATAAGTTCTGCACTAACTGATCTTCTCAATTTCAAACAAATCTTTCAAGAGAGATATGTTTTTGTTAAATTGGTATGACTCGTCAGGACGTTCAAAAATAATATGATATCCATTATTTTTGCTTACAAATTAAACTGATGAGTTTAAGTTTCTGCTTTATAATATCTTTCTAAAGTAAGTATGACTTTGATTATTATGTTTGTAATTAATATTCAATATTTCCTCGAATCGAATATGTTAAAATCAGATTTTATGTTTTGCTAATGAATAACTAACTGATGTGGGAATTTCAGACCTATTATTGTTCTTCACTTGTTTATGGATGATACATTGATTACTTCTCTGTCTAGGTCTATTTTTGTATTTAGCACTAAAATCCTCTTGAAGACGAGTGCTCGCATCGTATAGGCATGAATAAGTTCGATAACCGCAGTTCGAACTAGCAGCTCCATCATTGATTGCAATTAATTATTACAAAAGTTCGGTAAATCAGAGTAACAATTTCTATGTCAAGGTGATACATGTTTTATGTTCGATGTTAATCCATGCTTCGTCATTTGGAGCCAAAAATGTCACTTCGGTTTCTATTAAATATTGATGTCGAACTCAATATTTTGAAGTGCAAAACAAGATTTTCAATTCCTTGAGTACAATATTGATATAGTCGCAAAAGACATTGGTCGTTTTGGGAACACGTTCACTGTGTTTTCCTTGATGATGTTATTTTGACAATCCACTAAAATGCGAAACTTTAAAAGTTGTTTACATTAATAACCATACTATCAAACTTTAGCCAATATCACCATTACACTTAGTACGACTGAACATGTATGGAAATCTCACCCTGACTCACAGTCAAAATGCCATGATGATATGTAAAATACAAATACAAAGCCTCACTTTGAGATTCTGGCGCACACAAGAACCTGGCGTATATCCATATTTGGCTTTGTTCTATGAAACTGATATAAAGAGCGTCAATCCACGGGCATGTCAGTTCTTTAGTCAATTCTTTAGTGACAACTCTCTCTCTCTCTCTCTCTCTATCAGGTCATGCAAACAGCATGACCAAGTATTTCTGAGACAATTCCTCTCATAAAATATCTTTATAGACAGAGGCTTTAGTTACAGCATACTTGATTAAACTTTCACTGACTTTCACAAAGTTGTCATAAATTTTACCACCCACTAGAATGTCAAAGTTTGAATGTTATGTAATCACCCTTCCATCAAAGGTTACTCATAGTTACTATTACCAGCAATAGCGGAGATCGTGTAATTAAAATTAACCCTCAATCACACACATATTTTAATAAGGAATAGCTGTTTCGTTTACAGTACAATGTCTGTGGAGTGATGTGCATTAGGTAGAAGCATATCCTTATTTATAGTGAATTATTTTCAACATTATGTACACAAATAGACCATTGACATGTTTATACAAAGATGATAGAACTAATGTTGATATAATTTACCATATAATTGGTACACGTTGCAATGCATGACCATCATCGAATTCGAATGACATATTTTCTCATTGCTTTAGAAAACCGACGAATTAAAGGCTTTGAGCGGTACATACTCGACAAGAAGATGTTAATTATAGTATATCATAAATGCGGTCATATCTAATCGTTATTTAACTTGTTTATCCATCAGTCGATCTAATAATTATTTTACGGAACGAATATTCAAATCGCATCAAGTGTGCTTTACAGATAACTTTCATTTCAAACAATCAGTTTCGTTCAAAGGCGACTGTATCTTGTTCACACAATTTTGTTGTTGAATAGTAAATTCAGATGAGGTCGATTAACCGTGTTACGGGTGAAGTGCCAGAAGGATACACCGCTCAAACTTAAGTTGCTCAATGGTACAATCCATAGGCAAATTAGCCTTTCAGTGACTGAGACTTCAAACGTCGATTTCCCGGTAAGATGTTTGATTGTTATTCTGAACGTGCGAGCAAATTGGAAGAAACACCTATACCAAGAAAATAAAGAGATTGCTTACACCACATTTATGAAGTTTAAGTAACTGGATTTGTAGTTGTAAAGCTAGCCTTGTTCCAAGCAAATTCAAACTCGACATATTTATGTATATATCCATTGTGTGCATCATGGTTAGTTTCAGAATAAGTGAATCACTGTAAATTTAACTTGTATCTAAGGAATATCGTGTCGGACGGTATAGATTCATCAATTAATTTTGGGAATAAACATATTTGTTATCAATTCACAAATAGGCATTACAAATGCGGTTAATACAATATAATCTATACCATGTACCCATAAAGAATAGAGTCAGGCATATACGTATTTCTGTTGAAACGTAAAAATATAATCGATGTAACACTTTAAAAGTTCTAAAGTATCAAACTTATATTAATACCTCCGTCATATCTCAGTCATATGATATAATTAAAACGTATGACTCAAATTAAATATGACAAATATATTTTGTGACAAAACTTTGACTTGACCATCGCGACTATCATGCTTCTACACGAGCTTACTTCCACACTTTTATGTAAATCCTTACAGAAACCGTAGTTGTTTGCAAATTGGAGAGGCCCAAAGTAGATTTTACAAAAGGTATAATATCGTTTAAATAATTGATAGCACATTTAATAAGTTTCGATTTACATATAGAACTGATGGATTTGAATTATTTCTTTGCACCACTTTTTGAAAGTAAATATGATCTGCAGCTTTACACTGGTGTTTAATACAATATTGCAACGGATCCGAACGGAAACGCAGAGTTTAGGAAGTATATGTTTAACTAATTAAGAACAGTTAGTATTTTTGCACGAGACCCGCCTCTCACGTAAAGTCTTTTCAAGTACAGCATATTATTTACCTTTGGCATTGTTTCATTTCACTAGTGTCAACAGTTACCGCAGTAGATGCTGTCCTAACGGATTCCACTCGTTCACGAAGATGAGACTCCAGATGTATTATAGAACCTAACTAGTTATGGGGGGTGCGGTACATTGACTAGCTGTAATTTGTACATTTAGCTCTCATTCAAACTTACGCCATTTCTCTCATTCTTCGTTTAAATGTTACTATCCAATACAATGTTTATGTCTTGAAAGTTGTTATCAATTATCAACATTCCATAAAATGTCAATGCGATTAGTACTAGCAGTTTCACTGTTTGCAAATCTCGTCTTCAGTCAGAGACACAATATTCTGATGACATGTCATAATATTAGTTTCGTTCGGAGTTTAGTTGTGTGCCTCAGGTATGATTATATCTTTAAATGGTGTTTAAATCCCTCAAAGTATGCTTTCATACAATATATGACATGCCAGCTAGTTTAGCATAATTCCACCATTACAGTTATTCAGCAGAGTTACTAGGATCAATGATAAAATAATTGGTCATATACTAATCATTGAAGGCTCTGCAGATGATGTGTAGAATATGTTCAAGTCTGTCACGGTGTTTTTTAGCTTCATTCCTGGCTGCTGCAACAACGTCGCAACTTTATCTAATAAATATTTAGTCCGATTAACTCTTAGCACTGAATATGTTCGTTTCGAGACATGCATTTATCTGACAATTTGTATATCTATCTACAATCGTTATATGCATGTCATTGCCAGTGGTCTTCTTTTAGTATCTTATATTCATCCTTACATTTTTTTTCTATCTAAAACAAAACATTTGAATCATGAATGCAAAATAACTGACCATGTTAGATATTTTTTCTCTAAATTATTATCCTAATTTTAGTCAGTCAATAGCAGACCATATATATTTTGACCAGTTCATGCTCGAAACAACAGGACTTTGGTGAGAGGATATTTTAAATCTCATCATACCTAATGATCTTTACTTTGTTTATTTAGTAAACTATCAAAAAATTAAAGGAATTGAATATTACAAACATACCACGTGGACAGCAAAGATTATGTGCTTGTTATTCAACCATTTTTATTCATGGGTGAATATGTATTGTTCATATCGTTTCTGTGTCGAACAATGAAAAGAGATTAAGAAAGTTAATCGTATTAATGTGAAATATCTGAAGGCTATGCGGCCATAGGTAAGCTGGTCAAGCATGATTAAGAAACGGCAACATAGTCCTTTAGGCATTGCTCAGAGTAATGTCAACTAGCGTCTTGTTAAACAGAATTAAATATCGTAAACAATAAATATAAGACTTCGTTTGCTGCTAGCACCTGATGAAGGTGCATATTGCACACACTGAAAAGGAAAACACCGAAATTGTTTTGGATTGTGAAATAAAAACATAAATACTGAAAGCATAAAAAGAAAACAAAATTGTTAGCTGATCCTCTGTCCGATGGAAGCTATTAGAAAAGGAACTGACTGTGTACTAAGCTGACCCAAAATATATATATATATATACGGACAGAGAGAGAAAGAGAAACAAAGACGGTATCAATACGTCCCTGCTAATTTGGCTATAATACATATTTGTTAAGAATTCACTAATAATCAATAGTAAGAAAATTGATACAAAATAGTTTGAACTTTATAACGATCAGAGATGAAGACATCTTGAAATGTATTTTGCTATAATATAAGCTTATTATCGATATTACACTGTACAAACAGCCGTAAAGTATTCAACTTATATTACAACCTCATTCAAATAATATAGTCAAAAGGGTTAATGATATCATGATATGACAAATATATACGTGTTTAAAATTTGACATCACCATCATAAGTTCTGCACTAACTGATCTTCTCAATTTCAAACAAATCTTTCAAGAGAGATATGTTTTTGTTAAATTGGTATGACTCGTCAGGACGTTCAAAAATAATATGATATCCATTATTTTTGCTTACAAATTAAACTGATGAGTTTAAGTTTCTGCTTTATAATATCTTTCTAAAGTAAGTATGACTTTGATTATTATGTTTGTAATTAATATTCAATATTTCCTCGAATCGAATATGTTAAAATCAGATTTTATGTTTTGCTAATGAATAACTAACTGATGTGGGAATTTCAGACCTATTATTGTTCTTCACTTGTTTATGGATGATACATTGATTACTTCTCTGTCTAGGTCTATTTTTGTATTTAGCACTAAAATCCTCTTGAAGACGAGTGCTCGCATCGTATAGGCATGAATAAGTTCGATAACCGCAGTTCGAACTAGCAGCTCCATCATTGATTGCAATTAATTATTACAAAAGTTCGGTAAATCAGAGTAACAATTTCTATGTCAAGGTGATACATGTTTTATGTTCGATGTTAATCCATGCTTCGTCATTTGGAGCCAAAAATGTCACTTCGGTTTCTATTAAATATTGATGTCGAACTCAATATTTTGAAGTGCAAAACAAGATTTTCAATTCCTTGAGTACAATATTGATATAGTCGCAAAAGACATTGGTCGTTTTGGGAACACGTTCACTGTGTTTTCCTTGATGATGTTATTTTGACAATCCACTAAAATGCGAAACTTTAAAAGTTGTTTACATTAATAACCATACTATCAAACTTTAGCCAATATCACCATTACACTTAGTACGACTGAACATGTATGGAAATCTCACCCTGACTCACAGTCAAAATGCCATGATGATATGTAAAATACAAATACAAAGCCTCACTTTGAGATTCTGGCGCACACAAGAACCTGGCGTATATCCATATTTGGCTTTGTTCTATGAAACTGATATAAAGAGCGTCAATCCACGGGCATGTCAGTTCTTTAGTCAATTCTTTAGTGACAACTCTCTCTCTCTCTCTCTCTCTATCAGGTCATGCAAACAGCATGACCAAGTATTTCTGAGACAATTCCTCTCATAAAATATCTTTATAGACAGAGGCTTTAGTTACAGCATACTTGATTAAACTTTCACTGACTTTCACAAAGTTGTCATAAATTTTACCACCCACTAGAATGTCAAAGTTTGAATGTTATGTAATCACCCTTCCATCAAAGGTTACTCATAGTTACTATTACCAGCAATAGCGGAGATCGTGTAATTAAAATTAACCCTCAATCACACACATATTTTAATAAGGAATAGCTGTTTCGTTTACAGTACAATGTCTGTGGAGTGATGTGCATTAGGTAGAAGCATATCCTTATTTATAGTGAATTATTTTCAACATTATGTACACAAATAGACCATTGACATGTTTATACAAAGATGATAGAACTAATGTTGATATAATTTACCATATAATTGGTACACGTTGCAATGCATGACCATCATCGAATTCGAATGACATATTTTCTCATTGCTTTAGAAAACCGACGAATTAAAGGCTTTGAGCGGTACATACTCGACAAGAAGATGTTAATTATAGTATATCATAAATGCGGTCATATCTAATCGTTATTTAACTTGTTTATCCATCAGTCGATCTAATAATTATTTTACGGAACGAATATTCAAATCGCATCAAGTGTGCTTTACAGATAACTTTCATTTCAAACAATCAGTTTCGTTCAAAGGAGACTGTATCTTGTTCACACAATTTTGTTGTTGAATAGTAAATTCAGATGAGGTCGATTAACCGTGTTACGGGTGAAGTGCCAGAAGGATACACCGCTCAAACTTAAGTTGCTCAATGGTACAATCCATAGGCAAATTAGCCTTTCAGTGACTGAGACTTCAAACGTCGATTTCCCGGTAAGATGTTTGATTGTTATTCTGAACGTGCGAGCAAATTGGAAGAAACACCTATACCAAGAAAATAAAGAGATTGCTTACACCACATTTATGAAGTTTAAGTAACTGGATTTGTAGTTGTAAAGCTAGCCTTGTTCCAAGCAAATTCAAACTCGACATATTTATGTATATATCCATTGTGTGCATCATGGTTAGTTTCAGAATAAGTGAATCACTGTAAATTTAACTTGTATCTAAGGAATATCGTGTCGGACGGTATAGATTCATCAATTAATTTTGGGAATAAACATATTTGTTATCAATTCACAAATAGGCATTACAAATGCGGTTAATACAATATAATCTATACCATGTACCCATAAAGAATAGAGTCAGGCATATACGTATTTCTGTTGAAACGTAAAAATATAATCGATGTAACACTTTAAAAGTTCTAAAGTATCAAACTTATATTAATACCTCCGTCATATCTCAGTCATATGATATAATTAAAACGTATGACTCAAATTAAATATGACAAATATATTTTGTGACAAAACTTTGACTTGACCATCGCGACTATCATGCTTCTACACGAGCTTACTTCCACACTTTTATGTAAATCCTTACAGAAACCGTAGTTGTTTGCAAATTGGAGAGGCCCAAAGTAGATTTTACAAAAGGTATAATATCGTTTAAATAATTGATAGCACATTTAATAAGTTTCGATTTACATATAGAACTGATGGATTTGAATTATTTCTTTGCACCACTTTTTGAAAGTAAATATGATCTGCAGCTTTACACTGGTGTTTAATACAATATTGCAACGGATCCGAACGGAAACGCAGAGTTTAGGAAGTATATGTTTAACTAATTAAGAACAGTTAGTATTTTTGCACGAGACCCGCCTCTCACGTAAAGTCTTTTCAAGTACAGCATATTATTTACCTTTGGCATTGTTTCATTTCACTAGTGTCAACAGTTACCGCAGTAGATGCTGTCCTAACGGATTCCACTCGTTCACGAAGATGAGACTCCAGATGTATTATAGAACCTAACTAGTTATGGGGGGTGCGGTACATTGACTAGCTGTAATTTGTACATTTAGCTCTCATTCAAACTTACGCCATTTCTCTCATTCTTCGTTTAAATGTTACTATCCAATACAATGTTTATGTCTTGAAAGTTGTTATCAATTATCAACATTCCATAAAATGTCAATGCGATTAGTACTAGCAGTTTCACTGTTTGCAAATCTCGTCTTCAGTCAGAGACACAATATTCTGATGACATGTCATAATATTAGTTTCGTTCGGAGTTTAGTTGTGTGCCTCAGGTATGATTATATCTTTAAATGGTGTTTAAATCCCTCAAAGTATGCTTTCATACAATATATGACATGCCAGCTAGTTTACCAGAATTCCACCATTACAGTTATTCAGCAGAGTTACTAGGATCAATGATAAAATAATTGGTCATATACTAATCATTGAAGGCTCTGCAGATGATGTGTAGAATATGTTCAAGTCTGTCACGGTGTTTTTTAGCTTCATTCCTGGCTGCTGCAACAACGTCACAACTTTATCTAATAAATATTTAGTCCGATTAACTCTTAGCACTGAATATGTTCGTTTCGAGACATGCATTTATCTGACAATTTGTATATCTATCTACAATCGTTATATGCATGTCATTGCCAGTGGTCTTCTTTTAGTATCTTATATTCTTCCTTACATTTCTTTTTCTATCTAAAACAAAACATTTGAATCATGAATGCAAAATAACTGACCATGTTAGATATTTTTTCTCTAAATTATTATCCTAATTTTAGTCAGTCAATAGCAGACCATATATATTTTGACCAGTTCATGCTCGAAACAACAGGACTTTGGTGAGAGGATATTTTAAATCTCATCATACCTAATGATCTTTACTTTGTTTATTTAGTAAACTATCAAAAAATTAAAGGAATTGAATATTACAAACATACCACGTGGACAGCAAAGATTATGTGCTTGTTATTCAACCATTTTTATTCATGGGTGAATATGTATTGTTCATATCGTTTCTGTGTCGAACAATGAAAAGAGATTAAGAAAGTTAATCGTATTAATGTGAAATATCTGAAGGCTATGCGGCCATAGGTAAGCTGGTCAAGCATGATTAAGAAACGGCAACATAGTCCTTTAGGCATTGCTCAGAGTAATGTCAACTAGCGTCTTGTTAAACAGAATTAAATATCGTAAACAATAAATATAAGACTTCGTTTGCTGCTAGCACCTGATGAAGGTGCATATTGCACACACTGAAAAGGAAAACACCGAAATTGTTTTGGATTGTGAAATAAAAACATAAATACTGAAAGCATAAAAAGAAAACAAAATTGTTAGCTGATCCTCTGTCCGATGGAAGCTATTAGAAAAGGAACTGACTGTGTACTAAGCTGACCCAAAATATATATATATATATATATATATATATATATATATATATATATATATATATATATATATACGGACAGAGAGAGAAAGAGAAACAAAGACGGTATCAATACGTCCCTGCTAATTTGGCTATAATACATATTTGTTAAGAATTCACTAATAATCAATAGTAAGAAAATTGATACAAAATAGTTTGAACTTTATAACGATCAGAGATGAAGACATCTTGAAATGTATTTTGCTATAATATAAGCTTATTATCGATATTACACTGTACAAACAGCCGTAAAGTATTCAACTTATATTACAACCTCATTCAAATAATATAGTCAAAAGGGTTAATGATATCATGATATGACAAATATATACGTGTTTAAAATTTGACATCACCATCATAAGTTCTGCACTAACTGATCTTCTCAATTTCAAACAAATCTTTCAAGAGAGATATGTTTTTGTTAAATTGGTATGACTCGTCAGGACGTTCAAAAATAATATGATATCCATTATTTTTGCTTACAAATTAAACTGATGAGTTTAAGTTTCTGCTTTATAATATCTTTCTAAAGTAAGTATGACTTTGATTATTATGTTTGTAATTAATATTCAATATTTCCTCGAATCGAATATGTTAAAATCAGATTTTATGTTTTGCTAATGAATAACTAACTGATGTGGGAATTTCAGACCTATTATTGTTCTTCACTTGTTTATGGATGATACATTGATTACTTCTCTGTCTAGGTCTATTTTTGTATTTAGCACTAAAATCCTCTTGAAGACGAGTGCTCGCATCGTATAGGCATGAATAAGTTCGATAACCGCAGTTCGAACTAGCAGCTCCATCATTGATTGCAATTAATTATTACAAAAGTTCGGTAAATCAGAGTAACAATTTCTATGTCAAGGTGATACATGTTTTAGGTTCGATGTTAATCCATGCTTCGTCATTTGGAGCCAAAAATGTCACTTCGGTTTCTATTAAATATTGATGTCGAACTCAATATTTTGAAGTGCAAAACAAGATTTTCAATTCCTTGAGTACAATATTGATATAGTCGCAAAAGACATTGGTCGTTTTGGGAACACGTTCACTGTGTTTTCCTTGATGATGTTATTTTGACAATCCACTAAAATGCGAAACTTTAAAAGTTGTTTACATTAATAACCATACTATCAAACTTTAGCCAATATCACCATTACACTTAGTACGACTGAACATGTATGGAAATCTCACCCTGACTCACAGTCAAAATGCCATGATGATATGTAAAATACAAATACAAAGCCTCACTTTGAGATTCTGGCGCACACAAGAACCTGGCGTATATCCATATTTGGCTTTGTTCTATGAAACTGATATAAAGAGCGTCAATCCACGGGCATGTCCGTTCTTTAGTCAATTCTTTATTGACAACTCTCTCTCTCTCTCTCTCTCTATCAGGTCATGCAAACAGCATGACCAAGTATTTCTGAGACAATTCCTCTCATAAAATATCTTTATAGACAGAGGCTTTAGTTACAGCATACTTGATTAAACTTTCACTGACTTTCACAAAGTTGTCATAAATTTTACCACCCACTAGAATGTCAAAGTTTGAATGTTATGTAATCACCCTTCCATCAAAGGTTACTCATAGTTACTATTACCAGCAATAGCGGAGATCGTGTAATTAAAATTAACCCTCAATCACACACATATTTTAATAAGGAATAGCTGTTTCGTTTACAGTACAATGTCTGTGGAGTGATGTGCATTAGGTAGAAGCATATCCTTATTTATAGTGGATTATTTTCAACATTATGTACACAAATAGACCATTGACATGTTTATACAAAGATGATAGAACTAATGTTGATATAATTTACCATATAATTGGTACACGTTGCACTGGATGACCATCATCGAATTCGAATGACATATTTTCTCATTGCTTTAGAAAACCGACGAATTAAAGGCTTTGAGCGGTACATACTCGACAAGAAGATGTTAATTATAGTATATCATAAATGCGGTCATATCTAATCGTTATTTAACTTGTTTATCCATCAGTCGATCTAATAATTATTTTACGGAACGAATATTCAAATCGCATCAAGTGTGCTTTACAGATAACTTTCATTTCAAACAATCAGTTTCGTTCAAAGGCGACTGTATCTTGTTCACACAATTTTGTTGTTGAATAGTAAATTCAGATGAGGTCGTTTAACCGTGTTACGGGTGAAGTGCCAGAAGGATATACCGCTCAAACTTAAGTTGCTCAATGGTACAATCCATAGGCAAATTAGCCTTTCAGTGACTGAGACTTCAAACGTCGATTTCCCGGTAAGATGTTTGATTGTTATTCTGAACGTGCGAGCAAATTGGAAGAAACACCTATACCAAGAAAATAAAGAGATTGCTTACACCACATTTATGAAGTTTAAGTAACTGGATTTGTAGTTGTAAAGCTAGCCTTGTTCCAAGCAAATTCAAACTCGACATATTTATGTATATATCCATTGTGTGCATCATGGTTAGTTTCAGAATAAGTGAATCACTGTAAATTTAACTTGTATCTAAGGAATATCGTGTCGGACGGTATAGATTCATCAATTAATTTTGGGAATAAACATATTTGTTATCAATTCACAAATAGGCATTACAAATGCGGTTAATACAATATAATCTATACCATGTACCCATAAAGAATAGAGTCAGGCATATACGTATTTCTGTTGAAACGTAAAAATATAATCGATGTAACACTTTAAAAGTTCTAAAGTATCAAACTTATATTAATACCTCCGTCATATCTCAGTCATATGATATAATTAAAACGTATGACTCAAATTAAATATGACAAATATATTTTGTGACAAAACTTTGACTTGACCATCGCGACTATCATGCTTCTACACGAGCTTACTTCCACACTTTTATGTAAATCCTTACAGAAACCGTAGTTGTTTGCAAATTGGAGAGGCCCAAAGTAGATTTTACAAAAGGTATAATATCGTTTAAATAATTGATAGCACATTTAATCAGTTTCGATTTACACATAGAACTGATGGATTTGAATTATTTCTTTGCACCACTTTTTGAAAGTAAATATGATCTGCAGCTTTACACTGGTGTTTAATACAATATTGCAACGGATCCGAACGGAAACGCAGAGTTTAGGAAGTATATGTTTAACTAATTAAGAACAGTTAGTATTTTTGCACGAGACCCGCCTCTCACGTAAAGACTTTTCAAGTACAGCATATTATTTACCTTTGGCATTGTTTCATTTCACTAGTGTCAACAGTTACCGCAGTAGATGCTGTCCTAACGGATTCCACTCGTTCACGAAGATGAGACTCCAGATGTATTATAGAACCTAACTAGTTATGGGGGGTGCGGTACATTGACTAGCTGTAATTTGTACATTTAGCTCTCATTCAAACTTACGCCATTTCTCTCATTCTTCGTTTAAATGTTACTATCCAATACAATGTTTATGTCTTGAAAGTTGTTATCAATTATCAACATTCCATAAAATGTCAATGCGATTAGTACTAGCAGTTTCACTGTTTGCAAATCTCGTCTTCAGTCAGAGACACAATATTCTGATGACATGTCATAATATTAGCTTCGTTCGGAGTTTAGTTGTGTGCCTCAGGTATGATTATATCCTTAAATAGTGTTTAAATCCCTCAAAGTATGCTTCCATACAATATATGACATGCCAGCTAGTTTAGCATAATTCCACCATTACAGTTATTCAGCAGAGCTACTGGGATTAATGATAAAATAATTGGTCATATACTAATCATTGAAGGCTCTGCAGATGATGTGTAGAAGATGTTCAAGTCTGTCACGGTGTTTTTTAGCTTCATTCCTGGCTGCTGCAACAACGTCGCAACTTTATCTAATAAATATTTAGTCCGATTAACTCTTAGCACTGAATATGTTCGTTTCGAGACATGCATTTATCTGACAATTTGTATATCTATCTACAATCGTTATATGCATGTCATTGCCAGTGGTCTTCTTTTAGTATCTTATATTCTTCCTTACATTTCTTTTTCTATCTAAAACAAAACATTTGAATCATGAATGCAAAATAACTGACCATGTTAGATATTTTTTCTCTAAATTATTATCCTAATTTTAGTCAGTCAATAGCAGACCATATATATTTTGACCAGTTCATGCTCGAAACAACAGGACTTTGGTGAGAGGATATTTTAAATCTCATCATACCTAATGATCTTTAATTTGTTTATTTAGTAAACTATCAAAAAATTAAAGGAATTGAATATTACAAACATACCACGTGGACAGCAAAGATTATGTGCTTGTTATTCAACCATTTTTATTCATGGGTGAATATGTATTGTTCATATCGTTTCTGTGTCGAACAATGAAAAGACATTAAGAAAGTTAATCGTATTAATGTGAAATATCTGAAGGCTATGCGGCCATAGGTAAGCTGATCAAGCATGATTAAGAAACGGCAACATAGTCCTTTAGTCATTGCTCAGAGTAATGTCAACAAGCGTCTTGTTAAACAGAATTAAATATCGTAAACAATAAATATAAGACTTCGTTTGCTGCTAGCACCTGATGAAGGTGCATATTGCACACACTGAAAAGGAAAACACCGAAATTGTTTTGGATTGTGAAATAAAAACATAAATACTGAAAACATAAAAAGAAAACAAAATTGTTAGCTGATCCTCTGTCCGATGGAAGCTATTAGAAAAGGAACTGACTGTGTACTAAGCTGACCCAAAATCGACAAATATCAGTGTCTATCTATGCGTGAGCGTCCTGTTTGATTTGAGAATAAGTCGATCTCCCCAAAAGAAATTTATATATATATATATATATATATATATATATATATATATATATATATATATATATATATATATATATATACGGACAGAGAGAGAAAGAGAAACAAAGACGGTATCAATACGTCCCTGCTAATTTGGCTATAATACATATTTGTTAAGAATTCACTAATAATCAATAGTAAGAAAATTGATACAAAATAGTTTGAACTTTATAACGATCAGAGATGAAGACATCTTGAAATGTATTTTGCTATAATATAAGCTTATTATCGATATTACACTGTACAAACAGCCGTAAAGTATTCAACTTATATTACAACCTCATTCAAATAATATAGTCAAAAGGGTTAATGATATCATGATATGACAAATATATACGTGTTTAAAATTTGACATCACCATCATAAGTTCTGCACTAACTGATCTTCTCAATTTCAAACAAATCTTTCAAGAGAGATATGTTTTTGTTAAATTGGTATGACTCGTCAGGACGTTCAAAAATAATATGATATCCATTATTTTTGCTTACAAATTAAACTGATGAGTTTAAGTTTCTGCTTTATAATATCTTTCTAAAGTAAGTATGACTTTGATTATTATGTTTGTAATTAATATTCAATATTTCCTCGAATCGAATATGTTAAAATCAGATTTTATGTTTTGCTAATGAATAACTAACTGATGTGGGAATTTCAGACCTATTATTGTTCTTCACTTGTTTATGGATGATACATTGATTACTTCTCTGTCTAGGTCTATTTTTGTATTTAGCACTAAAATCCTCTTGAAGACGGGTGCTCGCATCGTATATGCATGAATAAGTTCGATAACCGCAGTTCGAACCAGCAGCTCCATCATTGATTGCAATTAATTATTACAAAAGTTCGGTAAATCAGAGTAACAATTTCTATGTCAAGGTGATACATGTTTTATGTTCGATGTTAATCCATGTTTCGTCATTTGGAGCCAAAAATGTCACTTCGGTTTCTATTAAATATTGATGTCGAACTCAATATTTTGAAGTGCAAAACAAGATTTTCAATTCCTTGAGTACAATATTGATATAGTCGCAAAAGACATTGGTCGTTTTGGGAACACGTTCACTGTGTTTTCCTTGATGATGTTATTTTGACAATCCACTAAAATGCGAAACTTTAAAAGTTGTTTACATTAATAACCATACTATCAAACTTTAGCCAATATCACCATTACACTTAGTACGACTGAACATGTATGGAAATCTCACCCTGACTCACAGTCAAAATGCCATGATGATATGTAAAATACAAATACAAAGCCTCACTTTGAGATTCTGGCGCACACAAGAACCTGGCGTATATCCATATTTGGCTTTGTTCTATGAAACTGATATAAAGAGCGTCAATCCACGGGCATGTCAGTTCTTTAGTCAATTCTTTAGTGACAACTCTCTCTCTCTCTCTCTCTCTCTCTCTCTCTCTCTCTCTATCAGGTCATGCAAACAGCATGACCAAGTATTTATGAGACAATTCCTCTCATAAAATATCTTTATAGACAGAGGCTTTAGTTACAGCATACTTGATTAAACTTTCACTGACTTTCACAAAGTTGTCATAAATTTTACCACCCACTAGAATGTCAAAGTTTGAATGTTATGTAATCACCCTTCCATCAAAGGTTACTCATAGTTACTATTACCAGCAATAGCGGAGATCGTGTAATTAAAATTAACCCTCAATCACACACATATTTTAATAAGGAATAGCTGTTTCGTTTACAGAACAACGTCAGTGTAGTAATGTGCCTTAGGTAGAAGCATATCCTTATTTATAGTGGATTATTTTCAACATTATGTACACAAATAGACCATTGAAATGTTTATACAAAGATGATAGAACTAATGTTGATATAATTTACCATATAATTGGTACACGTTGCACTGGATGATCATCATCGAGTTCGAATGACATATTTTCTCATTGCTTTAGCAAACCGACGAATTAAAAACTTTGAGCGGCACATACTCGACAAGATGATGTTACTTATAGTATATCATAAATGCCATCATATATAATCGTTATTTAACTTGTCACTCATTAGTCGATCTAATAATGATTTTACTGAACGAAGATTCAAAGCGCAACATGTGTGCTTTACAGATAACTTTCATTTCAAACAATCAGTTTCGTTCAAAGGCGACTGTAGCTTATTTACACAGTTTTGTTGTTGAATAGTAAAATCAGATAAGGTCGATTAACCGTGTTACGGGTGAAGTGCCTCAAGGATATTTGTAGTTGTAACGCTCGCATTGTTCCAAGCAAATTCAAACTTGACCTATTTATGTGTAAATTTAACTTTATCTAAGGTCTAACGGTGTGTCAGACGGTATAGATTCATCAATTTATTTTTGGGTATAAACATATTTGTTATCAATTCACAAATAGGCATTACAAATGCGGTTAATACAATATAATCTATACCATGTACCCATAAAGAATAGAGTCAGGCATATATGTATTTCTGTTAAAACGTAAAAATATAATCGATGTAACACTTTAAAAGTTCTAAAGTATCAAACTTATATTAATACCTCCGTCATATCTCAGTCATAGGATATAATTAAAACGTATGACTCAAATTAAATATGACAAATATATTTCGTGACAAAACTTTGACTTGACCATCACGACCATCATGCTTCTACACGAGCTTACTTCCACACTTTTACGTAAATCCTTACAGAAACCGTAGTTGTTTGCAAATTGGAGAGGCCCAAAGTTGACTTTACAAAAGGTATAATATCGTTTAAATAATTGATAGCATATTTAATCAGTTTCAATTTACACATAGAACTGATGGATTTGAATTGTTTCTTTGCACCACTTTTTGAAAGTAAATATGATCTGCAGCTTTACACTGGTGTTTAATACAATATTTCAACGGATCCGAATGTAAATGCAGAGTTTTGAAAGTATATGCTTAACTAGTTAAGAACAGTTAGTATTTTTGCACGAGACCCGCCTCTCACGTAAATACTTACCAAGTACAGCATATTATTTACCTTTGATATTGTTTCATTTCACTAGTGTCAACAGTTACCGCAGCAGATGCTTTCCTAACAGATTCCTCTCGTTCACAAAGATGATACTAAAGATGTATTATAGAACTTAACTAGTTATGGGGAGGTACCATGACTAGCTGTAATTTGCACATTTAGCTCTCATTCAAACTTACGCCGTTTCTCTCATTCTTCGTTTAAATGTCAATATCCAATACAATGTTTATGTTTTCCAAGTTGTTATCAATTATTACCATTCCATAAAATGTCAATGTGATTAGTATTAGCAGTTTCACTGTTTGCAAATCTCGTCTTCAGTCAGAGACACAATATCCTGATGACATGTCGTAATATTAGTTTCGTTCATGGTTTAGTTGTGTGCCTCAGGTATGATTATATATTTAAATAGTGTTTAAATCCCTCAAGGTATGCTTCCATACAATATATGACATGCCAGCTAGTTTACCATAAGTCCACCATTAGTTATTCAGCAGAGCTACTGGGATTAATGATACAATAATTGGTCATATACTAATCATTAAAGGCTCTGCAGATGATGTATAGAAGATGTTCAAGTCTGTCCAGGTTTTTATTTTTAAGTTCATTCCTGGCTGTTGCAACAACATCACAACTTTATCTAATAAATATTTAGTCCGATTAACTCTTAGTACTTAATATGTTCGTTTCAAAACAGGCATTTATTTGACAACTGGTACATCTATCTACAATCGTTATATGCATGTCATTGCCAGTGGTCTTCTTTTAGCATCTTATATTCTTCTTTACAGTTCTTTTTCTGTCTAAAACAAAACATTTGAATCATCAAAATAATTGACCATGTTAGATATTTTTTTCTCTAAATTATTATCCCAATTTTAGTCAGTCAATGGAAGACCATATAAATTTTGACCAGTTCATGCTCGAAGCAACAGGACTTTGGTGAGAGGATATTTTAAATCTCATCATACCTAATGATCTTTAATTTGTTTATTTAGTAAACTGTCAAACAAATTAATGGAATTGAATATTACAAACATACCACGTGGACAGCAAAGACGGTGTGCTTGTTACACAACCAGTTTCATTCAGGGGTGAATATGTCTTGTTCATACCGTTTCTGTGTCGAACAATGAAAAGAGATTAAGCCAGGTAATCGTATTAATGTGAAATATCTGAAGGCTATACGGCTCACAGTTAAGCTGGTCAAGTATGATTAAGAAACGGCAATCTACGATCTTTAGTCATTGCTCCGAGTAATGCGTACTAGCGTCATGTTAAACAGAATTAAATATCGTAACTAATATATATATATATATATATATATATATATATATATATATATATATATATATATATATATATATATATATATATATATATATATATATATATATATATATATATATATATATATAAGATTTCGTTTGCTGCTAGCACCTGATGAAGATGCATATTGCACACACTGAAAAGGAAAACATCGAAATTGTTTAGGATTGTAAAACAAAAACATATAAATACTAAAAACAAAAAGAAAACGAAATTGTTAGCTGATAATATGTCCGATGGAAGCTATTAGAAATGGAACTGACTATACTAAGTTGACCCAAAATCGACAAAGATCTGTGCCTATCTATGGGTGAGCCTCATGTTTGATTTGAGAATAAGTGGATCTCCCCAAAAGAAACTTATATATATAGAGAGAGAGAGAGAGACATAGACGGTATCAATACGTCCCTGCAAATTTGGCTATAATACATATTTGTTAAGAATTCACTAATAATCAATAGTAAGAAAGTCAATACAAAATAGTTTATACTTTATGACAATCAGACATGAAGACATCTAGAAATGTGTTTTGCTATGATATAAGCTTATAATCGTTTTAACACTGTACAAACAACTGTAAAGTATTCAACTCATATTTCAAACTCAGTTCGAACCAGCAGCTCCATGACTGATTGCAATTAATTATTACAAAAGTTCGGTAATTCAGAGCAACAATTTCTATGTCAAGGTGATACATGTTTTATGTTCGATGTTAATCCATGCTTCGTCATTTGGAGCCAAAAATGTCACTTCGGTTTCTATTAAATATTGGTGTCAATCACAATTTTTGAAGTGCAAAATAAGATTTTCAATTCCTTAAGTACAATATTGATATAGCCGCACCAGACATTGATAGTTTTGGGAAGACGTTCACTTTGTTTTCCTTGATGATGTAATTTTGACAATCCACTAAAATGCGAAACTTTAAAAGTTGTGTACGTTAATAACCATTCCATCAAACTTTAGCCAATATCACCATTACAAGTAGCACGACTGAACATGTATTGAAATCTCACCCTGACTCACAGTCAAAATGCCATGATGATATGTGAAATACAATATTTCGTTGAGCATTTACATTCAATAAAGTTGTGTGCGTCATTTATGAGCATATCTTTAAACAGTATTTAAATCGTCTCAAACATGAGTCAGTACAGTAGATGAAAATTCAGCTAGTTTGCCAGATGTCGACCATTGCAGTTATTTGACAGAGATTCTGGTAATAAAGGATAAATAATCGGACATATACAAATAATAAGTTGCACTGAATGGATAATTTTGTATTGCCTTAATAATATTACTAAATCAAATATGTTATTTCAAAGTTTAAAAGTGTGCTAATAGAAAACGATAATTCGTACACCAGGTTATTAATGAACTTTCAGCACATTTCCCAGAAAACAGTATCGGTCATTTGCATTGTTTGTGTGCATTAGATTGCTCATAATCTTTTTATATTGACCAGAGCATATATATCAATTTAGATGAGAGGCTTGTGCACGTACGTAGATTATCTCCACGTTGTTAAAGTTGTAGAGCAAACAAGTCTTTTCATGCGACAGTTACATACAGTGTTAAAAGTGTGCTCTTTGAGCATTAAATTCCCTCAGCATATCGACCAGCTCTACTCTAAAAGATGGGAACATGAACAAGTATTCCCGATATGTCATCAGTACATTCTACAGAATACATATATCAAAGCTGATTAGGATTATAAGGTTCAATGATCAAAGCGACTATTTGTGTGACACAAGTTTAAGAAAGCTTGGGCATTCTTTCTCATCAGTTCTTCCTTAATTTATTAACAATACTGAAATAAACTTAGTTGATTTAGCATACGTGTCCATAGTACAGTTTACACATACTACTGCTTAAAGCACTACTGGATGAGAAAGAGCTTATTTTAATAAATAATGTCATGATAGGGGTATAAAATAACTGATGAACATATCAAAGCAAAAACAAAATAGGAAAAATGTTCAAAGTTGGTTTAAGAAACCAGAATTCTCAAGTTTGCAGACTGTTCCAAAATTATGTTACGACTATCTGCTAATAAAATATGTATATAACAGGCGCAAAACAAATTAATTTTGTGCAACTTAATACAAAATGTAATTATCTAACCTATGAAATGAGCATGAATGAATGTTCCGAAGGCATTACAGATCCTCGAACGCACTGGTCTTCCAACATTCCAGATGTTTCAAAATGGAATTATTCAGACCTACTTTGAATAATTCACAACAGTCACTAAAACTATTATAGACCAATGAGCACTTTGTAATTCCAAAGAATAATCCGAATAAACGTTTCCTCTCAAATAATGGTTAAACAGAAGAGTAAGTCCGTTGAAGATTTGTGTTACCTGAACAAAATAAGAAAGAAAACGGACTGAAATTGTTCAGCTGCAAGGACCTGCATACATTGTACTATTTTCAACACATTTCGCAAGGTCACGGACACAATTATCGTTAGCAGTGTTTAGTTTTCCTTACAGTGGTGAAGACTAAAGTGATAAAATAATAATGAAGGAAAGACGTTTATGTTACTTAAACACAATTTTATTAATGTTGTTTGCATGGATTTTGTGTGAGAATGATAATTATTTAAGCTTGATTTGTTAAAAATACTTTTATAACTCTGAGTAGTACAAGAAAGACAAAGAAAGATAAAAATTAAATTGAAAATATAACATGCTGTCTGATATTATCTTTTTAAATTTTTGATCTGTCTCCTAATCATAAAGTTTACTTCTGTTAGGTTCATTGCGAGAGGCAATAGTTACCACTTATATCTTAAATAAGGAGTTCGTTCTTCCATGTTTGTTAATCTTTGATATGTGTTTGATGTGTTATTATTTTGGTCGTTGCTTCTAAATACATGGATTCTATTTCAGTGATATCATTGTTTCTGCCATGTAAAATGTATTGCCTAAAAGATGCAATGCGTTTTTATTTTATTTTTATATTGTGGTGTTCATTCAGTTTTCCACAGCAAACTTCTTTATATTTTAAATAGGCACAGTTGCGTGCTTTGTATGTTGATTTGAGTTAGCTCTTCTTAGGATTTAATTCCAGGCTCTGCTGATAATGTGTAGAAGATTTGAAACGTGGTACATGATTTTATTGTTGATTCATTATATTAGCTGCCCCAACAACATTAAGTCACATAATCTTTCATCCTTAGAACTTCGAATGTTGCAATTGGGAAGAATAATATCTATATTGTTACATATATTTAACGGCAAAACATAATATTATTTAATTCATTTCTACGATACTGAAATAATCACACCGGAAGTTGGTCACTTCCTGATTCTCTCACTGCTGGTGTTATTTTGACCATCAGCAAAGAAATGGAATTTTAAACGTTGTTAACATTAACCACAATGTCATAAAACTTTAGTCAATATTAAAAGTACACGTAGAATGACTGCTGAACATGTATGAAAATCTCAGCCTCGGTCAGAGACAAAATATAATGATGACATGTAAGAATATCTATTTCTTGATGAGTTTAAACGCAGTAAAGTGGTGTGCATTTGGTACCCGTGTATACTTAAGGTAGAGCTTAAATCCAAACTGTATGTTGTATGTTCAGGGCTCATTTGATCAAATGCCACATTGCCATGTTGCTATTCACCCAGAAGAGAAATTTTCTATAGTACTTAAGAATAACTTTAGTAACTGATGTATGTTTCCAGACTGCGTAAGCAAATTTTTATATACGGTCTCATTTGGTATTTACACGAGCCACTCGCTTCGTATTTATTATGCATTTACGCGAATCACTTACCTGATATTACCAAAAGTTAATTGTTGAGTATTAACTTGAACCAAGTTTGGCCACTACAATGTTTCTTGCAGTATTTAAGGAGGATAAATAATAGTGAGCGTAGCACTTTTTCAGACCATGTCCAAAATTGTGAAAATATAATTGATGAAGAGGGAAAACCTTTTGGGGTATCTACAAAACCACAAGATCACTTTTTTAGCCTAAAATTTCGTTCCAAAACTTTCCTTTCACCCTAAAATAGGTCCCGATATATCCCTTATTGTAGCGGTAAACAAGTCCCATTTTGGCAAAGTTTGAGAATATACCGATTCACACAAACATCGGCGAGTCAGTCTAGAAAGGGCAAAACTGTATTGTGCGTCTATACGAATCAATTAGTTATCCTTCTAAATCTTAATAAATTAATAAATCTGAAGAAATGAGACGTTCTTCAGGGATGGGGGAATGGACGGGGAAAATGCTTTTTCACAACGTCTTAATGTGCATGATTACCCTTATCCTAAATGAATAGTCTTTCAAAATTGAGGATTAATTAAATGGAACAAACTAAGTCACTTCTGCATATTGTCAAGTGCTTTCTACAGTAAGAGTCACCATCCTTACCTGAATCTCCTTTTCACATAGCTTACATATATATATATATATATATATATATATATATATATATATATATATATATATATATATATATATATATATATATATATATAATCCCCCTTTCTTTCTCAGCCAAGGAAGGTGTGACAGTTTTAATTCCGTAAGACCAGGAACGCGAATCTAGAGGCGCATGAACATTTTATTTAGAAATAAACAAAAACGCTTCTGGCAACTTGGTATTTAAGTAAATGTGTCAGTTCCGATTTAAACTCTGTATCCTGATATTGTTGAGGCTCTACACTAGTATGTTCTCTGTTGTTAAGTCCACAAACAGAGACATGTAAGGTTTCGGGCATTGTTTAAACAAGAATCAGTATATACTATGACTGCAGGAGGTCTTCAGTAGAATTTGATTAATATAAAAAATTTCAATTGAAAAACAAAGATGCGTAACTTTCTGATTTGCTGTTAAATTTGATTTTTAAAATAGGATCCACCTTTTTTCTCGATCGCTGAAAAAATTGTACAAGTTCGGCTGAAATATTTGTTTGTTTCAATAAGTACACGAACAAACGAGGTTGGATAAATAGTTAAGCATGGAAGTTTACAGTCATGGATGTTTGAATACAAGACTTAATCAACGATTATGTGATTGTAGTTAGAGCTGAATGATAATGTACTTTTTTTAATGTATTCAGCAATACCCAATGAGTTCATGCGGTATGGTTTCTAAAGTGTTTAATCGTGTAAGAGCTGAAAGTAGAAGTAATCATCCCAAAACATGTCTTTACAGATTTAGACCTACACTGGTGCAATATTGACGTATATTTATGATGCATTTTCACGGGAAAACAACCAACTTTTTGCTAAAGATATGAACAGGCAACCTGTCACAACGATGTAATCAACACATTCTATAGTGTAAGCAGAAAATAAAAGCGATAGAATGTTACACGGTTCAAAGATCAGGTGGTACGAATATGGCTCTATCTTGTGACACCAGAATACAAAATTTGGAATCTGCTATTTCATCAGTGATTCGCTGGTTTCTTATATATATATATATATATATATATATATATATATATATATATATATATATATATATATATATATATATATATATATATATATATATATATATAATGTATTCGTCATGAGTGGGCATGATTTATCTACCAAATCAGCTTGAAACAAACTTGTTATGGCCTCTGTACACAGATATCATAAGAATATTATAAACATTCTGTATGTATTAGTCAAAAAATATTGCTGTATTGAATTATCATTGTTTGGGAAATCTTAACAAAATGCGAGATGTATCTATGCTTCCTGTGATTAAAATGTATTCAATATACTTTTTCAAGACAGCCAACTTATAAGAAAATCGGGAAATTGTGATGCGGGATTCCTATCGAAATGAATAGTTTTATTTTCAGTTCCTATTCTACAAATTATATAGCTATGTTGCTGAATAATAACTTCCATTTCACGTTCCATGATAAAATAACAGATGATATGGGTAATATATTTATCATGATTCGATCAATGGAAGCCACATATATTTACTTCTTAAGATTTATGAACCTGATATATATAATCTAGATCGTTACTATAACATAAAACGATATATTGTAATTTATACAAATTTATTTTGTTTTCATTGGAAGGGGTGTTTCATTCTTAGGATGAATACAAATATGGAACATTTCAACTTGCATCTTAGATAATTTAAGAATGTGTCTTTTCTCTCTGACAGTACCGCTACATGTAGTAAGCGTAATTTTGTCTCATCGTATTCATACGTTTTGGTGCGTTTAACAGCCGTCGTATGTACTACCGAAAAGTCAGCGACGAGTTGGCTAACATGGAAGGTCATGTGTGGAACTAATTGTTTATAAGCTATTTACCTTATTTATGTTAGCATGCTATACAGTGTCATGTGTCAGAATGGTTATTCGATTAATCTGTGGTAATTTTGTCACTCGGTGTGAATTATTATTCGATCAGATTATTAGATAGACTGCAACAATTTAACATTATGTTGTAGAGACCTGGACTTTTTTCTTCTTTCTTGAAATGTATTACCGTCCAACAGCTGCAAGAAATATCTTGTTCTTATTTATATCAAGCATAACCATAGCATTACTGTTATATCATCTGAAAAAGAACATAAATTATCTTGAGATGAAAGAGAATATGTTATCTCGGACCGAAAGAAAATCACCCCTCCTTCCACAAAAATTAAGTGATCAGGAGGCATTTGCTATGTATATCTTAATTGTTGCATAAGTCAGCATTTTAAAGCTATCAATAAAGTGAGATGACACAATTTACACTATAGTAGAGAGCCAGCCATAAAACAGAATATTGCCCCTGACACCTTATATAAACCATTGTTATAATATGCAAGGAAAACATGAGTGGCATACCAATACTGGTGAAATATATTTAGCAGAGGACCTTCTAAACATACAACACTGTCTCAATAACCAATACAAAATGAAGCTGGCTATAACAAATACAAAACATTCAAAAATAACAACTGCTCTTCTTAAAATCGTACGATGATTTTATAATCAAATATATTACATGTTCTTAACACAATAGCACACACAAGTAAATAACTATAAAATAAAATACTTTTTTCTTCTTTTTATTCTAAATTTATCCAAAAGTTAATAACAACCATTCTAACGACATGTTGGCATTCGTGTCACAAGTCATTTTGTGTTGTTTTAGTTGTTTCATCCTCGACTTTCTTTCTTTTGGTATAACTTTATATCTATCTATTGTTTAGACATATTTTGCTGCGCAATCACACGTATATGTGATAATATGGTCTTGCATTTAATATTGTTATTAATATTATACTTGTAAGCGTTTTAATCTTCTACTTATTTATAGTTCGAAACAGTGAAGGACATGAAGTAAACCTCCATTATGAGTGTTGTTATTTTGCTTAATTAGGTATTCTTGCTTGACGAAATGTAAGTGAATAACACACACAGACGTAATGACAATTGGAAACGAAGCAAGACTACTTTTTGTTGTTGTTGTGGATTTAGCGTCAATTTTAAACACATGATAGTAGGGAACTTATGGACGAAGGACTTCGTCAAACCACAGACCAATACTACTGGCTTGCTTTCACGTAGATACGGGTTAATCGAACCAGAGAATCAAACTCATATGGAAAGAGGTCAGATGGCATCGATCGGCAAAAACTAGCGCTTTAGACCACTCGGTAACCAGCTTCTCCCCTACCCCAACCGACCCCCAATTTAGGAATGTTTTTGGTAAATTGTATGTCCATTATAAATGTTGGTAGAGTTTAGCATTGTATTTGTTTACTTGTTGGGGGTGCATGGACTGTAGTCTGTTGGTTTTACAAACATTTAGTTGTCCAATACATGTAACGTTGTGTAATGGAGTCCAGTGAAAGGAAATTGAGGATAAAGTCAGGTAATATATATTGATGGAGCGTGGTCATCCGCAAACTCAGAAAAATAAATGAACGATGTGAGTTGGCATGATGTGGTGGATGTACTGGTGAGCAAACGTGTTCGTTTTCAAAACTGTATTTGATCAGTGGTAATAACGCCGGAACTCCAGCAGAGTGTTCGAATTAGAAGTTGGATAGAACCTCACTGTGATTTTACTGCATTGGTATGTTTGGCTAGTAAGTGAGAGGTATTGAACAATAGATTGCCCCTTGCTGGTTATATGTTATGCATATTAAATTCCATAGTTTGTTAGTTCTTTTACATTATATGCTATGGATACCTCTATTTTATACTTGATCTTGTCAACAATCACAGTTACTGTGTTCCTTACAAGAGACAAATAAAACATACCTAATATTTTCGCTATGAGTGTGTGCTAAATATTAGGATTATTATCAACATATATAAGCATATATAAATATATATTGAGGTCTGGGTTTTTGGAATCCCCCATGCAAACACCTATTCAACTGAAGTTTACCAGATCCTATATAATACTCTTAGCAACAGGATCTTCTAGAATGGAAGTTTCCATCAAGTAATAGTTATTTTATTTTAATACTGCCTATTGTGACCTAGGCCAAGTAGATGGTTTTGTAATCTTGATTAATGAAAACATTATTTACTCCTGCGAAAACATCTGCAACAGGCATCAGTCTTGCTGCTTTCTTCGGTATTTCTTTGTTTAGAATTATTGAATCAAATTATTATTTACTGGAACAAAAAAAAATAATATTCGTGGACAGAGATATTAACAAGGAATAATAGTGAATTCAAACAAAATGCATGATAAAACATGAAACCGAATTTGCTGAATGAAAAAATATGATAAATTGGCATGTGAAAACAAAATTAAAATCATGCTACTGAGGTATAAAAAAGTATGAGACAGAATCTCGCGTAAGCAAAACAAACAGACAATGAGAATAGAATACATATTTATATAAGGCAACATATCTGCACACGGATATGTAGCCAAACATGTGTGATGTAATTGGCCTCTTTACTCATATAATCAAACGCTTTAGGTAATGAAGTGGACATTTTATTAACTTTATGGCAATATAGTTGTTTGATAAGTAGTAAAACATCTTGAAACGTTATTAGAAGGACTATTTAAACGTTGAAAACGTCTATTATTTCAACAACCCATTCCAAAACGCAGCAGATAGGAAACGAATGAGGACATGAGTAAACTTTATATAAACAGAATCAATTCTGACATGCCTATTGCCTCGTTATGTCAGAAATGTGGTACCAAAAGGGACCTCAGACTAGGTTCTTGTTTTTGTCCGGTCTCAAATATATACAATCCTTAATATCATTTCATATGTTTTAAGTGATTCTCTTTGAACACCATTTCCATTGCCTTCTTTTGTTTTCGTGCAAAATATGTCAAATTTGAGCATTGTTTCTAACAACTTTCATCTTAAAACTGTATATCTACTTGACCACCCATATTAATATTTCAAAATGCAATCCACTAAAATCTAGTATTGTTATAAGAGGGGCTTGTTGTCATCATTAATCCCAGTCATCGATGAGAACAGTTGATTCTTTGGCACATATCAACTAGTAAATCTAGCAACCTAATATTAATTTATCACCGAGATCAATTAATTGAATATCAAATTTCGCTTTCAATATCCAGTCTCTCTCTCTTTCTCCCTCTTTATATATATATATATATATATATATATATATATATATATAGAGAGAGAGAGAGAGAGAGAGAGAGAGAGAGAGAGAGAGAGACAGAGACAGAGACAGAGACAGAAACAGAGACAGAGAGAGAGACAGAGACAGAGAGAGATGATACCTTGTTAGACATTCGCAATTTAAGACAACTATCATGTAATCTATTATTGTGAGTATTTCCCATATCAAGCCTAATGTAACTGAATCGATACCGTTGTAATCATTGTTGACACATTCGTTGCTCACTTTCATGTAATTTCGTTTCTTATAACATAAACAGCTAGTGTCCTCCGTAAACTCAAGACCCACTTAAAAACACTAAGAATAAATCATGTTTGGCAGAGCCTATATAGTTACAGATTTCTTGTCAAATGCAGAGATGCACAAAGTTTTCGAGATCACTTTCACACATCAGCAACACCCCTCAAGCCTATTATGGGAAATTCAAGACTGATATTATCATAGAGCAGTTAATACACTCTTATCCAACTTAATTGCTTTGACGAGTGTAATGTACAGTATGCAGTCCTGTGGAAGAGGAAGAGAAAAACAGTGGCCCATGACCTACCAGCATAGCGAAGGCATGACGTGTCCTAACTTCTTTCCAAACAGTATCACTTGTATAACTTCTCTTCCAGTATTTTGCGTGATACTAACATCTAATCAGATTATTCGACTCTCCTACCTTGTTCGTAGATATGTTTTCCTAACCAATAAAGGTGGATATGAATACTTGAATGGCATGAATATTTTGCAGTCTCTAAACTTAAAAAAATCGATCTTGCATATTATATGTTAATGTCCTATAGGACCATTCTACCGAAATTTTTTTCATAAATACACCGTTAATCTTCATATTAAAAATTAAATATGTACAATCATGATATCTCGGCTGAGGTCTGGTATACAATCATGCAACGTTTTTGTTTTAATGACTCTGGCCCTGTGCAGGAAACAAAGATTTCTTAGCAAAGGTAATTAACTTCGTGAGGCATTTTATCCTACTTTTTATCCATTCATCGTTGCTGCCATCATTGATATTTTAGTGCTGAGCAAAGTCAACAAAAAATGTCAGAATCATTACAGAAATCAGTATGCAGTATACACTCCATAACCCATTTTAACTGCAGCGTAAATGAATCTGAAATTACTTTTTTCATTTGAAGTTTAAAAAAAGCTCTCTATTCATGTTTTGTTTTTCATGCTTCGACCATTGAAACCGCTGGATAGAAGTTGACAAATCATAATGAGAAATACGAACTTCCATCGGACAAGGTCTTAGTTACTAGACAAATCAAATACGTATTAAAAATTTAACAAACATCAAAGAGGGTTTCATGTTTATTCAACTGACACTTATCCACCACTGTTGCTGATTTAAACACCTTTTAGATTTTGAAAATGACGCTAATGCGCCTTCAATATGGCCGATATTATTAACATTAATAAATCGTTGAAATGCCATCTTTTGCGACAACGGTAAACACAATCTAACTGTCTTGTCAGCAAGCATCATCAGATCAAAACCTTTCAAGTCTGATCAAAGAAACTCTATGTACCTCACACATTGATTGGTTTAATAAAAATAGCAAAACCTTTTTCTCCGAATCTGTTGAATAGAATTTCACCAAGCGTGCTAGAATGCAACTTCGCATTAAGACATTTGCTCTATATAAAATGATGTCTGCGTGGGTTCAAGTCTCGGATTCGGCTAATGTGGGTATGTGAGAAAGCCTGCCAGTAGCTTCTCGTGGGTCGGTGGTTCTTTCCGGGGTTTTCCCGGGTTCTTCCTCCACCATTAATACTGGCCGCCATATATAGCCAATCGCGTGCTGAAAAATGGCGTTAAGCCCTACAACAACAATAACAAAATGATGCCGATCCGTCATCAGATTCATTTACTGTTGCAAAACAGTTAAAACATAAATCAAGGAAAGCGACATTAAAACAAGTTCTAAAAAATGACCAATTTTGACACAAAGAGCTGTGGGAGAGAGGAATTAGATGGTTAGGCAACTGTTGCTAATCAAGTCTGATTTGTCTTATGGTGATATTTGGAATTCCTAGTTCAAATGTTATCAGAAATGTACGGTTAAATCATCACATTTCAGACAGAAGTATCCTAAGAAATGTTATGTTCTGTACAATGTGTGTCACTTTCGGAAATATGAAATCTGTAATCGCATCTTCGAGAAAATATTAATCCCTCATATATATTTTGGTGCAGTAATTTTATTCGCCGGGAGTTTGTCAGGAAAAAATCCATTATTTTCTGATCGCTTCCTCAAATTCATCAATTTTATGAATTATAGGACTAACCGAAGAATTAAAAAATGAAATAAATAGTTTGATCATTCGTAATTTCTCATTCAATCATTATCTCGTAAATAACCGATGTAATCCGCTTGGCATGTATCAAGATACATTCGAAGCATTATCCCTTATGAACCTTCTGTAATGGGGTTTACTATTTTAATCATACTGAATGCTGATCCATCATTAAATGAGCTCACACTATTGCTAAACAAGGTCATTCATGTACATGCTGATTTGGAAAAGGCTCATTCTGACCAAATTACCATCGGATTTCGACCATGATCAATATCATTAAGTTTCTTATTTCATTTAAGTGCATCATTTGCAAATGTTGAAACTTTTCCCTATGTATATTACACTTTTGAAAATTGACAGGACTTTAATCGTGCCTTCAGAAAAGTCAGTATTTGCAGGTAGAAAACGAGAATTGGATGCTTTAGACACTTAGATGATTGAAACGATCAAACTTACAATAACAGATGTACAATTTGTCAAGAAAGCTTCTACGCGACTGTCGAGATTAATTCATTCCTAGCCCTTCATATTTTCGGCTTTGTTTTAGAAAGATATGAAAAGACTTTTCTTGAAGACTAAATCAACACAATCGAGAACAACATGCACTCCACTAATCTCCAACCCACTATAATCACACGCCAACATGGAGTCCATTAGGGTATACACATTAGGGTATACACGTTCCTGTGTATGGCTTTCTAAACCTGATACCTAATATTCGTAAAGTTTGTAAATAATTGTGCTACCATAATCTGAATAACGTGTGCCATTAGGAGGAAGAGCGGTCCCTGAATTTAAGTTTAGACGCAGGAATAAAACATTTTATCTTGAAACACGTATGGATATAGTCTAGGTTTTTTTTAAAGTCACACTCATTTGCTTTAAAGTTCCTAATCATGTGAGAATCAGTTTTGAAAAGAATAATAATGAGCATGAATCTGTTAAATGATCTCCATTTTACACTGAAATACTCGTTGCTATACATTAGTACTGTTGCGAAATAGGAACATATTAATTTGCATATCAGGATTACATACCGGCGTCCGGTACCATAAATTTTGTCATCTGTATCAGTCCAGCCGGCCGGAATGTGGAACCCTTCTATTTCAAAATAAGCACTTGAATAACAAAAAGTTAACTAATAAACCAGTCACAAAATACATCGCATCTCAACATTCAGTATGGAAGACCTTCTGTTTTTAAATAGGGACACAACAACAATCATCCAGGACAGTACCTAAGTTCATGAGATCAGCCACTCTTCTGCAGTCTATGTGGGTGCTAAGTGTGTTTGTTAGCACTAGGTTCCTGTCGGTGTCGAAGCCTATGAACTTCATCCACCTCTCATTATTTTTTTCATTGTTGTATAGATAAAACATCTTCACTGTGGTGATGTGCGTCTTGAACATTCATTCCAGTCTCCTAGAATGAATAAAATATCCATCTTGGGTGTCTTGTTAATGAGAGTTTGAAGCTGGTCGTATAAAACATTATCTTCCTCGTCAACGTTTCTAGGTGTTTGGTCATAAACCTATGTAATGTTGATGTTGAAAGGAAATGCCCTCAAGCGGATCTTAATTATCCTGTTCGACACTGGTTGGCAACACATGACTTCAACCCATGTGTTTTATGAACCATAAATCCGATTCCATGTTCATCATTGTTCTAGTGCCCACTGAAATCAATCCTGTCTAATTCATTTGCTGATCACTCTCCGAAATCCCTCCTTAGCATCTAGTAAAGTCCAAGGATGAGTAATAGGTAAATTCCCATCTTGTTGGTCAGTTTCCTCTAGTTTCTCTGCTGGTCTTAAAGTCCTAAGATTCCACGCTCTAATAGTGATGTTAACTCGTGCCGGTACATTGATGCAAGTTGTACCTGTAGTACACTTATCACCTCCGTCCTGGGGTCCATCGTCATTAAAAACTCGGACTACGACCGAACCATTGTTTAGTCATCTGTGGCGTATCACGGGCAGCTGCAACATGGTGAAGCTCACCCCTCTCCAGGATGAAGACCACATCCTATATATATGTCAACGTATGCCTCCCATGGTGGCGAAAAATATGGAAGACTTCCTCCCTGTCATGTCGTGTTATTACCACTATATTTTTCATATGTATATGAAGTCTCCTGGAGTTGGGAGAGGCTTGCCCACATTCTATCCAATCCTATTCTAAGCGTGAAGCGATGTAGCTCTTGGTGCTATTTCTTAAATGGATGGCGTGTCCGGACTCGAACTCAAGACCTAATGTATACCAGGTCGACGCCCTAACCACCAGACCACTGTCCAGACAAATACGATTTAATCAAAAATGTATTGATTGATACTTCTGTTGTCAATCATACAGCCCATTCAAATATAGCGTTAAAGTTATGTTAACAAACACACAGTACGCACTACTATCTGCCAATGGGATGTTCATGTGGGCCTCCATAGTTCGTATACCGGACATCATATTGCCACCATAGTCAATTTAGAAATAGTTTTTCATTGAAACATTCGTGTCAGTTGGACCACACATTCAGGTTTGTTTTTAGTGGGCTAAGCACCACATCATAAGTAGGTTATTTTAGTGCCAAGTCGATTGGAGTGAAGTCCGCTTTTTAATACACACCAGGGTGTTCGGTGAGAGATGAACTGATTTGCTGAGGGTCAGGTGCAATAGCTACTGAGCATTGAAATTTATGCCTCAATTTGTGTGTCGTCTTCTGTCACGAGAGACAAGTATCTATAGCAAGAATTTCAAGCTGGTCACAGTAGTGGCCATCATAGGCCACGCATTTGTATAAGCTGTCTGCTTCATGTAGTAGACAATGTTCATAATAATGATTAAATCGAATGCTAACCGATTAATGGTGTAAAAATATGTAAACTGCTCTACAGTGTGAGAGTTTAAGAGCAATTACCTTGCCTTCATAATGTTATTGGTGGCCCTAACATCACGGAACGGAACCATCAAGGACCAAAGAGATGATATTGATGAGTGATTTAATTTTACTTGTATATATGCCAAGATTTAAATAGCAAGAATTTAAATGGTGATTCTGAATAATTATAATGCGTTTCTTCCACAGATCAGTATTCGCATTTACCAATGTGCCATACAGGCATGCCACTTTAGTACCATAAAGTTGTGAAAATGGATCTATTTTAAAACAGAATTTATCAAATAGCAGCAGTGGCATCCTAAATTGTTGGATTATGAAGATGCTATAGTTGCTCATTAGATGTCAACGTTAAATTTGACAGTCTGAATAGTAATACAAATGCTATTTTTTCATTTTTATTGCTTAAATCTATTAAACGAGAATAAAATCGAACAATTCTGCGTTATCGTTTAGCGCTCTGGGCTCAAGACCGAAATTGTGCTGGTTCCAATCCTACCATCGCAGCAGCCTAAGTCAGTTGCCAAGGTTTGTCATTCTGCATGTTACCTTACTCCAATTTCATTACGATTGAATACACCTACCAAGACTTGTTAGTCGTTGTCCAGAATAACTACCAAACAAGAGCACAGCAACGATTAATGGAGCCAAGATTCCTTTTCTGGATCAATCGTAACAGTTTATGACCATGCTATATGTTTACGTTTCAGGTTCACTTCCACTATGCCAGCAAATGTACTTATTGCATGTAAACGAGAGACGGGTTTTGCCAATATAGATACCAAAGAATAATAACATGTATAGTGCATGAACATTTGTACACTTTCCTGTGAGATTCTCTGCATGCATTAGACCAATTTTCGTGTCATTCATTATTTTTCCAAAGTAGTGGATTACGAGTTAAAGTGAAAGGACTCAGTTATAGTATAAATTAAATAATCTATAAAATAAAGATTTTTCTTCAGCAGGAAACATACAAACCATCCGGCAGAAACATTAGTTGCAAATAAATACAAGCTTCTTATCAATACCTTTTCTTTCTTTTTAACACCTCTCAAGTACAAAATAAAGATGTTCATATTACAATTACGAGGGTCAGTAGTGTTAACACATTTTGTTATAACTGTCAAACATTTTTTGTGCCTGATATTTTATTGTTATTTTTACAAACTATTTGCCGGAAAGAAAGAAATTGCCAAAATCACCTATTATACAGAATCAGTTACATTTATCGCTTACAAACACTTACATTACATTAATCTCAGAGTCTGTTTGAACTAGATTATTCGTTTTCACTTTAGTCTGCATCTCTTGTAATGCTATTGTTATCCTTTCCTCCTTATTTGACATAATTCAACCAACAATTGATACTCATCACGGGGCCAAACGGTAAGTGCAACACTCCAACACTCCAACACTGGAGAGCAGGTTGGAACGGCTTAAAAAGTTTGTACACCATGAGCTCTATAATGATGAAGCAATATGAAAAATCATGTAACCTCGCAATCGATGGAAGAGGATGTATATTTATATTGGTAATCATTTTAGTATTGTGAAAAGCATCTTAAGAATGTATTATGTTTTAACAAATGGCGGTGTACAACATATCAATAATAATGTTAGATATTGTGGTCATGTCTGAATAATACGTGTCTCACTAGTTCGCTGACGAACTTCATTCTTGCCCATAATATATAACAGTACAATAACATTATAATAGAATATCATGCCTTTTATGGCCAGATCTTTATGCCTCATTTGATCATGTATGTTCATTTTATAGTTTTCAGCATATAGGTAATCAGTAATACTTCAAATAATGCCAATATTGACGCCTTTCCATCTCCATTGTCAATATGCACGATAATATTTGAAATGAAGAAGGTTTTGGTCAAGTAATCTTCATTTGTCCATTTCTTTCATTTGGCAGAATATATTAGCTAATACAACATTGCTACAAATTAAATAAGGCCATCTTGAAATGCATTTTTGGATTCATAAAGCACCCAAATATTAAATATTGGCCACTTACCATACAGTAAATCGGTGTTCTTTGAAAATAATGCACTTAAGTGGAATGGTAGTGGGTCAATACATTGTGTCTAGTCGTGGGTGTGTTTGATGTTTCTCATTTAATAAAAATCAACTCATATTTTAAAGTTTTATACATTCTAACATTGAACTTTGAAAACTGATTTATTTAAAAACAGTCTTAACATATTTATATATGTCACGGAATTATGTAGATTTTTTGTAATGGAATTTATTTGGTGCAAAATATACTCGGGTTTCGTTTTTCCAAACAGCGTTACCTGCTGGTGGTTTATTTATGTCGTACATCAGTTCACTGTAGTGAATGCGGCTCACTCCATGCTGCACAAGAAAGGTGCTTACAATGAGAAAGCCGATATGCATTGAGCTCAACCAACCGTGCATTGCAACATAGCCATTTTACATATCGGCTCACCAAAGAATCTAACTTCACATTACGAAATGTTCCGTCAGTGAACGGTGTACTTTATGACGAAACATATCCAGCTCTAGATATATGTTAATTATAAAGTTGTATTCTTTTCATATCCATATCATGGGATAGACGTGTTTTATTTTACTATTTATTCCTAATTTTAGACAGTTTCAGCTTGTGTCAAACTATCCTGTGTTATGAGTTTTATTATTGTATGTCTTCAAGTTCGCCAGTGTATAACTGAACAAAAGAATTGTATTGATATTAATGGCTCTTGTATTACCGGACGAGATAATGTAATTTCAAGTTCAGCAAACTTCCTGTTGGGTGTTTCTCTTCGTTTTTCTTCGTGTAAGCACATCATGACATGGCAAAATGATAATTTTTTCTATAGAAAAATATTTTGATGAAAAGACATAAAAGAGGTTATAATTAATTCTTCATTTCAAAACTAAATTCAAATTTGACAAAAAATGAATCAATAGTCAAAGTGGCCTTGCGTTACTGAGAGGACTAGATACATATCTCACCAGGGCTATAGTTTCTTTGAAGAGACACGTTCAGTTATTAGCAAACGTTGGGACAGTCTCATCATTTGAATGGGAGAATATGAAAATGCATGATTTGCGATGAATCGGTAGAATATTTCGCCGGAGTTTAAAACGATATAGAGCCATGTCGCCATGAAATCCCATTTTAAGAAAAAATCTCGATATTGAGAATATGCTCAGCACAAATAATTCCATTTTGGCCTACATCTTAAAGCAACTTAGTTATCGCAGGTTGTAACATCATGATACTAGTCTATAGACTGACTTAACACAACTTTTACATTAGAGCAATTTTTGGGGGTTATGTCCATACTGTAGTTAAGACATTTTATGAAAGCGAAGCAATTCATTTTATGTTGTACATTGCGTATGACAAAACAAGGAAAATTAGGAAACAAATTAAAAAATGGTGAACAAATTGCTTCCGTAAATATAGTCCGCAACCTACTCGGATCACATGATGGAGATGAGACTATAATTAAAATATTCATAACTGTTGCAATTCTTAGGTCATAAACTAAGTAAAAGATTGAAACACAATTTATGTAACACTAACCAAATTTAATTATGAAAGTTAAATAAAAATGTGAGAATTTTTGTGTAATGAAGCGAATCTAAAATTATCCCGGAATAAGTTATATTGAAGTCCAAGCGAATTAAAAGTTCCGTATAAATTTCAGAATTCGAAACGCACTAGTCCTCAAAGACGTCGCCAAAATGGTGTTGTCCAGAACTTTGAATAATTTGTAATAATTTCAGAATAAACATACAGCCTAATAAGTACTTTCTATTTCCAGAGACTAATCCAAAACAAATGGTTTCCTCTCAAATTATCTAAACACAACATCTGCGGACATCTGCAGACTGATTTCATCGTATATAATAAAAATATTAAGAAGGAATTAATCAATAGGAATGAAATATGATTGTTCAGTTTTCATCTTATATACACCTCTAAGAGTCTTTTACTAAATGTCGCTAAATACCTCACGTGACATATATTACAACTTAATTTATTTCAAAATACATGTTCATGTCACCTAACTCTTCTAATGCACATTAATTCTAAGATACCAACCTTCCAATGGGGAAAAAGGATAAACCTTGTCATAATATTTACTTATACTTTTATTATTAGTAACTATAGAAACACGAAAACATCCATTTATGGATTCTACGTAATTGTAATCTAGATACATCTTAAAATAGATCCTATTCACGTAGGACAAATCCAGCTAGAGATAATGACTACAATTTACATTCGTGAATAAAAAATACATAAAAAGGAGAAAATCATGTACCAGGGTTTACACAAGACATACATATACATAACTCTTCTGAAAACATTATAGGTACAATGGCTGGCCAAAATGCAGAAATTGAGATTAAGAGCATAATATATACCAAGTTCACTAAAATTCATTTAATATCTAGAGGACCTGGATTCGCAAATGTATTGATACATTTGCACGATATGAAAATAACATAAGGCAATGACTCTTGCAAAAATAAATTTGTAGCGCACATTGAATTACAAAGAATCCAAATAACATGTACGTAGTTTCGTATAGCATGCTGTAAAACTACAAGACTATCGACGTTTTCAAGACTCCGACATACACACGTCAGGGCATCAAGTAACAAATATGGGCCATACTTAATTTAACAATGTATACATCTTCAAGCGATGTCCATAACAAGAGCAACTCTCATGAATCTAATCAACAAGCATCCCTCGAAGGAACTGAAGCTCTACATTCAGACATGGTTTGTGATCTGGAGGGTCTACGGTTATTTTAAGCACACAATAGGCAATACATGGGGACACGTATATTTTGTTCATTAAGACCACAGGAAGAACCACAAGCCAACGGGAAGTTACAGCATTCCGAACTTTATCCAGCTAAATTTCGAACGCACGCGAAAAGACGTACGATGTGAATGAGACTTGAAGTTGAATTCCTTGGACCACTCTGCCCTGTCATGAAACCTGATAAAATATTAAACGTACTTGTTTTGGCAGCCATTTGTGCAGTAAGAATAATAACACTCTCATTTAGGACAAACATTATATCATTAGGAGACTTCTGGTGAAAAGCCCATGGTGATATGAAAATCCATCTAGGAGAATTGGTGAAAGAACCATAGTTTTAGTCAGATCGGTAAGATTTGAATTTAATAACAACTAGATAACATGACTAGTTCTCTGGAGATAACTCTAAGTGGATCCAAAATGTGTAGCGACAAGATTCGTTTCTGGATGTAGTCATAACAGTTACCTGATTGGCTACATTTTTATGAAAGATCAATGCGACACCATAAGAAGTCTTCCATTCAATACACTCTGGTGACATGACTTTCCATTCAGTAGGAATGGTAATGTAACGATTTTCAAGAAAGCTACTGTAGTGGGTATCTCGGATCACTGTTTTCATTTAGGACCCGCTAGAGAGCATAAGATTTCAGTCAGTGAAAACTCATGTTATCATGACCATCTATTCAGTTCGAATAACAATGACAAGATTTAAAGATGACCGTTTGGTGATAATATTTGATGTCCGGGAGGTACGATTTTCATTCAGAAAAATATATGTATCATAGGATTATTCGTTTTAAAACCCCGTGTCAATATAACTTGTTGGTGAGAAGGATTGCAATAAAAATATTGTCAAGATGGTTGCTGTAGTAATCATATTAACTGTGGATGCAGTACCATTTTAATTTAGGACAAACAAAATCCAGGGATAAACGTATGTGTGAAGTTTCAATGCAGTCATCCAAGTAGTTTAGGAGGAATAGTACTAACAAACTTTTCTTATTGGATGTATGGTCAATGACCAACAGGTAACACGCCATCCTATAGTTCTTCCGGTCTATGGCCATTTGTGGTATACATTGCTGGAGAGAAATGATTCCTTTATATGCAAATCTTCATGTGATAAGTATAATGTCACTAAGGTTCATGGTCACCCATAGTCATTAACGTTTTCAATGCACTACTGTTTATTTAAGTGATAGGAACATTATGAGATGTCAACATGCTGAAAAGATGATATTTGTCAGATAAAGCCAGTAAACATTACAGTATTGACCGAAGAGAGGACAACATATTTAGTGAAGCAGAGACATTACGTATCATGAACAAAAAAGGCTGCTCTCCTAAAAGTAATAGGTCAGCTTTGGTCTTACAAAGAAATACATGTACTTAACACATTAACATAGTTTAGAAAATAACTAAAACTATTATTAATTGAATATATTAGGGAGAAATATTGATATTGCAACAAACCTAAAGTATGCCCGTAATATACATGAGTAAATGAACATTTTGGTTTTCTTGTACATCATACAATATCTCTTTCTTCCAAGTGTGATAATGAAAGAAAACAAACAAAACATATGGATATTTAGCTTTCAGTGTCTCCAATATTTCAATCAATGTTATAGGTTTTCCAAACATTTAACATCATTTTCATTTTCTTTGAGCTTTTATTTTGTGTTTTGTAGATTCAAGAGAAATATTGAAAATTCATGATGAAGAAAGTCATCAGTATTTATAAATATTCATACATAAATACTTATATACATACAAACAATAACTGATTTATTTGTAATGTTAAAGATACAATAGAAGTGATACATTTGTCAATTGTTTGTGATACTATACAGTGCATATTATATCGATCAATATTCCGATAATCTAAACTATCCAGGTCTTTTTGAAAATGCAACGTCATGTTCGACAATGTGGTATCTGAAACAAACTCACTGAACTGATCTCTCTTTCTAGAATATATTGCTACAATAAACCCCCAAATGTTGTTACTTGTGCAAATAACCGTACTGAGGACGCCATTTTATTTATAGCTTTCGTTCGATTTTGGTGATAGGATGGTTCCGTCAGTCAACCAGCCGCATCGACATTCGTCGTAACCGCGAGACACTGCTTCCGCAATCGTTTTCGTTGAGCAGCTGTTAACCTGGCCTCTGTGCATACCTTTATCTCATTATCGAGGGAAAATGGTATACCGCTGGTCGGTGCGGGAACAAATCGAATGGCATTTGCTGCAATAAAATATTAGAAGCTAGTCAAGTTGTTCTCAAAGCCAAAATCGATTGCATCATCCAAAAAGAGATATGCTGAAAAGTGTACGCTACTAGCTGTATATTTTCTGGTCCAGACTGCATAGAAATTAAAGAAGACCCATAGTGGACACAGGAAATAGATTCATTTCTCATAGTCTGTAATGGTAATGTTTTACCAGATTACAATAGTTTTGGCAGACCTGGCAAAACAAATCAGTGCATAATTTACTCGTGGGGAAACTACAAAAAGGAAAAATGACATATTTCGCATCTGAATCTTGAGAAAGAACTCCCGTTTACGTATCTACCATCAAACTGTGGTCTGGTGAAATATCGTACATGACATTTCAGTAGTAAATAAGACGTGACGGCTGTAATATGATAATATTATCCACATGTTTGTTACGTCCGTAAACAAGTATGTTAATACTTTCTTCGGGTTATTATTTTCAGCCAATCGGTTAAATTTAATATTTTTTCGTTAATACAGCGTTTAATATTCCATCTCACATAGGTTGGTTCATGTCGTTGAGTCTGGGTCAAATTTAATATTCCATCTCACATAGGTTGGTTCATGTCGTTGAGTCTGGGTCAAATATTACTTTGACAATACGTAGTCATACGCAACAGCAATATTTGCAAGATAAGTTGTGAGAAAGCATAATCGACTGAATTTAACCCTTTTGAAGATATAAAAAAAATATCGTTTCACTTTCAATTCAATTTTTAAAATTGTAAAAGAGTCGTTGACCAAAAACTGTACTTATGGTTTTAAAATCTTGAATAAAGCTATCATCTTCTACTTCCACCATTGAAAGACGTGACTTATCAATCATACATTGATGTGCTCTGATTTTTTGCAGACAAACGATATTAATTGCAATGTTGACAATACTACATTACACACTAATTTATTGTGATATGATAAGATGTTTTAAATCATAGTGAACAAAAATGGAAGCTGTAATTAAACGTATCTGAAGTTTGCTCAACATAGAACTTACAAGCAACATTTAGAAAGAGAAAAAGGCAATAAAATTAACGCAACAATAAAGCAAACATAATTTAAAAAACGAAAATACATTCATCTTGACTGGCTAACGAAACTGGTGAGACGCGGTTATGGGGTTAATTTCCACTGGACGCATTTGTTGATATCTGTCAGAATCTGTCAACTCATTCGATTCGCATTGACCTGTTTTTAATATTTTGGCAAATTACTGCTAATATACTTTTGTGGCACCACAGGCAAACACAACTTATAGGCTATAAAACGTTATATCTTTTAAACACATACAATGTAAAGCTGAGTTTTGCTACAAATTCCATTTTCTGTGCCCGCTATAAAAATCCAGTCCGGTGAAATCACTATATTTACACTATAGTTCCATCTGTTAATATCAGCCCTAGTCCAAGCAAGAAAATAAGAGTGGATTAGAATCAAGCATTCTATTTTGTAAAATTTACCATTGATTTGCTTTCTTCTGAAAAATAAAAGTCTTTAGTTTTTCCAATAAACTTTCTCAGCCAACCAGGAAACTACCTTTTCCTAAATATAGTATCTACTATAGCTAGTAAAACATTTGATGTAGTTGACTAACTGGAGTGCATGGCTTTGAACAACATTAGTGCAGCATCGGGCTTACTTTCCATTCCCTACCCTTAATTATCGTTTTTGTTTTGTGGAATTCTCAGCAGAAATGTAAGGTTCGTTTGCATATTGCATCCATAATAGTGCACTTGATATTAGTAATTTTATCAGTGACATACATAATATCTTCACTTAAGACCATTTGAAGATGAGAAATTTGGCTGTGAAGGATAGTAACTTTGAATGTTTGTGTACCTGGAATAGACTTGGAAGATTGATCAGAAATTAACAGAGAAGATAATATAAAGAGTAAGGTTAGACAGAGAGGTGCAAGCACAAAAATAAGGAAGATACTTTTATAAGTTAAAGCTCGAATTAGAAAAGCAACTTGGGAACAAATAACATAATTAGAACAGCAGACAAAGAAGAAAACAAATAGCGTGGGAAAGGGAAGCAAATGTAATAATCATATAGTTAGAATACTTCAATGTGTAGAGTGAGCACACAGGGTATTTGAATTTTTACACACTAATAGCGATATGAATTAAGATTGTAACATGAGCAAGTTAATGATCCGAAACTTACCTCAGTCTAATGAGGATATGGTTAATGTGGCGAGTTTTATGGGCAGATTTGAACGATATGGTAATGTTTTGAAATAGAGAAAGGAGCTATTATCTGTCAATCTTAGGCCGTTACTAAAGGGCAAAGCTAAATGAACGTGTCAAATTACCACTTTCTACGACAAGCACCATTAAAGAGATTTCAACTAATGATGCAATGGAACCAAACGTTAAAATATAAGTCTAAGAAAGAAATAAAACGCTCCCAACGTGTTAGCAGGATTGCACGTTATTCACAAATATTAAATACGTTTACAAAGCTCGAAAAAAAGCACATCAGGTTTTTATAGGGATCATCCTCAGATGCCAGTTGCTAAACAATTCAGGTGATTTATGCCTGATTCGGATGGAGGAATCTTTCACTTAAATCATTGACATGATCAATCAAGCAAATTATTCCGACGGATGTCGGGGATCACTAAAGACAATAAGTCAGTTCAGTGTCAGTTCAGCTGTATAAAAACCCAGAGGCAGGAGCGCCCTAAAAATTAGAAAGGCGGAAGTTTTAAGTCTAGAAAAGTTGTTTGTCATACTTACTAACACTGTTTCCAAAAATGATGAGCGTGACGATTGTCCACATCATACCTCGGGAACCATAAAGAGAGCATTATATATGTTGGTGGCGCTTGGGCCGATCAGTTATAACTGTTATTTAGTTGCTCGTGATAAAGCGGAGTCCCGCTAGGAATGTTTGCTTGGAATTCCCATTGAGATTAGAAAACGAGACACCTTTCCTGATCTGAACCACAGAAGCGCTATATATGGACAAAACCCATGCAGGGCATAGCAAATAAAATGTCAATGGATCAAGACACCCATAAGTATCAGATTGTTGTATTCCTATGCTTTAAATGGTCAAAACTAGGTCACATGCGAGAACGGGGAAACAGTCACTAATCAAATGAATGGTTTGGAAACCGTGAGAAATATCTCGCTAATTGAGTTTATCCTGGTGCAGGGAAAAGACGTGTAAGTGAGCGTGACCGCGGAAAAAATATGGTCTGGTATTGATAAACATCACTTTGATGTGTGAACTGTTTATGCACGAAGGAATTAATATAGATGGAATTTGTATCGTATGATAATATTCATTATTATATGTGGTTGTTACCCATTAAAACAGGTTTCATGTACTAAGAGTGGTGCATGAGTCCATTATAAGGGACGATTTAGCAATATGAAATACAGCTGATGGAATGTTCCCCAAAATTGTTTAATCTTGGGTGACAAGCAATTTGACAGGATTAAAGTGACACCTGTTGATATTTTTGAACACACATTACATGTTACAAATCAGAAGAAATATCATAATCTCACTAAATATCTTGAATCCGCATAATTACTAGCTTGTTGCCAGGTTCAGCATGAGACAGGTGTCTGAACAGCTTCTCAATGTATGTGACGCCGAATTTACTTCTACTCTTTTTCGGAAGTCAGAAGGGTGTTTATCAAGAAACCGTCGAACACAACAGTTTTCACCCCATGTAAGCTTGGGATCCTCGTCGTTCAGATTGTTACACTGCAGGACAATTCATGATATTAGGCGGATTCTATGGTATGGTGATCCCGCTAACTATGACGTAAAGACAACATTGCATTGTCTATATCGACTATGTATTATAGAGTAAGTGTCGGAAGGTACACCACGTTCCGTTGAAGTTGGGTCCTATGTATACAAACTATTACACCTGCAGAACGCGTAAAAGGATATTTAAATTAGGTGTCCAGGTGCTGGTTATTCTACCTACTAGCAGAGACACGTTCTACATCCATACGAAACGGCTTTATAAAGTGAAACAAGTCAGAGGCAAATGGACTACACAATAGACAAGATGTGTATGGTTAGAATACGTTTAAAAGGACATGTAGAGAGGTCTGGGTAAATGATATTGATACAGCTATTCGACGCATCGTATAATATGATCATTGAAGATGAAATGGGTGGCAATTGATCAGAGGACCCAAGTTCAGATATGTTTCTAGAGTACAAATTGCGTGGAGAAACACTACAGAAATAAGGTTTAGAATTATTATAAAGTTTGATGCGACAAATCGCTACGATTTTAAATATGTATCCTTTTTTTCTTACGGATAGAGTAGGCCACACTGAGTTAGTAAAGCCTGAATTAAATTTAAGCACACGAGAGATGATCAGAATTAATTACTATCCAATACCTTTTAATACACGTGCTACAGTTAGCACTGAAGTACGAAAACGTGTGGACCTTGATTTGATGGTACCCTTAGACTCCTCGTAATCTTGCCCAGTAATACAAGTTCGAAAATGCAAACAAAGAAACAGTTTTGCATGTTACAAATTTGGTTTGTTGACGAAATTGGAGGAGCATCAATATATTTCGAAATTAGATCTGACCAAAGGATATTGGCAAGTGCCCTTCCTTGATGTTAAAGCGTTTTAACTGCAGTCACCGCTCCTGAGAAATAGCATATTTTAAAGTACTGCTTTTCGGTTTGGTGACGGTTTTCTCGTCGAGCTGTCGTCATATGCGCAGGTTGGTAAAATTCACGGAACATGTAGATCCTTTCGTCGACAATATTTGTGTGAATACGCACGTGTGCCACAAGCATATCACGATATAAATTTACTTGTTCAACAACCTCCGCAAGACCACATTCGGTGTTCAATATATTTAAAAGCTACATCTAAGTTTATATTCAATTTTTATTCAGTCCATTTGCACAATACAAGACAATTCTTTCAAGAAAGTTGAATTTGAGTTACCTCTTTGCATTTTCCTCTCGTGTTAAGTTGAGCTCTTGGTAAGTCTCACCCTTAAACACGAGTGAACTACTACGAGGTCGCTTCTATCGGATCAGTATAACATCACTATTAGTGCAAAAACATGTTCATTAAATCAGTGACTGATTCCATGGAAATAAGGAAACAACTTAGACAATGATATCCATGATCCTGACTTTGAAGGGTCTTTTATGAAAGAAAACATTTTAAAAAACAACCATGGCATTATTATCACTTGAACTATGCAAACTATTCATAATAACCGTAGCATCGGCCTATATTGTCCTGTATCACCATAGTCGCACAACACAACTGATTTCAATGGCATCGGCATAAATAAACCCTAAGGAGCATGCTGATATAAACAATGTATGTTGCAGATAAACATTCACTACAATGGGACACTCGTGATACACTCTGCTTCATATTGCAGGTGCGATGAGAATTAGCAGCAGTAATCCATAACCAGTCTATATGATCAAGTGTCACACGAACAAATGTATTTCACTTACTGGAGTTAATCATTTTGAAAGATAAATTCAAGTTCATGATGTATACAATGCTGGTTTTCGCAGTACTCTTCGCCATCTAAGCTCTGTGTTGGAATTTTCTTCTGGCAAACAATGACGCCTAACCGTATTAGTTATAGTGCTATCGGAATTTATTTTCTTTATAATAATTATTGTTAGCCTTCATTTTTATGTACATCCATGTTTCTCAACTATGTTATTAAAACGACACATTTAGTACCTTGATCGATTAGTTTGAATTGACCTTGAATGGTGAATAGTAGTAAAGGCAAATAGTATCGAATAACTTGGCAGAAGGACAACAATAAGTTAAAACCTGTTGTTTTTATAATTTTAAACGTGAAAATCCGACTCTTCTAACTCAATAAAATGTTTGTACCATGACTCTGAATGTTCTGTGTACCTTAAAATGAAAAGCACGATGTGCTGTCATCATGAAATCATATGTGAAATGCAATACTTTACGTATTCCTCAATGGAACCTGTCAGTTCTTTTATTTTTCGACTAGTGTATATGTCGGTACTGTTCCGCTAGAATCTTTTTAAAACTCGTATCAACTATTGAAGGTGCAGAAGGTGGAAGGTGTAATTTTCTAAAATAACATATATTTCTCATGGGTTAGTCCAGGGTTAGTCCACATTGAAACGTACATCCGTGAGATGTTCTGTTTTTAGTATGGTTGGATCATTAGTTTTCTTGTGGTTGGATCAGTAGGCAAGTTGGGGGAATTTGTTGTAGTTGTGGGTATAACGGCATTTTTCAAAGTATGATAGGCGATACATTGTGGCCGGTATATGTAGTAGATAAAAATTCCGGGAAAGAGCTACGAAGAACCACCTTCCAATGGGAAGCTCCTGACAAGGTTTCCACGTTGGCAGATCACGAGACTCGATCCCACTTTGACAGATGAGAGATGTCAATGATCTGTACAGGCCTTATGCCTCTCGGTCACCCGATTCCCCCGAGGATAAGATGCCAGCTGTGTTACGAACAATAACTTGATAATTAACGGACATAGACAAACTAGTAATGGTGCTAACAGCGACATAGCTATACTACCCATTATTATTATTATTATTATTATTATTATTACAATGCAAGGATTCATCTTTCTAACTCGATTTACAATCTAACATCATCATTGAACAATGCCTGTTTCTTTCTCATGCTGACAACTGGAAGGTTAACCTCATATCCTTGAACAAATATCTGATCATATTATTGAAATGATGCAATCCAATCGTGCTCTATTAACCACTGACTGTCTGGAATCTTATCTGCAACAGTGTTTCCGGCATAAATATCATCCAGGTTGATATATGTTTTATCTCCCAGTTTCGAAGCTTTGTCGAAATGCTCAGATTGTCTAAAGAAGTTGAGCATGTCAATTTATTTCTACTCAAAATAGACGTAAATGATTTTTTAGACCTAATGCATTCATGTGGTACAAGCCCCCATGCGAATATGGCGCAAAAAGAATCTATAGCAGATAATATAGACATTTTGTAAGAGATCGTTGTGAAGCCTGATTGCAGTTCCAGCATGGCAAATATATCAGGATTGTCAGCAATTTTAAACGCTGCTGCGTCGAATACTGAATGTATCTCATTAGCCGCCTGGAATGATGTGAATGCCTTCACACAAGCCGATAGACTGTCCATCAGTCCAAACTTGAAATAGTAAATCTCTTCTTAGATGGTGATCAACTTTTGAACCTCTACTTTTGCAATCGGACAGGTTCTTTGTGCAGCCAATATTGTCTTGGTTAAACTGGAAGGTATCCCAGAGGTTGAGTCTAGAATGTTACTTGCTTCGTCCACAAGTTTCTCCTAAAATACAGTTATTGCTCTCAAGTCATCTCCTGCAACTATTGGCTCGTAATTTTCGTAATGCTCAAGGAATGTATTTATTTGAGCTTTAGGTTCATATGATGATGATAATATTAATGCAGTCTCCATATTCTTTATCAAACAGGAAACTCAATTTAAAATTTTTTACTGAGCTTTTCAACATATTTTCTGATCTCTTTGATCAGGCTGTCGAAAGTATATTTTAGTTTGGCTGCTTTAGCAACACCGACCATGGTCTGAGTGATTTCCTGAGTGGCATCAAGGAGAGCAGTAGCAGTTCCACCGCAAAAGATTACTTTCAATGAATTAGATGCTTCTGCTATTTCAAAGCTTAATGCTAGAGCGGCTTCCATCTGGTCCCCAATAGCTGGCTCCAATGCTGATTTCAATATTTCGTTCATAAGAATGTCAAGTTTTTTAGATGATTGTCCTGATGCAGTTTTGTACTTTTCTAATGTGTTGGTAATGTAATCTGTATCAATTAGAGCCTTTTTCAGCTCGAACTCTGCTAATGTTTGGAAATAGTTAATGTTTTTTCCGAAGTTTTTTTCATCGCTAATTTCAGATGTTGTGCCACAAGGAGCAAGTTATTCAGTGTTGTTTCACCAATATTCAAAATCGTATCAAATCGTCTTTGTTGTAGAAATTTATCATGAAGATTGTGCTTATTTGCTTGGTTTTACTCCTGGTGTTTGTGCCTGCACGATTCCAATAAAGAATGTACTATACTGATAAACGTGCAAACAGTTCTCTTCAAGGATGGGGATTTTGTAGTATCATCACATGGTAGGCCAATCTAATAAGGAAGTAACTCTAAAACTGGACGAAGATATTCAATATCATCGTTTTGAAGGGAATCAAATAAGTAGAGGGTGATCTATTTCATCCAGTTATTGACCTCGCTATTAAAAGCAAATAGGTATGGCATGAAAGGTGTCCCTACCTTCGTCCATATCATCATCGTGCAGATACACTTTGTAGATGAAACCGGGCAATGTCCATCAATTTCCTGTCGAAGCCCTTTCGCGTTGATATTGTCATACAATAACTTCATAGCAAAAGATTCATCGAATGACGTCAGAGTGGAGAGTGCTTTCATATACATCCACATGTGTGTTAACGGAACACCACAACAAGTCTCGCAGTCCGAAGATGCGTGAAGCATGGTCCGATATAACATTATAGTAGTACGGATAAGAGTGGGACATGGAGCTAAACGTTTTTAGTTTTCTTAGGGCATTATCCATAAAAAGGTTACCAAGGGCAGCAACATTTCTGAATGCACATATAGGATTATCGTCGTTCTTTGATTCTTTGCAACGGTCCTCTGCTATTTTAAGTTGCTCTGTCATATTTAAAGAGCCAGGCAACTCTCTACCTATATTGTTTAAATATGCATTCCATAAAACTTTGAAATGGTTTGGATGCAATTTAGCAATTATTCCTGAACGGGTAAGAATAAGGCACACGTATTTAATGTTTTTATAGACCGCTTTGAAATTTCCATAATCTCATGAACACATCAGTACCACAAGCCAAGATATAGTGTGCAGCCTCATTTTTGTTCATACAAATGTATCATTTACTACAGCAAATTCCTGTGCATTCCTTGAAGATAATGACTAAAACCCCACTTTCCACGTTAAGGAACCAATGGAGTACCTGAAAATATTAGTAGTTATACAGTATTAATAATTAGGTTCTTAGCTTAGTGGATTTTAATATTTTAAGCGAGATGTTAAGATGCTATAGTATCTATAATTTGCAACCATAGTCTCTCTTAAGAATATGTATATGTCTGTATCATACAAGCGAACATGTTTGGTTGGTTTAATTCCCACGTCCCATAAAAATCTAACCACGCACTGCAAAAAATAAAGCTCCATGAAATCTCTATCATCCAATCGCAATAAACAATATGTACAGTACGCTTATCTGCAAATAATACATTGTTTCTTTCTTCCAAACACCATTAGTTCCCGTGTTCTACACAACCGATCAGATCCATGTTGGCATTGTGTGATTGCTGACTAGATGTGATATACACGTTCCTCCGAAATTATGCAAAAGCGTGTGTTACTATATTTGCATGCGGAAATTTATTTACTTCAAATTGACATCACTGCACATATTAGATGGACAATATCAAGTTATTACAATTAACAATCTATAGGGGCCATCTGTTGGACCAATTTAGTTAGACTCTTAGCTTACATAAGCGCCAGCGCTAGGATAATACCTTAAACTATAACGTAAATAGTCAGGTATCAAAAGCAATCATTAAGCACTACAAGCGATGCTACGGTGTGACATTCACTGTATTCAAAGTTAAGAAAAATTTAGTAACGTATACATTTGATGCTCGTATCATTCCTTTATCATCGTATTTGTCTTTCCGTTGAATTATGATATCCTTGGACTTTCTCTCTTGTCAAGAGCTCCGTCAAACGATGCAACATATACAACTCTAGATTAATATTATTCTTACTTAATTAATTACTAGTTGAATAGATGATATATCAAAATCTTATCAATTAATACTTTCAATCATGAATGAATGTGTTCAAACACTACGCTTGTCGATGGATATAATCACAAATCAGCTACCGACAAATAATAATAATACTCCTAACCAAGGAAGAATTACATTTGAAAATGTAAGTCGATATACGTGCAACTTCGAAGGAAATCTGAATATAAAAGCGGTTATTTCATGTTTGCTTCTAATGTCCAAAAGAATCTGCCATATCAGAAGCATGTCGTTCCTCTCAAATATCTGGTCAGATGTTTAAAAAAAGAAGTTTATTTTAAATTACACATCTGACTAAAAAGCACAGACGGTTTTCTTTTTATTGGATTGATCTGAATTAGTCTGAAGATATATATAGGGCTAGAAACAATCAATAATCTCCACCAATAGGTTTTCAGTCAGCAAGTCGTCAATAATATACTAAACTGTGGTAGTGGCCTGAAAACACAACAACAAATATTTGATGTGTTTATCATATATTTTTTGCACTTCATAAGAGTTTATTTATATTTTCTAATATTACACAAAATATTATGTCGATTTTTTATATAAAACAATTCATGTATTTTATATGAAATATATATACCAAATTTTCACCTAAAATCGTTCAGACAGAAAATAAGTTTTTTTTTTCGCAAGTAATTTAAGGATCAATGGGACTTACGACAAAATAGTGAATAACTCTTATCGGCCAAAAAATAAAAGTTTTGTTTGCAAATACTGCATATCATGTCACACTTTTCAATGATAGGAAATCCCAATCAAAGAAACCTTAGTTTCATCTCTGCAACCTATTCCTGCATTTTTCGAACCATTAGCTGTATTATGGTAGATTATGTCATTACCCTATCTAGGACCAATACTTGTTGACTATAATGTGATGATCTTCAAGATTCCCAGAGACAATTCTTTTGAAGAATGTTCAAACTAAAACGATAGTGAAAGCTTTGATTAAACATTTTACACAATTTGGCCTTCCATCCTGTGTTTTTGAGCATTCTTCAAAATTTTCTTCGAATAAGGTGTTATGGCATTTACAAAGTTACCATGAAAATGAGTACCTTCGATTTCCGTATTAGTACTCCTGGAAAGGAAATATACTAAAGGATAACCCGGTATGTTGGGTTGTACCTGCCCCACTCAATGACGTTTAAAGAGATATAAAGCAACCGGAATGTAGCGACTATGTAGTAACCAATCGCCGGAATTAAGAAATTAAGAATAATATGGACCAGAAACTTTTATATTTTAAGCAACAGTAAAAGGATGACTTAAAACAGCTGCTACTTGAATAAGAGCACTTGTTTCCAGATGTTCCTCACCGAACAAATAAAATCTACCACGAGATCTGTCCGATAGCATCCACACATGATGAACCCTCTCAGGTTGGAATGTTTGAAAGAAGAACTGCAATTTTTTGCTAGAGAATAATTTAATAATACCGAGTAAAGGTGATTGGTCTAGATAAGTGTGATCTTACAGGATGATGTCATCATCTACGGCGACACCTGGAAGAAGCAGTCAGAGACGATTTTGAAATTATATGACAGACTCACTGATGCGAATTTGATAATTAATGTCTCTAAACTTGAGTTTTGTCGTGCTTGTGTTACATTTCTAGGACATGTTATGCAACATGCACAAGTTAAACCTATAGATGCTAAGGTTAAAGTTATCCCTGAATTCCCTATTTCTATCAGTTCTTAGATAATATAGGACATTTTTCAATATTTACATAATTACTGTACCCCTGAGAAATGTATTGAGCAGGAAAGACAAGTTCCATTGATCCGAAAGATGTCAGGAGAATTTTGATAACATAAAGAGAAAGGCCTTACTTAAGAGTGCATCAGTTAGTTCAGCTCCATATTTCAGACAATCACTTAAAATGCATGGTGATAAAAATTAATGATGGGGTTGGTTCAGTATTGATTCAAGAACACATAGATTGTGTGTATCATCCAGTTTGCTAATTTTCTCAGAATTGAAATAAACACCTTATTCCTCAGTCGAGAACGAATGTCTGGCATTGATACTGACACTGCAAAACTTTGAAGTACATATTAGTTCAGCTCCTTCTCTGACAATTGTGTTTATTCATCAAAACCCGCTTACAAAGATTATTAAGGTAGAGTTTGATGTTGCAGGAAAACTATATTGACCTCACGTACGCAAAGGAATAGACACTTTAATATCAGATGCCCTTTCACGTGTATAACAATACTATACTGTTTCATGTATACTTTATGTTATTCATACAATTTACATTTTGTGTAACCTTTTGTCACATGTATGTTTGACGAGTAGACAAAAGACAGTTGTACTGCATACATCAGATAAAAATAATGAGGTGAATTGTGATTTATATTTAATTTGCATTATATGTTATATTTTTTTAAGTTTCATCCTATAATATTGTAATGTAATGTATGTTGGACTTAACCTTGTCCAAAATCAAGTTTAGGTTCTACTTGACCTGAAATAGTGATTTTTTAAAATTCCATATGCAACTAATAGGTAGCTGAAATATTCTATATGTGCATGGGTTTAACCGGTACGATCATTATTCAAAGAAGCTGGGTATGGGTCAAGGTTACTGGGATTTCCCTGGCATATCTAACGTATCCCAGGTTCTATATTATAATTTTAGTAACAGACCTTCTAGTTATAACTAATATTTTATTTTGTAAACATCTAGAACCTTCCAGACTGATATTTTCCATTAGTTCATTGCTAACGGGATGCTCAACAAAGATGTCAACATCGCTTACGCTCTGAACTTTACTCAGATTTAGGTATCTCTGATACAATCAGTTGATGACAGTATACCTAATGCTACGTCCAATTTTATTTATCTTTAGGTACCAAATGTGTTCCTTGACCTCAAGCGCGAGTTTTACAGAATTTGTACGTGTCTTGAAATGAATCTCTCTATTTACTCAGCTAGTTTCGAGAGGACACTGAAAGTGTCACTGTACTCCATCATCAGAGTAATCTAGAAACATGAAATTTAGTTCATTTACTTTTTCACATTTTCTCGCAAAATAATTAAAAGTGAACAAGACAAACTGCTTGTCGATAACAACGATAGCAAACTACATAAAGTGCATGAAAAAGTAAAGTAACAACGGATAAATAATCCTTGCAGAGCTTAACTTCGTACTAAATTAAATTGATGTACAAACATACAAGACCCTAGATAGTAACATTTCATGCAAAAGCCAAACAAAACCAAAGGAACATGACAATCAGTTAACTGTTATTGAGTAGTTTGACACTGACAACGTTAACAAAATCAAATTTCCTATGTACTAAAATAGATGGCAGTGAAACGACACAGACATTTAAAGCTTAATACCATTTAACACACCCCTATATTCATTTAGGAAATGGACAGACAATTTATCTAACGTTACAAAGTAGTTGCAAGCAATGAAACAGAAAATCAGTGATGTGCTTGATGCCTGATGATAGTGGACAGACACAAATAACGCGTCTTCCAAATTATTACTCTGCTCATGTATGGTCAGGTGCCATTAAAATTTCCAACAAATCTTTTTCTTTGCCGTTGCCATAAAGATATTCATTTGCATTTTATTTTCATTAAATAATAAAGTATCAATAAAGCATTTTAGACCTTATTGTTCACAATTTTCTTTTTCTTATGTCGTATTACCTTTGGACTGAGAACACGTATTGACAGAGATTTTATATTTTGCTAACTCGCATTAGAATAAGCTCGCCAATGTGTGCGTGTATGTCTGTTCTATATAAGTGTTGTTCATTTAACACACATTTGACCGCCAGTTCAAAGGTTTTGACCGGTACATACTCGAATCAGGGAGAAGATGGTTACCGAATATCCTAAATCTCATCATATATAATTGCCTTTAATATGTTCATAATAAGCTCTCAAATAAACATTTAATGGACGGAAAATTATAAGCGTACCATGTGTACTTCATAGAATGTTTTCATGCCATTCCATCTGTTTCTTGCAGTGGTGACTATGCCTTGCTGACATAGTTTCTTTGACGAACAATGAAAAGAGATGAAATCTATTAAACGTGTTTCTGGTGAACTGCCTCAAGGCTCTACAGCACACAACTAAGTTGGTCAAATGGTATACGCCAAAGGCAACGTAGTCTATTTGTGACTACGATTTCAAAGACCGGCTTCACAGTAAGAACTTTGTTGCTCTGAAGGAGAGAGCAAGTTGGAATAAACCTATAAACCAAGAAATCAAAGAGAACGCTTTCACCAAACTGTTGACTTTCGAAGTAATTGGATTTGCCCTATTGCAACTAGAACATTGTGGCTGTTGTTCGAAACACTGTGTAAAACAGCTTGTTAAACAAATACAAATTTGAGAATATCTATATATAAGATCAAAAATCTTACTTGATTTTACAACCTGATGCTGATGTGTTTTGGATGAATTGGAAACGAAAGTGTCGATTTTGATTGCATTTGTGATGTGAAAGATATAAAGAAAACAATATTTATAACTAGCCATCTGATCGACAGAAACTATGTATATAAAGTTTGTGTTAAATGCTCGCTAATAAGCAATACCTAGACGGCAAATACAATATAATTTATACTTTATGACAATGAGGAATAAAGTCAGATAAAATGTATTATGCTAAAATGTAACATTATAATCGATTTAACATTTTGCAAACTCGAACGAATTTAACTTATAGCGGACCATCAATCAAAGGATACAATTAAAAAGAACAGCCAGAATTACATGATATGACAAAGTTTTTTTGTTATAAACAATTGAGCTGACCATCATAAAAGCACAAATATTTTTCCTCAATTTCATATAAACCTTTAAAGAAAGATTAGTTTTTGGCACGGCCCAGTGGGGATTTACAAAACAATATCATATCATTTGAATAATTGATATTATATTTCATCGATTATTTTTAAATATTGAACTGGTGTATTTAACTTTCTCCTTTGAAGGATTTTTTAAAAAGTAAATATTATCTGTAGTTTTAAACTTGCATTTAATTCAACACTTCATCTGAACTAATAAGCTGATGCAGTGTTTTGAACGTTTCCATATATATATATATATTTCTCTAATAAAGAACACAATATTTTCCTTGGATTCTACCCGCCTGTCATCTGAATCCTTTTGAACTGCTTTCTATCATTTTATTTGTATTTTGTTTAATTTCACTTGTGTCAAATCTAAATGCGACAGATCCTGTACTAACAAATATATCACGTTCGTGATGGGGTAATTTTCTGATCTTAAATATTTCTGAGACTGTACCCTGACTAGTTGTCTTTTTTGTATTAAGCTCTCATCGGGTGATCGCACTGTAATCGCCTCGCGGGCATTGGATGGCTGGGATATTTTAACCAGCAGTTCTCAGATCGAATGAATAATACACATACGTTTCTTTCGCAAGTAATTATTACAAAGTCAGGTATTTTAAAGTAACAACAAATAATTATAGTGATAAATATTATAATGTTCCATATGACAACATGCTCCGCATATATGGAGTAAGAAATGGGTTTCAATTAAATATTGGTTTGAGATTTATTTCAAAGCTTGAGCAAACTCAGTTTTAGAATAAAAACATTAGAGTATTCAGATTGTTTTGTACTACACTGACATAATCGCAGCAAATGTAAAACTGAGCAAACTTGCACTGGCTCTCTTTGCTCGTGTAAATTTCGCTATCCACTACAATATCTAGTTTTGAAAGTTATTCACATTTGAGAGTTTAAACTCAAAGTAGTATGTCTTAGATAACGGTTTATCCTTAATAAGTGCTTGCATTCTTTCTAACATCCTGCAGTACAATATATAATGTCAGATATTTTACCAGAATTAGACAATTGCAATGATTCTAAAGAGATCATGGGATCTGTTTTTTCATCGGTTATTCCTTAGTGTATATAATAATAACGTATTAAACTTGAGTTCATTTAATTTATTATGTCCAACGACATTTAACATCTCCATTGGCATGCACATTTCTCTCACAATATTCCTTCAGGCATTACTGCATGAGAAAAAACAACATATGAATAATTCATTAAGTCATATAATGAAAATGTAACAGAACTAATAACGTTATGATATGAATCCAAACCTGTCCTAAAAGTGATATCCATAAGAATCGGATGTTCCTAATGAATTTGAGACTCTAGAATGTATTGGGCTTCCAGGAGTCCTGATGTATGGAAAAACATTATCCAGAACTCATTTGAATTATTTACACCTGTCCGTATCACTACTTTAGTGAAGCGAGCACTTTGTAATTTCAATGAATAATCCAAACAAATATTTCCTCTCAAATAATATATGAATACAACAGTAAATTTGTCTGAAAACTGATGTTACAAACAAAACATAAGAAATACGATTTGCTGAAATTGTCCCGCTCGACAGATATATATTTATTGTTCCTACTACCTAGGTGACACTTTCCAAATTTACCACACCGCCAAAGAACCCATTTGAACTAACCTATTTAAAGGAAAATGGGAACTAACTTTTTCTCCTAAGAATCAACGTCGCCCCACCAGCCATCTAGAAATTGCCTCAAAATTGGCAAGAGGTTTTACTATTAATGTTATTATTATTATTATTATTAATGGTGGTAAACATCTGCATCAGAAACATCTGATACATCCTGCACAATCTACTTATAATATCGTAAATTTAAAATGTACACTCATGTACAAAAACTATCTATATAATATCTTAAAATTAGATCATCATTACAATTTATAGTCATGAACAAAAATTACACATACGGTAGACCCCATCATGTACCAAGAGTTACAATAAAATATATATACATGTGTTCTAACTCACCGATGTCATCATCCATGACTTTCTACCGGCATCCCTTACAGAGACATGCTTCTCACAGATGAAGTTTACAGACCCTATTTTTATCTCAATGATGTAAATGATTTGACTAGATAGTAAAGATATCGATCTTAGTATTGGTATACATCTACTAAACGTCTGCCAGTTTTGTATTATTGTTGTCTCCGCCTGAACATGTGAGATACATTACAATGTGTATTGTTGTTATTTGAATTTAAAAAGTGCACATTTGACAATTGGTAAGCTAAACACTGAACATTAATTTCTGCATTCCAAGGACATACCAATACTAATACCAGAACAATACATGTTCAGAGAACACAGTATTCTTAGTAGCTATATGTATGTTTCCTACCAGTAATAAAGACAAAATGATGATGAAATGATAATGTAATACAATCTTTTAAATTACTACAACACAATCTATTTTTAAAACTGTGATACAGATTGATTTGTTAAAACATGCTTTTAAAAGTTTGAGCAATTCAAAAAGACAAAGAGAGAGCAAAGTTGAATTAAAAATAAATAATGCTTTATGAAAATTGTTTTCTGTATTTTGTGTTATAATATTAACAGGTTGTGATTATTTAGGTTCATTGTGAAAGGCAATTGTAATCCCGTTCATCTTCAATAAAGTGTTTGCTCTTGCATATTTCTTTATCTTTGCTTTGTTATTGTTTTGGTCGTTGCCTCTTCCTGCATGTGTTCTCGTTCAGCGATGTCGTGATCTTCTGAGTCTTTGCTGTTACTATGTAAAGTGTCTTGCGTAAAAGATAAAACGTTTTTTTCTGCCATGATTTTCATTTAGTTTCCTAGTGTTAACTACGTCCTATTCGATAGCAAGAGTTGTTTGCTTTTCTAGGTCGTTCTATGCTTAAGACATGCAGCAGGTCTGCAACCAAGTAAAGGTTTCCACCTTTAGGTACGTTATTGGTTAAGTCTCATATGCTTTCGTCCTTAAGACTTCTGACATTTCCTTTGAGAAGATGTTTTCTATATTTAAAGGCACCTCCTAAATTTGTTAGTTCTTTTATCTGCAACAAAACATTTTATTCATGAATGCAACAAATTTCCCCATATTAGAGTCCTTTATTGTTTCATTTCATTATCATTTTCTCTTAAATAATGGAGGCCCGCACATATATACAGCACCTTATCCTAACTCAGTTTCATGCACAAAATGTGTTCACAAATATGTATACCAAATGATTTTAGCGAGATAACATCTAATGAATCAGTTTATGCAAACACAACCTATTATATATTTTAGAAGACGTCATACTGCAATATGTCAATGGCGATTCAATATAGAAGGCATGAAAGTATGTTATGAAATATAGTCAGAATCAACCAAATGTTGCCGTATTAATACCTCATTTGCTTTTGTGATCTCCAGCAGGCAAAAAGTGTACTAGAGTTATTGAAATCAAAATGAATGCAAATGAAATCTTGATCAGATCATTGAGAGCAATGTAAATCTATTCATAAAGATTGAACAGATCGATTAAAGCAATGAAAGCTTTGAATTCACATGGTTTTACATCAAGCTGAATGGTGAATAATGGATCAGATTCCATAGAGATTTCTGCTGAATACTCATTTCTAGTATTGGTGGGGAACAAGACATGTTTGTCTAAATGTTCAAAACAATGAAAAGGATAAGAAAACAATAGTAATGATTTGTAAAAAGATTTACGACTGATTAAGAAACTCTTAAAACATAAATGAAGAACAAAGCATCGTGTGGTTCAATATCCTCTCTCTCTCTCTCTCTCTCTCTCTCTCTCTCTCTCTCTCTCATATATAATATATGTTCTAATGCATCTTCGGTTATTTGTATTACGCTGCGATGATCTGCTTTGTAGAATGTGGACCTTAATACCACCTTCCTGAATGCATTTACATTCCTCGTCCAATCAAACGCTTTTTGAGAGAAACAATGTAGTATTGACTCAACAGGCTGATCCCCACATTAACACTCAAACCAAAACGAAAATCATTTTGAAACCTGGGAGGTGTCATCATTCGCTCCCTCTTAAAATGGGATCCTAATGCCCCCAAAGTCCTCGCCAAGAAAAAAGCAACTGTCAAAAAAGCCAAACGTATCCCAAAGAAGAAAAAGAGAAGCGGTATCAAGACCAGGTCACAGCCAACAGAAAAAGAAAAAAGAAAGTCCATAGAAGAAGAAAAGCCCAGAGAAAATAGCTTATACACGCAAGAGAGACACCTGGGCCAGGATATGACCTTATATTCGCAAACCGCGTCCAGTTGGCGTCGTTGAACGCGTCTCCAGTAGCCTCAGGTTCTTCCACTTATCCGTTGCTGGTGATGCCAGCCAAACCTAATTTGAAACCCGTTCTTCCTCATTTGAAGAAACAATGGAAACCTGTGTCTCCAAAAAGGTATCCTCCAGCGCTGACACTGGCAGCTGCTCACAAAGTTCCTGCCTTCGAAATCCATGTCCAAGAGAGATCGGATATGTTACAGAGTTTACTGGATTTGTTCAATCAGGAACCGTCCCGACTTAGTCTGTTGCGAACCGCTCCACGACGTGTGATGCCTGTTAACAAGCTGATACCGCATAACCACAATCAGTAACGAGCATTCCAGTTTTTAAAGACTTGTGAGAAAAAGATGCGATCAGTGTTTTTGTGTTCCTGAACGCTCAAACATGTCCGCTCAAAGACGGGCACACCGTCACAATTGTCGTTCTCCTGTCCAAAATGGAAAAGGAGAAAGAAAAGGACAGTCTCGACATCCGAAACAACGGTTAGCCAAGTATCGACGTCAACCCCAGAAAATAAATAGTCGTCTGAAGAAAAGAGAAGTAGCCAGACGGGATGATTTTTTGACGAAGAAATTGTCCAGAAAACAGATTAAAGGTCGTGTGCCAAGTCATCGACATCAGTGTCTTATTTATGTGTGCCCTGGAACCGACAAACAAATATGACACCCCCAGAAAAAAATTATTCTTCTACCCCAAAAGGAAAGCAAAGGAAAGGACTTCATCCTCGTTTAGCCATACATTGGAAAGTGTGGTCTGTCTTCTCCAAAACGTCTCCACCCATGCGAAAACAAATCATTCAAACCTCCTCCAAAATTTGTATCTATACCGTGCAAATGTTTCTTGAACGTCTTCAAAGGCTCGAGACATTTGTATAAACACCAGAACAAAATGCTTAACCTACATCAATACGTTTTACGCCCAGTGGTCCAAAAATATGTTTACCCATGCTTCCATGAAGATAAATTGGACGTCAGGAGACACAAAATCTCAAACATGACCATTGAAATCAAATGGAAGAATGAAACCTGTCTTGAATACCTTACAAACGATGGATGGAATACCATTGTTGGCAGGAACAGCGAAAACATCATTTACCTCCCAATCTAGTCGTTGATGGATCACAACGAATTGTTAGAAACAGAAAACTCGCAAAAGTACGGATGACTATTGCAACCACCACAACTCATTCACCAGAAAGCTTTAGACGAAACAGCAATGTCAACTCTGAAAGATTATAACACCCTGTTTAACACCATCACCACCACCAACACCTCTAGAGGTCGAGACAGACGCTTCACCACAAATGCATGAGGAAGAATAGGTACGAGAAGTCTTTCAAACACGGTCAGCGGCACCCGTTCTTAGCAAGATTGCAACTTCATTGCTAACCCCTTTCTCCACTCCCCAACGAGAAGAGTTTAAAGCTTGGATTAACGAGATGATGTCCACTCCTCCTTCGACATAAGCGAAAAAGAAAGAAGGGAAACGAGAAGTGAAAAAAGTATAGAGGACCAAAGCCATCACATTACCACCCCAACCGCCACCATTACCCTCGACTTCTAGTCCCGAGGCACATCTTACACGTAAAGCCGTTTCCAAACCACCATTTTGTCCCGTCCAAAGTAGCATCAGTGAAAAGTGGATAAGGTGTTATCCAGTCTTTGCTACGATCCATCTCATCCTGTAGGTTACGGAAGAGTTCAGAAATTGTATCGCGCTGCCAAAATCAACCTGAAAAGTTTCCCTTTGCCTCAAGTGCAACGATGGTTACACCGAAAATTATGAACCAAGCTTTCCAAAAAGAATTAAAGAAACGTGACATTCATTTTTTCACCAGCCTGCATCGTGGAAAGTTGTCAGCGCACCTTAAAAGAACGCGTGTGGAAATAGTTTCACTTGGTACAACCAATGTAACCATCATAGCAACGGACGTGCCCTCAAAGAAGTGGCTCCCGACAACGAAGTGACCGTTTTTTAAAGCCTGTTCGGTACGTCCCCGACAGTGGCCGTACTCACGAAAGGTGGAGTGTTGGCAGCAGAAGACTGGGTGCGCTTTGTCAAAACTAAAAGTACTATCGACAAATGTTACTTACCAAACTGGAAAACCGAATTCTTTTGTGTCACTGGACGAGTGCATGGCCGTCATCCTGTCGCTTATAAATTGGAAGACATGAACGTGGAAGTGATAACAGGAACGTTTTAATTGCATGAGTTGCAACGCGTGACCAGAACAAAGACGACGTGAACGAGATGGAAAGTATTCTCGAACGAAGAACGCGAAAAGTGGGAAAATGTCGTATCAACGAAATCCAAGTTCGTTGGTACGGATATCCTCCCAGTTTCGATTCTTGGAACGACGTTTCGTAAATCATCGGCTATAAAAAAAGCAGTTACCATTATGCCTGTCCACACAGCCTCGGCTACGTCTACCACCGCAGTGACCACTCCTCCACCGAGTTCTTCTCTGCATGAGGTGTGGACAAAGTGGACCTAAAACAGAAGTCGTCTTTTTCTGCCAAATTTTTGTGGTGCATTGTGTCATGCATGCCGTCATTGCAAATTTGAGTTTACAACAAGGATTAAAACAATTGTGGACCATTTTACAGTACAGTTGCATCAGTTACCTTCTTCCCAATCCGTCCATGACCGGAAACAATATGAGTTTTGTGTCCAATGCCAGTCACCACCCCAACAACAACTTCAACCACCTCAATAATCCACTTGTAGATACTAATCTGCCTTCGAGTGACCCCTCCAACAGCAGCATTGCTCTGGAATTATGAACAACAATAACCAATTTTAACTAACGCTAACCAGTGACAGCTCCATGTAGGTGTTTCCCAACAACAGTGTATGCTGTTACACGGCCACAATTACCTAAGATCATCCAGTTGGATCATGAAGCCCATTGGGAAGTGGCTTTGGCAGAAATCATTCACCCTACACAAGTCCTAAATGTCCTTCAAATTCAAAACACTTTTTCGGTCGATGATCTGGACAACGCAACGCAACAAACCATCATTAGCAGTGAACAACATCAAAACTTAACTAAGAATCGACCAGTAGTACCCACCACTTCTCCCCCATTCTACATCTATCATTTCAACATTAACCCAGACTATTATTTTAACGGTCAACATCTTATGGACGAGATTGCTTTAAGATTCATTGTAGCTTTTGAGAAAGTCCTGACCAATCAGCTGAACAAACCTGTCACCATTGAGTACCATAAAGTGGTTCGTCGCCTAATGATGACATTTTCGGATGACAGAGTGATAGATATTAGATTTTGCATAGAATTGTTTGACATTTTAGGCGAAGATCTCAATATGATCACGAATAAGACTAGTAAAAAGATCACCATACCAACCATAACCAACAACCTCAATTCTGTGAGTTATTTTCGATCCTCAATATAACTGAAGAAAGGACTGAATTTGATTTTTGTGTACAATATTGCTATAAAAGGAGATCTGGGACAAAATGTTCCATTCACCAAAGTGAAAGACACGGTGAAACTTCATTTTAGAAAACGATTCTCTAACGAATAGTAAGTCATGTATCCTGTGTACCGAAGTAACGCTCGACAACGAGGACATGGCTTAGGAGATATTGCTGAAATCGGCCTTTCGTTCGGTTGCCCGGTTTTGAACACGATGGTGACACGAGGATTTCACGACTTGAACGATGTCGCATTGACGCAAGGCAAAGAATTTCTCCAAAATGTCATCGTCGACAAACAAAACCCTAAATAAGATTTCGTGAGAGCAGGCAAAGATGTATTATTTCAAACGGGCAAAGACATTTTGAGCCGACGAGAAACTCCTATAAATGCCCTGGACGCTAATGAGTCAGGCATTCCATGCTTTCCTGACGCCACAGCAAGGATATGGCAGAAAGAGATCACGAAATCATCCCATCAGAGGACTTCACACTCCTAGAGCTAAAAAGCCTAAGCAATGAAGAACCGTCCGAAACTTAGACGTTTTAGGCTATTAAATAAATCACACAGAGAAAGAAAGAAAGAAAATGATGCACCGATAGTCTTACGCGTGTTCCCTGTCGGAACTGGATCAAGTTGCCATGCCGCCCACTATGATGACGATGCAAGAATTCCAACGAGTCGAATTTCATCCCAGCTCCTCTTTGACGGCTTCAGCTCCCACCGAGTTTGAAATCAAAGGACAGCCCGAAGTTTACATCAATCTGAATAGCAGTTACTTGTACATGAAAGTGAGTGTGTTAGAAGCGGACAATACCAATCCAGAGGACGCCGATAAAGTAGCCACCGTTTCACGTATTCCTTGTTCAGCGAAGTAGATTTGTACTTGAATAACAAACTGGTCAGCAACCTCATGGATATTTACCCTTACCTAGCGTACCATGAAAATAACTTAACCTACGGAAAGAAACCAAGAACCCGCAACTGGATGCCTACGTGGTATGGAAACCTAACAGAGTAGGCATATTCAACGATATGGAAGGTCTAAATAAGAGATTCGTTAAACATAGACTCAAACTTCTTGAAGAGGATAGCTTAGAACTGAATAATCATTTACATTGGACACGTGCTTACAAGATAAGTATTTGCTGAATGCCCCGAATGTCCGTCTGAGACTGAATCTTAGCAGTACCGCGTTATATTTGATATGTGATGATGCCACAACTTACAAAAACATCATCGATGAAGCCAGAAGCTACGTACGACGTGTGGAAGTGTTACAAAAAGTGGGAAACGACATCAGTCACACTTTGAATAGAACGACCGCAAAGTATCCGATACGACCGTGGAAGTGAAGACTTTGACTATTCTCAAGGGCCAACTATCCATGATCGAAGAACATCTATTCCAAGGACAGTTACCCAAGCGTTTAATCGTTGGTATGGCTGGCAATGTAGCCTTCAAAGGAACCACCAAGGAAATTCATTTTGAGTTTCAGCATTACAACGTGTCCAAGGTCGAAGAGAGTCACGATGGAAAGACCTGGAGTACCAGACTCTCGTACCTGACTTTATTATTAATAATGATGAAGCTGAAGACAAAAAGAAGAAGGCCAATTACTTGAGATCGTACTTATCCCTGCACAGAGCCGCCGGACAGTTAGGGACCAACACCAGTCACGGCATTAAGTACGAGGATTACGCAGGAGGTTATGCTTTGTGGGCTTTTGATTTCACTCGTGACCAAGGGAGCGACGAGAGACATTTCCACCCTATAAAATCCGGCTAGATTCCTGTGGAACTTCAGTTTAAAGTACCACTTACGGAGACACTGAACGTCATCCTGTATGTGAATTTGATAATATCATAGAAATCAACAGTTTGAGAAAAGTCATTCTAGACGATTAGAAGCTATGGAAGACTGTAGTCCCTCTTTGAACAGTAGAGAATCTATGGAAATGGATGGCAGGATACCGTGGAAGTAGTGTCACGGAATTAAATTATTTTGATTTTTGAATACATGTACTTCGGGTTCGTTTTTTTGTGTACAGAGATACCCAATGTTGATTTACGTATATCGTGTCGTATTTCGAAATAGTGAGTTCGGTTCATCCCATGCCGCACGTTCGAGTGCTCTCGATGGGACGAACCGATTGTCTACAATGCACTTGCTGTGTATAAATACCTCACCGTATGTACATTTCTTTACAATACGGAATAGTCTTGTCAGCCGGCAGTCTGCTTCAAGGACTTGCACATCCTCAGAGGTAAAGGTATGTAGGTTTATTAATTTCTACACTATAAGTTATAACTACTGTATTACCACGTTTATTTTTGAATGTTTGCTATGTAGCTTTGGTGTACACAGTATAATGCACGTATTTATATTCTCGTTTTCGACCTAGCAAGGGATTTATATTAGCAATGTAAAGCTACATTTTTTAAAGAAGTGTTTAATATAGTAGGATTCTTATCGAGCAGGATTAGGTTTATTTCTGAACCTGTCATTTTGATAATGTAATCTATATAACTTTCTGTGTATAACGTCATTACGTTATTATGCCTGTGTCATGTATAGTGCACGGTATTGGATATATTTTCACCTGTCTGTTATCTGAGTGTCTGTGCCTGGAGTGAACAGAATGTCTCTGTATGTGTCTATGTCTCGAGTGACCAGAGTATTCCGAGTGTTCGAAGTATTCCGAGTGTCCGGAGTCTGTAGCAGCTGTGAAGTTTAACTATATCAGCCGTGGAGCTGAAACAATGCGTACTGAAGACAGAGTGTATCTCCGTACATCTAATTTGTTCGCCATGGGCTAATTTTGGGGTTCGTAAAACCTAATGTATCTTTCGGGGCTGTAAAGATAAGTTGTATATCTGTCCCTCTTTTTTATCACTATAATTTCTCTACCTGAGTGAATGCAGTTTACTACATGAGTAAAACTTTACATCCTTTACTACCTGAATAAACTATATCCATTGTTTTCATTACCAAATCGTTGGCAACCATTCATCACTTGTCTTTATATTTGCTAAATTAATTTATTTGTATTTTTCATCATTAAGTCTGTGCGTTCCTATGTTAATTAAATCCAATATCTGGATTATATATTACGAAATTACGAAATTGATGAAGAACGATTGATGTGGATGTCAAAACGATCATCTCTGTCAAATAAAAAGCGATAAATATATGATGCTGAGTCAAGAAGAAAATTTGGACGAGTATCTGGATGAAGCTTGGAGTCTGATGTAGGAAAAAGCCGTGTTTCATCAGTGGTATAAAGACGTGTCTGAGCATTCCTCTCCTCCACTGATGGCTTTAGAGATCCATCACATCAAAGCTCTCTTATCTCAGAGTACGGAGACAAAGCGAAGAAACGGATACTTATCAGACACTTTCAAGCAAAAATTCAAGATTGACTTGATAACATATCATTCTATGTAAGAAAAAGAAAACAAACAACATACAAAATGGATCGTACACTGCTGTTTTGAAAACTGTTCTATGTGCTATAAATGAACTGCCTCATCACAAACCTCAAGACCATCAAGCTTATGTCATCAACCCGGACGACAGTCATCTCCCAGGAACCCACTGCGTAGCCGTCTACATTTCCCGTGACGGTTGAGTGGAGTATTTTTTTAATGGATTTCCACCTTTGGAAAACATCGTTGATTTTATGAGAAGAAATGCCTTGACGACTCGATTCAATGATGTGAAATTACAAGGTACATATTCCATGGTACGTAGACAATATTATGCGCATTTTTTCAATCAACATAATCTTAGATATTGTTTAGAACATTGAATGACTTATTTTGATCGTCACTCTTCTAGAAACGATGACATAGTAGATCGAAACTTTTGTGACCATTATGACTATCTTTAGTCTTTAGCTAGGAAACGTTGTGTACATCACTGGCCCAATGACTTCCATCAGTGGAAGTCTACCTTAACTTCACAATTGTGCCATCCTTGTCATAAATATCTGAAAAATATGTTCGTTTTATTGTCAAGTGTTAATTCTTGCTAGTTAGTTATTCGAATAAAATATTGTGTTTTAATTTTTATCATGATACATGATCTTTGACTTCTCTCTATCCCTTTCCCTCTAATCAAACTATCATAGCGTTCCGACTTTAAACGTTGTACGGATATTTTATATTGCGTCCACTCTTGAACTGTATAAGGTGGGGCAGTCTCAAGTCTCACCATCCATTGTTGACTCATCCTCCGATTAAGATGTGTTCAAGACTAGCCAAGCTGAACGAAGCTTACGTGAATTTATATTGTGTCAGGCATTGCCTGATACCGAAGTCTGAAGATATAGAGTATGTCCGAATATTGAAAGTGACTGAAGACCTGATAGAAGAGCTCTTCAGAGAGGAAATCAAGCAGGAGCAAGAAGCGTAGACAGGAAAGTACAGACTTCACAAGCAGAGAGAACAGGAAGAACAGCAGAAGCAGCAACAGCAGGAGCCAGACCTAGGATTTCTCAACTGCCGTATAGACATGAAATAGTTCTTCTTCTCTATCCGGAAAAGCTAACCTATCCTGTGGGAAAGCCTGCCGCCAGACGGGGACACAATCTTAGACGATAATATATTGCCATAACTCCCCGTCCACAAAGACATTCGCTTTTAGGTCTACTCCAATACTCTACAAACGTGATCCTAATTAAATTGTCAATTGTATGTGAGCAAGTTAAAATATAGAAGTGTTAACATAAGCACTTTGTTTCTTCGTTTTATGTTGAAAACAAAATAGAAATGTATCCACAAGCACTTCGTTTCCCTAGCTTATCAAATTGTGTTTTTTTTCATGCAGTTAGTGATTGTAAGTAAAACGTGAGTGTGTGTTTATTTTTGGTCCGCTCTTTCCATGTCTTGTGATAATATGGGCAATGTAAGTTTTAGTGTCAAGGGATGTTTCTTTTACGTCCTCGATTCACAAATATAAGGAGAAATCGTTCGTCAGTCTGGCTACCCATTGGAACCACCGATGTTTCTGTGGTGCCATGCCTGGGAGGTGACAGTACTAAGCTGGTGCATCTGAAACTTTGAGCAAAAGGCAGCCCTTTTCGGGGCTAACCAAATCTTTAGAATAGAGACTATTCAAGTTGACAATTTGAGTGTGGAGCACTGTGTCTATAAACACTCACTACTCTACTGGCGTGATTGTATGTATGTGTGTGTGTGTTTACATGAGCTCTCGTACGCATGTGTGGATAGTAGAGTGTGCGCTTGTATGAGTCTGCTTACGTTTGTGTAGATAGTATATTTTGGGGTTTGTAACGTTCGCGAACGTTTGTGCGAATAGTAGATAGTGTGACTTTTCTCCTTCCCGTGTGTGGATAGTATATTTTTGGATTGTGGATAGTACATAATAGTTTTTTTCTTCCTCCCGTGTGTGGGTAGTATATTTTGGGTTTGTATGCGTTCGCGTACGTTCCTGTGTATAGAAAATATTGAGGGTTTTTTCTCCTTCCCGTGAGGGGATATTATATATGTGGTCTCGTTTTTCCCTTTCTCCTGTGTGGATAGTATATAACATGTGAAGTGAGTATTAGGGATGTTTTCCTTCACGTACGTGCTTGAAGTATTAGTGGTCGTCAGTTTGGTTACCTCAGCGTTCACTAGTCAACACGTTTGGAAAAATGGATTTGTTTAACAACTTGAAATACAGTTTGTACTGGATGGTGGATGCAGCCTGTGTAATTGAAAGGTTAGAACATGACTGGAGGTATCCAGTTACCAAAGACTTTGCGACAAGACTAGTGACCAACTTGATAGTAGCGAGGGATCTTGTGAAAGACATTATAGAGAAAAAAGTGGTTAAATTAAGAGGCTTTATTCAGCTTATGTATGCGAGACTGGTAACATTGAATCAGGTTTTTGATAATGTAATCAAAGTGACGTGCTTTTAACTAGACATATTGAATTTCACAGAGTGTTCTTTTGTAAAGTGAGTTCTCTATCAATGAAACAATGGGGGAAAAACGACAAGAAAGGTGCTGGAAGAAGATATCAAAAAGATTAAAGATAACTGTGCAAAAGAAAGAAAGGGCAAAGAAAACAGAAAGAAAAATAAGAGTTCGAACAAATGAACGAAAACTGGATGAAGGTGAAGGATTTGATCTTACAAAGGAATAGATGTACTTAACACATTGACGTATTTCAGAAAATTACTAAAACTATGATTTATCGCATATATTAGGGAGAAATGTTGATATTTTAGCAAAAATAACGTATTTCCGTAATATACATGTATAAATGTAAACCTTGGTTTCATTGTACACCATAAAACACATCTTTATTTCAAGTAAGTGTGATAATTAAAGGAAATAAACAATATATAGGGATATTTAGCATTCAGTGTCTCCAATATTCAAGTCAATGTTATCGGTTTTCCAAATATTAAGCATTATTTTCATTTTCTATGAGGTCTTAATTTGTGTTATGTAGACTCAAGCGAAATATTGAAAATGCATGAGGAATAAGTCATCAGCATTTACTAATATTCATACATACACACTTACATACATACAAAGAACAGTTGGTTTATTTGTAATTTTAAAGATAAAAGAAGTGATACATTTGTCAATTGTTTGTGATACTATACACTACATATTATAAAAGTAATTATCTATCAAAATTACGATAATCTAAACTATCCAAGTCTTTTTGAAAATGTAACAACATGGTTGACAATGTTGTATCTGAAGAATACGCATTGATTAAACATTTGATCTCTCTAGGATATATTGTTACAATAAACCCCCCAAGTGTTATTGCTTGTGCAGATGACCGTACTGAGGCCGCCATTTTCTGTATAGCTTTCATTCGAGTTTGGTGATAGCATGGTTCCGTCAGACAACCATCCGCATCGGCATTCGTCGTAACCACGAGCCACTGCGTCCTCAATAGTTTTCATTGAAGCAATTGTAAGCCTGGCCTCTGTGCATATCTTTATCGCATTATCGAAGGAAAATGGTATACCGCTGGTCGGTGCGGGAACAAATCGAATTGTATTTGCTGCAAATAACAAATTTGAATCCGGTCAAGTTGTTCTCAATGACAAAATGGATTGCATTTTCATAAAAATAGATATGCTTAAAAGTGTATAATATTAGTTGTATATTCTGTGGTGAATATAACATATAAATTAAAGAAGGCCCCTATTGGGCACGGAAAACTGATTCAGTTCTCAAAGACTGTAATGTTAATGTTTTGCCAGATTACAATAGTTTTTGGTAGGCCTGGCAATACAAATCAGTGTATAATTTACGCGAGAGGAAACTTCAAAAAAGAACAGTGACATATTTCGCAGCTGGATCTTGAGAAAGAACTTCTGTGAACGTGTCTACTATCAAACTTTGGTCCGGTGAAATATCGTCCATGACATTTCTGTAGTAAATAATACTTGACGGCTGTAATATGAAAATCCTGTCAGCTTCAACATTAGATAATATTATCCACATGTTTGCTACTTCCGTAAACAGGTACGTTATGACTTTCTTACGATTATTATTTTCAGCCAATCGGTACCTTCAATATTTTTTCGTTTAATACAGCGTTTAATGTTTCACCTCACAGAGGATGGTTCATGTCTTTGACCTGGAGTCAACTATTACTTTAACAATACATAGTCATACTCAACAGCAATTTTTGCAAGAAAGTTGTGCGAAAGCATAATCGACTCACTTTAAGCCTTTTCAAGATATCAAAAAATGTCGTTTCCTCTTCAATTCAACTTTTAAAATTGTAATGAGACGTTGACCAAAGAACTGTACTTATGCTTTCTTAACCTTGAATAAACCTATCATCTTCTACTTCTACCACTGAAAGACGAGATTTATCAATCATACATTGATGTGCTCTAATTTGTTGCAGATTGATTTTGGAAGACCACCGGTATTGATTGCGCTGTTGACAATAATACATTATCCACACTAATTCATTGTGACATGGTAAGATGTTGTTTTCAGTCAATAGTGAATACAAAAATGGAAGCTGTAAATAAAAGTATCTTAAGTTTGCACAACATAAATTATTATCATCATTTAGAAGCGGAAAAAGATAATAAAACAAACTCGCAACCAAACAAACAAAATTTGGAAAACGACATTTCATTCGTCTCAACTGGCTGACGAAACTGGTGTGACGCGGTTGGGCATAGTTTATACGGTTAATTTCCACTCGACGCATTTGTTGCTTTATATCAGAATCTGTCAATTCATTCCATTCGCATTGATCCTGTTTTGAACATTTTGGCAAATTACCGGTCATATTCTTGTGTGGCAACATAGGTAAACACAACATACATGTTATGAAATGTTATATCTTTTAAACACATATAATGCATGGCTGAAGAAAGTCTTCTATTTTGTAAACTTTACCCTTCTGATTCTTGCTTCTAAAACATAAAATAAACATTCTCACCTTGCCCAGAAATTCCGTTCTATTAAATATTGCATATATAATAGCTAGTAAAAACATCTGAAGCAGTTAGCTGACTGGAGTGCTTGGCTTTGAACAGCATTAGTGTAGCATGGGGATAACCTTACATTCCATTCCCTTAATTATCGTTTTTATTTTGATGAATTCTCAGAAGAAAGGTAGGGTTCATTTACATATTGCTTCCATAATGTTACACTTTGGATGGTAGTACACTTGAGATTGGCAATGTTATCAGTGTTATACAGAATATCGTCACTTAAACAGCATGTGTAGATGAAACATTGGGTTGTGAAGGACAATAACTTTGAACATTTACTTACTTTGAATAGACTTGGGGAGAGGGATCAGAAATTAAAGAGAGGATAATATAGAAGGTATGGTGAGACAGAGAGGTACAAGCACAAAAAAGAAGGGCATTTTAGAAATTAAAGCTCGAATTAGAAAATGACCTGGGACAAAGAAAACAAATAACGTGGTAACGGGAAGCATATTTAATGTTCATATAGTTAACATCCGGGAGTACCGAGAGGGAACACGAAGGTCTTATCCCGTTACTAAAGTGCAATGCTAAATCAAGGTGTCAAATTCCACTTTCAAAAAGATGCACCATTAAAGAGATTTCAGTAATGTTGCAGTTTAAATATGGTACATCTAAGAAAGAAAGAAAACACTCCCAACGTGTTAGCAGCACTGTAAGTTATTTACAAATATGGACTAAGTTTACTAAGCTCTAGAAAACCACATCAGGTTATTGTAGGCTTCTTCCTCAGATACATGTTGCTAAAGAATTCTAGTGATTTGCACCTGCTTCGGAAGGAGGAATCCTTCAAATAAATCTTTAACATGATCACTTAAGCAGATTATTCATACGAACGTCGTGATCACTAAAAACATTAACGGGTTTTCAATAGTATGAAATCCATAGGCAGGAAAGCCCGAAAAATTAGAAAGGATTGTTTGCCTTGAATTAAATTTGATATTAGAAAACGAAACCCCTTTCCTGACTTGAACCACATAAGCACTATATATGGACAAAACCAATGTAGGACTTAGCAAATCAAATGTCAAAAGACTCTGGGTGTCTGTGATTTGATTTCTAACGCTGCTTTAGCAATGTTTCAGTCATATCACTACGATGTCTGATGTGTGACAATTTAGTGTGTGGTCAAGCACTGGGGTATCATGCCGCAGACATGTAGCATGATATCCCACCCAGTCACATTATCCCGAGACGAGGCTCACCTCTTCATGCTGAGCGCCACGCGATGCAGCTGTTAGTACCATTTTTTGCAAGTCTTTGGTATGAATCGGCCGGGGACCGAAACCACATACTCCCGTATCCGAGACGGACGCTCTAACCACTAGGCCACCGGACCGATGGCGAGAACGTAGAAACAGTCACTATTCAAATGTATGGTTTGGAAACCGGAAGCAATATATCGCTCATTTAGTGTATCCTGGTGCAGGGAAAAGAGTGTGACCGCGGAATAAGTATTGTCTGGTATTCATAAACATCGCTTTGATGTTTAAAATGTTTATGCACAAAGGAACTAATATAGATGGAATTTTCCTCATATGACAATATACATTATTTCATGTGATTGTTCCCCTGTCAAACAGGTCTTATGTACTCAGAGTGGTGCATGAGTCCATTATAAGGGACGATTTAGCAATAGGAAATACAGCTAAGTGAATATTGGTCTAGAGTATTGTTCGTTAATGGAATGCTTTCGAACTATGTTTCTATTGTTAGTCCATAGACAGACCAGAGAAGAAAAAGGCAGCTTAGAAAAAAGTGAAGGAAAAGCATCTAATTATCTGGCATCCTTGTGAACTTCAACACAGGAGTATTGTATTTAGGGACATTCGGTGTACAATATATACAAGCTACATCTAAGTTTATATTCAATTTCTGCTCAGTCTACTTGCACAATGCAAGAAAATGCTGTCGGGAAAAGACGTGTAAGTGAGCGTGACCGCGGAAAAAAATATGGTCTGGTATTGATAATCATCATTTTGATGTTTGAAATGTTTATGCACGAAGGAACTAATATAGATGAAATTTTTCTCGTATGACAATACCATTATTCTATGTGGTTCTTACCCATTAAAACAGATTTTATGTCCTAAGAGTGGTGCATGAGTCCATTATAAAGCACGTAATGTTGCCCAAAATTGTTTAGCCTTCGGTGACAAGCAACTTGACAGGATTGTGTCGTTAACATGACTATGCCAGAAAACAGCGTAACAAAAGAAAAAATACTTTTAAAATTTATGACCCATTTAAAGTGACAGGTGTTGATATTTTTGAACATACATTATCTGTTACAAATCAAAAGAAATATCACATGTGTGGATTGGGCAACTATGTATCTTGAATCCGCATAATTACTAGCTTGTTGCCATGTTCAGCATTATAGAGGATTTCTGAACAGCTTCACAATGTATGTGGCGCCGAATTTACTTCTACTCTTTTTCGGAAGTCAGAAGGGTGTTTATCAAGAAAATGTCGAACACAACTGTTATCACCCGATGTAAGCCTCATCGTTCAGATTGTTATACTGCAGGACAATACGCCGATTCTATGGTCTGGTGATGTCGCTAACGAGGACGTAAACACAACATTACATTGTCCATATCGACTATGTATTATAGAGCACGTGTCGGAAGGCACACCACGTTCCTTTGAAGTTGAACCCTATGTATACAAACTATTACACCTGCAGAACGCGAAATAGGATATTTAAATTGAGTGTCCGGGTTATGGGTCTTCTACCCACTAGCAGAAACACGTTATACATCCATACGAAAAGGCTTTATGAAGTGAAACAAGTCAGAGGCAAATGGACTACACCATATAACAAGATGTGTATGTTATAAAATATTTAAAAGGATATGTAGAGAGGTCTGGGTAATTGATATTTATACAGCTATTCAACGCATCATATAATGCGATCAGTGAAGATGAAATGGGTGGCGAATGATAAGAGGACCCAAGTTCAGATATGTTTCTAGAGTACAAATTGCGAGGAGAAACAATAAAGAAATAAAGTTTAGAATGATTATAAAGTTTGATGCGACAAATCTCTGTGATTTTAAATATTTGTCCGTATTTGCTTACGGATAGAGTAGGCTACACTGAGTTAGCAAAGCCTGAAATAAAGTCAAGCACACCAGAGACGACCATAACTAATTGCTATCCAATACCTTTTAATACACGTGCTACAGTTAACACTGAAGTACATAAACGTGTGGACCTGGATTTGATAGTATCCTTAGACTCCTAGTATTCTTACTCAGTAACACAAGTTCGAAAATGGAATCAAAAATCCAGTTTGGCATGTCACATATTTCCTCTGTTGGAGGAGCATCAATATATTTCGAAATCAGATCTGACAAAAGGATACTGGCAAGTGCCATCCCCTGATGGTGCCTGCGTTTTAACTGCAGTCACAGCTCCTGAGAAATAACAGATGTTCAAGTACTGCTTTTCGGTTTGATGATTGTTTTCTCGTCGAGCTGTCGTCATATGCGCAGGTTGGTAAAATGCACGGAACATGTAGATTCTTTCGTCGACAATATTTGTGTGAATACGCACGTGTGCCACAAGAATATCACGATATTAATTAACTTTTCCAACAACCTCCGCAAGACCACATTCGGTGTACAATATATTTAAAATTTACATCTAAGTTTATAATCAATTTTTATTCAGTCTATTTGCACAATGCAAGAAAAATTATTTCGAGTAAATTAAATTTGATTTACCTCTTTGCATTTTCTTCTCGTATTAAGATGAGCTATAAGTAAGTCTCACCCTTTAACAAGAGTGACCTACTACGAAATCGCTTCTATCGGATCAGTATAACGTCATTATTAGTGTAAAAACATGTTCATTAAATCAGTGACTGATTCCTTGGAAATAAGGAAACAACTTAGACAATGATATCCATGATCCTGACTTTGAAGGGTCTTTTATGAAAGAACGAATTTTACAAAACAACCTTGGCATTGATATCACTTGAGCTATGCAAACTATTCAGAATAACCGTAGCATCTGCCTATATTGTCCTATATGACCATCGTCGCGCACTACAACTGATTTAAATGGTATCGGCATAAATAAGCCCCAATGAGTATGCTGATATAAATAATGTATGCTGCACATTAAGATTCACTACAAAGGGACACTCATGATACAATCTGCTTCATACTCCATGAGTGATTAGAATTAGCATCAGTTATCCATAACTAGCTTATATGATTAAGAGTCACACCAACAAATGTATTTCACATTCTATAGTCCTTAAAAGAGACTACCTCAGAATCAATGTTAGACAAAAAACAATTCATTATTAATAATCAATGTGCAGTCCCTTTCCCAAGAAAACATATTAGTTTCCTGCAAAGTTTGAAAAGCTGGACAATTATCATTTGACATATCCCTGCTAATTTATTCCGACCTTTGTTAGGTGTTGCAAAGGTCTTTACCTCATGTGTCAATAATATATAAACAAGCACTTTGTTGGAATTACCACGCATACATTAGTCAAGAGATTAAACAACACATGGGCAAGGTATTAGTGGCTGTTGCCATCAGTGATTAACATATCATAAAGTGCATGTCAATGGCTTTAACGATTGCACAAATTTGCCCACAAAAGCAGGTGATTAATTTTAATAGCCAGGGAAAACCTTGTATTTGCATACCATCCATATGAACAATCATTTTAGTAAGAATCAATAATACTCCTGATGTCAAACAACACAATTATTAAATTTAAAATTAGCAATATTAATATGCTCTCTTTCTGATTCGTATTGATAATTAAACTACAGTATACAACCGTATCTCTTTCAGGATAATTTATGTTTACCTTTATTAGGAAGGGTTCATCTTTCTAAAGTTATATACAATTGTTAATTTATAAGAATTTTAACTTGACATTTTATTATATATCCATCCTTTTCTTGGTGTTGCTTTAAATACTTATATGCAAATAATGCCCCAGAGGAAGAGACCAGGACTCAACGTTCTATTTGAAATAATGTTAAAATAAATGCTTACCACATAAAAGTCCTCTGTATTTGGCAACAGTGCCCAACGGACAAGCATTACATTTGGAAATAAATTCATCATAATACTGGTTCGACCCGCAGCACCTGTCATTCCCTCGGAGTGCCACAGAGTCATAAACTTTTCGATTCCTTGTTTGTTCCACTGCATACAGATTCCTGCATAAAATAAATCAATTTTCCTAATTTTAGCATCGAAATAAACATATTGCAGATTTTATTGATAGAAAGAAAGTCAACAATATGGGATGGAAGTTTAAGCATGGGCAGATGTTAATTCTTATGTTAGCATGCATAATTTTGCTCAATTAGATTGTCAAAATTTATTACTGACTTGCCAGATTGTAATGTGTTAATAGACATGAAATCCAAAATAACGTACTGTCTTGTGGGAAAGAAACAATTTTTGCGCAAAGGTTGAACCAAAATGTCATTGACAGCAAACTTTATGTAAATAAATTGTTCATACGGTTTTGAAATGCAGTCAGACAAAGTGTACTGTAAACCAATAATAACATAAATACTTTTCAGATTTGTTAGAACTTAATTGTCAGTGGATTCAATTTATTTTATGTCAGAGAATAAAGATTCTTCTCAATATCACTTTACTTCCAGTCATAATAATCACAAAAACTACTGGATTATTCTATGTAAATAATCTGAACATCAGAAGATATATATGATTTATACAGTTTTAAAATCAAAGAAAGAATTGAAACTTTGTAAGTAAAAAGAGTATGACATACTTTGCAAATCCACTGTTATATTTCTTCATTTTCAATGAAGAAACTCGACATAGTTGCAACGCAACTCTTAGAGATATATTTGTTGAAGGCACGGTCAGAGTTTCCTTTTCGTAGCCATACAGTTTAATATTCCATTGCGCATAGATAGAAGGGCAGATATCACCTGGAGAACCACATGTAGGAAACGCTGTAGAAGGGAAACATAATTAAATGGTATCTATCAACACCAAACGAAGCAAAGATGTATATATGTAAGGTGCCTGTTGCTGACCGTATGCCATTTATGAGCATGGAGTATATTTTTTACATGAATAACTAATGCATCATATATTTTCAAAACATTATCCTATACTAATGAATTTGTATCTATTAGCAGAATGGCGTACTAATCAATGTAATTAATATATTGGCGCAGGCAAATTAGAGGTATAGAGGAATTGCGCGAAAAAAGTAATGAAACGTAATATCAAAGAGTAAATTTCAATCACTATGCAACACTCCTGTGTTATATCTCTCTCTCTTTATATATATATATATATATATATATATATATATGCGTGTATGTGTGTGCTTATGTGTGTGTGTGCATGTATGTATGCATGTATGCTAACGTGTATGAATGTACGTACATACGTATGCGTGTATGTATATGTGAGTATGTGAGTGTGTGTCTGTTTGTTTTGTGTTTATTGATTATCCGTGTCTGTATTGATACTTTTATCATGTATATCTAAAGTATGTGCAAACTGTTATAATCGTGGATGGTAAGTATAATTTAGTAGCCAATATATTAAAGCCTCTGTCACACTGTTGATCAAAAATTTGTTTATTCATCCAGTGAAACCAAAGGTTGGATTGATTGAAAAAGCTATCTGAAATGATCTCTTCTGCGAAATAATCAAGATGTTAAGTTTAAATAACGTTCAAATACTCAGATTAGAAGTAAAATATGCCACCACTTAATTCGTTCCACGAAATTGCTCGTAATTTAAAAGTAGTGATGTGATGCTTTCGACAAATTCCGTTAGTGACTAATCTAATACCTACAACTTGCGCACGTTACGCCCACACTGAATCAATAGCGAAAAAAGAGAGGCATCTCCGATTTATTTTAAGCAAATCTTAGAAGAAAATCATACATTAGATTAAAATAAGACAGGGGTTAATGTTGGAGATCAGCTTGGGCTCTGGAATATGCACTGAAGCACCAACCTGGGCCTAAGATAATCCGAGATAGTGAGGTCTTCGCTTCATGCGTTGCTAACTGTGACGTTATCAGATCTTTTGTTGCAGATTTTGAGCGAAATCGGTTGACCAAGGGATATAATTGTACACCTACAGTAATATTTTGTAATGTCTGCATTGAATGTTGACTTTGTTGTTAGTCTGGTTTCAGTTTTGTTTGCATCTTCTACGTTTTCACCAGCTTTATGCGAAATAAAGTATTAGTTCCGTCGTCAGTAATTGTGTTATTCTGACCAATTCTATCTTTTATCACAATAATCTGTTACATTTCAGTCTAGTCCCTACAACAAAGATTTTCCCCTGTAAATTCTTATTGTATATAAATATAAAGAGACGATTACAATAATGTCCAAACATTTCTTACATTATGTTATGACAAAGACCAATGCTACTTTCTAACATCACATATATTCATATTTTGCAACCCTTTAAAATGCACTAAATAGTAAAACTGTATAATGTGTACATGGTTCTTCTGAATAATTATGAAAACGACCATCAAATGCATCTACGTTACCTTTTTGGTTTATTTATAGGATAATGTCTTTCACAATATGAGTTAATGTTTAGACTTTTTTCTGCAATATATTTTATTTTGCTCTCTCAAAACAAAGCACATGTAATATTGTACTGAGTGTTAAAATTATTAACAACTGACCTACGAAATGCATTATGATTGTGTTCCTTGTCAAAGGAATAATTTGATTATGTACTCTGTTACTTCATGTAATGCCCTGTAACCCTTTCACGGTAATCTTTGTATTATCTGTTGCTGAATTAGAATACGTATCAAAATAAGATCCATTTTAGAAACATTCATGGTGGTTGAAGTATGGCTGTGTCATAATTGTACCACTTGACACATGAATAATTCTCCCGCTTGTGATTCAGAAGCAAATATATCCCGTTTATGTACTTTTCAAATAAGAGTCCTGACAAATCATTCTATATATAGATTTTGCACTAAAAGCACATATCAATTAAATATGTCCATTCATCAAGTATGTCGAAAACATATGTTTCATGCTTATGGTGAAAATTTATTTCTACTCCACAATAATTGTTAATTCTGATTTTCAATACGTTATATTACTGTGAAATATATTTAAACAAGAAGCTATCTACAGTTTTAAAACGTGTGTATTCATGCGGTTTTATTTCTTACAACTCTCTATACTTCAATATGGTATATTCTTTCTCTTTCCTTACATGTCTGAAACAATTTTATTTGCACTCGATTGTTTATCAGGATTATATTGATGTTTGTTGGTTTTGCTTATAACAAATTCACTTTCCTTGGTTTGCTTTTAACATTGAAGTGATATTGCATTTTTCCAATCTAATATATTAGTTTATGCCCACGTGAGCCCAATTTGGGATTACACTACTTTCCCTTACATAATCAAATTATGACTCAAATAAATACAATTAATCAACTCGTTTTTAATCCATTTTAGATGATTGTTATATTGACATCTTACATATCTTCCTTTATAGCATGCTGCGACCATTATGACAGAATTAAATGTCACATGGTAATAGTGGCATTTATATAGCTTCTCTATTTGTTATTTACTACTGACAAACATCGAGTTCTACCATGGTACTTGTAGCCAGACATTTGAATTTTCTTTGACTCATGTAATTAGTTAATTGTGAGGTAGCATTTTAGATATAACAGTGATCTTTGAATACAAAAATTAAAAACATATTCTAATGCTACTAGTAAACCATCTTTTAAGTACTACATTTTTATTTAGTTATTTGTATCACTTTGAGTTATCTCGCTCGCAGGTTTTGTAAGAAGTTATCCACGTTCATCTATTTTTATATATTTTCGTCTTTTCCAAAGTTACTTCTACAGATGAATTATCAATCTTTCTCCAAAATTGATATTATTGCCTCCAAATTATTTTGCAGCAATTGACGTAATTAGAATTAAAAGCTTCCCTACAAAGTATTCATCCCAATAGATACATGATTAAGTATAATTCACAAATATATAAAAAGAAGAGAAATTTAACATAACTCACAACACTGTTGCTATAATTGCACAGGCAAAGCAGGAAATAATGGAACTGTATAAGGTAACAGATGGAATCTAGATGGATATTCAGCTTTTACATAAAAATAGCAAATAAAATCTCAAGAGCATTGATTCAAAGTTAGCTTCTCATTTGGTGAAAGTTAGAACAAATCATTAAAGAAAATGTACAGCAGTTGATAGCACATTTCAAAGCTTTAGGCGTGGTAAGCAATTTTAGACCTATCCATAGCAATGTTTGCAAAAGATTTATACAAGAACATTCGGTGGTATTGATGAGTATAATTGATAAATTCGTTTTAGGACGAAGTTATATGACAAATTTTGCAAACTGTTTGCTTGATTTGAATACGAAATTAGGAAAACAACCTATTTTTTAGACTATTGATGACATTTTATTTCATATACAAATATTTAGCTTACCTTGACGCTGCAAGTGTAGTTAGTAGTTTATATTTCGCGGCTACAGGGATGCAAATATAAGGACTTAGAGGAAAACAATAATCTATTTGAAGCAGTTCTATTGTACCCTTCACTACAAACGAACTTGATATTTGAATAGTTAATAGTAAAGTATGTATTCAGCTAAATAAATTTACATCTCATGGGTAATAACACCACGTTATTGATGGAGACCGTTTGCAACATTGTTATGCAATAGTTTATATAATTATTTGTAGGCATGCACTTTTTATACCGTGTTCCTATGAATGTATCGGTTAATTGTCACAAAGTGTTGTTTATAAACACTTAAAACAGAAAGAATGTAGGCCGTCAAAATTAGTGTTGAAAGCAATGAGTGTGAGGATAATGTTCTCTGGCTTGGGAAATGTTTATTGAATTGAATGTGGGATTAATGCATTGTTTCATGTATGTTAGATGGCCACTGTCTCAACCCTTCATTTTTATGAGACTTGGTTCCTTTTGGTGTTGAATGAATGGAATGGGGATTTGTCTATGAAGTATATAACGAAAATATTTAAAATACCTGTTGTCACTGGACATATATTCGGCATATCTCGGCAGTTATCATTGTAAGGATTAGGAATTTCCCTCTGCCGGCACGTCCGACCGCTTTCCCCTTCTCTATAGGTAAATTCGAGTCTCACTCCGGGAGATAATATATATTCCGTACCGTGAGGCGGTCTGAGTTGATTTCCAACAGTTGCTTGCACATCAACGTGAACCTTGCTCATAAAAAATGTAAAGCATACTGAGTTCCAAAGGATATAAATCGGGTAATTCACCTTACTTCGAAATATATATGTTTAAGGTTGTCGCCGTCGTTACATTTCCTTATTTGTGCTATTGTTTGACCACCGTGGAGCAATTTATTTTCCCTCGAGAACAATATGGTGAATTTTGGATGAAAGTAATTGAAATCAAGTGATATTGAGAACATATACTTACTATTGAATCGGAGAGATGGTTGATAATATTACCTCTACACACCAAGAAAGACGATTTCATCCTTATAATGTTCTTATCAGTTTCAGGCTATTATTATTATGTTCTCTTTCTTAAACATATTTCACAAGATGCTGTCTACTAGTATTATTCCATTTTTACAGGGATACTGCTACGATCAGTCCAAATCAGCTGCTAGACACAATGAGAAAATAATTGTTTGACCTAAGATTACTTCCACAATTAAAATTATTGTTTGTCAAAACGAGTGTGGTGATTGTGCATGTAACAGACGCGTGTCATTATATTAGCATCAGCAGCAGCAGGAGTAGTAGCAGTAGTAGGAGTGGTAGTTTAGTTAATGAACTATAATGGAGATTCCACCTAAGAAGTATTGCAATGGCATATCACGGCAACATTCTATTATTTCAACACTTTTGCAATTTTCACAGTCTCATTGGATTAGATTAGATTGAATAATACTGCCAAAATTAAATGAAAGATAAACAATTATAGGATATGTAATTCTTCATTTATATACTACTATATTCACATTTGTAAATCATCATAGTCATTTTTATATGTTTGTACCCCAACACAGCTCTTATAAATATAAGCTAAATGTTTTTTTTTTTATTTCAAACTTCAGTTGTTCCATAGCTTCTAACCTCGATCAAATGTTTCTAAAGAAGTCATCCAAAGACTTATTGACCTCTTGTATGAAACGTTTATCTCCATATGAAAAGATTTAAAAAGAATATTGTCACATGTTGTGACATATAGGTATTAAAAAAAACAAAATTGCTTTTAATCTTATGACGTGAATAATATCTCTCAATACTCTTCTCCGTCTAACTTATAAAATACATTTGTGTAGGGACAAAGATAAATTCAAGTTCATGACGTATACAATGTTGATTTTCCCAGTACTCTTCGCCGACTAAGCTCTGTGGTGGAATTTTCTTCTGACAAACAATGACACACAGAAGTGTTAGGTCTAAGGCTATCGGAATGTATTTTGTCCTATAATAATTATTGGTAACCTTTATTTATATGTATATCCATATTTGTCAATTTTGTTATTAAAATGACACATTTCGTACCTTGATAGATTCGTTTGAATTAAACTTGAATGATGTATAATATTTAAAGCAGAATGAGAAGAATAAATATAAATCTGTTGTTACCATAATTTTAAACATGAAAACCAGACTGTTCTAAAACACGGGAATGTTTGTATCTTGACTGTGAATATTATGTGTACTTTAAAATAATAAGGACGATGTGCTATCACCATCAAGTCATATGTGAAATGTAATATTTCATGAATCTCTCATTAGAACCTGACAGTTTTTTCATTGTTCGACTACTGTATATCTCGGCACTTTTCGCTAGAATTTTGTAAACCTTGTATCGACTGTTAAAGGTGCAGAAGGCGGAGAGTGTGAATTTCTAAAACAACATATATCTCTTCATGGGTTAGTCCATGGGTTAGTCCACGCTGAAACGTACATCCGTGAGATATTATGTTTTAGTGTGGTGGATCATTGGTTTTAGTGTGGGTAGATAATTGGACAAGTTGGATGAATTTGTTGTATTTGTTAGTTTAACAGCATTTTTCAGATCATGATAGGCTAGACATTGTGGACAGTATATGTAATAGACAAAAACAATCCAGGAAAGCCCTGCAAAGAAACCCCACCGACGGGAAGCTCCTAACAAGGTTTCCACGTTGGCAGATCTCGAGACTCGATCCCTCTTGGACAGATGAGAGATGTCCGTGATGTGTATATGCCTTATGTCTCTCGGTCACCCGATTCCCTCTAGGTTAAGACGCTAGCAATGTTAAGAGTATTAATTCATTCATTAACGGACTAAGACAAACTAGTCCTGGTGCTAATAGCGATATATCTATACTACCCACCATTGTTATTATTAGTATTAGTAGTAGTAGTAGTAGTTGTAGTATTAAAATGCAGGTATTGCTCTTTCTAACTGTTTTTCCAATCTAACATTATAACTGAACAATACCTGTTTCTTTTTCCTGCTGACAGCTGGAAGATAAACCTCAAATCGTTGAACAAATATCTGACCATATTGTTGATACGGTGCAATCCATTCGTGCTCTATTAACCACTGACTGTCAGGAATCTTAAATGCAACAGTGTTCCCGACAATCCTGCAATCACTAAAGAAAAGGACAGAACATCTACCTAACGTTGTACACTAGTAAATACTATCGAATCAGAAAATTATTGCTGTATTCGATGCCACAGAGAGTAACATGCAGATAATGAAATAAGCTTGGCAGTCTTCAGTAAGTGCTTCAACTATTGCAGGGAAATGTCAGTAACGAAATCCAAACTCAAACAAAATTGAAAAGTGATCAAAATGTTGATACATAATTTCAAAATAAATGCGTCGAAGAACATCATAGTAGTTAGATGTACCAAAAACAACCATTTAGGAGATTTAAATACAGTGATAGACAAAAATGAACAAGACATACATCAAAATGAATGCAAATGAAATATTGATCAGATGTATGAGAGCAATGTAAATATGTTCATAAAGATTGAACATATTCGATGAAAACAATGGAAGGATTCGAATTCACATGTTTAACACCACGCTGCATGGTGAAGGATGGATCAGATTCCAAAGAGTTTGCTGCTGGAACACTCGTCAATAGTATTGGTGAGGAACAAGACATGTTTGACGAAATGTTCAAAACAACTAAAAGGATAATAAAACAATTTTAATGATTTGTAACAAGGATTTACGACTGATTAAGAGACTGTTAATAATTAAATGAAGAACAAATAATCTGGTGGTAAGTGGTGACATTGCTAGAGCTAACAACAAAATACGCGCTACCATCCAGATGATCAACATATCAATGTCCACTCTCTCTCTCTCTCTCTCATATATATATATATATATATATATATATATATATATATATATATATATATATATATATATATATATATATATATATATATATATATATATATATATATATATATTATACATGTTTCAATGCATCTTCGGTTATTTGCATTACGCTGCGATGAACTGTTTGCAGAATGTGGACCTTAATACCACCTTCCTGAATAGATTTACATATCTAACAAATTCAGATTGGAAGATGTTAGGCCTCCAATTAGCATAAATAATCCAAATATTATCCTAAACATCCTTCATTCTACTTTTATACAAGTTTTGTTTTCTTTTTTAACCTTTATTGACAAATTTGTGTGTGCGATTTCTTTGAGAAATCGAGATCTATGTGTAGTGTCAATGTTCAATAATGGCTAATATTTATCGTGTACTTCAACATACGTCTGACAGCAAATTTGACATACAAAATTAGGTTTCACGTTCTCTGATAACATTATATGACCTCTCTTTTATCTCTAATTGTAATTCTAGTTGAACTTTGACAGAAACAGCAGCTTCACTTTCTTACCTTATTCCTATGTTCAAGATTAGTCACTTGGCATTAAAGCTTCTCAAGAATCTTGATTTTTTTTCTCTAAACCAGTTTTCATTTGGTTTGAATTAATCAGTAACGCATTTGATGGAACCTTTGTTAATAATTTACTTATACATGCGTTGCTATTCCTTTTCACTGGATGATTGAATTGACAGAGTTTCAGTTTGTCTAACCCTCGCTGGAATAAGCAATCATCGTCAAATGTAATGCTTCATTGAGCATCACTATTTCACGGGCATGACCGGCAATACAAAGGTTATGAAAAGTACTTATTTGGAGCAGCAGGATTTTTTTTATAAGATATCATAAATCTCAAGCTAACCAATTGTCTTTCATTTGTTATCCATTGAACAGTCAAAAACTATTAAGGGAAGATTAAACTAAAAGCGTACCATGTATACATTGCAGACTGTTTTCTGGTAATTCAGTCGGTTTCATCTGGGAGTTGCTATGTTTTACAGACATAGTTTGCTCCTCGAACAACGAGAAGAGACGAGGCCGATTAAACGTGTTACTGGTGAAGAACCTGAATGGTATGCCGTTCACAGATAAACTGATCAAATGGGATTGGCAAGATGCAATTTACCGTTTTACCTCCATATATTGCCATGTCGGATCATTTTGAAAGAAACCGCTTCACCCACACAACGTTCAGCGAGTCGGTGGAGAGAAAGTAAAACTGTAATGTGCGTCTACTTCAGTCAGTTATTTTGCCTTCTACATTAGTATAAGTCAATGAATCTGATAAGTTGAGGAAACGGCGACAACGGTTTTATGGAGATGGGGAGAGATACAAGGGAAACAGATTTTTTCCCAATGTCGGCAAGTGCATGGTTACTACTTTGCTACGCCACGATACGTCTAACATTTCAAGATTAATTAAATTGAAACAAACGAATGTTCTTTACTTCTTCGCACTGCCCTGCTTATGTTATGATATGGCTCTTCTATAATACGTACCATAACGTCTTTTTCATATAGTCTATAGTTATCTAAGCACTATGTTGTAGCAACGAAATGTGTATTGGTAACAATGACAATAGACCGAGGGGGAGGGCAGAGCTAAAGGTGTATGGAAAATTGCATTCAGAAATAAACAACGCAACTAGCTGTGATTAGTCCTTTAGGTAAGAATTTTAGTTCTTTCAGGATTCAGTTCTATATCATGCTGTGGACTGATCTCTGCATTGTGTTTTCTCTTGTTAAATCAACATACCGACAATTCTAGGGTTTAAAAACGTTAAAACACCAATCAGTAATAATCATGTTATCACAATATTTTCAGTAGAATTTCAATACTTATGGAATTCTCTGAATTATAACAAAACTATTCATATCTAATTCTCTGTTAAGGACATTACATGTTTATTGGCAACCCTAACAATTTTTAAAAGAAGATACATATTCCTGTACAAATGACAGCATTTTTCTCGATTGCAGAAGGAACTAAGTTATGTATATGTATTTCTTCCGCAAAACAGTATTCGTTAATACCTCAGTGAATACAAGCGATTCAAGACTTGGAATCCAGTGAAATATATTTGCGTAATGTGATCTATTCTTAAATATATATTGCATTTCCTCATCATAGCAGCCAACTATTCTAACTGATACGAACATAAACTTGTCACGATTATTTCTTATACCCTATCAGTACATTGTACAACTTGAATTAATCAGCATCGGAGCCGATTTACAGGGTTCAAAGGTCAAATGGTTCCAATTTACTCTATCATATAACACTAAAAGCTTGAAACTGCTCTATCATCCGTTTTTAGTTAGTTGTTAACATTAATGTATTCGTCATCGGTCCGCATGGTTTGTTTACAAAATCAGCTTTTTAAAAGCCTATTATGGTCTCAACACTCATATATAATAAGAATAATGAGTCAATAGATATCTCTATAATAAATTGTCGTGGATTCGTGGATCTTAAGAAGAGAACCTTACAATCGTATAACAATTGGAAACATCAGATTTACAGTTATCAAATATGGATCAAATGCAAACAATCCAGAATTTTTACTTCAGATAAAAAGAATATATTGCATTTTAAACATTATTTTGTCTTAATTGACCAGGATTTGGTCTGGTCAGGATAACATAATTTCAACTTACATCTTACACTATTCTTAGAATAATGAAGGAATGTGTCATACAGTCACATACAGTGTATCGCTGTAAATACTACAAGAATTAATGAGTGTAATTATGTGTCTGCAAGTAAACTTTGAGAAATTCATTCGTTCCTGAGCCTCTAACTTCAGTTTTGTGAAACACATAGTCATGGAGAGTTTGCTGAAATGCAAACTACATCAGGGCTAAAACAAGGTACAGGTTATGACCGAGTGCCTTCATGGACGGAAATAGCAGCCTAAGGTAAAGATTCAGGTGTGGAACGAAATATTTGAAAGTTATTTATTTTGTCTCATTCAGTATGATTGACACGGTCTGGCATCAAAACGGTTCAAAAAAGTAAGCTAATGTGAATGTTTCACTCGGTATGATTTTAGGTTATTTCTTTTTTCAACATTAAGCTAGCAACATCTGCCTGTGTCATGAACTTACTGTGATACATTGCTGAATCGGTCTCGCATTGTGGTCAAATAGGAGCATAAAGTGCGACAGATTAGGTCAGCCATTTTCTTATCCTGTATTATACCACTGATAATTAAATGACCATATTATGCAAATGAGGTCAATTTACAAGCGGAGTGTGCTTTGCGCAGAAGAGTGAGCTTAATATTCCAAGCTTTGATTATGGGACAATTTTGGTATACAATAAAAAAAACATGTATTATCCTACGTCCATATGTAATATATTTAATGACGTGATACCACTGCCTCTACTTTTGCATTCAGACATGTTTTAATTATCTAGACAAATCACCTTTATTCGCTATTATTACATTATTCTCCAGCAAACACAATTGCAGTTCTTCTTTCAATCATTCCTGTTTGAGAGGGTACTTCCTCTATGGATGCCAATGGACAGATGTCATGGTAGATTGTATTTGTTCGTTTAGGAGCATCTGGAAATAAATGCTCTTATTCAGGTAATAGATGTTTTAATTCATTATTTTTATGTTGCTTAAAATCAAAAGGTTTCTACTCCATATTAATCATAATTTCTGAATTCCGGAGATTGCTTACGGCATAGTCACTACAGTCCGATTGCCTTATATCTCTTTAAACGTCATTGTGTGGGACAGGTACAACTAAATTGATTACATGATTAACATGGCTATCTCTGTCAACAAACTGGTACTCCTTTTAAAGATATCTTTTCCAGGAGTACTAATATGGAAATTTAAGGTACTCATTTTCTTTGTACTTTGGAAGGACCATAATGCCTACTACGAAGACAATTTTGAAGAATGCGCTAAAACAATGAATGTAAAATTCTTGAAATGAGGATATAAAGATAAGTCACAAAATGAACAAGAATTGACATCTTTCAAAGACAAAATAACACGCAAATATTATCTCTTTAACCTTAAGATTTAAAAAAAAATGTAAAACATAAATTTTGAATGGCGTATACAGAACGTTAAGACGTCGAAACGAGAAAGAAAATGAGTTGAAAAAAGGCAAATAGAAAAAGTACATGAAATCTTTATAAATGTCAGAATTGCTAAATAATCCAAATCCTCGTCAGATGTTATAATTTATAATCTGCTTTCATATTTGTTTGATATAATTAAAATTGAATCGAAAACGTTAAAACCTTTCTGTAATACCCTTATTTCTGATTTCATACAAGCTTTGTTTTCTTATTAAATTAAAAGACAAATTATATAAGCGCTTTCTTTGAGACGTTAAGATCTGTGTGTGTGATGTGTCAAGGATTTAATATTCTGTCCAATATCTAGGTTGTGCTTCCAATTAGTTCCAGCCGAAAATTTGAAACGGAAATTTCGGAGTTTTGTTCAATCATAGCATTTCATGTGTTGTATGTATATCCTTGTGTGCTGGCCTCTTTATGCGTCTAAATGCAATTGTACATTGACAGAAATAAATGGCGGAATTTTCAAAGTAATCCTCTGTTTAAAGTATGGTCAGGTGCCATTAACGATTCTTAATAATTTAGATATGTGCCGTTGTAAATCTGTACTCGTTTGCATTTGTTTTGAAATAATCATCTTAAGCATTTCATGGACCATTTAGTTTCTACTTTGCTCATTCATACGACGTGACAACATAGGACTGAGTGAATGTGTTGACATAGTTGACAGCCTTTTCGGACCCTTATTTAACTGGACACGCCAATGAGCGTCATTTCTCCATGTGTATGTCTTACAAGTAATGCTACTTTGAATGCTAGTACCTGCCGACGTTATATTCAGTTTCACTACATTGCATTGATTTATTTTGCCCTTATATTATTATCTCATTTACTTGTTAATCAAATGAAAACTATACATATATATATATATATATATATATATATATATATATATATATATATATATATATATATATATATCGCCGTACCCTAAATTAGTCCCATCCATTACAAGGGTCAACCCAGATTATTCGGCCAAGTGCTTTTAGAGAGGTGACAATTCACCATAACTTAGGTCATATTCACACGATCCATTACATAGTTTTGAAAACGACGCATTGAAATTTGACAGTGAGGATTCTTTAAGGGCTACAGATGAAAGTGTGTTATGAAATATGGTCGGAATGAATCAAAGGGGTCCTGTGTATATATCATTCGTTTTGGGGATTTCCTGCTGACACCTGTGTGCTAGAGATAGCGACATCAGCATTAAAATGTTATCTGTATGATATAGTGTTTCGCAAGTGGAAAATATTAATTTCTGGTCGCGATCTGACAAGTTAAAGGAGGCTAACGGGATGCTTGATAAGAATGTCCACATCGCTTACGCTCTGAACCTTACTCAGCTTTAAGCATGTCTGACAAAACCAATTGATGACACAGTATATTTAATGATGCGTCCAATTTTATACACCGACACCAAAATAAATCAAGTGCACGAAAATGTAAAATAAGAAAGGGTAAAACATCCCTGAAGAGCTTAACTTTTTGCTAAATCAAACTGATGTACAAACATACAAACACTAGATAATAGTATTTCATGCAAAAATACGACAAAACGAAAAGACGCTGACAATATATTAACTGCTATTTAGCAGTTTGACATTGACAATGTTAACAAAATCAAATTTCGTATGTGGAGACATTTAAAGCTTAGTACCATTGAACGCAGCCCTGCATTCATTTAGGAAATGGACAAACACTTTATCTAACGTTGTAACTTAGTTACAACCAATGCAACAGAACATCAGTGCTGTGCTTGATGCCTGATGCTAGTAGACAGAAACAAATGGTAAGTTTCCCAAATTATAACTCTGTTCATATATGGTCAGGTGCCATTAAACTTTCGTACCAATTTTTATCTTTGCCGTTGCTAAAAAGATATTCCTTTGCATTTTAATTTAATTAACCAACAAAGCATCAATAAAGCATTTGATTTAACTTTTGTTAATAATTTGCTTATTCTCATGTCGTATTTCCTTTGGACTGAGCTCATGTATTGGCAGAGTTTTCAGTCTTTTGTAACCTGCATTAGAATAGGCTCACAATGTGTGCATGTATGTCGGTGGTTTTATAAGTGTTGCTCAGTGAACACCGTTTTGACCGCCAGTTCAAAGGTATTGACCGGTATATACTCGAAGCATGCATACATTGGTTACAGAATATCCTAAATCTCATCATATCTAATTGTCTTTAATATGTTCATCCATTAAACTCTCAAATAAACATTTAATGGGAGGAAAATTCAAAGTGTACCATGTGTAGTTTATATATTGTTTTCATGTCATTCAATCACTTTCCACAAGTCGTTTTTAAACAATGAAGAAAATTAAATTGCCGTATTGGGCATCTACAAAATCACGTCTTCAGAATAAAAATCGACGCAATTTTCCACTGCGTTAAAAGGAATAAGAAAAGGTATCATCCCTGAATTTGCTTATTGTTAATCCTTGTTATTAAAATGAAATGATCGTATCAATGGGTAGGTTTAGAGAACTGACAGCTTTCTTATTGACAGATCTGGAATGTGAGAATTTTTTGGATTGGACAGTACACAGAAAGATATTACTTTACATCTCCTAGATACATATTTATTTTCAATTTCGGAACCTCATACATATATACAAGATCATGCTTGATATACATTCAGGAATGTATATGTGCATGCATACAGAAGAGGAAAGTTAAGAGGAAAACAAGCCTTTAACAACGGATGCATGAACATGATAATTGTTATTCTACTCTGAGATACGTTGAAAACTACATGATCAATTACATTTAAACAAACCAAAGGTCACTTACGTCATCAAAATGTCCCGTATCCTCTCTAGAAGGACCCTTTCTTTGCAGAGACTGGCACGTATTGGAACGGATACCCAGTGAATGGATCTGTTACAAGATGTACCTGAACGTCAACTGTTTTACATTGGTTATGGGTATCAGAGAACCATCTATTTTATAGCCAAAGACAGTGCGAATGTACCAATAGCGCAAGACTAGAGGGTCGGAGCTTAAGGTCCAGGGAGATTTGTATTCAGAAATAAACAGCAAAGCTAGTTGTGAGTGGTGCTAAACGTAATAGTTTTATTTATGTCACGCTTGAATCTCCATATCCTGAGGTGTTCTCTGTTAATAAATAAAATACCGACAAACGTAAGGTTTTCAAACCTTTTTATAACCGAAGTAATTTATTACTATGATTGCAAGGTATTTCAAGCTGAATTTTGATGGATATTTATATACTGTTTAATTCGTTAGATGTTAATGGGAAAACGAAATTATTTCTAAATGGTTTCTGTAATTAGACACCTCTTTCTAGAATAAATGACACTGCCTTCTCGAAGTTTACTTACACAATTATTTTTACTTTTCTTTTTGCCCAACGAAGTAATAATAAAGGGTATTGCTAGAAGAAATACACAATCAATAGAAGTTACATAATTTGTAAAATAGCGACTTTTACAAGAAAAACAAGTTATCTTCTCAGTATTTTAATGCATTCATTCTTCTAAATCATATTGACAGTTACAAGATTAAAATTAGTGTTGAATCTTCATCTAGATCCCTTTATAATTTAGACGCAATTGACGCATATGGTATATATTTCTTAGATTTCTAATATTCCAAGTGTTCGATGAAATCATGTTTGTTGTAAAACAATAGACTAGTAATTTCAGCATCGAGAGTTTAGCAATTTTGTACAATGTTAAAAATATTTTAATATATATATCCTTTCTAGTTTTCTCTCTGGTAGACCTAGCTACTAAAATACGATGCAAGAATCTCACTGTAATATTTGAGAACGTACAGACTTCCTTTTAGACAGATCTAAATTATGGAGATCATTTCGATTTGAGAGTACACTGGACGACGGTATTTCTGATGTACATTTACATAAATGAAAAATTAACACAATTTTGTTCATTTTATGATCTTCAGAGGATAGTTAAAAAAGATGGAGCCAATTATTGTTAGCTTGTAAACATTACTCTATAAAGCTTATATGCCTATCATTTCTGTGTTTTACGTTCTGGCAAAACGCTCTGTGTTACTTTCCCAAGTAAACATAATTAGTCATTTTCGTTAGCTATCTGCTTCACATGGCTCAGATTTGTTTTGATCGTGATCAAAACAAAATGTCAATTCATGTTGTCGAAAGACATCTGAATGTAAGTAAATTCTTTTAACATTTTGAGAATTGTTAATGAAACAACTTTTCCTTGTGTCTTTAACTTTAACTACGTTGCTATCATGTAAGTTGTTCTCGATAATAATTAGCACTTAGTTTGTCCACAGAAGGAACAAAGTAATATGTCATAAATACAATGTGTTTAAATGTGGACATACAAAATAAACATTTATTATGAATTATGTTTAGGTGATACCAGACAATATTAAGTGGCTAATGCAGAGGATAATATTAGAAAAGTTATATTACAACATAGACACTCGGGTTCAGCAGCAAAATTGTATTATTCTGTTTGCTGGGAAGGTATCGTTCTACCACCTAGTGCCATGGTTGCTGAAAATTGGCAGTATAGTTGGATACATAAATAAAGTACAATACTTAATTAATTTATTTCAACTGTGCTTACACGATACGACCAATCCTATGGTTATAAATGTGGTATTGTACAGATTGTTAACCAATCTGTGACTGTATTGCAAAACAAAAGATTAATGGGGAAAGGAAAGAATAAAAATTAGTGAAACGAAGGCAAACATATTGTGTCTCACTAATGAAAATGATTTGTGTTTGGTCTTGATATGACATAATAAGAAGGACACACCGTACATTAAACGATGTGTCCAATTATATGCCTTTTAATACTAAGGGTTTGCTTTAACCGCAAGTGCTGTAAACTTCTGTGAACTTGCATTTAACTTAAGCTAGTAAGGATATCTTACAATTATTCTCTTTATTCACCTAGTTAGATTCGAACTTCACTTTTCCACCACTCGAAATAACACCACACGTCATCCTGAAACTAACCTAGTAATTTACAATTATTTTTTCACTAAACGTTTTATATTTTGTCTTAAAATAATTGGAATGTCTGCTGGACAAAGACATTAGGAAAACAATCATGTCAATTAACATCAAATGCACGACAAGGTAAACTCACAAGAACAAATCACATGCATAGTTCAACTTAGAAAATAATCGATTTGATAATCAAACAGGCATGACTCTGGAAAATGACATCAGTCAATTAGGGAACGAACAGACCATATATTTAACGTTAAATGATATGTACAACCCACAGAACAAGGGATCAGCACCGACCTCGATGATATGATTGTAACATAGAGAAAAATAAAATATGTATATCCTTAAGTCGCAGCTTGAACTGTTACATAGGAATTTCAATAATGAAATGTAAACTCCAACAAAATTATAAAAATAATGTTTTGTTGTGATGTAATGCAAATTAGAAATGGTTTTGACTAAAAGAACATTACAATTTTAAGGCTTGAATGAACTGCATGCGGGGGTTGAACATGCTTTAAAGTGTATGCTGAACGCAAACTTATTAATAATATTGGCGTAGTGCAAAAAGTAATATTGACTAAATATACGGAATAATGGAACTAATAAATATACCTTTAAATGATTTCGATCAAAGGATTTGTCACTGATTGAGACTATAGACACTTAACGAACGAAGACAGTTGGCATATGTTACATTGGTAAAACAAATAAACACCATGAAGATCAATATGTCAACGTGTCGTTCTCTCATATATTATGTTTGCTTTAATGTACCGCATCGGTGGCATAGTGGTTAGAGCGTACGCCTCGGATGTGGGAGGTCTTGGATTCCATCCCCAGCCGTGTCATACCAAATACTTGCAAAAATGGTACTAACAGCTGCCTTCCTTGGCGCTCAGCATTAAGAGGTTAGTGTTAGGACTGGTCGACTTGGTGTCAGGATAATATTACTGATGGGACATCATAATACATGTCTGCGGCATAATGCCCCATTGTAGATATCAGTATAAACAGTCACAATGCAGAATTCGTAGCGATATCACTGAAAAATTGTTAAAGCTACGTTAACAATCCAAATTACACACACACACACACATTATGCTCCCCATTGGCAGGTGATGACCTCTCCAACATATATAATTTAGTATCACGTATCTGAAGCCATTTAAAGATATAGCAAATAATATTCCAAAGATGCTTTGCGGTTTTGTCTCAAATTCGAATTTACCAAACACAATTGTTGCTTAATGATATGATTTCATGACTTTTGTATAAGTAAAATTGACTCGATGACGTAAAAGGTACCTTTATTGACATTGTTTCGGATTTTGTGTAAGCTTTGATTCCTGTTGCAGCTTTTTAGAAAAATATGTGTACGAGTTATTTTACATACTAAGATCTAGCTATATTCAGTGTCAAATATTGAATACAGTCCAACATCGATCATACAAATTCACTTACATCCAGCCAAACACTTGCCATGCGCCATTAGGAATCTTTGTCTGTCATAATGTTGAATGTAATGTATTTTATATTCTCATATGTGGGTCTTTTCAATAGTCTAATCGTAAGTTTAGTTGTGCTTTGACATAAATAAATACCGAACTTTTCAAAATTATTACTCTGTTCAAGCAAGATAAGGTGCCATTAAAATTTCCTAAAAATCTTGAACTTTGCATTTGCTCTTTTGCTTTTGTTTTGAATTAATCAATAACGTACTGTATTGACTTGTTTTGCTTTAATTAGTTTATTCCTATGCCGTTGATACCTTTGGAGTGAATAAAGGTATTTGAAGAGTTTTCATCTGTATATAACCCGCATTGGAATACGCTCTCCAGCGTGTGTACTTATATCTGTATGTCTGTGTATGCATGTGTGTGTGTGTGTAATGCATGTGTGTTTATCAAGTCATTCTTCTTTGTAGGTCAGTATTTTCAAGACATGACCGCAAATTCAATGGTTTTGACCGGTTCATACTTAGAGCAACAGGATATTGGAATAAGGATATCGTAAACCTCTTCACATCTAATTGTCTTTAATTTGTTTATCCATGAAACAGTAAAATAAATATTTACGGAAGAAAAATGGATAGCGTATCATGTGTACTTTAAAGATTGTTTTGCCCTTAATCAGTTTCGTTCGAGGATGACTTGGTCTTTCTGATATAGTTTCTTTGTTGATGAAGCCGCTTAAATGTATTACTAGTGAACTGCCTCAAGGCAAGACCGCTGAATATTAAACTGGTCAAATGTTACTAGCCATAGGCAACGTAGCCTTTTAGTGACCTAGATTTACAAAATCTCCTTCCCAGCACGATGCTTGATTGTTATTATGAGGGTGAGGGGAAATTAGAACAAACATCTATACCAATAAAATGGAGAGAATGTTTTTAACAAACTTACTAATTTCGAATGAGTGGATTTGTCAAATTGCAAATATGACATCATTATGATTTCTCACAACAATGTGTGAAACCCTTTTCTTAAACAAAAACAAATTTCGACAATATCTATGTTGAAAAATAAGCCTAAACATTTTGTTTACCTCTATCACCTGCTTGTGGTATACTGGGTTTATTGAAAAGTAAAATGTGGACATTGTTTACGTTTGTGACGTGGAAAGAGGTAAAGAAATACAAATTACTAGATGATCCTCTGACCGACCGAAGCCATTATAAACGTAACCATCAAATTGTATTACTCATCTTGTGATAAGCAGAGCCAAACTCGACAGAAATATTAGTCTATCGATGGGTGAGCTTACTATTGGATTTAATCATCAGTATTCTGCACAAATATCTGTATTAAGTTTGAATAAAGCCTTTAATGAAAGTTTTGGTTTGTCTGTTAAGAGTTTAAATCGACGCTGGTTTCGAAATAACAATTTTTGTCTGTTATATATCAAACGTTTGAGCAAAGGCTTATTTTAGAATTAATAAACATTAGGATATTCAAATCTCTGAGTCCTATGCTAACATAATATTAGCAACATTAGATTCCTTCGAGCCAACTTTCACTATTTCTGTTTTTTGTCGTTCGAATTTCACTATCCAATATAATTTCTAAGTCCGAACGTTATAAACATAAATCACCAATCCATCAAACGTTAAAAAGTATCACTACTATAAATAGTAACACGGTACATGATTTCAAAACTCACACTCAGTTACAGACACTATATCCTGATACGTTGTAAAAATAGATGTTCGCTCATTGTTGAGACTAAGAGTTATTTGCCCTTGTTATGAGCATATCCTTAAGAATTTAAATCTTTTCAAGCATTCTCCAGTACAGTAGATGATACTGCAGAATAATGTCTTAGTCAACTGTAAATTAAAATAATATTAAAATTATTTTATTTACCTCTTGTTGGTTCGTCATTTAGCTTAGTTAATATTCTACGCTAATGTCCATACTCCACTATATGAATACCTTAGCGTTCAGTTTACAAGATGATATGCGTGTTTTAGTGCCCTATTTTCTTATGAAAACCTTCTTTCATGTTTAAATCATAAGTGTGGGTTATACTGATTTAAACAATATTAATACAAATATAGACTCAAAAAGAATCACCTAATCACTTTGCAAATATGATTGTGAACAAGACGACAAGTCATGGAACTACATTCTTTAGCGGACACACTCGCGGGGATGTGTGGAGTTCATTAACTCAGTCAATGCACAGATGCTTGTAGGTTATCTGAACTTCGTTCAAAGGCAAACAATAAGCATCTGTATGGGACATTATTAAACTATATTTAAACATGTCGTTGTATATAATTGTTATAGCACACATTTTGTACACACATATATAGATGATCTCACATATTGCATTTATGAAGCGAGCCGTGGCGAGCAAAAGCTTGACATTATTCAACGATTTTGCTGTATTCAATATTAAATCATTACCAACTTGAGCTTTTTTTAGATTATTTTATCACATAGTTTTTATTTCAGTGGACATTATTTTGATAGAAAGAAGAACGAATAATTTCTTTCATTCTGACAGACGTAGCACCTTTCATTAGTTGTGCATAACATATAGTCCCAAACAAAGTTGAAGTAGTACAAGTAGATTGTACATTTTTACAAACTATACGTCAAAGAAAAAGCTTCCATCCGACCGAATAAACAGAATATTTTATAACAACAAAATCATTTTTCAAAACAGAATGATTACAGCGATGCGATGTCACATTGATACGGTACACATTAGGACGAGAGTACATGTTTACAATAAAATGTCACTTGCCGAACAAAACGTTACATTGCTGCAATTCTTGTGTGACATAGGATTACTATGCAGAGATTTCCACATTTACTGTAATGCATTTGTGACCGAATATTTACAGTATTTGACTGGAACAATAGACTGTACGGAAGACGTAAACAAATTTATTTTTTAGTCGAATTAGCACCCCATATATAAAATGCGTAAAGATGATGTGGTTGGATAACGTTTTGTTAGTCAGGACACACATTTATGTCCAAATTCTTTTGTGAACAGAGGTGGGTTTATTGATTTTAAGTTAACATTTAAACCAAGCTTGTATATACAGTGGATTTTATATCTATGTTACAGAAATACTGCAGCCTCTCACATCCTCGCGATCAAACAAGCAATACCCTTGGTTTTACCTCTTAGTGTGGTTCTTCCGTAGTTTTACGCCATGTCTCTCATTATGATACTGTTATACACGACATAACGAAGCCCATGTGGGGTAACATATTCATATTCAGACAGCAGAGACGTTTTTTAATCAATTTCTTTTCGCGAGTGGAGTTCAAAACTGGATGTTACAAATGTTCATTCGAAACCAAATATTCAAGAAGGCTACGATAAAAACATGTTCTCATGATCCCGGCTAAGCTTTAAAGAGTACAATACATGCATGGCCTTACTGGGACCAATCAGAACCACATAAAGTGATATTTAATCACGTGGTACCATCAAAATAATGTAACTGCGTATAATATAGGAAACTGTACCTACCATGTGATATATATATATATATATATATATATATATATATATATATATATATATATATATATATATATATATATATATATATCATAGTAGGTACAGTTTCCGATATTATGTGTGTGTGTTAATTGTTTTAATTCAACATTTAAATATAACAATATAGAGTTTAGTTAATGTTGATTTGTTATTATTTTTATATAAGGCTTATGATCGCCAAGTCCACGTTTGAGTGATGAAGTTGAAACGTACCAGGCAGGCAATGAATAATTTCAAGGAAAAAATATATTCAAGCATTTTTCAAAATACTGATTCAGGATGTGTTCTTACAAGAAATCCCAGCGAGATATCATCTTGTTTTATATCATATCCGAGCAATAACTACTCTACGGAAGACAGACAATTACAGCACCCAACATAAATAGTATCCAAACAATTGACAAGAGGAAGAAAAGTATATAAAATTCATATGTCAGATTATGATGTTATGTACTTAGAGATGTATTTATGTATGTATATATGTATGTATGTATGTATGTATGTATGTATGTATGTATGTCTGTATGTATGTATGTATGTATGTGTCTATGTATGTATGTATGTATGTATGTATATATGTATGGATGCATGTATGTATGTATGTATGTATGTATGTATGTATGTATGTATGTATGTATGTTTGTATGTATGAGAAGGTTTCCAAGTGTTGTTTCGTTCTGACCTTGGAGTGGTGCTGCTTTCCATACGTCCGTCAGCAATTTAGTTAAATGTCATTGATAGATATATGCATTGTTGTTCTGCTATGACAAGGATTACTAATAAAAATGTGCGTGTTATGAATGATTAATATCATGGTTCAAACGAAGAAGTACATTACATACCATCCACATACCAATGTCAGTCGAAATAAGCTTGTTAATTTCTAATGAGCATATGATGGTCAGAAATGATCGTAGGGTGAAACTTCAGTTGAAATACGTCCAAACCTTTCTCTTCACCGCTACTAGTAAGGTCAGGAACAACTAATTGGACATCTACTTGTTTGTCTAGTCACCCTAGTTATGTCACTGGATACGTTTTGTTCTGGGTTACTAGTTAGACCAGAAACCAAAATGCACATATTTTAGTCATAATACTAATTAATTTTGGAAACTTTCTGCAGTGGGCATGCTGTAAATTATGTCCTGTTTTTTTTAAACTGAGAAGTGTTTATTTAATCTGCAAACATGGTCCAATTCTTGATGACAATGAACAAACTACCTTGGTAAAGACATCGAATCTCTCGTTTCACCATGGCAAGGTATTTGGGAGCAGGTTCTAGCTTTTATGACGGTAAATAAAGAAACCCTGTAATACAATTCATCAGTCTTTCAAATGAAATATAATTATTTTGCATGTATATCAGGCTGTTATGTTTCAGACAGTAGGTTTTGTGCGCCTGTCTCTTATTTGCAGGCCTGTATTTCCAACATTGTTTCAGCATAAACAAGACATACATGGTGTTCACTGTAATGTAGGTCATAACAACAATAGTGTGATACACCTCTTGTTGCACAGCTATACAGGTTATGTGCATCAAAATGCAGGTTTATTGATTATGAACTTTGTGTTAGACAAATACTAAATGACTAAGCACTGGCTTATGCAGAACTAGCCAGGTTATGTACATGAGTGTGAGGTTGTTTTGGATGTTGTGACATGAATTGATTTTCCAACACACTGAGCAAAATTAAGTTTCAATTAAAAACATGAAACATAATGCTAGTTAAATATATTACTAGGCGTTGCATTTTAAAAATGATAACCAATACGATATATAAAGGCTAATGAAATGACACCTATAAAATTGTGCATAATCGTTGCATTTATGTTGCAAGAATGTAATTAAATGCCGATCATGGTTTAAAATCTTACTAGCAGAAGTATTTGTATTGCTGCACTGAAATAAAAACAGTCATACTTTTCATTATGACATTCATTTTACTGTTTGTATCAAATAAAGCTATTCGAATAGAAGAAACCTTGAGTGGCATTTAAATACTACATGTATAAGAGCTAGTGTGGGTCATGTGTTATGTAAACACAATTTAACTGATCAATCGAATGTTGTTATAAATATAATTATGCACGTACTATAATTAAACTATCTTCAATAGCCTACTCATTTACAAATGTGATTAACGTTAACGAGACAACAAAGTGAAATGAATACTTGGTGATAAAGTGCATTTTTTCACGTTGTTTCAGTTTGTAGTTAACTTAAAATATCATAAATAGCGTTAATAGATTTCAGTAAATATTTGAATAGGTTTCACCATTACTTGCAATACAATATTTCAGCATCAATATATTAGTAGTAGGACACAATAAAATTAGTTTGACCTTAATCATTGTTTCACTAACTAAATGCTCACAGGTTTTGAAAAAAAAGAAATCTTGTTTGGTGAATCAACAAATAGTCGTGTCCACTGATTTTTATGCGTCTTGTATTGCAGTTCAGGGATTGTTTCAAGCAGGGAACTAAACATATTATCAACAATAGAATGAAGTGACATAATACACAATAGTTTCGCATAGACGTGAGGCAAGTGAAACCAGGTAGAATAATGAAAGGTTGGGCATCTTAAACATAAAGGTATCTTATACTGAAAACTAACAACTTCATTATAAAAATCGCTTTATTGACAATTACACATAACAAGAGTATTAAATTAGTACTTACCCCTTACACAGCCCAGTTGTCCCTATCATACTGCCACCCCTGTCCATATACATTGATAATATCATTCCTTATTGACTGTTAGATCAGTCTGTCATTTGCACACTTATGGTGAGGTTTATGTTTTTGGACCACATTGTGTGCAAGTTTTCGATGGAGTTGTGTGGAATGTATTTGTTCCTTAAAGTGTTTATTATGATTATTTCATATGAAATCATGTTTAAATGATGTTATTCCGATATACTTTTTCATGAAAGTTCTTTCTTCTTTTGTATGTATATAACATTTAGAGAGAGAGGGAGGCTGTATGCTTTCAATACTTAAACATGAGTAATATTCACGCTATCATCCAATGTAATAATAATATATAGCAATAATGCCTACATCTCACGCTATAACATAGCTGTTAATAAGTGCATTTCCTGTTATAATTCTTGGCAATTAATCGTGTTATATAGTACATGACATGTAATAGTTGTAATATATCATGCTATAGCATATACAGTTAAACATTATATCATATGTTAGAACACAAGGCATGTAATACTCGCATCTCATGTTATAACACATGGTACTTACTAATACGTGCATATGCTGTTATAAAACGTGGCTACAATCGTGTTATAGCACATAGCAAACAATATTCATTGCATATCATTTTACAGCATGAACGCTTCATACTTACGTCTTGTGTTATAACACTAGTACATTAATGATTATTGCATCTCATGTTATATCATATTCAATTAATATATATACCTAATGTTAGAACAAATGTCAGTTAATAATTGCATCTTTTGTTATAACACATGACAGAATTACTTGAACCTTTTGTTATCGTGTACTCCTTGATCAATGATCTGTTGCAATGCAAGCAGTGATTGGAAATTCAGTTTGTCTGTGTGAAAAGTAGTGGTGCATATGACAGAGGACATATTCGGAATGACACAAAATAAACATGAAAAAATTGAAATAAATTAACATCAATGGTAGAGATTTATTTCATCGATAGAAGTATCACCTATATGCAAGAGAGGAGTTTTGACAGATAAAGAGTTGTTACGATGTACCTGACTGATAATAATAGTACATTAGAAAAGGAACTAAAAATCAAAATGTCATGCGAATATGCACCGCTAAAGAGACCACGTGAATGTAGAAACAAAGACCAGACAAAGTGCTGTTAAACAAATAAATGACACCAAACCCTTAAAGATGTCAAACTGAGTACAATGCAGGCAATAGCCTGTCAAGATAATAAAATACAGAAAAATAAACGAAAACAATAATAATCGAGAACATTGATTTGAATCACACAACAGTTCAGAAGAGTTTAAAACAAGAGAAAATCCAAAAGACTACACGGTGGTCTATTAGCTTTTGAACAATAGTAACGGCAATGCCAATCGAATAGACGTAGCTACAGTCAACGGGAATACAAACGGAAGATAGAATTAAACTGAAAATTACACGTAATTGCGGGAAAACAGCAAAAACAAAATCCAGTTGTATGCACAAGAGAAATTCCATGCATATTTCTCAATATTAAAAATTAACTTAAGATGTGCAAAAATAACCTGTACAATTACAAAACAGTATAAAATCAAACTCCTTTCCCGCAATTGATTTGAACTCTCCTGTGATCCAGGATATTTTAGAAATATTAACGATATACAAATTTACTTGACTAAATTCATATTTTTTGCACAAATCACTGAATACTTTTGAAATCTAAACATTAAAAAATTAACAGTGAATACTTAATGAAATTGTACAATTCACACTTGACATGCATTTGCCTCAGACATCAACTTTAATAGGTAAAAGGATGGACATAATTTATCAACATGTTTTATTCTTGATGGATAAAAATAATGTTACATAGTTGATTAAATCATAATGCTAATGTCACCTTTATAATTAGACTCAAAACCCTCTGTCTGAATGTTAGATGTCACAACCCGAAAACGAAGCGTACACATAAAACAACAACATCATCGATTGAAATTAAATGTATTTGATGTACATCAATTCGAAAATCCCACAAAGGCCTGATGGAGATATTTCAAGAGCAAAATCAAGTGTTTGATATATAACTGGCCAGTACTACAATTGTGTACAAAAACTTATGGGAAACTACGTTCTCTGTTGAGTTAGCAGTTCACTAATGTATATATACACACTGAGCATATGCTATCAATTACTAGGGGAAATTGCAAGATGTTGAAATTAATGTTTGAATAAATTTCTTAACATCAACAGAAGCCTCAACAATCTTGACGTACTTGTTTTTGCAAGACAGTAATGGCCTGACATAATATTTAGACTGAATCAAACTATCAGAGGTAGAGTTGTTCAAACTTGAGTCTCTAGTACTCAGTCCATTTAAGGAGTATCAGGCAGTTTTGGAACGTTCATGGAGCTACTAATACTAGAAAGCATCGTTACGACACATATAGAACAATCATGATAATAATCAATATCATTCCATATTAAAATCATACCATGCTAAAAGGACATACCGTATTAAACGTGAAATTAGACTTGATATTGGAGATGGTGGTACCTAGTGACAGTTTTATAAAATGGGTAATGTAATAGAATGCAAACAAATTTGTAGAAATCTAGTGAAGTGTTTATATTCGGGGTAAACAGTACCATTAATATCGAGGTAAGGAAGGGCGATATTTCAAAACCAAATACAAAACCCATAGCAAAGACAACAAACAGTACCAGACACCATCATTAACCCTTTGGTATCAGACTTGTCGTCGAGCGATGTTGTCAGTTATGTTAATTCTCTTGAATAATCTGACGTTCCAAGACACTGCTGTCTAGAAACGCAGAAGGTTTTCATCACTGGTCCACCAAACAAATCTAATAAACGTTAAAGCGAATGTTTCCTTTCGTAGTCGCCATTGAGGAGCGACATTGCTAACGTTTGGAAAAAATGTCAAGAATCTTTAATTAAATAAAGAAGCATTCTCCTCAGCAGACATCGCCATAAGCAACGATGCGCTTCGGTAGTTTTTTCTAGCTGTTGTTTTCACGTTTCTGACTAAAGACAATACAAGCAACATAACGCGTTTACAAATAAAGGCATCAAGTTGTTCAGAGAAATAAAAACAATCATCGTATCACACAATCAACAAAAAGAGTCAATGCTTCTGCCAGCGGTGCTGGCTAAATCAAACAAATGTTGACTTTCGAAGCCCTTAATGTTATTTTGATCGTTTGCAAAAAATAATTTACATTGAGTAGGTGGATCTGGCGTAGGAGGAGCACGTGGAGTAGACAAACAACTGTAATTACTACCAAATTTGCCATAGACAATGAAACTGTTAATATTGTCAGTGGTAACAATTGCAATAACTGAAATAATCGTTTATTCTAATAGCTGTTCAGTAACTTTCGAATTTCTTTATCCATGTGGTTCTTCTTCATTTCACTCTTTAAACACGTTGCAACTGTCCTTGTAAATAAACATTTAAATTCAGTCTATAATTTCAAATCCCCTGCATGGTTTTGAAATATGTTTTCAAATATTTTTTTCATAAATTTTACGTTTCATGAATTCGATATGTGATTTGTCAAATGTAGGGGTTAATAAATATCCACTTTCTTTTATTTCATCCTTTTTAGTGAATAACATTTGCTCTGTTGGTGGACGATTTCAACTTTGCTGATCAGAGACATGTTGTTTTCTTCCAGTTGAACTAAGAAAAGTATTTACTTCCTTTTCCAATATTGTAATAACTAAATCATGTTTAAACCATGAATTCTACACAGGCCTCGCTTCTCCATTTCCCGTAGAATATTTATTGATTGTAATTGCCATTGCATAACAGTTGATACAATTTTGATGTTTACATTGTGTATCCTCTAATTTCTCTGCATGTTGCAAGCAGGTTTGTTTATCCAAGTCCAATGTAATATAAGTTTCCAAAGGTCACTTACCATTTTTTGCCTGGTATTGCCCTAGGCGCTTGCAAGCTTAGTATGGCCTCTTTCTGTAATATGGTTCATTAGAGTGCATTCTAGCTTTAACTTTCGAGCCCGTGCAAATCAGTTCATTTTGACTGTCATTTATCTTAGGTCATTACCTTAGGTCCTTTATGCATATTTCAAGAAGATAACAAGAGGCTTAAGGGAAAATTAAAGATTGAACGTTCGAAACTATTAATAATTAAAATGTGTAGTGGTTCATTTTTGTTTTGTTGCTGATACATTCTTTACATGATCCATTGTCATTACAATAGTAACCAATACAGGAATTAATGTTTCCTTTTTGATAAGGACGTAACGGATAAAAAGATTAGGCACAGACATCAAAACTCGCAATAGTTATCGTATGGCCATGTTAGACGACCAACCTTTACGTTGCCCTCTTCTGTCTCTTCACTTGATAAAATTGTGTCAGTCTTGGACATAACATCCTTGATTAATAAGAACACGTTTTATATTCGTCATCATCTGACCTATCAAACTTCGCACACAGGATGAAATGATCGGTATTAATGTAAACTTTACTAACACTTTCAGACCTATCATTAGTTAACCGTCTCCTCTAGAAGTCACACAAATGCACACAATATATATCCAACATAGTTTTAAACTTAATGTCACATTTCAGTGCTTGAAAAATGCAGTATAATATGGTTTTCATCTTTGTCAATCTTATGTGTATTATTTGCTTACCTACAACTTGTTTACATCTCTATGTTCCATGTTTTTTTTTCCCTATGTAATAATCTCGTTATTTGAATTGGTAATTTTCAGTGGTGTTTATAATAGGTTTGCAACAGCTGCTAGTGTATTACAACGTATGTTTTCCTTTTCTCCACATCTAAAGTAGGTTTACGAATCTGTCCTATTATTTCCAATTTTTCTTATTGCAAGTCATTTTCTTTCTTATCACACGGTAAATCATTTTGAAGCACACTTGGTTTGCATTCAGATATATGTTCGTCTGTTTAATGGATTATATAAATGACAAATTAGACAACAAGGTATCCAATACCAAACAATTACTATCCAGCACGTCGTTGTAGTGGCCAACACCCAGTGATCTACTATTCAGTAACGAACACTTGCTTTCCAAAATGCTGATGGAGTTAGCAATGACTAGTCGTATTCTTTGAAAAACCCCAAACTTTTTTATCTTATACGCTGCTTTAGTGGTGAATACCCAACTAACTAATATATAACACCACAGGATTATTTCGCAAAACATTATAATCAAGAACTTCGTAATCACCAGCATTCAGTTATTTTCTACGCAACGTCACACTTTGCTCACAACATCAAGAAAGTTTCATTTTGTTATCAAATATATAATACTTGTGATTTAAAAACTCTCTTGTAGTCAGAAACACTTGGTCATGTTATATATATCATCCTATAACAACATGTCGCTAGGGTGGTGAACACTTACTTTGTGCTATGGAACACTGAAGACATATTATGAAAAATGGCATTTTGAATGACCAGTGTCCAGTTATATACTATTAAAAACCCGACACGTTTTATCCAACCAGTAAACCTGGAGTTACCAAAACCAAATGATCTACAATCCTACGTCAACATTTACTATTCAGCACGCTGATGTTTTGACCAACATCCTTGTATGTACTAGTCAACACCACGCATTAACTATCGAACACATCTCTGTAGTGACCAACATCCGGTCATTTGCTACAAATGACCGACACTTAATTTCCTACACATCTTAATATTCAATACACCCTTTGACTGGACAAAACACACATAACTGATACCTACCAGTCATGAGTACTTATACATACGCATTTATACTAATATAAACAAGAGAATGAGTGCCTAATGATTCACAAACGTAATATGATGCGCAAGTATCGTAGGAAAAGACACTATCACACTGGGGTAGGATTGCACACCTAGGGTAGGAGTGTTCACAAATACTATATACCCATAGTAGTAGAGGTACTTAGATATATACAACATGTGCACAAAAGTGTTGGAGTGCACACCCACACACACAATACATACACACATACGAAAATTTGGGTTACTGTATTCATACACATTCCATCACGGTATAATGTTCTCTTTAACCGACATAGTGGCCGGATTTGTTCTGTTCTTTGTAGCATTTCATCATTTTCGTTATCTGCAAACAGTGTTTTTCCAGCTGTCAATTCACCGACATTTATTTTGTTCATTTTATATGTCACTTATGAGAAAGCGGCAAACCAAAGATTAAATAAATCAAGAATAATATAATCTATAAAAGACCTAGAATCGATTTCTGGTAGGAAATCTAAGCATCAATTGGTGTGATTGCTTGTTAATATGTTCCACGCGTGTTCCTCTTGACAACAGATGTTTCTATTGAGTTGTGAGTGCTGTATAGATCAATATTGTTTTATTTGAGCTCGTCTGAGACTGTTTTATTATAAATTTCTCAACCGTGATCTTCCCAGATCTATAGGGCATTCGTGTACCTACAATGCTATCAAACGCTTTAATGATCCTATTTTGTTCTTTATAGAAACTACGCGTGCGTATTTGGTGAACACATCGATGACGGTCATGAATTATTTGAAATGATCGTTGCACGTGCCATAATCTCACATTATTTGCAGAAAATATATCGTCTACTGAGACCGGGATGAAAGTGCGTCGAGGAAAGGTTTGCGTGCAGGGTTATGGAGTTTTTCTGCGAGAACTTTCATTTCCGAAAGATCTTCTGCTGACATTTTCATTTTACCTGGAACGCTTATGGCACGAATCACGATTCCTAACTTATATGTATTGCCTATGATACCAGTACAAGAGCTCAGTTTAACACGCTCTCAGAACCTTAAGGAATGAGTACTTTAAGTCCCTCAGCATAACTCGATCGCATCCAGCTATGTCATCTGGATGATCTCTGTAACAGATGTCGTGTTGCATCTTGGTAGAATATATGACGTTGTAGGACTCTTGACCGGCAAATTACTGGTCGTTTTCATCCTGTTACTGTTTTAAGGGACTCCACGGTTTTGTGTGCTTATATTTTGGTTACGTCCATCCTCTACTTGGTCTTGGAAGATTTTCATTCAGCGCATGGATGTCCACGGCGCTACCAAGAATTTTCGTCTTGCTAAAGCATTTACACGTGAAGTTGCCATATCGTTCACGTCTTGAAACCGTAACGATTTGTAAACTACTACTTCATGCAGTTGTTTGATGTAGCGCACGTCGTCACCGTTAAGAGGTAAACAAAATGAATCGAATGCTCGACTCGCCATAACGTCGATCGTTGATCACGGCGACCCAGTCAGCGCCATGTCCATCGTAATAATAGTGCAAGTTAATCACGCAGCTCTCTTCATGTGTTTAGGAAGTTGATCACTAGAAAATGCTCCTCTGAAATTTCCAACACTGGTTTCTATTTCTTTATCCATGTCGATATTGCACAGCGGAGGATGTGTTGTTTTAGGAATCATTGTCTCTTGCAACTTTAAACGCTTTATGGTAAACCTTTTCTGTAGATACATTTACCGCGAGTGGTTCCGTGAAGTTGAAGTCCTTTTGCACATCCTTGCAGTCCTGGAGATAAAGTTCCAGAGATTCCCACTAACAGGGGTAGGATGAATCCTCCGTGTTTGAACAGCTGTGACGACGACAAATTAAGAACAATTCCTTTTCCGACAGCGGCATGTTTGGCTACTGATTTGGCTTAACCATGGTTCAGGCACGCCTCCGTTATGACCTGTGAGTGCTGATGCTTTACGTCTGATAAATATAGACCTTTTGTGCTTGGTGTCCAAGCAATATTTTCTTTTCCCGAGGTAACATCGATAAATCTACTGGCACGTACGACATTGTTATCTTAAAACATATGTTATTATGTTTGTTTGTTTTTCTTTTGACGGTTTTTATTTCGATAACCTATGTTACAATGGCACGTTTATGGCAGGCGTTTCTCCTATGGACAACACCATTTCCATCACCGCTTTATGTGTGGATCCGGTGATGGCCACTGTCGCTGATGCAAGTCGTAGAACCGATGCAAATAATTTTTGCGCCATCGTCTTCACGAATGGGATTATAGAGCTGCAATATAACCACCAGTGTTTTTTTTCCAGAACCACCTTTTCTCTTTGTGGTATGACGAGTTTTATACTTTTGTTTTTTTTAAATATAGCCTTTACAATGGTGTTCATTGTTTTATTAACCACTTCCAGCGCCACGTATGAGTCAGATATCACCAGTACCAAACATGATCGCCAATAGTCCAACTGATTTCAATATCAGCTGAAGAATTTGTGAGAACGTCGGAATGTTTAGACACATCGAAATGGAAAATGGGATAGAAATTGGCGAAATCTGTCAGTGATACCTTCGTGCTTGTATCCACTTCATGTTATTTTAATGGCATCCATGAGCATCACATAAGTACGGATGTCCTTCTTTGTAGCCACATCAAACTTACATTCGTGTTCTCGTACTGGGTATTGTCTAGAAATGATGCAGACCTGTAGGTAAGTCCAAATGGTTAAATGACGTGATTATTTATCATCTTGTTTTCACGCCGTTCTGATACTTAAATGCCACAAATACGTATCTTTAAAGTTTGCTGACTGGGTTGGTAGCTACTCGCCAAGACGTGGTCTGCTGAGCCCGCAGTATTGAATTTAAGTCCTGTTTCGCTGAAAGGAAGACTTTTGGTAAATATCGGATAACTTTAACTCTAATTCAAACAAAATAGCAGTAGAAAGAGTAATTGTTGCCATCCACGATGAAATCCACGTGAGGGTCTGCCACATTGCCTGCTTTGTGTGGAATAATCTCTGTCCTGCACGAGCACATGTTTCACTCCTCTGAACACTGTACTGATATCTCGACGTAATCAGACAATGATGCTCAATGGAATTACCATGCAGATTTCAAGACTTGCATGCTTGATTAAACACACAGAAGCAAATCCTTGATTGTGAGCTGCGTTACGAACAAAGCAAAAGCAAAATTGGTTTTGAAACTTTCTCTGGTATGTTCAGTAGCATTAGCAACAGCAACCAATTTAAAAATATTAGCGTTGGCAGCGAATTCAGAACAATCAGGAGCTCCAGTGTTTTTATCTCTAAACCACCGCACGATCGCACGTATTCATCGCTGAAGATGATCACATTCAGGATAAATAGCCATTAACTTCATCCGTGTCTGATTGTTCAGCTCGTTTTACGCCGATCAAATAACGACCATCCGTTGTTTTTCAGCGTGATGCGAAATACTGTTGAATAATTTTTCCTGCCCGCCACAGGTTGTATTTTTTCGTAAGGGCTTATGGGAATGCAGGTACCCATCTTTGTCACGCGTATCGATTTTTCGGTTTGTGCCCGGGATGAGATTGGTGATGTGCGTGTCATTGTATTCGATATACTCGTACTAAATCGTGGAAAAGTAGACGGGAGAGTCATTGTTCAGGTTAAGGTAATCGGAAATAAATCTCAAATACCTGTTATTTGTATACTAAGGTATTGATATAGACAAAACACCGTGATAAAGTCACACAGTTATAAAATAACACAGTGATAAAACATCGCACGATTTAGCAGCCTGATATACCGCTCACCTTATATCTTGTTGTTGGCATCAGTTAGTCTCGAGAGACGATGGAACTGAGCCCATGAGAGATGTCCCGGTTGGTGGTTGTGCAGCGTCTGCTGTGGCTAAGTAGTCCAATGCGGGAGTGGCACTCCCTGCTGAACTTGCTGCACTTGAAGGTTGTGTCAGGTGTTGGATGAAGCTGCTTCTTCTTCCTCTGCGATCGTCTTTCATCAGCTAGCAAGCGTTGCTTGTCCTCTCCGGCTTTCAGACCAGTGATCAGAGCATGTCGCCAGCCTGATCTGTCTAGAGCAAGCTCTTCCCAGGTGTTGACATCAATATCAAGGGCTTTCATGTCATGCTTACAGACATCCTTGGAGCGGAGATGTGGCCGTCCGATCGACCTTTTGCCAGAGGCAAGTTCCGAATAAAGAATGTCTTTGGGGATCCGTCCGTCAACCATCCGACGTGCATGGCCCAGCCATCTGATGCGGCGTTGGAGGAGGAGTGTGATCATGCTGGGAATCTTGGCACGCTCGAGCACTACGTTGTTTGTTACTCGATCGCTCCAGGTGATCCCGAGTATGCGTCGGAGGCATCGCATGTGAAAGGCGCTCAGTCTTTTCTCTTGTGAGGCGTACAGAGTCCAGGTTTCACTGGCATACATGACAGTGCTTAGCACGCATGCACGGTACACGGTGATCTTAGTGTTCATGGTCAGCATGCTGTTGTTCCACACTCTCTGCGACAACCTGGAGAGCGTTGTTGATGCCTTTCCGATCCGCTTGTCGAGCGAGAGGTTGTTGGTGATGGTAGAGCCGAGATACATGAACTGACTCAACACCTCAAGTTCATAGTTGTTGATGATGATGTTTGGGGGGTCCGCGTCCTGAACCATCACGTTTGTTTTCTTTAGGCTTATGGTTAACCCAAACTCATCACATGCTTTAGCAAAGCGGGCCATCAGGCGCTGAAGCTCAGCTTCTGTGTGGGTGGCTAGAGCAGCATCGTCTGCAAAGAGCATGTCCCTGATGGTTACTTCACGCACTTTGCTCTTTGCCTTCGTGACAGGTTGAACAGTCTGCCGTCTGATCGTATGTGCAGGTAAATCCCTTCTGTGGACGTCCCAAAGGCGTGCTTGAGTAGGACTGCGAAGAAGATGCCGAAGAGCGTCGAGGCAAGGACAGAGCCTTGTTTAACTCCACTGCGGATGTCAAAGGGGTCAGATGTTGAGCCATCATACTGCACTGTGCCTTTCGTGTCATCGTGGAAGGACTGGATCATGCTTAGCAGCTTTGGAGGGCAACCAATTCTAGCCAGGATTGTGAAGAGTCCGTCTCTGCTGACCAGATCGAATGCCGTGGTGAGGTCTATAAAGGCCAGGAAGATAGGGTCTGTGTTGTTCTCTTCATTTTTCCTGCAGTTGCCTGTCAGAGAAGATCATGTCGATTGTGGACCTTTCTGCGCGGAACCCGCACTGCGACTCTGGGTAAACTCTGTCAGCAAGCGTCTGCAGTCTGTTCAGGATGGCGCGTGCGAAAACTTTACCCACGATGCTGAGATGTGATATGCGCCCTGTAGTTGTTGCAGTCGCTTCTGTCGCCCTTGTTCTTGTACAGGGTTATGATGTTAGCATCTCTCATGTCCTGAGGCACTGCCCGCTTGTCCCAGCACTGGCAGAGGAGGTCGTGCAGGTGTGTGAGAAGCACGCTACATCCACACTTGAGGAGTTCTGCTGTGATGCCATCCTTCCCTGGGGCTTTACCTAGGGACAGTTTCTCTGAGGCCTTCTTTTGTTCGTCTACAGTAGGTTTCTCATCCAGTTCGGCCATGAGAGGGAGGTTTTCAATGGCATTGAGGCCATTATTGTTCACGTGGTTCTCTTTAGAGTATAGTTCGGAGTAGCATTCCACCCAACGCTCCATCTGCCTGCCCTTGTTGTGGATGGTATCGCCTGTGGCAGACTTCAGTGGTGCTGTCAGTTTCTTCGTGGGACCCATTGCTTTCTTTATGCCATCGTACATGCGTCTGATGTTTCCAGTATCTGCTGCTGACTGGATACTCTGACAGAGCTGAAGCCAGTATTCACTGGCACACTGCCGTGCTAATCTCTGCACTTTGCTTCTGGTAGACCTGTATGCCTGTAGTGTCTTCTGACAGGGGGATCGCTTGTATTGCAGGTGAGCACTGCGACGCTCTTCTATGGCTGGCATGAGTGTGGCAGAGTTAGCCTCAAACCAGTCATTGTTCTTTGATTACTTCTTACCAAAGATCCGTGTGGCTGTGCTGTATACAGTCTCTCTGATGTAATCCCATCTTTCTTTGGTACTGCCGTTGGGGGGTTCTGAGTCAAACGTCTTGGAAAGATCATATGTGAATTCCGCAGCCTTGTCTGGATATGATGTCTTGTTCACATCAATGCGTGGTTGACCCTCTTGCCTAGAGCTGTGATCTTCTTTGGCTGAAGCTTCATTTTGCAGCACACCAGCGAGTGGTCGGTGTCGCATTCAGCACTGTGGAAGGTACGGGTAAGAAGCACACCCTTCATCGCTGACTGTGTTGTAATGATCAAGTCAGCTGGTGCCAGTGTTTAGACCTGGGATGCCTCCAAGACACTTTGTGCTGTGGCTTTGTCTGAAATAATGAATTAGTGATGCTGAGTTCGTGGTACGAGCACATCTCTAGAAGGGGCTGCCCATTCTCATTCATCTTCCCAACGCCAAACTTGCCAAGACAGGAGGGCCAAGAGTCATGATCGGCACCTACCCTAGCATTGAAGTCGCCCAGCAAAATCAAGTTCTCTTCCTTCGGAATTTTGTCAATGAGCGAGTTTAACTCATCATAAAACGCATCCTTGTATCTGTGGCGGATCTTAGTGTGGGAGCGTAAACACTGATCAGGTTGACAGGCCCGTTTGTGGTGTGGAGGCGGAGGGATAGCAGTCTTTCATTTCCTTGTTGGCAGGGTTCTATCATTCCCAGCAGAGTGTTCCTGACAGCGAATCCAACACCAAACTCTCTGGCTTCATCTGCACTCTTTCCTTGCCAGAAGAATGTGTAGTTCTTTTCGCTAAGGGATCCATAATCTAGTAGTCGTGTCTCCTGTAGAGAGGCGATGTCGATCTGGAGCCTTGCAAGTTCGTCGTTGATGACTGAAGTCTTACGAACATCACTGATTGTCTGGAGATCATATGAAAGCCCAGTCAGCATGGTCCGGACATTCCAGGTACCTAGCTTGAGGATTGAAGTCTTCTTTTTAATTTTTATTTTGTTATTTCTTGGTGCAGTAGTTGCAGTCCGCTTGTCAGGTACTCGCGTACCTTAAGCCTTACGCACCCAGCAAGGCTGGCAAACTGTGTCGGGACGGCACCTTATGTCTGGGGGCTGCCCAGTTTGAGGCGGGCGGTAACTGTCCAGTGAAACATATTGGTCTCTCCCACCGTCGGAAGCAACCCCTGACGTCTGTCTCTACGCCAATCGAGCGGTGACTTATAGCCGGTAAACTGCTGATTCCCGTGTTGTGTCGACGCTATGGAGCGAAGCTAGAGTGTCCTCTCCAGGGCTCAAGCCTGGGCAGGGTGATATGGAGAATCAACTGTTGCCCATGCAGCTGATCCCCCCTCTCCACGCAGCTGATGGATCCAAGGGAAAGGACAAGCCGATACGTCATGGCACCAGCTGCGTCGCAGGAGTTGCCTAGATGACACTGAAATCAATGCCAAATCGCCTTAGGGACTCCGACTCCGGATTTTCTGTTTTGGTTTACTCCCTTAGCCTTTCCTCTGAGAGGGTATAGTCGCAAGGCAGCGATGGTTTGAAATCGGTGTTTACCTTCTACTAGATGGGCGACCACCCAAGGTTAACGAGCCCAATCTGCCCGAAGCATCTGGTTTTGAGGCGCCTCAAAACCACCTTCTATCAAGATTCTGTTAAACTGTTGATGATGTTTAACCAAGCACCTCGACAATTTTCTTAAGAGCGTGTTTTACCCGCTTGTAAATATCGAATACCTGTGCTGCTACCGACGGCAACAAAGATGATGTCATTTGTGACGACTGTAGAATGATTTTGATGCCTATTTTGTCCCACTACTTTTTTTCTGAAGAATCAGCTCAAGTAGCTACAGCTTCTGCAGAGTTGAGGGCTATATGAGTTGCATTCGCTTCAATTACTGAAATAGTTGCTCCACCCACGATTTCACATCGCTGTAATCTCTTCCTAACAGCTTTTCTTTTGTCTGTGGACATTTTTCTGTCTTACAACGTTGTCAGACTTATTACGGATTTTCTCCGAACGTATACATAATAGGTGATTCTCTCCTTGTTATTATAGACGGTATTTCTAGATTGATCGGTTAGACACATGGTGATTTCTGAAATCACTTATGTTTTAGGGTGGATTTACGAAATCAATTATGTGTTAAGGATGGGATAATAAATAAATATCAAAAAAGCGTCATGCACTTATTTTGAAAATGTTAACGTCGAATGAAATTGAGCAAAAACTGAGTAATGATTTTAAGAAAGAAACTGTGATTCCACAAGGAAACTTTGGCAATGCTCCAAAAGCAACTGATTAACTGCTTAATCAAATTAATGATCCAGAAAATTGCTAGAGTTAGTGGGGTTCCAGAGACAGAGCTCTTATGTTTCCAGAGATGAAGGACTTCATAAAAGTAAATCTCAAAGTGAAAACAATCGCCCTCTCTTATTATTACGTATACAAATATCATCGAATAATACATTATTACGCTAATGATTCCCGGTGGTTACATGTAGTAGAAGCATAGCGATATCTGGACCATATTGAACTGAAAGCGACTCTTGATACGCTGTCGGATCTTGTAAAATTAAATAAGCTGATGAAAATCATAAAAGGTTTAGATATATTTCCACTTTGGCTTGCTAGAGAGACAGTGGATGGCATTAAGGTCAGCGAGACTACAATTAACGTGCATGAACTGCTGCTGCAAGGTTGAACTGACACAAAGCATACAGAATGAGGTCCATCATTGACTCGAATCACATCGATGAAAATGTGTCTTCAGAAGAAATCCACGAACTAGAATCGTAATATTGCTATTACTGTCGAAAATTTTCGTGTACAATCAGGTGTATAGGAGATACAAGCGCGTATTGAGAATGATATCGGTCAAATCGTTCGTCATTTCTTAAAATATGTGTATCTGACGATGCCAAATGATAAGTAATTATATATCTGAATGATACTAAAGCATTGTCTCTTACGAGGTAAAAATAACAAGCAATTAATAAAAACCATAGATGAACTATATATATATATATATATATATATATACAAACCTATCAGCTGAAGCACAGATAAACAACTTGTCTATACAGTGATGCATAACATTCTACATAGTGTAGTGGTACATCCATGGAAAGAGTTTATCCTGCGACATGATATTTTCATCGTCTCATCGCCATTGTTCGGTTGCAACGATAGGCAGGGTTCTGGAAAACAACGTTTCCATATCCAGTTTCAAATGCATCTCTGCACGAGCTGATCGAACAAGCCATATGAGGCATAAAGGCGATGCCAGGAGGCGCTGCACTTCGTAAGCTCGTGAGCCAGTGCAAAGCGCTCTCGGGACGCAGTAGTACCTGAAGCAGCTGGGAGGCAATTACAAAGCGGTCATTGAAAGCCTGCTTGACCCTCAAAACGCATTCGGTTTCAGCGCGAAGGGTTATATCAGCCTGGCATCAATCCAGGCCACTCAGTGCTCTAAATGCAGCCCTAGGTCGGATTTTGGCCTCAAGATGGGACAAAATTGCCTTTTCAAATTTAGTACTCACGCTGAATTCGTGAATTTTCGCGCATCGAATTGTCGATGCATAATAACACAATTGACACGTTTTCTATGAATATTGTTCAATTGTAGAAAGGAATAATACGTAATTGGGTTTGAATGGAATGGGTTCATTATGAATCGAATGGAGCTAACTTTCTGTTTCAAAAGGACAATTTGACGAAATTGGTCTTGAAATGCGAGAAAGTATTAGTAAATTAGTGGCGGTTTTGGGTCGTAGAATGTAATTGTAACACTTACAATGGAAGTAAATTGTATTATGTGCTTGCCGAGACATTCCGCTTCCACGGCTCTCGGCGTCATCGTTGCGAAAAGGCGTAACAACCACATTTTGTAAGAACAAAGTATTTTGGCGAACAGGAAAGCCATTTTCTGCCATTTCTCCCGGCATCTTCCATGTTTGAATGCACATTTGTCTCTAATTCTCCTTGTTCTCTTCTTCTCTTTTCACTTACATGCAAACGTGAAATGATCTTTTTTAATAAAAATTATAACAATACAAGCTTTAAGAAATTGAGCTTTTTGGTGGTCCACTCTCATGGCTGTCGGTGTCAAACGTCGCGAAAAGGTGTAACAGCCACAAAATATATGGTCGGCTCACTAGACAGCCGCCAGTATAAGTCAGAAAATGGTGATCGTTATGAAAACGTTGCACTTTTTGGCCTTAAAGGACAAAAAATGGTGAGTAGACACTGGTAAAAAAGTTGCACAGTCAGAAACTGGTGTATATTACATGAGGTAGGACAAATTCCAACTTTCTTTAAAAAATGACAAAATCAAACTTTCTCAAAGATTAGTCTCAATTGATATGTTCAAGTACAGTGACGATCAAACGCAGTTATTTACACAAACACACACTCATACCTACGTATATACATACAAATATATTACATGGATTTAGACATCATGCACACATGCATGCATACTAAAAAATCCCTACATACATAAATACATACGTATGTATGTATGTATGTATGTATGCATGTATGTATGCATGCATGCATGCATGCATGTATGTATGTATATGTATGTATGTATGTATGTGTGTGTGCGTAGGTGTGTGTGCGTGTGTGTGTGTTTGTCGGTGTATATGCATGTATGCATGTATATACGTATGCATGTATGTATGTACGTACGTACGTGTGTGTGTGTGTGTGCGTGCGTGTGTTTGTGTGTGTCGGTGTACATGCATGTATGTATGTATGTATGTACGTACGTACGTACGTGTGTGTGTGCGTGCGTGCGTACGCAGTATTTCGAATTGTTTTCGAAACTATTTGTGCTACTGTATCTCCCTGGTACTCTTGGAAAGGTAATAAAAGTGCGAGTCTTCTTAAAACTCGCTATTTCTTTATTCCGTAGTTGTTACGAGTATATGGTCTTAAAATAAATAACAGAAAGGAATAAAGACAACAAGTCTTGTAAAATTTAACAAATAATATATTTCCGTATAATACAAAGTGAAAATGAGAAATCCAAATATAATCCAATAATTAATGACAGAAGTCCTAGTAATGAAAAGTCCAGAATAAAAGCCAGTTTAAAACCCGAAGTGATATAAAATTGAAGGCGATGACGTGTTTGTATTAGCACTCATATTACTGATGTGTCAACAGTCACTTGTTGAATTACATAAATATTATTAATTCAGGTTAGAATGCAGTATAAATTCAAATGAATGACTTTGTCCAATAATTGTATCAAAGAACCTTTGTATTTCCAGTGAAAGTAATCACTTGCATTCAATAGTCTGAAGTAAACAAAATTCAGCCCAAATTGTTCACAACATAATATAACGTAAAGTGCAAGATGTTAAAGCACAACTGGTAAACTCCTCAGTCACAAGATAATATAGTTCTCTGCTTGACCTCATATCACAATATCATTTTCAAACAATACCATGACCTAATGTAAAATAACATTCGAGAAGGATATAATGAGCATTGTTTATTTACCACACATTATCGTATAAATTTCACATGGGAATCTCTAAAAAACCCAACTCTGCACAACATATTTACCACTTCTTGTTTGCCTGAATAATAATTTGGTTAATAAGCTCATACACAGAGAGAATAATGAATTTATTAGAACTTGTTTACATAAATGAAATAAAATTCAATCAAACTTAATTTTGGACAAGGTCAAGACCAGTCTACAATGTTACATTACAATAGCAACTAAAGAAATGAAAACGTTAAAACTAACAGACAACTAATTCAATTAAATATATATAACAGTAGGATTAAAAAAAAATATTGTCGTGAGGATGATCTCGGAATGGAAGATGCAGACTGAGTAATTTTCCCTCAAGTCGGTTCGAAAACGTGTATTCAATTTTTTATCCATCCAAGGTAAGTACCCAAATTCGGCAACTTTACTACGAACACATCAAGCAGATTAAATTACATTTTTTCCTTCCTACCGATACAAATAATCCATATAATAATAGCCATGTCGCGTAGCGAATTGCCAGTGGTTTTCTGATGTTTTATGTTATAAGATGCTGATCATGAGTCGATCGAGATAAGCTGACATGGAAGCAAAAAATACAAGACGTCGATAAACAGATAATTAAACAGCAGAGTGATAAAATCACGAACCGCAGTTAAGTTTCCACCAAGTGCACAAACCAAAAACACATACGAAGGTGCTGACAAAGGATTTATTTACAATCATCAACAAGTGTATTCAGCAAGGAGTCGACGAAGTACTTCTAAAGCGCATTCTAAAACTTACCGTTCATGTAGAACTACGAACACAAACGTCAATTAAACTTGTAGTAGTTCTAAAGGTTCATTTTGTGCGAATATGAAAAAAGCATCATCCAGTGGATCAAATCAAAATCGCTGACTGTTTCTCGCAGCGACGACTTCGGCAGCGTCACATACATCACTTGGTTGTTTATCCTACATCGCATCGAAGATTATCAGGAGTCGAATTCGTCATGGGTATTCGCAAGACTCAAGTCTGTCTCGATTCAAGCTTCCAAATACACACCGATGAGTGGAAGGAAATACGTGCCACTTCCAAAACAGATTGTCCCACGAACGCGGAGGTAGAGGATAAAACACTAACGTTGATTTCAATATCACGTGGCCTTATATCCATCAAATTACGATCGTGTATCCATGCACAAACCGCATTATAAACCACCAAATACCACCGGTATCATCTTTCCAGCGGAGGTCAAAGACGTTCTTAACCTTGATGCGCTCAACGATAAATTATCCATCAACGTTGTTGGACTCAATACAAAAAGCTGGAAATCAACAGTTCGTGTTTTATCCAATCATTGTATCAAAAACGGCCTCACGACGCAGCATCAATTTAATTTATTAATTAAACTATTTCGTGTACATTAAAGACTTAAGCCGGCTATGCCTATCACAATACACACATCATAAATGTCATGGATAGTTGTATTATCGTTCCATACAACGCTTTCCTCAACAACGAAAACTACATGATCACGTCACGCCGCTCGACTGTCAGAACTACAAACCGTTTAGATGCCACGCAAGGGATCACTAAAGTTCGGAAAGATATCGTCTTTGACTCGGAAGTCATCCTTAATAAAGTACAAGAACCATCACGCGATCCAGACCAATCTTCCACTAAAGTGCGTTCGCGATCGGATATAAAACATGCTGCTCAGTTAGGACAAGTTTGTATTCGCCATATTGTCAGCATTTTCTGTCTTTTTAGCAACTCGTGACTGAGCACAAATGTATCAAAATCATCAGAATAATCAATCAACGATGATTCCACTCACACTGTCACAGCTATGACATGACAAAGCAGGTCAGGAACGCAACATATGCTAGAATACTTTAAGCCACACGATAAAAAGTCAGAGGTTATTATCATATCACCCGTCAATATAGAGGAGCTGCACACGATAACTACAATTACTTTTTAAAGGTCCAGACTTAATACCGGTAATCGTTTATAAACTAGGAGGGTACGATGGACGTTTCATCAACTCAGTCATCCACGTATCGTGCAACTTTTCGTTGGCGTCGGAAAACAATTCAATTTTGGAACGTACATGTCGTTCTCGATTGGAACCTTCCGATTTATCGATACCTTCCAGATCTTGTCGGGAAAACTGGACGAACCCGTTAAAACATGCCCAACCTTTACTCACATCAATTAAGACGATCTGCAAGATTAAAGCTACTCCAGCAAAATTAAATTTATCCCTACCAGTACATCATATCACTGCTGCACAAAGATGTCTTTTACTCACATTTTCATATCCCCAAAATCACCGACACTGAATAATAACGAGCGAAACATGTGTGGAACGGCTTTGGATTCCAAATTCATGGAGACCATCACCATGTGCATTTCAAAATGGATGTACTCCTGCTTGCTGACGCGCTTGAAGATTTTAGGGAAACGTCCTTTAATCATTACTAGCTCGATCCATTCGGTCATTTCAAGGCGCCAGATCTCTAATGGATGCACTCCTCAAAACGTGTCAAGTACAACTCGAACTCTTTACCAATCTTGCAATATTCATTGTTCACTGACCAAATAAATCGCGTAAGAATATTCGTCGTCAAAAAAATCATGCAATCACCACCAACAAATGAATGTCATCGTACGATCCCATAAAGCCATCCACGTACATAACATACATCGACCCGTAAAATCTCTATGGATCGGCTTTGACAACATCACTTCCCAATGGATCAGCGGACAGAAATACTGAAAGGAAGGTCAAGCTGGATATAATGACGGATGGAGATATTTAGTCAAAGTCCATCTGACTTATCCACAACATTTAAACGACCATTAAAACGATTAACCGTTCTGAGCTAAACAACTCCTCATCACCGATGCAAGTCTTTCTCAACAACAACTTAAGTACAAAAGTAAGTTCGGGAGCAGGAACGCTAAGGTGAAAAATCGGGTACGTAATTTCGCGAACAAAACCAAGTACAAGTTACACGATCGACAGCTAGAACAAGCTCTACAGGTTGGACTCCCGATAAAGCTCACTGCGCACTCAAGGTTCAACAGTCACTGAGGATGAAACCATAGATAGACTTCAAATCGACACAAAACCACTACGGACTTCGGTATAAATTTTACCAAACTCATGAATAGCGTGTTCGAAAAAAAAAACATGGAAACATGGACGCAAACATAAAATAGAAATCGTGAATGGTTTACGACGACATGATAAACTTGTTGCCAATACTGTCTTTCGGCTCGCCGGTCTCGATCTCTGCAAAATGCAATTGTAACAGTTTCACAACGACTTCGTCACAAATTGTACGGGGACAAAAAACATGACCAATACAGATTCTCTCTTGTGCAAAATTCACAACGATTACGTCTACGCGCGCATTGACACAAATACATTTTTGATCCAAGAGATAGTCAAAGAGACGACCCATTATACTGCGACGATAATGAAACGGCACGTGGAACGTTTAACGATGAAACCCACTGCGTATCCGTCGTGAAATTCATGGGACATATATTCAAATGTACTGAATCACACCCGATGATGATGCTGTCATGAAAAAAAAAAAAACAAAGGCTTCAAAAAACCTGGCATCGGTCACATCGCCACCATCGATAATTACAGACAGTCCTACAAGGACATCTACGCTACTACTTTATGAAAACATTCCATTCACATCAACATTAAAACGTCCACGGTACTCATCAATAAATTCACACACTCGCAGACGTATATATATAACAAAGGTACAGTAAAAACGCAGGAACCCAGAAACCCCGTATATCACAAAAGTAAGCCAGAACAACCAACTCGGTAGTAGTGTAGATCCATGGGGGATTCACTCACTTAGCTCACGCATGGATCTAGGAAACCCATGACCCTCATTTCCTATACTAATTGCGTAAAAATAAAATAATCACGCACATGCTGACATTAGGAAAGAGCGGTTTCCATTCATACCTTTCCCTTTCAGTGTATTCATTAATAGTTTAAAATTCAGAAGGCTAAATAACTAATTATTGTAGACTAAAAATACAGTTTCATTTTTGATACATCGACTAATCGATGTAAGTATTGCTAAAGTGGTTAATCCAACATTGACCAAAATGGGACTTTTTGGAGGTACAATTGTAAATTCCTTCTTGCTAATTTCATTTGACATGCTTAAACGTGAACACTATAGCACTGAAGCGTTTCACAAATACCGTGTTTATTCGGCCTTGTTTCTTTCCACTGTTTGACAAAGAAACTATGTCAAGAAGACCCTTGAAAGAAACAGATTATATGACAAGAAAACAATCTCTAATGTATACATTGTACGTTTGGCATATTTTCTTCACTTACATGTTTATTTTACAGCTTAAATTCAAAAGACGTTAAAGACAATTAGATATAATGAGATTTAGGACATGCTATAAGCTGATCCGATTGTATACTGGTGATAACATTTGAATGCGCGGTCATGTTTGGCAAACACTGGAGTTCAGTGAAGAATTATATTTGACACTCACCTACACAAAACATGCACCGTAGATAGATCTCACATCCTAAAAAAAATGTGCTTACACAAATTTATCAAGAAAGGTTAAAAAGAAAACAAAGTATGTATGACAGCGGAAAAAAAACCAAGTTCGTTAAGGTTCTTTTTCACATCATGGAATCATGTGTAATAACATACATACATACATACATACAAGCATGCATGCGTGCGTGCGTGCGTGCGTACGTACGTACGTACGTACATACATACATACATACCTACCTACATACATACATGCATGCATGCATACATACATAAATGCATACACACATACATACATGCATACGTATGTAATGATGTATGTAGAGATTATTTGGTATGCATTTATGTGTGCATGATGTATAAATGCATGTAATATGTTTGTATGTATATAAGTATGTATGAGTGTTTGTGTAAATAACTGCGTTTGACCGTCATTGTACTTTAACATAAATTGAGACTAATATCTGAGAAAGTTTGACTTTGTCTTTTTTTAAAGAAAGTTGGAATTTGTCCTACTTCATATAATATACACCATTTTCTGACTGTGCAACGTTTTCACCAGTTTCTACTTTCTGTCGGGTTTGGCTCTGCTTATCTTCATTTATAATAGCTTCGGTCGGTCAGTTTATCATCTAGTAATTTTTATTTCTTTACCTCTTTCCACACCACAAACGTAAACAATGCTTACATTTTTATTTTCAATACAACCGACACACAGCTACAATAGGTGATAGAAATAAAGGCTTATTGTTCAAAATATATGTTGTCAAATTTTGATTTTGTTTAAGAAAGGGGTTTCACACGGTGTTGCAAGAAATAATAATGATGTCACATTTGCAATTTGTCAAATCCACTCATTCAAAATTGGTCAGTTTGGTAAACACATTTTCTCCGTGTTAGTGGTATAGATGTTTGTTCTAATTTCCCCTAACCTTCATGATAACAATAAAGCATCGTACTGGAAAGCTGATCTTTGAAATCTAGGTCACTCAAAGGCTACGTTGCCTATGGCAAGTAACATTTGACCAACTTAATATTCAGCGGTATAGCCTTGAGGCAGTTCACTAGTAATGCATTTAAGCGGCCTCATCAACACAGACACTTTATCAACAAGAACAAATCATCCTTGAACGAAACTGATTGAATCACAAAACAATACTTAAAGTACACTTGATATGCTATCCATTGTTCTACCCTTAAATGTTGATTCGACAGTTTAATTTATAAACAAATTAAAGAGAAGTAAATATGATCAGTCTTAGGATATCCTCTTACGAACGTCCTGTTGCTCTGAGTATGAACCGGTCAAAGCCTATGATTTTGCGGTTATGTCCGGACAATACTGGCGTACAAGGAAGAATGACTTGATACAAACATGCATAAGCACAAACACACAGACACACACACACAGACATACATATTCACGCACGTTTGAGAGAGTATTCCAATGCTTTTTTTGATAAAGCTGAAAACTCTGCAAATACATGTATTCAGTCCAAAGATAAAAACGACATATGAATAAGCAAATTAAACCAAAAAAGGTTAATACAATACGTCATTGATTTATTCAAAAGAAATGCAAATGAGCAACGGCAAAGGTCAAGATCCTTAGAACATTTTAATGGTACCTGAACGTGCTTGAACAGAGTAATTATTTGAAAAGGTCTCTATTTTTTATGTTTAAGCACAAATAAACTTACTATTAGACAAATGACAAGACCCACAAATGAGAATATCGAATAGATTACATTCAACATTATTACAGACAAAACTCCTAATTACACATGGCAAGTGTTTGGCTGGAAATGAATTTTCATGATCGAAGTTGGACAGTATTCAATATATGACACTGTACGTGTATATATATATATATATATATATATATATATATATATATATATATATATATATACACACACAAATCCGACCTTTAGGCGACAACGTCTAAATTGCAACCTTTCGGCGACATCGTTGTATACTGAATATGTGTGGGTCATGATTGTGCATAAATAGTGAATACTGTATATAATACTGAAAGGAATATGAAAATACACGAAAAAGTGGTAAAATAAAATAAATGAAAAACATACATTTTTTGTCGCCCATTTACTGTCGCCGAAAGGTAAAACTATGTACGCTCATGCAAAATACCAACCTTTGGGCGACCGGTCGCCGAATGGTTGATGTGTCGCCCAAAGGTTTAGTATATATCTCGCTAGGTATAATTTATATGTGTCACCTAACAGTATTATATACAGTGTATTTAGCTATCACGATTACCAGCGAGACGGTAATAAAGTGATCGCATGCGTTGGACGGTCTGAATATCTGGGTTCTGCTGTCGGCATCCGTAAAATATTGGCTTATGTGATTACTTCTTGTAATCAGGCGACTGTTTTAGTATACTTATTAAACGGGATGGAATAACTGGCCGTAATCCGGAATAGTGTAATGGTTTTAATTCGGACTGTATAGAGTTTTAATCTTAAAGACAGGCGTGGTTATTTAGATATAGCTCGATTTTGCAAATATTTTGTAGGAGAGATTGTTGTTTAATTTTTTATTATTTACTGCATGTAGCAATCATTATGTACATGCATTTCAGATGATTATTATCGTATTTTTATTATAGGCTAGTCTGCGAATCAGTGGATTTTCCATTTAAAATATTTTTCCATAATTCACTGGATTAAATTATGAATGGGGACACGGGTGGCCGAGTGGTCTAATGCGCTCACCTTTATTATATCACTGTCACTACCCTCCGTCCGCATGGGTTCGAATCTCGACTCTACCTACGTGGGCATGCGCGAAAGCTTGCCAGTAGCTTGATGTGGGTTACTGGTTCTTCCCGGATTCTTCTTCCACCGCAAATACTGGGCGCCATGTAGAGCCACATAAATTGTTGTTATACACGTACACATACCAACCAACCAACCAACCAACCAATCAAATTAAACTGGTTTTTATCCTAATGTGATCGATAGACGTTTATAACATTATGACGAAGAACATCGAAGGGTATTTTCGTAATATTCTTAGTTTAATGGTAAACATATCCACATATCACGCAGGTGTACCAGGTTGGAATCCAGCAACCTACTTTTCATTTTTCTTTTAGATTATGTGTATTCAACGTTGAGTTATCAAAGAGAACTATGTTATTACTAAGCAGTGGCCTTAGCAAACGCGGGGCTGGATTTGGCTTATTTTGGCTGGACCCCTTGATTTACGCGAAGGGCCTCCTGTGAGCACTGCGTTTGGAAATAAACTTTTAAACAAGTTTTATACAATATCGAACTTAACATTTCTTCCATCCATTTAAAGTTATTCTCTCTCTCTGTCTGTCTGTCTGTCTGTCTGTCTCTCTCTCTCTCTCTCTCTCTCTCTCTCTCTCTCTCTCTATATATATATATATATATATATATATATATAATTTACTAACGCGCGGGGCACCTTGAATGCGGGGCCCAATTGGGCCTTATCGGTCCAATCGGCCAAAAAGCAGTCTCTGTTACTACTACTATTTTCTATACAAATGACAAGAAAAACATAGCAGAAAATAAATGGTGATCAGCTGACATTATCCAGTAAGAGAGTTTCTACTTTAATTTATTATACAGTTTACTAGCCAATACGTTCTAGCGGAACATAAAGTAAAACCGGTTTGTATTGAGTGAATAACGGATATATTCCATCCACAAAAAAATTAAATAAATGAAATATATCCATTGTTCACTCGATAGAAGCAAATACTCTCTATCGATAAACAGCATACCTTTATTTTATATCCATGATAAGCTCTCTGAACTATTTCGAAAGTTGTGTGGCAAGGGTACGGCCCAAAGGATATATACTATCTTGATGAAAGTTTTAGTCTTGGCTGACTTCATAGTTTCAAATGTAGTCATCACCGTCCAATTCATATACATTTTTGCTAGCTGCTGCAAAAATACACCATAATAGCAAGCGAAAGTTTGAATTTTATTTTCATCAGTGCGTGTACTGATCGCAGCCTTTTTCAGGCATCCTGAAATACAGATTGGTATAATGCAGTCAAAACTGCAAAGAAATACAAGAAAACTGAATTATTCGACCATTACTTTAGCTATTATTGACCTGTTACCAAGTGAAGCTGGGCAATATTGGGTCAGAACATATGGCAATTAAACAACTCAGTTGTAAAAGACGAAGAATACAAAGCCATACTTAAAGTAAAAGTAATGTTAGAAACCTTTTTAAAAATGGGAATATTGCAACCTAATGGAAGAGTTGGGAAGGGGAATTAAGAAGAGAATTAAATCAATAACCAAAACATATTGTCAAGACAAACAAAACATAAGACGGGGAAGGGAAAGAAAATGCAATAAATATTTAAATACAAAAAGTTGAGGATAAAAAATAAGTGATGAAAGTACGAAGCTTTATAAGATTACAAATTAACTGGCACAAAATAAGGGCAGGAGAATTCCCCAGTTTATATAATAAAGCTAAAGGTATGCAAATCATGGAATAAATAAGAAAAGGAAATAGCAGGCATATGGAAAAACTAAAAAATATAACGTTACCATGCCTAAACCAACACACTTAATGGGACATATATACAGTTTTAAAAAGAACTAAACATTACACAAATATATCACGGGGGGGGGGGGATTAAAAGAATACGCTGGGCATATAGAATTGTCTCAAATCCCAAAGGACTCTAGGTCTCAATGCGAAAAACGTATAATATCAAATGAAATAATTGCAGCATTCAAGCAACTCCATAAAGGAAAATCAATTGGTTCAGGTGGTTTAACAACAGATTTATATATTACCTTAAAATATCTCTTAATTCCAATATTAAAGATGATTTTTGTTGTTGTTGTTGTAGGGTTTAACGCCATTTTTCAGCACACGATAGGCTATACATGGCGGCCAGTATTAATGGTGGAGGAAGAAACCGGGAAAACCCCGGAGAGAACCACCGACCCACGAGAAGCTATTGGCAAGCTTCCTCACATACCCACATTGGCTGAATCCGAGACTCGAACCCATGCAGACAGAGGTGAGATGGCTGTGATCCTTAACGGACAGCGCTTTAGACCACTCGGCCACTCGGGCCCCGTTAAAGATATGATATGTTAATATTCTTTAAATAATGAAATGACGTCCACGACGAAAGAAGGGGTATAAACATTCATGTACAAGGGGAAAGGAGATGTAAAAGACATAACGAGTTGAATATTGATATCGTTTTTAAATACAGACTATAAATTATGTAGTAAGATCCTTTCTAACAGAATTAAAACATGTGTCGGAACTATAATTAACATTATATTCATAACAAAGTTCTATCCTTAAAAACAGCGATTGATTTTTTGGAAACTAAAGAGAGGAGGGGGTCTTGATCTTATATATCAAGAAAAGGCTTTTGACAGAATATAGTATAGTTACATAGATATAGTTTCTTATATATGCACGATGAAATTTAATATAGAACGTTCCGCGAGACAGGATTGTTCCTTATCGATGATATAATATGTAATAGCAATGGAAGACCTCCGAATAAAAATACATAACAATACAAATATAAAGGGAATTCAACCCCCGAACCTCAAAAAGGAGCTAAAAATGGTACAGCGTGTTCGTGACTAATACAAAATTTACATCCGATGTCGACACCTCAAACATTTAGAAAAGGAATTTATGGACTTAGGGAAAGCAATAGAATCTAAAATTAATCATGCAAAACACTGAAATTCTGTATAAATAAGTAACTGGCAGGGGAACTACACTGGACTCGAACTAGAACTTGTAACGACACGTATAATAGGTTTAGGAGTGACTTATATGTGTGTGCGGTGGGGGGGGACGGGGGGGAGAGGGGAGATTATAAGAGTATACAAATTCAACACAATTGGGAAAAACTACGAACTATGTTACAAATGTAGGCACATGCAAATTTGAATATAATGGATCGAATGCAGGTCGCTCAGACATATGTATATTAACATATGGTATATGTTTAACTAGGTAGATTTAAAGGACAGTATGATAGACACCTTTGACAAAGAAATAATCCTGTTCATATAGGGAGGGAAGTTACATTACCTCCGCAGCGAAACTCATAAAGTAGGGATGACTAAATAATCCAACATCTTAGACATTATAAATTGGAAAATATTTGGAAAAAAATTATATAAAAAAACTAGATAAAAGGGAGTCTGTGTAAAAAATATATATATTTCTTTGTGTATACGTTGAAACAAATGCTTGGGCTATATAGAAACAATAATATAACCAAACTAATAGAACCACCAACAAAAATGAGATATATCAAAACTATAGTTCTTAAATATATAGTCAGATCAAGAAAATATGGACTGAGGAAAAATATTTGTTTGGCTAACTGGAGATGTAGAATTTAGAAGATATTTGAAAAAATTACTAGTATATTACTTTTTGTAAAACAAATTGTATACGCAAAATAGTCATTCGATATTGAACTGAAAAAAAAAATAAAGAGAGAAAGAAATTAACTGCAAATTTAAATAATCAGCATCGTACCTTTCAGATAAAAAGCATACTATACACAACGGATAAAAATAGCAAATAGCTATGCAAAGAAATAATAAATTGCATTACAGATGTCTTGATCAGATGTGGTAGAACATATTTTCCAACTTGAAAGAAGGAGAAGAAAGAAAATAAAAAAAAAACACCACGGCATGTAGAAACCCTGGTATATCTTATATATAAAAAAAACTTTTGTCTTTCTATATGTTCCAGCTGCCAAACAAGAGGTCACAAGTTTGGAACTCGTAGCGGCATTCGCAATATATTTTGTTTATTACATTTTTATATTTATCTTCAAACTTCTTTTAAACTCTCTCCTCCAGTTTATTTATTTATTTATTTTATTTTTTAATTCCCGTCTTTGGACGGGAAATCAAACTAGTCATGTAAAAACACCCACATTTGTCTTTCTGTGAAATCCAGGCTGCCAATCAAGAGGTCGTGTGTTCGAAACGAGTGGCGGCATCACAATTCTTTTAAAACTTTATTTGTTTTTACATGTTTAAACTTTCTTTTAAAGTCGCTAATCCCAAACTATTTTACTTTTTGTTTTATTCCCGTCCAAGGACGGGCAATTGACCTAGTACATTCAAACCGAGTGGTCCTGTTCGCCGAAATACACAAGGGGGGGGGGATGATGGTAGGGGTTGTTGCATTTCCAGAAAGGGCAGTCAGACATACCTCTTGCTGTAGAAGAGAGAAGCCTTAAGATGGGAACTACACGGCTTCCCCGCCAGGAATGGGAGAAAAGAAACATTCTGAATAACAAGTTAACAAATAGAAAAGGAAAATCAATGGCTCAGGTACCCGAGTGGTCTAAGATGCTCGCCTTTAAAATCACAAAATATTCTCATCTCGCTCGCTTCGGGTGACTCGAAATTCGGGCTCGAATTTAAGAAAACATATCCATCATTAAGTCCACCAACGCATCGAATCATATAGACAATTATAATAATAACAACAACACAAACAAAGAAACAAAGTGCTTTAACATGCGCTAATGATCGGGGTTCCTTTCCTAATTGACTCTTGCATTATGTATGAGACAAACTTTTGTTACGTCAAAATAGCATACCACTCAGACGTGATCTCCGATTTGTAACTTTGAACAAATATAGAAATGGTATGAATGGTTATCATCAGAGTTGAGACATAAGTGGAAGTAACCTCACTGTGTGTGAATTTCTAAAAATCAACCATTCTGAAGTTACGAATGATGTTGATTAACACACTTGACCTACGTGTTTCTCATGTTATACACTACACCAATGTTAAATCTATGAACAAACTATCATGGGGAGGTCGGGGTGGAGGGGTTTGGATTATATGGTCTATGTAAACTTTACTATAAAACAATCCAGTGGGAAAACTGGATGGACTTCCGTCAGAAGAGATTCAATCAACTCAAACTCGGATAGAAGGTGATCGGGCTGGAAGGTTGTTTTTTTTTTTTTTTTGGGGGGGGGGACTTGATTATAAAAATCGATTATACCTAAACTCAATCCCTACTCGTACCTAATCACATTTCACTATACTCCAACCAAACCGGAGCAGACAAAAATGGCCATTTCACCAGTATCAAATATATCTGGGTAAAACGTAATGAAATTATATAGTGTATGTCTTGATGTATAGGCACTTCTATACAGAAATAATATCAATGCGATATGGTTACTAGGGAAGATATTTTAGAAATTATATTGTCTCTGCCATCCGAAGATAATAGTCGTATCGACATGTTTCTTTCTAACACGGCTGACATTAACAATACTTATGTATAGACTATTTCTTCGCTCATTAATCTTTATTTCCTCCATTAAGAGATTTTGCATAAGGCATTGACTTAGGTACATGACAAAAACATTTTCATAGCTACATAAAAGAATAGTTTCATGTATACAAAATATACACAGCACCTCCACGCACACACACACACACACACAAAAACAGACACAAGGCGTTTCCCTTTATACATGTAGCTATGGGAGTGTCCTTTTCAAAGATATGCAGGGGCCCCGAGTGGTCTAAAGCGCTAACCATTATGGATCACTGCAATACCACCTCTGTCTGCGTGGGTTCGAGTCTCGGGTTCGGCCAATGTGGGTATGTGAGAAAGCTTGCCAGTAGCATCTCGTGGGTCGGTGATTCTTTCCAGGATTCTCCCGGGTTCTTCTTCCACCATTAATACTGGCCACCATGTATAGCCTCTCTTTTGCTGAAAAATGGCGTTAAACCCTACAACAAGAAAAACAACAACAACAAACATACCCCGATGGTTTCCTTCATTTCGGCAATAGTTATGATGCAATACGACTATCTGCGAGTGACCCTGGATGTATTTCCCCAAGGATCCAAAAACTGAATAATTCACTTCTTATAAATGAACATTCAAATGAAATTATTAGTATCATTTAAGACTGAATATATTATATATGTATAACAACAACATGTTATTGTTCTTGTTATTGCTACTCAGGTCAAAATTAAGAGTCATATTTTCAAAGTTATCTGGCTTGTTAGGACTCATTGATCTCAAAATAAGTAACAGAAAGAAGCAAAACCAACACAAGAACAACGCGCTGAATGAAATACCACCTTCTCATTGGCCAACTGAAAAACAGTTATAAATAAATACAGGACATCGTTTTATTTTAACCAATGAGAGGACAGTATTCAATTCAGCGGGATCTCACATATTAAGCGGGCGCGATCACGGCCAAGTCGAGCAGTAGCGTGGGAAAATGATTTGACATTCCTTAATGGTATGATATTAAGTCAAACGTTTGATAGGGATACACAGTCGACTGCCTGAGCTAAATATCGGTACCAAAGTATTAAGCTACGCATAGCTTGAAATATCAGCGTTTATTCTTAAATAGGTCGCGCGAGCAAGGAGACAAGTGTTCTCACTTGTAGTTATTATATAGTACATGTATGACAGGTCAATTGTAAGCAACGATACGAGCCGCTGTGGTGAAAACGAAATGTCCGGCTGCAACGATATTTTTGTCATCTTCATGCGCATGAAATGCTTTATATATACCGTGCCCAACGAATAAGGTGTTAGCACCTAAGTCAAGTCTTTACAAATACAACATTTACATCAAAAGTATATTGTTATTGTCACTTTCTCTCGCAAAATCTTTACATTTCAGTATTAATTATGGGCCATTAAAACTAATATACTTATTACTATGGTCACCCATTTCTAGATTGATCCATAGTTGTGCATATAATTAGTACCGCGAATCCAATATACATGTATACCGGCTAATCGACATAATGTCAATTGGTAGAAATTGAATTTAAGTTTTGATAGTGACTGTAAAAGTATAGATTCAGTCTGGATCTAATTAGGTTTTACATGAACAAGAAAACGTCTTAGCAGTATCTAAAAGCAGCTTAAGTACTTTCCTTTTAATTTTATGTAAACAACCATTTCGTGTCTCTTGTAGTGAAAAGTGATAGGTTCGCATATTTTGGGGGGGGGGGTGTGATTTGGATTTATAACGTAGCTTTAACAATTATTCAGTCATATCGCTACGATGTGTGGTGGTTTACAGTGATGTCTAGCACTGAGGAATCATAAGGCAGACATGTAGCATGATGTCCCACCCAGTCACATTATCCTGACACTAGGCCGACCAGTCCTAACACTAACATCGTAATGCTGAGCGTATAGCGAGGCAGCCGTTTGTATCATTTTTATGTCTCTGATATGACTCGGTCGGGGTTCGAACCCGCGACCTCCCGCATCCGAGGCGAACGCTCTAACCACTAGGCCACCGGAGCGGTCGCAAAGTAGAATGTACAAAATTGAGTCTAATAAGCTCGTTCTTCGTGTATCATGATACGTTCGGTGCTACATCATAATGTCGGGTTCGCTTCATTACAAAAAGAACTGGGGGCCCCGAGTGTCCGAGTGGTCTAAAGCGCTCTCCGTTACGGATCACTGCCATCTCACCTCTCTCTGCGTAGGTTCGAGTCTCGGTTTCAGCCAATGTGGGTATGTGAGAAAGCTTGTCAGTAGCTTCTCGTGGGTCGGTGGTTCTTTCCGGGTTCTTCCTCCACCATTAATACTGGCCGCCATGTATAGCCTATCGTGTGCTGAAAAATGGCGTTAAACCCTACAACAACAACAACAAAAAGAACTTACTTTTTTATATATAAAAAACGTGTCCCCACTAGCTTCTTATTTAGGTTTTCTGAGTATTCGGCAGTTGTGGTTAATATTGGGGGGGGGGAGGGTGGATAAAGCTGAATTCGTAACAATCAGTTCGTGCGCATGGTATCATATATGTATATTCTCTGGTTATTTTAGGCTTCATAAATTATGGAAGGGTATATTTGCTTTGCTTTTAGACCTTTGTAGAAAACACTAATCTATTTTTCAATCTACGTATTTATAATGGTTTCCAGGACAACTTATCCAATATCGAAGTCATACTTCCTGGCATATAGTCATAATTGGATGAAACAAACATGGCTGCTCGTTTTCCGTATTCCTTTCAATTTCATTTTCTAAACCCTGGTAATTTGGATCCCGTACTGTACAAGCGTATTCTAAAATAGGTCTTACTAAACCTTTGTTAGCGAGTTCTTCCGCATTTTATGGGCAAGATGACAAGATACGATACGTCTTTATTGGCTTAAAGTTCGAGTTAAATTTGAAGGTTCCGTTTCAGATCACATGTACTTGTGAGCTTTAAATATTTTGTTTGATTGAGGTTTTCTAACATAGCATCTTCTAGTAAATACGGCATATTGGTTTTATGTCATTTCTTTCTTGTCAATAAGCATATGCTGCATTGTTAAGTAGGAATCGCATGCCACATTTTCGAACCCATCGTCCTAGCTTTTTTAATGTAATTTGCAATATCTTTGTATCAGGCTCGGTTTTGATTAATCAGTAGCATATACAGTCATCTGCGAATAGTTGACGTTCTTAGTCAATTTCAATTTGAATGTCGCTGCTGTTGCTATAAGAAGAGTGCTGGTCAAAGTATTGTTCCTTACGGTACTCTAGAACCTACGTTGTACTATAGTATTATGTACATTTACTTTGCATTGTTTGTTAGTTTTTATTTTTTATGTTTCATTATATGATATTGTAAGTAACTTTGCATATAGCGCATAACCTTGTCCAAAATCAAGTTTATTTTCTACTTAACCTGAATTGTTTTATGTTTGTATTTTATTCTGTAAACAACGAATACGTAGTAAAATTTCTCTAAATGCATGGGTTATTATCAGGATCATTATTAATAAAGCAAATATATTTATTTTGGTCTGGGTCTATGTTATTGGCATTCCCCTACAATTTAGCTGATATTGTCCAGGTCATATATTATAATTTTAGTAACAGACTTTCTGATAATAAACATTTTATTTTGTAATCATTCAAAACTTTCTAGAAGGTTATTTTGCACTAGGTAACGTTTTGTTTCTTCTGGGTTTTATTTCCGTTTACTTGCGAACTGAGGTCAAGTAGGGGACTATACAACCTTGTCACTGGAAAGATTATACACTCGTGCCAAATAATTTATTTGTATTATTGTTGTTTCCATTATTAATTTGGAATTTATTTCTTCAAATTATTTAATTCAGTGATTCGATTCTCTGGAAATGCAGAGTGCTCACAAAAAATAAAATTCTTGGATCGATTTTCATTAGGATTTGCAGTGAATTAAAACCTGGAGTTTTATTAGTGTTTCAATAAAAAAAAAACTGTTGGCACATCAGCATGATACAGGTCATCACAGACACACCAACTCATTCAGCATTGAACTTAATTCGGAAGTTTACTATGTTTATTCAGAATTCTAAATTAATAGGACTTGTGTCTATAATTATATGATTATTTTGGATTTAATTGGTAATACTGTAAGTTCTTTTTTAATTTTCACTTTGTATTCAAGGCAAAGAAATTATTTATTGAATTTTACAAAGCTTGTTGATTTCTCTTTGTTTGTTACTTGTTTTAAGAGCATAGACTTGTAACACCAGCCAGATTTGGGACCATTTGTCACTACATATTTTTCTCGGAAGCATGAAAAGCGCTTATCCAGCGTTGAGCTTTGCTTGCAATTCCACAATTCATGGGGGTCCTGTCACGAGTTTTTTTTCAAAGTCAAAAATACAAATTGTCTACTTGGTCACCTCTATCCACATATTTAGCCCGATCATTAATAAATTAGCAATGTGTGCTTCGAACTCTGAAATTTCCGTAATGCATCATGTTTATCATATAGTTGTCATTGCTTCATCATTAGAACAGACAATATGTTCAAGCTCTTTGCAATAAACACTGATGAGTGTGACAACGGGCGGTAATTATTGGCCATTGCGTGATTACCTTTTTTCAGTAGTGGCCATGCCATTTATTTTCCATATACCGATCCTTGGGATGTTGTAAATGTCCAGTGATTGTTAAAAAGGTATGTAAGTACTTGTGTCAACTCAGAAGATAGTGCCTTAAGTACTTTTTAATTTTATCATTCGCTCCTGAAGTGTTTGATAGATTTGAACCATATAGCAACATTTTAAGTCCTGAGCATGTCACTACTGTATTACTCGTTTTTCCTTTGGGAATATACAAGGCGAAGCCATATCACTATAGTAGTTAAAACAATGCAGAATTGTACGTTCATTGTATCGGTTTCTACTAGTCTGGTGTCTGTCTTTGGTGAATCAATATCATGCGCGTCTTGTTTTTCTCCATGTATTTCCGGCATGATTTAGAATCTAATGTTAGGCTTCCACTCAAGTTAATGTAGTTGTGTGAAATGTAAATTGTAAACACACACACACACACACACACACACACACACACACATTCAGCTCTTACCCGTCTCCATTTTGTTCTAAATTTTTCATTGCCGGCGAGTTCATATATGGGTCACCCTAGAGTCAATGTGAAGATTGTTTTAAAAATTATGCCATACTGTAGGATTACATAAGAACCACTCTAGAGCCAAACAGGAATTTAACATTGTGTGTTCCTGGAGCCAAACGGGAATTTTCGGAATGATAATATTATTTTAAAAAAATTAAAATCTAATACGCCACATTTACAATCTAGCTACCCGTTTTGTTTTTTAGTGCGATACACGCGTCCCATAATCTTGCAACCGCTTTTTGATCACTATCCAAAGACAGACTACAATCCAGCAATCTCAATAAGATCAGATCTCCGCTGTCAAACGTGAAGATATGACGACGACCGTTTAAGGGTCATGTTCTGGTGACCTTTGAATTTGCCAATAGAAACGCAGCTTTAAAAAAATTGGCAGTGAATCAATTCTTTCCGTACACATTGTTATTCTTCATCCACACTGCTAAGTCTCCAAACGCAAAGATATAAGACTTCATCTGACTGGCTGATAAAATTAGCGATTATGGTAATAACATGCTACCAGAACACGATCCCTAAGTTGTCGCTGTCAGATCTTCACGTACAACAGTGGAGATCTGATTTTAATCAATCCAGCAACTGCTTTTGGATCACTGTTCAAGCACACAATCCTTCGAAAAGTGTCGGAATGTTTATGCATACGTACTATACTTACATGCACACAAACAGTGGAGTTATAATAGAGGGTGTTGATTGATGTACATATATAATTTTTTATTATCCTTCATGACTGAAAATGGCAGTGATTATCATTAGCTAAAAATTCGCACGTTCATAGGTTCTACATTAAGATATTATGAACGTAAAATTGCATGGTATCTATAAATAGATGCCGACGCGCGTGTTTGCTGTTACTAATAATAAAAGTAGTAAATCTATTGACACGTTTTGGGTTGTTTCCCACCGGACAGGTCGGTTAGGTGGATTCTTAAAAGAACTGTTTTTTCCTATTTTATAGTTTAGGTCACGTGAACAGGTATTTTTTTTAAATGTTAGATTAACTAGTTAGATCTGTACCACGGAGCATATTGCTACAAAAAGTCGTATTAAGACTCTTGAAGGTTCATATAAGAGAACTGAGCAATCACATTCATTCCTATTTTGGATTATAATTTCATATGTCAAAATGAGTTTGCAGACGAATTCTATGTTGTATGTAACTATTATTTTAAAAGAAAAACAGTTGTTCTGATTATTCAGTGGAATAGAACGGGTACATTATTTATTATTGCTAAAGAATAAAGACAGCTACTGAGAAAGTTTATTTCTTTGAGGTCAAGGTCATTGTCATGTATTGGAAAAATACATTTGCTGAGTCAAATAAACCCAGGCCAGATTATATGGAGAATTATTAGCCATTTATGTCAAAAGGTTTTATATCACTTATTGGTGATTGGGTCAATCCTATCCCAATAAAGATCTTACGGGAAGCAGGAGCTTCTCGCATTATTTTATTATCAGGTACTCTGCCTTTGTCTGAGAAGTCTTCTTCTGACGAAAGTGTTCTTGTTTAGGGAATAGAGTGCGTTTTTCTTCGAATTCCACTCCATAACGTTAATTTTTCTTCACGCCTAGTTTCATGACCAGCGACTATCAGCGCTGTGAGTTCCTTGCCCATTGAGGATGTTTATTTATTGATAGGCTTATTGAAAACGAAATCCCTTATTTATACCCTGCTTGTGCAGTTACTAAAGCTATGCAATGAAAAGCTCTTGTGAAAGATTTGTTTCAGGAAATTATTCCTTTGCCTGACACATGTGTTGGCCAGACTTTTGATGAGGGCACCTTTGCTCCTGTTACTGATCAATAAAAAGGTATTGATCATTGTGATCATATTTTAACTACTCATTCTCTTATTTCTAATCAGGCTGGCAAATGACATTCACTTGTCGTCGAAAAGGAAAAAGATCCTGATATCTTCTATTTGTTTCAGAGGGTTATTAGTGAAGCAGATTCTACAGATGTAACAACTTGATAGTTTTGGAAAATGGGTCGTTATGATAAAATCGAAACCACCTGGTGAAGAGTGGTCAGTGAGCTATCAAACTGTTGCTTTTATGTTATATAGACAGGAAATTCATAGCTTAGCTCATGAAAGTATTTTGGCTGGTCATTTATGAGTCAACGAAACCTATCAGAAGTTCTTGCATCATTTTTACATCTTCTTATATCATGTTCCAAATATTGTAGGTCTTGTTTAATTTGTCAATGGCTGGTTTCAGTTCTTTTGAACTAGTTTATGGAAATATATTATCCATGGACTTGTTAAAAGAAAATGCTTTTTTTATACAGAGGAATCTGATACAAAACTTTTTAAATTATATCTCTGATTGTGAAGTAGCAAGATATAATCTTCTGTCTACTCACTCAAAATTACAATTGAGGCAGGTCAAAAGTACAAAGGAAAGACTTTTTCAACCTGGTGTTAAAGTTCTGTCTCTATTGCCAATACTTCAAAATCCTATTTAGGTTAGATATTAACTGTCCATACAAAGTTAAAACGAAACTGATTCTGGAAATGTTTGGATTATTCAGTGGAAATAGAAAGTGCTCATTGGACTATAATTTAATTTTGAATTAGTGTGAATTATTCAAACAAGTTCTGGATGACACCATTTTGACACATCAGGATTGTTGGCAAACGAATGTATTCTTGGATTTGAAAATTATTCTGAACATTTCATTCTTTTGGATCTTAATATGAATATTTTGGATTCAGTTCACAATTATATGTTACTCTTATATTTTCTTTTTAAAACACTGATAATTAAATTCTTTGTTAAGTTTTACGAAACTCGTCAGTTTTTCTTCTTTCTATGACTTAGTTTATGACTATAGACTTGTAACAGTTACTGATACAGCTGACAACCCTGTATTCAACATGACTTAGTCCTCATATCTTATGAAATCACACGTATGCTTGTGAACTGTGGATTATAATCCATGAAAGTTACCAACAGTCCATGCAAGAGGATAGTCATGTAGAGAAAAATATTGTGAATTATATTGGAAACCAACAAAATACCGTTTTTACCACGTCTTCGTGATTATGACATAAATACAACGAACTGCGCTTCTTTTTGGTATTCTTAAACTTTTTATTTAAAAATGATATTACTCGACTTGTACTTTCTGTAAATCCACAAACCCCTGGTTTCGTAAATGTGCACCAAGTTACCAATGGTTTTCCATTCCCACCAACATTAACTCAAACTCGGCCATGCTAATTCTTTGATCCTCAATAGACATCGAGTTATTAATTGTACTGAAACTGCTTTGCGCTGCCATGAAAAGTTTAGAATAGACAAGTATTCCAGAATGCAGCCATAACGAAATAATTTTATCAGCACCATCTGTAGCAGTGGTTCCGACAATTCCACTGGGTGTAGCTATACTAGTCAATGTGGATGCGATTCATACCACATCAGACCAAAGGCTGTTGCTGTGTCGATTCCACAAATAGCATGTTACACATTTTAAGTTTAACAGTTCAATCTTCAAAATTCACAATCTTATCTGGGTGAATGTCAGCAACAATGTGGCTGGTAAACTAAGCCAAATCTCAGCCAAATCTGTCTTGGTGGAAAATCTGCTCAGATTTTCATCAATACAACATAAATATTAACATACGTTTTGAATAATGTTAAGCAAATTTAAACGTAATTTCAATACACAATCGCTGGGATGGTGAATGCTCAAGTGCATGCAATTCTTTAACAACAACAACATGACCATATATTGGCCCATCTGACAATGATGGATGTCAATCTGGGCTATCACCATGGGTTAAATAACTAACAATTTTAGGCGGTGGCACAAGCCAATACAAGTCAAAATATAAAATATGTTTGGGTCTTAGTATGTATGTTACCCAATGCATTCTAGGTCCCATTGTCAAATCTAGGTTAATAATGCCATTTTGTATTATTTGTGGAATCCTCGACGCATGTTCCCCCGCATAAAGACACCTAAACAATGTTTGATTTTACCACTGCAAACAGCACTGAAATCTCTGCGACGAATGGAAATATCCCACTGAACTTTTGCATTTACTGGTACTGGTATATAAAGGAATATCTTTCTCTAATTACAAATTCCATCAATAATTTTCTTTTAGTTTGTTTACTCTATCAGGATCATAAACTGCAACTGGTTCAACCCTGGATATTACTTCATCAACATATGTGTTTCCTCAACAGTGTTAACGTTACAGGGCATTTTTATTGACATATATCTTAGCGAATCATTGTCAGGGTGCACAATAATACTCACGAACAGATCCACAAGGTCGGCAAAGCTAGTTATGTGATTTAACTCAGATGCCACATTTAAGACACATATACCAGCATGTCATGCGAGCAAATGTAATTTACAGTATATATAATGGCAAGTTCTGCTTAATAGTTAACATTTTCCAAGGCCAACACCTATAGAGTCATTACATACCAGTGCCAATGAACTTTATATATTTATAACTTGTATTCTAACAGAAATAATCTGTGTTTTCATAAAAATCATAATTTATGTTTCTAATTGTTGTGAGTATTTTGAAGACCATATGTATATGCTGGCAAGCTTTCTCACATATCCACATTGGCCTAGCCTGTGACTTGAACACATGCAAATGTGACATGGCAGTGATCGGTAAAGGTGACCCCTTTAGACCAGTTAGTCACCCACAGGGCCCCTAATTTTTTTGTTGTTGGAATGATGGTGAATGTATTATCAGGTGTATGTGCTCCTCAGCATATACATATGGTCTTCAAAATACTCGCAGTGGACAGTATTTGATTGTATGGCCATTTGCAATAAAATACACCGCTGTGAAAGTAATTTGCAAACCTGTGGTAGTGCATTTTACGAACATTTTTACACCAGTCTGCATCAACCAAGGATAAATGTCAAATATAATTGTGTGTCTTAACATAATTTTCTTTAATGCAGTATCTGAGTGCTGATTAACATGATCACAATGTATTATACCAAAACATAAATGACCACCGCTTGTACAATTACATCTGATGTTCTTAAAGCACTGCTTGTATATTGACACTATAGCATTTCTCTTTGCATATGAATGTCTTTCCACAAAACTTATATCACTGCATCATTTGCTTAGATTCTTCATCATTGAAAAAAGTCTCATATTAATCATGTAAAGGTGTTGTTCGTAAATCAAGATATTAATGTTAAAGACATCTTTCTCTAATTATTTCATTCTTGATGATCATCACTCTTAGGCTACTATATTCACTTACTGTTTTCAGTGTCACCACTATCATCATCATTGCAGTATTTATTCATATTTGGGTTCTCTAAATGTTGATTACTTTAGTTCTTTACTGTACATTATCAATGGACTTTCCATGATTTTTTTCTTCTCCCAAGTCATCTTTACTGGTACATCATTGCTACTCCAAGACAATTTTTAAGTTTAATAAATTATCAGTATGTTCAGGCTATGTCTTTAACAAGTCTCTGACTAATCTTTATGATACATTTATGTGAAACACCAATTTAATCTTTACATGTAGCATTGTGCATAATTCACTGATCTGGTAAAATGAAACCACAATTTGATACGGCGATACATTCTTTCAAAATACTATAATATCAATCTGTGACTTTTTTGCCATTTATATATAGTGCGGTAATTGTCTAATATAAAAATATCCTCTGCTGCAGTTTGTATAAAATAATTTCAAACTACCTCTGCCACAGAAAACAAAATCATTGTAGTAGTCATCAATATTCCTATTTCTGCAGTTACATAAGAATTTGTAGTATAGCCACAATCAATAATATATGCCTGACTGAAAACGTCAGCTTTGTGTGTAATGCAGAAGGGTCACTTTCTTTACCACACATGCATTAATGCAAATCAGGGTCATAATGTAAATTGCTTATAGAAGTAAAGTCATGAAAGTCTTTTTGTCCATCTTCTTCTGAATAAGACCTTGTCAGACTCTTTTCCTGTGTACCTGGGCTCCACTGATCTACTTATTTTGTTTGGTTCATGAGTCAATGACTGGTGGTAAGACTAATGAAACCACCAATTTACATGGGAAAAACAAAGATGTAAAGGAATACAACCTTCCGATTGGATTGATGAGAAAGAAAACATAACCAAAACTGAAAGAAAGAAATGTGAAAGAGCATGTCAATTCGTTTTCAACAAATAAAAAAAGCCTTTTCTTTTTTCAAAAATCACCATATTTAATAATAAAAATAAGCTTCTCTAACTCAAAACCATAAAATAAACATGCAATGTTTTTAACCTGAACATGTTTACAAGGTTGACAAGTCTGGTTGAAATTAGTGTGTCAAGATCGATATAGCAGTTGCCGAAGGACACAAAATGATGCACGATGGATGAAAGACAATACCAAAGTACAAAAAGGCATCAATAGCAAAAGCTCACTTGGCTTTACAGCCAAGTTAAGTAAAACAAGAGCTCCTTCAAACAATGATTCTCCACTGGCCAAAATGAATTTCCAGGAACCAGTGACTGTTTCTTTCTGTTTACTGATGGTGTGGAAACTAACTCTGAGGAAAGAAGCAATTTTCAAATTGGCCACCATGAGAACCATAATGGATGCAAGATTGGGGCCATTTTATATGTGAAGTTTTCTGGTGAAGACTCTATGTTGATATGACTATTCATTTAGGAACAGTAGATACAATGTCATAGGGCTTGAACTTAGGTAACAAGACAAGATAAAACCAAACAAACATTCAAGTCTTCTAAAATATAAATTTACTTAAATAAAATATAAAATCAAACAATGTGAGAGAATTAAAAATAACAACATTTTATGATGGCTGCCATAGTGGCCATTGTGGATGTCACCTCCACAATGTTTTCATTTATGACCATTAAAAGCCTTTTGGTGAAAACCAAATGTCTATAGAACTATCCATTCAGAAGAATGCAAAAACAAATCCAAGATGGCTACATTGGTAGCCATGCTGATCGGAAGATTGGAGTCATTGTCATTTACTTTCATATAGGCTTGATAATTAATCATCTGGTGCAAAACCACATGTCAATATGATTTTCCATTCATGAGATGACATTAATAATATTTCTATGATAGCTGCCATAACAGTTACATCTGATGTCAGATCAGCACCACAAACAAAATAAAAAAGTTGTTTGGTTGCTTTGACCAACTTTTGCTAAATGTTACCTATTTTTACCAGTGATAAATGAAAATGTATATACAGGTGATGATTAGTGTCATGATTTTTAAACAAAAATACAGATAAATATGCATTAATGTTCAATAATATGATGCTTTGACCAACTCTTGCTAATAACTGGTTCAGTTTCATATTTCAACAGGCAACAGTATTCAAGATTTCAGAAAGTCAGCTTAATGTAAACCAAGAACATAATAAACCAAACCTGAAATGTAGGTCAAGGTTCTACATTTTTTTTGCAAATGGGTAAAACAAACTCTTAAAATAGATATTCAAATTTCATGACTGTATAACAAAAATTGTAAGGAAATATTAACTAAAGGCATAACGATATATGCAGTCATGGGAGGATGAGACCAGGTCTTTGTGACTAACTTTGTCAGTTGATTACTGTACAACAAGTCTTAGTAAAATTGTTTCTGTGTGTCCCCACTGTCGAACAAGAGGTTACGAGTTTCATCTAAAAAAATTATTACTTTTTGGTATTTTTATCTTCAAACTTTCTTTTAAGCATCTCTATTTGTTAACTTATTTATATACTTTTCTTAAACTACCATACCAGGACAGGCAATTAACCAAGGTTTGAAAATAAATGTGGCCAGTTATATTGACTAATAGATGCCAGTAAATGTGCATATTGTTTCCTCAAACAATGCAGTTTAAAGGCAGTACAACTTTCCAAACATTAAGAATAGGAGCAGTGCAAATATATTAATACTAAATTCCATCTCCACCTTAAGCATAATCTTCATTTCAGCTATTAATACAAAAATTCATTGTTCAGTTGCTTAGTTATTATTTCTATAAAACTTTTTAAATGAACACAACACTATATGATAAAACAGTTAAAATGTTTAAAGTATTGTATATAAAGCCTCATTTCAAGAAAGACTAATAAAATGGTTACCTAGTGCAATGAATCTACTCAACTGTTTTCAAATATTTTGTATGAAGAAATGAAAATATAATGTTCCTGGTCACATTTTAATACAGCGATGTGTTACCCTGCACGCAAGAATTATGACATGGTTGAACACGCTTCAATGAGGGATCATAGCCAGCTGTCTTTCCAAAACGTGGAGCCACAGAATAACATTTTCCCCATATTTAGTTATCCTTGGACTTTATCATTCCTCAAAACAATCTATTATTGATCAGTCTAGATATATTATTTTAATTACACTGCAACTCATTATAAGACAATAAAAAAGCAAAACAACTTTGAGAACAGTTTCTTATTTAAGCCTTAATAAAAAGTTTTAAAACATGTTTGGTGAACAAATATCAAATACATGGTCACGGAGAGGTAAATAAGACTTGGTATAAATTTACAATAAATATGCCTTTTGACAGAGCCAGGCAACAATATCACTGATGCCTAGTTTGCTTAACCTAGTGATTAACTCATTTTTTTACATAGATAACTTTGCTCGTCATTTAAACTCTTCTCTCACTGCCAATAATGTCTATGATCTATATGATTGAGACATTTTGCAAAGCAAAATGTAGATGCTAAAGGAAGTATACCGCATATAATTTTGGACTGCTTTGTTCCATGCTGCCACCAATCAGTTTAAAAGGAAGATAACTGGCTGTGATCCCTCATTATTTGATAGACATTTTAGGTTGAATCCATCTGGATTGAGATGAATTTCAACCCCAAACTTTCCCCACATCCCTTGGTATATCTTGTTACAGTAAGAAAAAGTACATTAATTTCTCTTGCTGATTATATTCAGACTTTGCAGTTAGATTCTAACAAGCAAGCACATTCTGTGTCTCACTATTAAATGTAGTAAAACACATGCCCCAATTTCATACATATCAGAGTATAATTTAGCTCAACCAGTTTAACAGCCAATCCCCCCCCCGCTGGACTAATTGATAATAAGCTTAATGTCCACATACGAAACATCATACATGTAATGGGTCACTTAACAAATGGGGGGAGGGGTAGGGCCAGAATCAGCTAGCTGATTATTTCCCCCACCCCCAACCAAATAGTTTATTATTATTAATGGGTTCTTTCGTAATATACTTAATGCCTACAAGTGAAATACCTTACATAGAATTGGTCACTTAACAAATCGGAGAGGTGGGGGAGCGGCAGAATCAGCTAACCGATTTTCCCCCACTACAACTACATGCAATTGGTTATTTTTTAATTAATGGTCTCCTTCTTAATCTGCTTAAGGGTCCACATGTGAAATATAATACATGTAATAAGTTCATGTAACAAACTCGTATAGGATTTATTTCCAACGAGCCATTGCATTAAATGTAATGCAGATTACAATTAAATTTAATACAGATTACAATTTCAGACTAATAACCTTTCAAAAATCATCTACATAGAATAAAATACAGCTTTCAATTATTGTTCATACTTCTTCTTAGTAACATAACACTATATTAAAATAGTCATTTGCAAGGTTCTGTTAATAAATTCCAGACTGAGTGAACGGTTTGTGAACTCTTTTCCCTGATAACATATGATATTAAGTAGAATTTTTTTTTACTTCATCAGCACTTTTGTTGGGGAGACCTTCATGCTCAGACCATTTGAAAAAAAATTATCTGTGGCTGCAACAATATATTTGTTCCTGCTGTCTGTTATTGGAAGAGGACAGCTAATATTGATTCCAACTAAACTCAACACTTTTGATGGCACTGGTAACGAATTCAGAGGAGGTACTGCTTGTATTGGCCTAGAGTCACTCTATTTTATTTATTGCAGTCACTGACATATGTTGTTTCATCCACATCCAGTAATACCCTTCCTGGCATTTTAATATGTTTTGTCATGTCCACCATGTGTATTTATCTGTTAAAATAAAAATATAACAATTATATTTTAAAAGTAAAAGAAAAGAATGTTTACAATTTATAATTATGTACTTTTGTGTACCACAGAGAGAAAGAAGAGAGTAAGAGTAAGAGCAAGAGCTAGAGAGAAAGAAGAGAGAAAGGAATTGAGATAGAAAAAGAAAGGAAGAGAGAGACAGAGGGAGATAGAATGACAGGAAGAGGAGTATATGAGAGTTATAGAGGCAGATGGTGAAAGGAGAGAGAGAGAGTGAAAAAGCGAGAGAGGAAGACAGAAAGAAAGAGATAGGAGAAGAAAGAGAGTGAGAGGAATAGACATAGAAGAAAAATGAGAGAGAGATAGAGGAGATAGAAAGAAAGAGAGTAGAGGAAGAGAAAGAAAGAGGAAGACAGACACAGAGGAAGTGGCAGACAGAGAGAGAGAAAGGAAGACAGGACAAGAGGGAGGAAGAAAGGGAAAGGGATTAAGAGGGCAAGTGGAAGACTTAAGGAAGAGAGAGAGGAAAAAAAGAAGACAGAATGGAAAAGAGAGACAAGAGAACTAAAGACGGGGGAGAGAAACGAAGATAGAGTGAGGAAGAAAGAGATGAAAGCAAGGAATATGGAGATAGGAAGAAATGATGACAAAGAGGACGAGTGAGAAAGACAGAGGGGAGACAAGAGAGAGAGAGAGAGCGGATACAAACAGACTCCACTCCTGGAATACTGATGGATAATTGATTTTGATAAAGTATGGATGTAACAATATATTAAGTAGCTTAGCAAGTAGTTATATATTGGGTTCTTTGTGTGGACTATGGTCAGTAGACCCAGGCTCTGTACATGTTATCTGAGTATCTTAGAATTTTGCATTAATATTATATTATTATTAATAACTTTTTAAGTACTATTTACCATAATTATACTGATACTTCCTTTCTTCTAAGAAGTCATCTTCATAAAGTATACCACTGCTTGCAGTAAAGCCTTTAACCTCAATTCACTTTTTTTCTTACTGAGAGCTTTGATAGTTTCCAGGTTTGCTGGGTAGGCGCCATCATTAGCATCCGATATTATATCAATGTATAACTTGTCATCCATGATCGTGAGTCAAGAAGTAATATTAAGGATATTCAGTTTTATTTATATCAAGATTTTATGCCACCAGATGCTCTTATAAATGGGATTATAAACCAATTTCCTGTAGGGAACACCTGGAATTACCTGCGAAAATTACTATGTATAGAACATATGACATTTCTGGTGGGTTTTGCAATAGACAAGTTTTGTGGCTTTTTTTCTTTTCAAAATCTGACCACCCTTCCCTGGTCCACTGAACCCCCAAAATATGCGTTAGAACAATAACATTCACCTGTAATCATCACACCTGTGACACTTTCATTAAATATACATAAAGTAAGGAACGCCTAGAATACTTGCAACACTGGTTGCAAACTTCCTATTGTTTTCTTTTTACTTTGCAATTTCAATAAAATACAAAATTATTTTATACATGCTAATAAAAACTGACAAATTGGGACAATCATATTTCTTCCAAATGAGACCTTACAAAAGTTATATTTCCTCATCTTATATTCTAATTGTATATAAAATCCAAACAAAATAAGAAAAACATATAACCCCCTCAATGAAGAATGGACATATTATATATATTTTTGTTAATATGGAAGTTTGTAACATAAATATTTATTTTAATATGATTGGTTTTGAAAACTAATATGGGGGTGGGCAGAGATATGTTCATTTAATTGTTTAAAACTAAGTTAGTGTCTGTTTTTATAATTTTAGTTGTTCTATTCAAATGTTCTAATGGTGTAATTGGCAGGGGGGTAATCAACCAGCCAATTCCTGGGCGGGGGGGGGGGGGGGGCGGGGGGCACCTTCAGCTGGAGGCGGGAAAGAATTTGCTAGCCTGGCAAAACTTTCAGAGCTGGGCAAACTGTATTACTATACCAGTCCTATACTTTGAAGTTTTTGTGCAAATGCATAATTTCGACAAATGGATCATGGTTTCTTTGAGGCAAATTATACAGCACCTTTTTGTGAACAGATCAGACAGTAGCTTACAAGAGGGGTACAATCTTGATTTAGAGGGTGCCTTAGTCATTGTGCTATAAGGTTTCTTTTTTTTTTAAGCTCTACATGAATCCTAAATAAATCTTGTGTGAAAAGTAAAATCTGAGAAACTTGCAATGCAGTGTTCCATCATGGTACCTTAAGCTCTTCAATTAATGGCTACAAACACAGTTCACACTGCAATATATACTTATATAACTGCATGCCACAGTGTTGTCTAGTGAGTTCAAGCTGTTATAAACAGATAGATAACAACAAATTTTGTATGCATGTACTGTTAATCTACACTGACATGCTTAAACTTTGGGCACAAAATATTGACAGTTACAAAATCACCCCAAAACAACTCAGAATTAATTTTATTTCCATAAAATGTCATGATCACAACTTTGCAAGGGATCTGACCCTTCTCCCCCTGGCAACAATATGTTAGACCTGTTTAAGAGAAATTCAGTATCCTTTAATTTATTTCCAATTTAATTAAAGAACCAATATGACAATTTGCAACTAGTGCAATCTTGCTGCATTTTTTAAATATAAATCCATAATTATAAAAAGTATACAATTACTAGGTTCTATGCAAAGAAAAATGGCACTATATTATACCAGTATTGTACATCTCTTTTACACCCCAAACCCCCAAACACAACACTGACTGGTGTTATGACTCTAAGTATCAGAATATACTGAAAACCAAAAAGCTTTTCATAAAATTCAACAGATAATTTATTTCCGAAGAACACAAATCGAAAGTTTAACAGGAACTTACACTACTGTGAATTACATCCCAAATAGTCCCAACAAATTATAACTTAAGTCCAATGGGTATCAAGTATTTCAAATGAATTCCAGTAGTATTCCAAATGAAAATCGATATTGAATGCACTGATGTGCGAGAAGTCTGGAATAGTATGGATGTGCTGACAGTCTCGATGTAACGCAACAATATAACCCAAAATATCCTTGAATAAATTCACAATAATTCCAAGATAGTAATTTAGTCCTAAAATCAAAGAGTACTTTGTAATTAAAATCAATAATTGAAATAAATAAATTAAATCGTCACAAAATATAATTGAACACAATTGACTCCAGTAGACTGATGTTAAGATATGAATCATTCTGAAGTAAACAATATATATATAACAAAAGCCAAGACACAAAAACATAAACTGGATGAGGGTCAAAGGTTCATTTTGCCATTAAATTCACAATAATAATAATAATAATAATAATGAGGACTTCGTATAGCGCTTAATCTTTAGAAGCTCTAGCGCTTTATAATATTAGACAAAACCTACAAGATAAAAAATATATCTAATGATATGATTACAAACACAAACATCATGAAATTAGAAAACATAAAAAAAAACATGCTGAGAATATTTATGGTTGGAAACATTATTAGGTCTTTAAGTTTGTTCTTGCCATCGAAATAAGTGAGTTTTGATAGCACTCTTGAATGGGATCACTGTGTCTTTGTGTCTAAGTTCAGTGAGCCATTCATTCCACGTTTCTGGGCCCTGGTATGCAAAAGAACGCAGTCCATATGATTTTGTTTTCATAGTGGGAATAATGAGTACTGCACGATGAATTTTTCATTTGTATGTCAGAAGAGGAGCATTAGTATCTTGCTGGTGTGTACAGATAGGTATGTTGGACTAGAGTCCGTCAATGAAAGGTAGCACAGAGAACACATTTTGTGTTTGATTCTGGATCGAATGGATAGCCAGTGTAGGGTACAGAGCAGCGGGGAGGTGTGCTCTGATCGTGGTACTCTAAGTATGATCAAACAGCTGTGTTTTTAACTTTTTGAAGTTTTTGGAGTAAATATTGAGATGAATCAGACAGAATTGAGTTACAATAGTCCAGTCTTGAAATTACTAATGAACACACAAGTGTTTTAGTGGCATCAACTGAAAGATACCTGCAAATGGAACTGATGCGTCTCAGCTCAAGATATGCAGCCTTGCATATGTTCATGACATGTTGGTGCAATGTGAGAGTACTGTCCAGAGTAACACCTAGGTTTCGTACTGATTGTGTGAATTTAATGTTGGTGTTGCTGATATTTATTGTTTGAGGTAAAGCATGTGAATGAGAAAGTCTTTGTGTCATAATCAGAATGGCCTCAGTTTTATCATATTTATCTACAGCTTGTTACATGTCATCCATGATTTCACATCAGAAATGCACCTCTCTACACCTTGGATGGTAGCATCAACTTCAGTTGGGTGGCTAGATTTGTATATTTAGGTGTCATCAGCTTACAATTGGTGAGACACTGGATGATGATCTATGACACTTGAGAGCGACTGAGTGTACGGAATGAAGAGAACATGTCTAAGAACAGACCCCTGTGGAACACCACAACATAATCAACTGGGCTGGAGTGTATTCCATTTCAGATACAATTTGTGTCATGTTGACCAAGTAGAACTTGAACCACATAAGGCTGTATCATGAATGCCAAATACATGCTGGAGACGGTGAAGTAATATATCATGATCTATTATGTCAAATGCTGCAGACAAATCGAGGAGGGTGAGGACGGTAATCTTTCCGCTATTCAAAGCAGACAGGATGTCATTAACTACTTTTAGAAGAGTAGTTTCAGTACTGTAGCAAGGGCGATATGCAGATTGTACATTGCTAAAAAGACTGTTTGAATTCAGATGAGATACAAGCTGGGATAGAATAAACTTTTCTAAGATTTTTTAAATGAATGGGAGATTAGAAACTGGGCGGTATTTCTTTAAATTGTTATGGTCTAGTGTTGGTTTCTTCAGCAGAGGCTTCACAATGGCAGTTTTGAAAAATCATGGGAATTCCCCTGATGAGAGAGAGATATTAATAACATCAGTTAGTGAAGGCAATACTGGATCTGAGCACTCAAGCAGCAGTGATGCTGGATTTGGATCAAGTTCACATGACTTTGGTGCACTCTTCATCAGGATTGTACGTACGTAATCCATAGAGACAGGTTCAAATGCTGCTAATGGTTGCCGCTCAAATTCTATATCCCAACTGTATGGTGATGACGAGTCAAGTGAAACTGGTATCAAGCTTGTCCCTAATGGCTTGTTCTTTGTCACGGAAGAAATTTGCAAACATGTCCGGAAGGTCGACAGGAGAGAAGGTAGTTGGAAGTGGTGTTGATTTGTTCCTTGACATTAGCTTGTTAGTAATCTTGAAGAGCTCTTTGCAGCTGGAACTTTCCATGATCTTAGTACATGTAGTGTAGTGGGCTGATTTTGCTGCATGGACTATATTTGTGGCATTCTTCTTAGCGGCTTCATAGATCTGCTTATGAATAGCGAAACTGGTGGAAAGCCAAAGCCTTTCAGCTTTACAGAGGTCTCTTTTAGCAGTGCTAAGCTGGTCCCTAACACTGCTATACCATGGATAACACTTTTGAATTGATACTCTTCACTTGGTAGCTGGGGCATGTTTGTCGAGCAATGAATGCAGACAGTTATCGAGTTGTTCCGCTGTAGGAGGTAAGCAAGTTTTTAGGTTTGCTTGTATGTCATGCATTAGTTTGCAAGGTTGCTTCTAGAACATTCATTTAAAAAGGAAACAGACCCGTAACTCAACATCTGTAAACATGCTTATCTCTAAGTGATAATTATCTTAATATATAAACTAAAATCACAAAGAAGACTTAGTAATGTAATATGTTGTTTACAACAGCAAAAACACAACAAACATTTCTGGCCAAATTTGAAAACTGTCAGTGGTTACGGCATCACCCAAAGTCTGCCAAAATTTGCAGCAAGAAGCCTCATTTTCTTTCACCAGACATCACGCTTGGCCTTTATTTCATCATCTTGAGTAGGCAAGATATTCTGCATGCCTTGCTTTCAATTCCATATGATCCTGATATTATGCAAAGTATGTTTCATATGGCAATGTGACAGATGTCCCATGCTATATTTTGTAAAAGTTTTCATGTAAACATCTCTAAATATGGCTGAAATTATACGACACTTTACTTTTTTCATTAGAAATGCAAAACCATTCTTAACTCCATAAAAGGCAATATCTTGCTTCTGACAAACAATAAAGCATGGTGGGTAGGAATAATCCACTTGATCATGTTCTGAGATACATGCTTTAAGTTTTGTTTTGCCATCACCAAATGAATTCAATAAATGGTACACCAAACATCCATTCCCAAAATTATGAGCATCATTCAGTGCATTCCACAAGAATCAGTAGCAGCCCATTATGGTGGGTGGGACCTCAAAAGTCGTTACGTACTATATTATCAAACACCTCATCTTTCCCAACTCAAATGCAATCAAATAACAATTTGGTCATGGAAATAAATTAAGTTTTCCTTTTTTACACAGTCAACCCAATTTTCTTCATAGAGTACATGTGCCCATTTGACTCCAATATCAAAACAGTTCTCTGTTTAAAGCATGAAATGCAAGCCAACAAAAAATTCTGACCATAGTATGGGATGCAGATCTGAAGTTCAGAATGTGTCAAGACGGGTAATATATGTTCTTTAAGTCAATGTGACCATGGAGATTGAGATCTAAGCCACAAAATCAATAGATGCATTCCTTGTCTGAAATTGGTCAAATTAGCTTATAGAGTACTTAAAGTAATTTGTTGAAACTCTATTTGGGGATCTTTGCCCCAAATCAATAGGTGTCTTTAGTCTCAAAATGCATGACATCCACAATCCCTGGTTTATAGTAGGTAACAAAGAACAGAAGATATTGTCAGTAAACTATATTTCCCTAAATGGTCAGTGACTCTGACTATAAAATCAATGTAACAGTATGAATTTTGGAAGATGATTATTGTACCATAACTAAGTGGAATCTTGTTGCAGTCAAGGTGACATGTAACAATTAACTTTAGGGTATAGGCTTGGCCTGCAATAAATAACTGCCTGTGAAAGATGGGATGCTCTGCCACATGGGATAGGGCATGATTGATTTTTAATTAGGACCTGCTGGAATAATGGTTAGAGATATAGATGAGGCAATATTAACATGGGGTTAAGTGGCGGGAAATGCAATGTAGAGACCAACCAGAGACAATTCTGTGCCATTTGGATCGTGTGCATGTGATTTGGAATTTTAATGTAGCTTTCACAATTTTACAGTCATATCACTACAGTTCTGCAGTAGTGAAGTTTATAGTGATGTCTAGCACTAGGGTATCATGGCGCAGACATGTAGCATGATGTCCCACCCAGTCACATTGTAGTAGGCTGACCAGTCCTAACACTAACCTCTTAATGCTAAGCGCCTAGCAATACAGCTGTTAGAAGCATTTTTATAAGTCTTTGGTATGACTGCTGGAGTTCAATCCCTCAAACTCCTGCATCTGAGGCGGACAGTCTAACCACTAGGCCACTGAAGCAGTCTAGTGCCATTTGGAAACAAGTGTCTAAAATTAGTTTCCTGAAGAGTTATTAATAAAGGCGGACCAGAGAGAATTATTCTAAGTTAAATGAGGAGTATGCTTCCATGACAAAATTCAATGTTTTAAATATTCTTCCCCAAACGTTTTGGCAGTCCGAGTTTTCCTGAGGAAGTGGATGCCCCACTCCAAGAAAAAGAGTAAGTATCTTTTCTCATTAAAACATTGCCCATGAGATGGGTGTCTGGAAGTGAGGGACACGAAGATATTCAGTCATAGAAAAGAGAGCATGTCTTGGAAAGCATAAGGGGAAAAGAGCTCTATATGTAAACCAGTGGGGAAAGAGAACAGACAAGCAAGTTATGGCGGAAGACCCAAATGAGGCTGGAGAGAGAGAGAAAAAGAGGAAAAGGAATACAGCGACTCTGACCTTTCACAAACACTGAATTTGGAAGGAGACAAACCGATTATGCCGGCATGCTGAGCAATGAATTTTATTGTTCACTTGACTTTATGATCAAATTTGTTTTATCGGTATAACAGAATGGATAACTGCATTTCTTATAAATTTTGAAATTCTATTTCTAAGAGAAAGTATATCCAATGTCATGTTCAATTTCATATTGTTTATGTAATTGATTAAATTGTTATTTTTTAAATATGGGGGGGGCGGGGCTTGTGTTGTCCTATTTCATATCACTGCTCAGATCTCTGTTATTCCATCCTTTAATTTCATATCTGACATTGTTATTTACTCAATCTGGGCAATAACACCACAGTCAATCATTTCCTAGATAACAATAACCAACAAAAGCGCCATGTAACAAGTGGAGCATTCTCTCTCAATCAATTAGTGTCTTTTTCATCTCCTATGTGGGCCATTTAAATGGTTTGGTCAAAGCAGTGAGTATGCATGTAGATAACCATCTTCGGTCTTTTAGTCCTAGTCACCCTGACTTTTGATACCTAAAATTAATCAGACTCTTCCCAACGGCATGTTGATCAAATAGTTTGGTAACCACAGACTGTAGGGAGAATAGCTTATTCCTAACAAAAAAAAGAACAAGCAGACTGACATCTGGAAAACAGGTGCACATATAATATTATTAAATGGTTGTTGTATACAAACTGTAAGAAGAAACATTAAGGTTGCCATACATAACAAGAAAGTACAGCTTATATGTATCTAGTCCAGAGGTCTCAAACTGATGGCCGATGGAATTAATTCCTGCAGCCCGCAACAACATATGGAATTTGTTGTTGTTGTTATTATAGGGTTTAATGCCATTTTTCAACGCAAGATAGGCTATACATGACAGCCAGTATAAATGGTGGAGGAAGAACCGGGGAAAACCCCAGAAAGAACCATCAACCCACGAGAAGCTACCAGCAAGCTTTCTCACATACCCACACAGGCCGAGCCTGAGACTCAAACCCACACAGAGGTGAGATGGCAGAGATCAATAACAGTGAGCGTTTTAGACCACTCTGCCACTTTGGGCCCCACGGAATTTGTAAAAAAAATCAATAATGCATTTTTTTTTTACAGTCAGCCAGTTTGATACAAATTGGATTGTCACATCATTTACTTCTTCTTTCCAACATTTCAACTAGCTACCATTTTTTTAAAATATGAACCACTTTTGACATGTCAAAACTTATTAATCTTTGAATTTCAATAAATGTCGAAACTCATTAATGTTTGAATTTAAATGTTGAAACTATCAAAGTTATATTTATTCCAAAACATCTGACATAATGTAGTTTTAAGTTCAGCTATGGCAATTATAAAATTAAAATTTTAAAAACAGCTCACTGTTTGAGGTTTTCGTGCTCACATTTGTGATTCTAACAAATGAAAGGATGATGCTAATTAATGCAGCAATATACTGATTAAAAACTACCAACACTTAATTATCATGTAAAAAATTCCAGTTACAACTAGTTTATCACTGGAAAAATATTTCAATATAAATTAAAGAACAATCCCTCACTTTATATTTTTGTTTTAAAAACTGGTGAATTGAAAGATCCAAACTGTACCTTTTCCTACTTGGATATACAAATGAAAAATTCATAGTGCAATACGCATTTCAGTTATGTTTTTTAATCTAAGTACATGTATTTTTTTCTCTTGCTGGGAGTATACTATGCAAAAATAAGAGAAACTCCAGAGTAACATCTAATTTTCATGCACAAAATTCATTGTCATATTCCAGAAAATAACAACAACAATCTCCCAACTATAACAACAAATACTACTTTTACTACAATAAAAATAACAAGAGTCCCTAGAATGGACTGATGCTTTTCTGAGAATTTCCAGGAATTGAATACAATACCAATTTTTTGGTAAAGACTAAGTAGACTGTTATGTATACTGTATTAATTTTTTTAATGATTATACACTGTTATGGGTCATTCTTTTGTTGTTGTTCTTGTGGGGTTTAATGCCATTTTTCAGCACATGATAGGCTATACATGGCAGCCAGTATTACTGGTGGAGGAAGAACCCGGGAAAACCCCGGAAAGAACACTGAACCACGAGAAGCTATTGGCAAGTTTTCTAACATACCCACATTGGCTGAATCCGAGATTCGAACCGGCAAAGACAGAGGTAAGATGGCAGTGATCCATAACGGAGAGCGCTTTAGACCACTCGGCGCCCCGGGGTATTTTGTAAAGAACATATAAAATAGTAATTTTGTTCGTTATTGTGGGCTTTTACTTTAAGATAATGTAATTTTGTTTGTAAACATGTTAACTTGGATGTGAATTCAGAACATTGGTATTCCCCTTTGAAAAACATGATCTACCTGCCCTTTTCTTAACAGCTTGCTAATATTTATGTAAACAGATATAACCTTTTTCCTTTTCTTTTTTTATTTACAAATTTGATGCATATTCTACAAAGATGACAGACTATTTCCCAAATATGGTTTATTGCAACATAGGTCAAGAAAGAAGGTGCATACATCATGCATGTAATGTTGTTTAATTCAGAATTACTATTCATATCTTAACATTTGTTGTGGAATTGGTCCTTTAGAAGTGTTCAATTATTATCTGAGGAGATTTATTTATTTTTACTTACCACTTTTCATTGGAATTATAAAGTTTTCATTGACTTTAGGATAAAATCACTCTTTAAGGATTATTGTGAATTAATTCAAGGTCATATTCTAGGTTACATCAATTTGAAACAGCAAGACCATTCACATATCAGAACATGCAAGATTGGAATTTATTTGGAACACCAATGGAATTCATTAGGAACATTACACTTTTGGAAATGTGATAGAATTTAATTCACAATACTGTTAAGTTCCTTTTATTAAAAGGAAATACATTTTCTGTTGAATTTTACTAAACTTGATGACTTATTATCTTTTCTTTTACTTAGTTGAAGACCAAAGAGTTGTAACAAGACAACATTAAAAGTCTTTTAGTGAAATACTGATGACAATATAACTAACCATGCTGGGGGGGGGTAGTGACAGCAACATTTTCAAGAGAGCCAATGTAACATCAATATTGGATCTACCAATGGCAACAGCTAGGTATCATAAGTCTGCTGGTGAAAACCCTATGCTGATCTAAGCATGCATTTAGGAGGAGCAGAGATAACAACACTTTCAACATGGCCAGCATGGTGGTCATACTGTGAGTCATTTTACATTGTTTTCATTCGCGACTAACTATACATCAGAAGAACTCTTCTGTCGAATACCCACCTCAAAATGACTTTCCATTGAAGAGTAGAGCAAGAATTTCCAAATGACCATTGGGTCATCAGTTTAGCATAATCGTCATTTATGACCAACTAGACATCACAACAAGTCTTTCAGTTAAAACACCATGCTGAATTGACTATTAAATTGGTCACTGTGGTGGCCTGAGTGGCACCATTTTCATTAGAAACCTTAAGTTTTTAGTAAAATCCACATGTTAATAAGAAATCCATTTAGCACAAAAAGTGATGACAAAGTTCTCAAAATGGCCATTGTGATAGCCATATTGGATTTGTGAACAGTATCATTGTCACAAAACTATTTGCTATGGAGGAGTAATGATAAAAAGCTTATAAGATCGATCAAGGCTGTGACAGCTATAATGGAACTCAGATCAGCACCCTTTTCATTTAAGACCAACTAGACATCATCAGAAGTCTTTTAGTTAAAACATTATATCACCATCCATTTAGTCAATCACATCAAGACCGCTGAGGGGAGAAGACCTATAGACTTCAAGACTTCATACATGATAATTTCCTGTTTCGGCAAGCTCTGGCCTTAACGAATGTTTTTTTGTGTTCTAAAAGCTGTGCAGATTTTTTAACAGCCGAATTCGTGCAGGGTGCAATCAAGGATTAGAGGGAAGAAGACTATAAAACTTGGAAATCAGCCCGCCTAGCAGAAACCGGCAGCCATCTTTCTCCGCCAGAACAAAGGAATCCAGCCTACCAGCCCGTCTAGCAGCCATCTTTGAAACACCACCTCATAGTATTTAACTGTTAAATACAAGGTAGGAAAATTACTAAGCTTTCGAGCAACAAATACTCTGTGCTGTTTTAAAAAATAACTTTAATACTTTTTCTATATCAATAAATTCAATTTGCCGCCTATTTTCTTAAACAGGTTCTAGGAATCATACTAGAAATACCTGGATTGAATGCGCACACGATATAGCACAAATAACGATGTGCGATTTTGAATCAAAGAAAATAAATAACGGCAAATTAAACTTTCTCTTACTTTCTAAAAAAATCTAACATTCTCTAGCTGTTAGCACCGATCCATAAAACAGGCACTAGGAACCATGTTAGTATACGCATGGACAGAATCCTTACAATATATGAGCACCTGTAATATTGTGAGATTCTCTGTTACAAGGATAAAACAGCACTCTACTTTCTCTACTACAAATCAAACTTATCTCCAATAACCAAACTCACAAAAAACTAATACTATGGCATCACAAAACCTGACTAAACAAGCTATCCATGATAGAAACACAAGAAATTAGAGAGAAAGCGAATTACGAAGAAATATGGCAAGATTCAACTCCAAAAATCAAACTGCAACCACCACACCTATAAACACAGGAATATTTAAATAAACTCCAGACTCAAAACAGATCCACGCTACTGAATTATCCTTTACATCTTTTGAACAAATCCGAGAACAGGCAAAGAAACTTGACCCTGCATCTGCAATACAATCTGATCTGTACGATACATCAACGGGAGAAGAAGTACTGGAAACGACAATAGCAATGGAAAATCACACAAATGAATCTTTATTTAGAACACCAACCCCCAACTTCCTAACACTGGCACAATCCCCCAGAAAACTACCTCTAACCATACAAATTGAAACTAAAACAAGAGGGGTGGGAAGCTATAGCGGGAAATCACAGATGGATAATAAGCAGACAAACAAAGGCAACTCGACCATAACGCCTGCGGGCACAACTACAGTGAAACCCATAAATCCGACCAAAAGCTGTGCAAACAAATATCACAATAGTCAAACCCCGGGACCATCAAAACCACTAACGGAAGACGACTTACTATATAGTCAAACCGCCACAGATAACAGAAACAACAAAGATATTAACCCCACCCCTAATAAAAAAAACAAACATCAAAAGGGAATATTTAGGAAAAGGAAAAGGTAACTTAAAACAAAACTCAAATCAGACAAACACAATTAATTCGAACAAACCATTAGCAACCCAAAAACCCCAAACAAAAGAACCTAGCAAACTAGAAAAAACCACCTACCCCCCAATTAACTGCACAAAACAAACAAAACAGGAAAATCAGACACCAAAGAAGGAATATCATTAGAAATAGAAAACCACCTTTACTTAAAGGAAAAGATCAAAAAGTAATAAATAGAATTTGCACTGGAAAAACCAAGTTGGCCAACAGCTATGGAAAACACATAGGACCAAAACCTCATAACCCAAATTATTTCTATTGTCGGGTGCCAGAAGATCTGCACCACATTTTCAACATATGCAACAGATTAAAGAAAGAAAGGGAACGTTTCAAAATCGAACAAAACAAAATAGGATAGGATAGCAAAAACTCAGATTACTTTCATCTGCATAACTATAGAATTAATATTTAGGAACTAGGACGGCCGGATAGGTCTCGTGGGTTCACAGACTAACACGGCCGTGCATGGCCCTGAATAATAAAAACAAACTAAGGATAGATATAATCTAATTGTAAATATTTGGAACTTAGGGCGGCCGGATAGGTCTTGTGGATTCACGGACTAGCACGGCCATACGTAACCCCGAATAATAAAAACCAACTAAGGATGAATCTAAACAATTATAATCAAAATAAGCCCACTGACTGATAAAACTATCCAAATAAAAAACGTAAATTAAAAGACACAAACTATAAATAGATAACTATTCGAAAAACAAGGAAGAAATGTACAGGGGGGTAGGTGGTGAAATTAACAAACCTTTCTCTACTTCTCATACCATACCACTCTCCCAACACCCTATTTAACAGCTATAAAAACTCTACCTTCTATACATAGGTGACAGCTAAAACAAACCTAGATTTAACCATATAATCCCAAAATAGAACGTACAAGGTGGTCGCAAGAATAGACCATCAGGGACACCTGCATTAAGGCCCCAAATTTACACATATAAGGTAGTCGAAAAAAAAAAAACAACGACTATCAAGCCCGGCGGCACAATGCTGCAAAATAACAACTATATAGAATAATACCCCAAAAATTACTTGTATAAGGTGGTCAAAAAAACCCAATGACTATCAGGTCCAGCAGCACAAGGCTGCAACCAAAAATTACAACTAGAAAAATAGGACTCAAAATTACTCATTAAGATGGAAAAAACACCAACTCCATCCAGGGCCAGCAGCACAAGGCTGCAAAACCAATTGATTAATCTGCTGTCACCTAGAAACTAACATCGACCTTAATAGGCTCTCTCTCTCTCTTAAAAACAGCACAGAGTATTATTATATCAATTTCAAAGACGGAATTTAGAACAAAATATCCTGGATTGGAAAAGCACTACTGACCTGTGGCAAGACAACACCACCCGAGCCTAACCACTTTCACCCTTTACCACGGACAGACACCAAAACCCATACGTGCAGTGCACGAATCATAAATTAAAAACGAACTAGATCAGGTCCAATCCCACTAGTCGCTAATCAATGCAAATGAATAACTGAGTGCGTGCTGGGTCCAATCCCACTCAAACATAGGCCTTACAATCAGATCGATATGTACACAAATAGTACCTCGACCTGACGGCCCAATCAATAAGTGTTCTGTAAACACATAAAAGCCTGGAGGAAGTGGCACCATTCCTTCCCCCAGGAGTAATCAAAAAGGTGCCTGTGGCACCATAAACCAGTGGTACATGCTCAATGCGAGCGCACACTACTATAATTCAACACAACAACAACAACATCCATTTTAGAAGTAATGACAGGATTTTCAACTAGACGATACCTGTATGTTAAGACTTCTGGTCAAAACTCTGTTTTCATATTGGATGTCTGAGTAGCAGTGTCTTCATTTAGGACCAACTAGACCATGAGATGAATGTGTGTATAAGAAAAGGTTCACTGCCATCATCAATGTAGTTTAAGAGATCTGACAACAAATTACCAGTAACAGACCAGTGTTTCCCTTTACCCTCATTTGCGCTTCAGAGACCCCCAAATTTTTAATTTGACCCCCAGTTTTGATATCAAAGTTTGTTTTTTTACTCAGTCTGACCCCCAGTTTTGACACCAAGGAGATTTTTGACTCCCAGTCTTGCACCCCTAGGGGATACACTGCAGACAAATGGATGGATAACAAATGATGCATGATAGACAATCATGTAAGCTCTTCTGTTCTATGACAAGTAAAGCTAAAGTACATATACTTTACTCAACACTTCTTTCCGTAACTAAAACCTGACATCGGGAAACAGAAATCGGATTAACACACGTAATGAATAAAATACTGGTTCTGGATACATATTCAAAAATAAAGTGGCCGCTTGTGAGGTGTAAATTTTATATTATCGCACTAATATGCTGGCCGCTGGTTGCGTTAGTCGGGTAGCCCTTCACGAGGGGTACTTTTGAACACAAACTCGTCAGTGCCAATGAATTCTGGCCGTAAGGAGCGGGTGGCCGCTCAAGAGGGGGACTACTGTAACAAGAATAGATGGTCAGTGGCAGCCATACTGGTGGTACCATTTTCATTAGGGACCAGCTAGATGTCAAGTGAAAACAGAATGCCTGAATGGTGATAAGACCATTCATTTAGGAATAGTGATAACAATATTTTTAAGATGGCCACTGTGGTCGCCATATTGGATGTCAGAGCAGCACCATTTTTTAAACCCTGGGATCAATGTGACTGTAAAGCTTCAGGTTAATCCTATAAGTAGCTTAGGAGAAGCAGCAACAAAAAAATCTTGTGTTAACACACACAAACAATAGACTACTGAAGACAGTCAACACACCATCCAAAATCACTTCTAGTATATGACCAGCAAAGCTATAAAAAATACAACAACATAATACATGTATCTATTAGTTTAAAAACAAATTTAATTATTTTAAAAACAAATTTACCTTGAGTTAAAAGAAAACAAAATATCCTATTGAAAGCACCCTCCCCCACTACTGGCTGGTTCCTTGCTGGACTTCAAAGATGGTCAAAAATATTCAACAGCTAAACCATACCATCGTTTATGTAACGTTCTGAAATTGTGGGTCAACATTTTTATTACTATTGCGACCATTAATTTGTAAAGTAAAAGTTCAGTTAAAAACAGTAATAATCAAAGGTTAAAAGCCTAAAGATACGCATGTAAACAACATAGAAACAAGGTGTGGGCCAGTTAGTATGTGCAAATAGTGGGCATTGTTACATAAAAAAAATCATATTGTAACTGCAGGTACTTGTAATTCCTCATGAACATCCATCATATATGATATCATCAATTTTACATTTAAACTGAAATGCCTATATTATGCAAGTTTAGTTGTGAAATGGGTATCTCGGGTAGATACGATTGTATTTTTGTTATTGACAGAATAAACAAGCAACAGTCACATTGAGTCAAACTGCATGATCAACCAACCTCTTCTATACCTTGGAATATTCTTCCTACTGGCTACACTGCTAGATCCCTATTATGTCTACAAATCCCTGCATTACATCTGCAGTAATTACAATGTGCTTTCAGTAAGGCAATTGCAAGCCCGCGATTATTTTTGAAAATACTGAGATGGCTTTTCCGGAAGCTGATTAGGCCAATATATAAGCATGTGCATCATGCTCAAAGGTATCACTTCGGAGGTTAAACCTAGAAGTGGGGAAAATATCTAGCTAATATATCAGGGTGTACACCTTATATTGTATTATTGGGATTAAGTGTAAAACATTCCCATTACTTAAAACTAAAATTGTACAGCCATTTTTCTGACATGTGAAAACCTTATCATTCCTGGCACCACAGACAAATATTTGTTGCTAAAGATATACCGACAAATTATATTTAATAACCCATAATATTGGGTGTAGGATAAAACCCACACAACGAAATGAAGAATAGGACATAATCCCCTCTGCCAGAACAAGTTTGAACTTTTTAAACTGTCAGAAATACTAGCCTATTTTAAAATGGGATGGGGGACAAAAAGAAATCAGAAATATTAATATTTAATTTAATTAAGGAATTTCATGATACAGTGTATCCCGCAGGGGTGTAAAATTGAGGGTAAAAAAAAAACCTTGGTGTCAGAACTGGGGGTCAAATAAAAAATGTGGGGGTCAAAAATGTACTGACAAATTTTCATATGACTCGTACTTTTTCAGCTTCAAATAGGATACTGCAACTTGTACAACATTCTCTCTCTCTCTTAAGATACAAATAAATCAACATGCATAATTAACAAACAAATGCGCTGTCCATTCAAAGAATAATTGTATTGGTTCATTTTTCTTTTAAAGTCGTTCTTTTAACAGTCTCCTTATAATCAATATGAAGCAACATTATAGCCGAACACAATACATACATGCCAATACAAAAAGCCAAATAAATCTTTTTAACAAAATGGCAGTCAAATTACTGCCTTTCATAAAATGTGTACTATCATCGGTTTCATTGTACTTCGTCCTAGAACGTATTTATCCAAATATCTAAGAGGATAATGATTATCTTCTTTCGAATAAGTTACACTTGAACTTTAAGATCTGTCTTTTATTGCAGCAAAGTTAAAAACCAACAAAGTCTGCAATGACCCGCTGACTTTGTAATCCAAATAACGCGTTTGTCTATGCAAGTTTACTGATTTCTTTGTTGTGAAAGAATGTCTTGGGTTATAATGTGTTCTCCAGATATCTTGTGGCGAACGAGGGCAGATTTTTAAAAATTCTAAAACACTGTCAAGAAAGGATTATTCACTTTTGCAGTCTTCACAATCACGCGATCATAAGTCACACCGGTAATCCTAATGTATGAATACCGTATTCCAGTCAAGGGCATTATTTTCTCCATTTTTCATTAAAGTTAGATCCAAGGTTACTCTTTTGTGTTCTGCTTCTTTCACTTTATTCGCTAATTATTTTAGTGCACGGCGTTTTAATCTGAAGATCACTTTCTAGTGCATCAAGCAATGAGATTAAACATCTAGATGACGGCTTGCTGAGCTTAATGAAAATCGCGTGAGAGCTCGCGAGATTAGGGGAAGCTACTCAGTTATAACATTGCCTTTTGCTAGTCTGGTTCATTGTTTCAAATGTTCCCTGCGTTGCACTCTGCTATACGAATAGGAGTGCAAGGCAAGGAGCAAACAAAGCGGGGAACCAGTCAGTGCCTATGCTAGAAGAAAATACAATGCCATCCATCGTCCAATGCATTGGGTATTAAATAAATCCTGATCACATTATGCAAATCCTTTGCGTCAGAAAAACGCATGGCAACAAAATGTGTGCGTCAATTTTCTCCAGTGTGCGTCCCTGACGCACAAATGTGCGTAAAGGGAAACACTGATAAAACAATAATATTACGGCTCAGATTTTATGTAATTCACACAATAATAGTCAAATACAGTACACTCAATTTTTAGTCATCTCTATGCTAGGAATGCTCTATTTCCAATGGATATGGTATACTTTAAAAATGCAAGTGTTAAAGAACAGCTGAAGGATTTAATATAATGGATTAAAAGTGTATGTAATGATGCTTATAAAAGTGAGGTGAAAAACAAAAGTGCGTGCAATAAGTCCTTATATCATTAGGCATCTTAATCTCCTTATCTATTTCATTTATCTACTCAAAGGTGAATCAAATGGTCCATGGCGACACAACAAGATGCATACCGCCATGTCGGCCTATTCTGTGCAACGATACGTCATTTCAATAAACATTTGATCATGTGCTATTTTGGGTCAAAAATCCATTTTGTATTCAGAAAGAATTGTACATTAATTAAGAAAAGTGATATTCATAAAAAATACAAAATATCCCACATTTAGGCTCGAAATGCACGTAAAAATGTGACTTCTAAATGGCAACGTGAAGACCCACTTCATGACCTTCTTGAACCTGTAACCCCAAAACTTTGATTTACTGTGAATTTTTTAGAATCATATAAATAAATACATTATATAATAATAATAATAATAATAATAATAATGAGAACGTTGTATTGCGCCTAATCATTAGAAGCTCTAGGCGCTTTACAACATTAGACAACACCTATAAGATAAAAAATATAATATTATTACAAAAACAAACAACATGAAATTAGAAAAACATTAAAAAATAAAAAACATGCTGAGAATATTTCAGGTAGGACACATTATTAGGTTTTTAAGTTTGTTCTTGCAGTCGAAATAAGTGAGTTTTGAAAAAATGGAAATGTGTACCTTAAAACAAAACTATATTTTTATCCAAGTTTCCAATTTTGCAAAAAATTGTCCCAAATGTACAAAATCATCTGCTACCCGTGTCTACTTGCTGCTAAAACATAAATTCTCAACGAATTCCCTGGCGTATTGTCTGTTTCTAAATTATGTAGCATTTTTTCCCCATCAATAAGACGTTGTAAACACATTACATCCTATTTATTCTTGTTTCACTTACACTTAATAGCTTATTTTTCATAAAATGTTGGGGGACTCGAGTGGCCGAGTGGTCTAAAGCGCTTTTCGTTACGGATCACTGCCATCTTACCTCTTTCTGCGTGGATTCGAGTCTCGGAATCGGCTAATGTGGATATGTGAGAAAGCTTATCAGTAGCTTCCAGTGGGTCGGTGGTTCTTTCCGGGGTTTTCCCGGGTACTTCCTCCACCATTAGTACTGGCTGCCATGTATAGCCTATCGTGTGCTGAAAAATGGCGTTAAACCCTACAACAACAACATAAAATGTTGAACATTACTTACTTTTTTACAAGATTGGTTTAGTTTGCTTAATATCTCTTGTCATTTATTGACATTTTTACGTTGAATTTTGTAAAACACACTATAAACCTGACCTAATTACTCGACTGAACTGCTGACAGAAACAGTCCAAAGTAATACATTTCATTTCTAGAGCAAGATGGATAAACATTACAACATTTTTTTAAAGCTATGCGCAGAATAGGCGAACATATCGCAAGTCAGGAAAACAGGGGGGTGGTATCCCCTGTGTCCAAAATGAATATTATTTTGAACAGAATATTCTGGTGACAATTGCATCTTTTCAAATGGTAAGCACTGCTGTATTTTATTTTTGTCAATTCGGTATGCGTTTTGCTTCAGTACTGGAAACAAAAACCTTAGGTGCGCAGAAATGCCTGACAGCAGTGTATATATATATATATATATACTGTGTTGGTAAAAAAAAAAGGTTTAAAAGGGGATAAACTTGTACTGGGGGAGGGAATGTCTTGTCTCTTATTTTTAAGAGATGGGAGGTGGGTGTTGTTCTGGGGTTATTTTATCTGCACCCTATATTCTTTAGGTAATGGTCGTGCATGTCCTGACGGGCGAAAACGACGTTACTCCATATAATCAGTCATTTATAGGTAAACTACCCTAAGCAACGATACGAGACACACACCCACCCCTATAATGGTGTGGCATTGTGTAGTATCTCCAGCACCTAAATTGCATGTAGATTAAATCAAAAGCCAATTTTAACCTACAGTATGCACTATATCTAAGAATGATGCAAGTCACTGCGAGGTATTTTGGCCCAGTTTGCAAATGGAGTTATTGACGGATTAAACAAGCAACAGTCACATTCAGTCAAATTGCATGATCAAATAACCTCTTCTATACTTTGGAATATTCTTCCTACTGGCTACACTGCTAGATCCCTGTTACATCTACAAATCCCTGCATTACATTTGTAGTAATTACAACGCGCTTTGTGTAAGGCAACTGCAAACCCGCGATTATTTTTGAAAATTTAGAGACAGCTTTTCCGGAAGCTGACTAGGCCAATATATAAGCATGCGCATTACGCTCGAAGGTATCACTTCGAAGTTAAACCTAGAAGTGGGCAAAATATTTAGATAATATGCGGGGCTATGGTATCTCATTATATATGTTAAATGTGCGATATGTAAAACGATCATGATCAAAAATAAACTTAAAATCTATCTTAGTAATATAAACATACACGCTACCAACAAAGATATACGTAATATACAAGATGTCGCCGAAAGGTGGCACCTCGAATATATATACAAAATTGAAAATTGAAATAGCTAAGCATCCTTTTAAATAAAGTTGACTTAAAAATAAGTTTTAACCTTATTACTATCTCATTTATATATACCAAGTGACCAATGCAGTTTTATTTTCATAGAAACAGTAGAAAATACTGTCTGACTTTTGGGCGACACGAGATATATCCTTTAGGCGACTGCGGTCGCCTAAAGGTTGCGCGTATGTCGACCAAAGGTCGCATTTTGGCTGATATATACATATATATATATATATATATATATATATATATATATATATATATATATATATATATATATATATATATATATATATATCAGTACCTAAAGAAACGCTTATACAAATTTGTTTTAATCGCTGTTAAAGGAAACAAAGCTTGTATAAAATCAGAAGCAGATCGTAAATGTACCTTTTAACGTTACTGAGTCATGCAAACATATCACTAAACAACAATTTTGTATGGTATATTCAAATTGATGACTAAAGAGCGAAGCATCTTTTAAATATTATTTGCTATATCTGTAAATGGATTCAGATAGTGACTTTAAATACACATGCTACAAAGCACATCACTTACCAATGAGGAGCATAGTGTGGATGAAAGTAAATACATTAAAACAAACATAATATATGATACAAAGATCGACACACTGACAAGATGATCATCAAGATGTGTGTCTTTATTAGTTCTGTCAATGCAACAAATGCCAACTGTGTATTTTTACTTCATGTGTCTACAGTCTATAAGTCAGTGATAAATTGTTCGCTAACATTCACTTAAATTTTTGATTCTTCGTTCTATTATTCTGTATATTTAGTCAATATTATCTTACACAATACCAATAATATTAACCAGTTTGCCATCAGATACGATTTTAAGCATGTTCAACCCCCGTATGCAGTTTGATTGAAACCTTAAAATTGTAATGTTCTTTGAGTCAAAACCTTTTTTAATTTAAATTGCATCTCGAAACAATAGTTTTATAATTTTATTCTAGTTTAGATTTCCTTATTAAAATTTCTGTGTAACAATTTAAGCTGTGAGTTAGGGATATACATATTTTGTATTATCTACGTTACACTCATACCATCGAAGTCAGTACTGACCTTTTTGTTCCATGGGTTGTAAATATTGATTAACGTTAGATATATTGTCTGTTCGTTCCCTAATTGACTGATGAGCCTGAATTTTTGCTACCATTTTAAATGTCAATCTGTGCAATATTAATTGATTAACTGTCAACTTCTTAATTTCATGTCGTGACATTTTCATTCTTCAGAGTCATGCCTCTTTGATTAACAAATCGATTTTGTACCAAGTTCAAATATGCATGTGATTTTGTTCATTACTTTGTCATGCACTTTAGGTTAAAAAACATGATAGTTTTCGCAATGTCTTTGTCCTGCTAACATTCCAATTATGTTACGGGAAATTATAAAATTGTAACTGAAAAAATAATATCTATCCCCTAGTTGCATACTCATGCGTTTATGCCAGGACCTTGTTTGTCCTAAATGAAAATGGTGATGCTCGGTTCGTGTGGCCAACTCATCAACCAATATGCAAATCTTATTACTGCAACTCCTTCTCAACAGCATGTTAGAATGGCATTGGGTTTTCAGAAGAAGATATCTTAAGATATCTACTTTTTCCTGAATATCAAATATAGTCACCACATCGGCCATATCTAACTCTTTTCTTCACTAATAGTATCGAATAGATGGAAATGTTGCCATAGGTTTTCACTGACTGACATATTCTGATGTCTAGATGATCCTACATCAAATCAGTGACGATCTGTTATCCGATATAGCCACAACATTATCCATCATGAAATTCGTGTTAATGATATTCCATGGTCCATCAACACAGGGTCTTAATTCAAGGACTTCATACGTTGTCGCGTGACCTTTCAAACTAATTGTGCCTATCTGGTAATTATAATGGCTGCTATTCTGAAACAAATCTTATTGCTACGTATATTTGATCAAGTTTCAGTTTTTCCCAGATGATTATGATATCTAGTTGGTCTTCAATGTAAATGGTATCGATGTGTTTGAAACTATGTTTTTTTTCTTCTCCAATTATTATTAACGCATGGTGATATCAACAATCTATATTCACCAGATGTCTTTTAGTGGTATAGTATTTGCCCTAAATGTAAGTGTTATCAATCTTACTGCAAAAATGCCTGTCACAATGATTACGTTGAATTATTGCCATTGAAGAAGATGGTCGGAACACGCAACTATTAAGAATATGGTCTCATCTTCAAATAATTTTCTTTTGCCTGACAGGGTCGAGTGGGCCAAGGAACTCACCTTTACGGATTATTCAAATAACCACGTAAGATTGAAACTTAGGTCGATGAATTTGGGTATTCAGTAGCTTCCCGTGGGCTGCTGGTTTATCCCGTGTCTTTTTCCACGAAGTACTCTTGTCGCTATGTACGTTTAATATGAACACCTTTATTTTCTACGTGAAAAGTGCTGAAAGTATTAGTTTACTGATAACACGCGTGTATCTATTTATTTATGTTAGATGTTTTCTAAGTATTCTTGTTGAAGAAAAAATAACTTTATTTTATAGATGGTTTCATTGTCACATTAGCTCAGTTATTTCACTATAGCTCGCAATCCACTACTATTATACAAAAATAAATAACAAAAATTGCTCTAGTGCTTTTATTTAGAAGAGAGTTTGAAAATGTACATGCATTATACTTTTTATCATTCTTTGGTATCTATACCGGGAAATATGTTTCCCGTTCACGTAGGAAGCGCAAATGAAACGAAAACATTATGGACAAAAGATGTTTTGACTGTCCCTGCAATTGAAACATCTCCCCAGTAATCTTCGATCTTCCGTTGTTTATTATTTATTATGGACAACGATAAACAAGTTTTGGTGTATGTATTGGACCCTAATGAAAATGTTGCGTATATGTATGCAAGGGCGATTAGAATGTGTGATTGAGCTCAGCTTGGAGAAATGAATGGAGGTATGATGATTGTAGTATGAGGCGAAGTAAGATGATCCCATCTTCACAAGCTTTTCGGGTAGGTCTCGTTTTGAACTTAACAATCAGTTGCATATATCATTAGTGCCACTCCGTTGTGCATTTTGAAAGATAAAGTTTATCCCTATATTTAACCATGGGACGTTACGTCATGTTCTTAAACATACAATACTACTTATGGTGGCGTGAGAAACCTTTATTTAAGCATGTACCTGATGTACTGCGAATTTCACCGTTTTAGACCTGGCTTGGTTTTGGTGCTTTGTGGCACAGCAAAAAAGGTAGGTTATATTGTACCGAGGCAGATGGAGTAAAGTGAGTTAAAGAATGGCAAACCATGGCATCGGACTTAGGCTATTCCTGTGTTAAGACTGTATCCTGTACAACATTTATTGTGAGTCTGGCACGCTACAATAAAAAAAAAAAAAAAAAAAAAAAAAAACAAATAAACAAATAAACAAACGCTAAATTATTCCTTATAATTCGGATTTGATAAATTAAAGGGCAAATAATGAAAAATCAGCATCTCACCATCTGATATACTTGAATTAGAAAATGTAGGTAACGTTTAATCCATTGACCGTTAGAAGTCTGTAACAATGATTTATTTCATTACAGACCGCTCCGGTGGCCTAGTGGTTAGAGGGTTCCATCACATGCGTGAGGTCGTGGGTTCGATCCCCGGCCGAGTCATACGAAAGACTTACAAAAATGGTACTATCAGCTGCCTCGTATGGCGCTCAGCGTTAACAGGTTAGTGTTACGAATGGTCGGCCTGGTGTCAGGATAATGTGACTGGGTGGGATAGCATTCTACATGTCTGCAGCGTGATGTTCCAGTGCGAGATATCACTATAAACTGTCACACTAAAGACATCGTTACGATATGACTGAAAAATTTTTAAAGCTACGCTAAAGATCCAAATCACACACACACATATTATATTACTATTCTAACTGTCCTCCTACTCATGAGGAAAATAAGTTGGTGGTAGCATGACATGACACAGTGGAAGTCTTCCAACTTGTTCGAGCGTCGAGTGATCCGTACGGTAACATGGATACAGGCAGTGATCTACAACCTTTAGACCGATTGGCTCCACATGGTGCGGCTACCAATCATAAGCAATAGATGACTAAATGACGGATCCATCATCTACTGGGATAATTATACCCGTGCCATTCGCTCGACTCATGGACAGAGGTGATAAATGTGCCACTGGTGCAGGTGCCATCAAATTAGCGGAAAGAGATAATGTCACCATTGGAAAGTGGAATGACAGGACATTAGGTTCAGCTGGTAGACTCACTATGCGAGATGCGATTGAAGAATTTCGAAGAGTGATAAACAGATGAAGTACAAAGTGGACACGAAGACAAGCATGTGAATGAAGTTGAATTTATAGTACATAAGGACATTGGTTGCCAACGAGTATCTAACAGGATGAACAACATCCGCTTGATTGTATCTCCTTTCAACATTACCGTCATAGAGGTTTCTGCCGCAACATCTAGCCATGATGACGAGAAAGAGAATGTTGTATACGACCAGTTTCAAATTCTCCTTAACAAGACACCCAATAAGGATGTTCTAATCATTATAAGAGACTGAAATGAACAGCAAAATAGGAAAGATGCGTGCGCCCCTACTATAATCAAGAGACATATGAGAGGGGAGGGAAGCTCTTAGTCTTTGCGACCTGAACTAACCTAGTGCTAACAAAGTCCCTTGGGCCCTAAGAACCATCATACAGATGGATTTTGCAAAGCCCAGACGAAACATAACACAACCAGACTGATATATTGGTGATTAAGGGTCTGGTCTATCGTCAGAACATGTAGCTTTCCAGAATCTGACTTACGAAGCGAAGATGCCTTGCTGATGATAACTATCAAGAATTGTCTGAGGATGTCTAAGAAGCCAAGGCTGGTTAGAAGCAGGTTTGAACTTGGAAACCTTAAAGATCCATGCTTAACGGGAGCAGCTGAAGCATTGACAAGCGGACAAGTTGGGCCTCAAACAGTTTTGGGTGCTAAAAAATAAAATTTCACTCCTTCTTAATCACCTTTAACACTGCAATATTAAGCGAATCCATATCAATTCATGACAAGCATCGTGGAATAAAGAATCACTGGTTCAAAGCAGATATCCTCGGCCGCTTGGATGTAAATAAAAACTTAGGTGGAATATGGAATGCCTTGGTGTATCAGATACATACAGACAGATTATAAACAAGATTGCACAGAAATTAAAGCAAGCTAAGGAATGCTGGTTGAACATCTGATATAAGGAAATCGAGAAACGCCTGAACTATAATATATCGGTAAAGAGGCATAGTATGTGGTGAAAGATCTGATAGCAAATAAACATGGAACACCAGCTAGTACAAAAGTCTCCAAGAATATCAAGAGACCCTTAACAGATGGATGGAACACTATACAGAGCTCTACAAGCAGGAGCTATTCTGAAGACCAAGCTGCACTACTAACCTCAACAGAGGTGGATTAACAGATCTTCAGGTAAGTAGTATCGGCCGTAGTTAAGGCACTAATCAATGGGAAGTCATCCGTGGTAGGTAGTATACATCCTAGTTTGTTAAAGAACGGGGAACCTCCTTGATAAATGTCCTGACAACAATATGCGAACAAATTCTGGTAAATACGAAAATGGCCAAACCCATTAATCGCGTCTCTGATTATAATTGTTCCTAAGAAAGGAAATCCGATGATATGCCAGAATTGTGGCCTGAGCAGTAATGTACTGAAGATCATACTCAGTTGTCTGAAACCAAAAGCAGAACACGTCATTGATTTGGAAACGGCTGGTTACAGAGCAAGTCGTAGTTCTAGAGAACAAACATTCAATCTAATCATAATATGTGCAAAGTATATGCAGCATCAAAACGACCTCTATCATGTCTTCATTGACTTCGAGAAGGCGTTCGACAAGGTATGGCATGTAGCCTTGTGGACCACAATGCAAATGTGCAAAACTAATCAGCATATACAAAATATGTATGACAAGTCGACTAGTACAGTCTCTTTACTTCTAAACTAAATTCCTCGTTTTTGCAAATAACCACACAAACTTTAAAATAAATGGTAATAACGATGATGACGACAACAACTATGGTTGTTATCTGAGTATTGTTGTTCAGCACATATATGCATTTAGTATCCTTTTGTTATGTATGCCTATCAGTTTTGTGAATTGTATTCATGACTGTAAGTTGCAGTGATTAGCAATAGCTTTATTGTGTGTACGTGAGTAGATCATAGTTCAACATATTAAGAACGGAAAACTGCATAAGATCAAATAATATATGAATACGTACGAATTAGTAAATAAGTTGACAAGTTTTGGATTGTTTCCCATTGGACTGGTTATTCCGGCATATGCTGAGAAACATTAAGTAGTTTTATATCGGATGGGTTAGATCATTTTAGTCTTTCTACGAGTTGGCGATTGTTTATTTTGTTTCTTAGTCCTATTATGAAGTAAATATCAAAAGAACAATTTTCTCATTTTCATGTTATTACTTTCTTATTTTTGTGTTCTTCTTGTAACATTAAGCATGCAGATTTAATTTATGCTGCAATTTTAGATGTTATTTGAGAGGAATTTTTCATTCGAAAAAGAAAATGCTCATCGGATTAAACTATTTTTTTGGGACAATTCTTAATTATTCAACGAAGTTGGGGATAAAGCTATGTGGACTCGTTAGGACTGTTGGCTCACGAGTAATTTAGAATTCAGTAGATCTGAATTGCATATGGAATAACTCATTCATTCTGACGTTGATAATACTTATCAGAATTATTTTGGATTAATTCAATACACAGCAAAATTATTTTAACTTTTCATTTTATACCATTGCTAATTGAATTGTTTGAGAAGTTTTAAAAACTTGCTGAATTTGCTAACATGTGTTATTTAGTTCATGCCTATAAGTCATATGACTTTGTTTAAATAACTACATAGATTGAGAGAATATTTTCGCTATTTTAACTGAAAAATAAAAGTATCCAATAATTCAACAAATGATCGATCGGTAAATTAATGCAAACTACTATCTAGTTTTTCAAATGAGTTTCATTAGATAAAACCAAATAGGAATGAAAACTTGAAATTAAACCAATCAGTATAAGTGCAAAGAACTAATTGAAAATAAATACAATATTTTTAAGCGGTGTTTTTGCCTGAAGAGTTGTTCCTAATCAATAACGATGGGATATAATAAGGACCAATAGACGTGATGAATAATATAGGTATATATATACGGTACCTAAATAGCTTCAGACAGCGGATGTTAACTGTTGTGTACGAAAATTCGCAAGCTGTAGTTAATGGTACTCAAATATCAGCAGTCAAGTGGAACATGTATTACTTTAGTGTCCCAACTAGGATAAATATTTTTAAATATAATTTATTCAATGACCTTAATAGCTTAACTGAACTTCGTGCAGCCCTAAAATGAGTTATATAACCGTATATTATTAACCACTCAATGTTAAACACTTTCTTCATTTTATGCTAACTAAATATTAAATTAACGAATAATGTGAAAATGCAGTCCACAAAATCTATATACTAATGTTATACTTGTGAGACAAGCATGAATCTTGAAATAATAAATGTTTACAAACGCTCAAGATAATCTTGTTTTACATATTTTCTGTCAGCACGAAGAAAATAGTAAATCAGAGAAATGACTTCACATGATGTCAAAGTCTACTAATACAAAGATCAGTTCAAAAATCGATACACTGCCTCACTGGCCCATTTAACAATATACCATATTTGCTCTCTGCTCCAAATATCCATATGCTCAAACACAGGACATGTTTCAACATGATAGCAACAAAACTATTAAACGTTGTACACTGAAAGTTTCCATATTTGTAAAAAAAAGTATTAAAGCCGATACCCTGCTTGTATGATACACAATGTAATCATTTTCTTATATTTTTAAAACACGATGTTTGTATTCAATCACAGTTAAAATAAATTACAACGGATAACTAAATAAGTTTTAAAAAAGCATACTAAAATACATTCATGACTCAACCCAAATACATTCAAACGAGTACAGATTCATAAGATATTTTAATGAAACCTGGCCATATTTGAACGGAGTAATTATTGGAAAAATTTGGCAGCTGCTACAGTCAATATAGATAAATGTATTGGAAATAGCAATAAGTAAACATACTTTTCTTTTTAATTTAAAAATAAATGTACACATTGCTGATAGTGAGCCTATAATAAAATTCAAAAAATAACTAAGCAAAAAATATAATGTATCTCAAACCGTCTGGTACATTCAAAATGTAACACTGATTTAGAAATCTTCTATTCGATGCATAGCAGCAGTAAATCATATCCCACTTCTATCAAGCTAAAATCATTCATACTAACCCGTAATCAAAATTAAGAAAGCTTGATGTTCTTTAAACATCATCTGTGACAAACATGCTTCTCTTTTTATACATGCGTTGCCGGCAGAATGTCAGGATACCCCTTTATAAAATGGTAGGTATATCATTAATGTTTGCAACTCTTGGTACATGGTTGTGTCTATAGCATGTGTAATTTGCGTTCGTGACTGTTAATCGTAACGGTCATCTAATGTTAAGATGTTAGATAGCTAATTTTGGTACCTGGGTATAATATTCCACTTGAAAATATTAACAGTTTGGATGGTGTGGGATATAGAGTTATACATTGGTATTGACTTTAGCGTTTACGATTATGAATACTACATGAATACTTAAATATAATGGCAACTTTGAAGTAATGTATCGCTGGCTGGTGGAGTGAGGCGGGTTTTTAGTAAATTTATGTCATTTCCCATTGTATGGGTTAGGTCACGTGGGATTTTTGCAAAGTGTCACATAGCTAATAAGAGCAAACGGTGTTTACGTCTTTTATGATAGTATACAAATATGTGGAGCTGTGTTATTTCTTATGTCCATCATGTAACATCAGTCCTCAGAGAAAATAATGTGATGATTTAAACACTATTTAATGATATCCTACTCCATCAGGCACATAGTTTTATAAAATTTGCACGCCCGACGAAACATTTAATATAACATATCATCAGGATATTGTATCGTGACTCAGGGTGAGTTTTGCATACATGCACAGTCGTACTACAAGTTATTTCATATTGACCAAAGTTTGATGGAATGGAATTTCATGTGAACAACTTTCAAAGCTTTACGTTTTAATGGATGGTCACATTTCTACCAACAAAGAAACACCCGGTGATCTGGAATTCCCTCATCACGAATGTGGGCAATATATGATTGCAGGATTAGGAGAACATACTCTGACACTGGTTAATAGCATAAGATACAAAATCTGAAAAGTATTCAGATGAGAGGCAGAAACGATCTACAGAAAATGTAAACAGTCCGTCAATTGACAAAATATACATTTATATGATGAAACATTGAACAATCTGTATTGACATATTGTGTCGATGTAAAGATTGTAATTATATTACCAGTATAATTGACAAGGTCAAAATTATTTTTGAATCAATATCCCAAGGCCGAACTTTAACTCATCAGTTCAATTTGTAATTGCGAAATCGATTAAATATACAATCGATTATTCTTATGACATTATACCATTCTGAAACGACTTAATGAATCACAAAACTTTGCCAAACCAAATCTTTTTTGAAGAGGCTCATTTGAAATTGAGAAAAGCAATTTGTGCCGAATAAGAATGGTCATGTCAAGTATTGATCATATATATCATTGTCATATCATGCTATTCGAGTTTCTCCTTTTGATTAAATCCTGTCACTGAGATCCCAATATAATCTGAATACTCTACCGTTTGTACAATATTTAAAGTTTACATTATAATATAATACATTTATACGTGACTACATTACTGGCTCTCATAAAGTATACATTATCTTGCATACGTTATATTAATATTGATTATTAATGAACTGTTAGCAAATATACTGTATATCCGAATGTGCTAGGGTGATTTGATACCGTCTGTTTCTCTGTCCGTTCTTAGCTATTAGTTTTTTCCTCAATGTTGATCATTACAATTTGTCTCTAACTTGCATTAAAATCAATTTTGACTGAATTATATTAAAAGTAAGTTTTGATTAAATTATACTGAAAGTAAATTTCTATCAAAATATATTGAAATTAAATCCAGATATGTCGGCATTACACTTATATACTAGTTAATAAAGATTGCGTTCTTATGAGCTAAAATTCAGAACCTACTTGTACATGCGTTTCCCTTGTACCATAAGTCAGCAAACACTACACACGTTAAGTTGTGTAAGTTGCCGCATTGCGGAAGCCTAAATGTCTGTATAATAACGTACATAGACCCAAACGATAGTCTGTAAGAAACTATGAAGCCTCACTTTGAGATTCTGGCGCACACAAGAACCTGGCGTATATTCATATTTGGCTTTTTCCTAATAACTGATATAAAGAGCGTCAATCCACGGGCATGTCAGTTCTTTAGTCAATTCTTTAGTGACAACTCTCTCTCTCTCTATCAAGTCATGCAAACAGCTTGACCAAGTATTTATGAGACAATTCCTCTCATAAAATATCTATATAGACAGAGGCTTTAGTTACACCATACTTGATTAAACTTTCACTGACTTTCACACAGTTGTCACAAATTTTACCACCCACTAGAATGTCAAAGTTTGAATGTTATGATCATTAATCACCCTTCCATCAAAGGTTACTCATAGTTACTATTACAAGCGATAGCGCAGTTCGTGTAATTAAAAATAACCCTCAATCACACACATATTTTAATAAGGAATAGCTGTTTCGTTTACAGTACAATGTCAGTGGAGTGATGTGTCTTAGATAGAAGCATATCCTTATTTATAGTGAATTATTTTCAACATTATGTACACAAATAGACCATTAAAATGTTTTTTCAAAGATGATAGAACTAATGTTAATATAATTTACCATATAAATGGTACAGGTTGCAATGCATGACCATCATCGAATTCGAATGACATATTTTCTCATTGCTTTAGTAAACCGACGAATTAAAGGCTTTGAGCGGTACATACTCGACAAGAAGATGTGTATAATTAAATCTAATGGCAACTTTGAAGTAATGTATCGCTGGCTGGTGGAGTGAGGCGGGTTTTTAGTAAATTTATGTTATTTCCCATTGCATGGGTTAGGTCACGTGGGATGTTTGCAAAGTGTCACATAGCTAATAAGAGCAAACAGCGTTTACGTCTTTTATGCTAGTATACAAATCCGTAGAGCTGTGCTATTTCTTATTTCCGTGATGTAACATCAGTCTTCAGAGAGAATACTGTGATGACTTAAACACTAATGATATCCTACTGCATCAGGCACAGAGTTATAAAATGTGCGCGCCCGACGAAACATTTAATATAACATATCATCAGGATATTGTATCGTTGACTCAGGGTGAGTTTTGCATACATGCACAGTCGTACTGCATGTTATTTCATATTGACCAAAGTTTGATAGAATGGAATTTCATGTGAACAACGTTCAAAGCTTTACGTTTTAATGGATGATCACATTTCTACCAACAAAGAAACACCCGGTGATCTGGAATTCCCTTATCAAGAAATGATTGCAGGATTAGCAGAATATACTCTGACACTGGTAAATGGTATAAGATACAAAATCTGAAAAGTATTCAGATGAGAGGCAGAAACGATCTACAGAAAATGTAAACAGTCCGTCAATTGACAAAATATACATTTATATGATGAAACATTGAACAATCTGTATTGACATATTGTGTCGATGTAAAGATTGTAATTATATTACCAGTATAATTGACAAGGTCAAAATTACTTTTGAATCAATATCCCAAGGCCGAACTTTAAACTCATCAGTTCAATTTGTAAATTCGAAATCGATTAAATATGCAATCGATTATTCTTATGATGTTATACAATTTGGAACGACTTAATAGATCACAAAACTTTGCCAAACCAAATCATTTTTAAGAGGCTCATTTGAAATTGAGAAAAGAAATTTGTGCCGAATAAGAATGGTCATGTCAAGTTTTGATCATATATACCATTGTTATATCATGCTATTCGAGTTTCTCCTTTTGATTAAATCCTGTCACTGAGAACCCACTATAATCTGAATACTCTACCGTTTGTACAATATTTAAAGTTTACATTATAACATAATACATTTATATATGACTACATTACTGACTCTCATAAAGTATACATTATCTTGCATACGTTATCTTAATATTGATTATTAATGAACTGTTAGCAAATATACTGTATATCCGAATGTGCCAGGGTGATTTGATACCATGTGTTTCTCTGTCCGTTCTTAGCTATTAGTTTTTTCGTCAATGTTGACCATTACAAATTTTTCGTTTTTTTTTTTCTTCTCGGAGTTAAACATTTACCGTTGTTGCTTGAAAATTGCTTTGAAGTGTTTCTTTTAAGGTGCTAAATTATCTTCCAGGGGTTATATAAAAATATTGTGTTGGTTATAAAGCCTGATAAACATATCACATCTTCTCATATATTTCCTTCAACTTCAATGAGAAACGCGTCTTTGTTCTTCAGAGAAGTGTGGTGAGTTTTTCGTATGTGATCCTCCTTGTCACATAAATTTGACCCATTTGTGCATCGATCAGATGCAGCAATTAAAAACATATGGTAGCCCTATTTTGTTCTTCTGATTTGAGATCTATGTTTCCAAGGCCGATGTTAACTAATTCGACCGGTCCGCATATCTCTGACAGATGTCTTAATAGATACTTTTGTCAATTACAGACGTAGTGTTACTTTCTCCATCCATAGAGTGCCAGCAACGGCTAAAAATCCATTTGCTGTAAGCGAAAAATTACCTTTCTCTCTTTTGTTGATCTCAACTCCTTCCAAGTAGATATCTATGAATTTCACCACGAAAAGAAACAATATTGCAGCAACTCCCCATTCGTGCAGGATGAGCATACTTTACGTATTTGTCCTCCTAAGCATTGGATTTACTCAAAAAAAGAAAAGCTCAATAAATGTTACCACAAACTCTAAAAGTTTAACTACCTCAGAAATATATTCCAGTGTGTTGCTTTATCAACACAATCAAGCAGAAAGTGATATTAAGGAAGTGATTATGTATGTATGTATGTATGTATGTATGTATGTATGTATAAATGTGATTCGACTATGTGGTAACAAACTTAAGTAGCGGAAAAGAAGCAGAACAGACAAGCTTTAGAAAGCATAACAAAACTTTAAGTGTTAAAGTTATTTAAAAATATGATAAAAAATTACAGTATTATAAAGTAAATCCAAACTAGTCGTTTTAAAGGTCCATGAAAGTCCTCATGAATGAAATATTCCTTATATATTTTAAGTAGGAACTGCTTCTCCAACAACCGTGACGTCGTCAAGAATAATAGCATATTCCAAATAATAATTACTTTCTATTTGCACTGGACAGTGCAAACTCTTCCATTATATCTAAATATAACAGCTCTTTTAGATAAGTATTTTTGTCCACTAAATTATGTTGATTGGTTTGTTTATATTGTTTATTGACACATAAACATGAACAGTAACCTATAATACTTTCCTTAGTAACTTGAAATGTTGCTTTTAATAGTGCCTGATCTTGATTGCAATGTCATACAAAATCATAAATATCTTGTGTTTAGAACTTAAATTTCAGTAACTTAGTAAAATGTTTGATTTAGGCATAGGTAACTTTACAGTGTACTCTTTACTAAAGAGTAATGGAACTTTAAATGTCGATAGATACTGACTAGGGCAACACAAATCTTTCACAACGTGTCATCATAACTACATAAATTTAAATATTACCTTATTTCTACATAATTCTACTAAGATGCTCATGAAACTTATTTCACAATCATTTCACAGGTCACTTTTCAAATGAGCAATGATTTCTTGCCTTTTATCTATTAGGACAGAATTTTTTTGTACAAATAATAAGACTGAAAGTGTCTTTAAATTGCATTAAAAGCAATTTTGACTAAATTATATTAAAAGTAAGTTTTGATTAAATTATATTGAAAATATTTTTCTATTAAAATATATTGAGATTAAATCCAATTATGTCGGTATTACAATTATATACTAGTTAATAAAGATTGCGTTCTTATGAGCAAAAATTCAGAACCTACTTATACATACGTTTCCCTTGTACCATAAGTCAGCAAACACTATACTCGTTAAGTTGTGTAAGCTGCCGCATTGCGGAAGCCTAAATGTCTGTATAATGACGTACATAGACCCAAAAGATAGTCTATAAGAAACGTATTTCTGTTAAAACGTAAAATTATAATCGATGTAACACATTAAAAGTTCTAAAGTATCAAACTTATATTAATACCTCCGTCATATCTCAGTCATAGGATATAATTAAAACGTATGACTCAAATTCCATGATATGACAAATATATTTCGTGACAAAACTTTGACTTGACCATCACAACCATTATGCTTCTACACGAACTTACTTCCACAATTTTAAGTAAATCCTTATAGAAACCTATGTTGTTTGTAAATTGGAGAGGCCCAAGGTTGATTTTACAAAAGCTATAATATCGTTTAAATAATTGATAGCATATTTAAACAGTTTTAACTTACATATAGAACTGATCGATCTGAATTGTTCATTTGCACCACTTTTTGAACGTAAATATGATCTGCAGCTTTACACTGGTGTTTAATACAATATTTCAACGGATCCGAACGGAAATGCAGAGTTTTGAAAGTATATGTTTAACTAATTAAGAACAGTTAGTATTTTGTGCATAAGACCCACCTCTCACGTAAATACTTTTCAAGTACAGCATATTATTTAGATTTGGTATTGTTTCATTTCACTAGTGTCAACAGTTACCGCAGCAGATGCTTTCCTAACAGATTCCTCTCGTTCACAAATATGAGACTCCAGATGTATTATAGAACTTAACTAGTTATGGGGAGGTACCATGATTAGCTGTAATTTGCACATTTAGCTCTCATTCAAACTTACGCCGTTTCTCTCATTCTTCGTTTAAATGTTAATATCCAATACAATGTTTATGTTTTCCAAGTTGTTATCAATTATCACCATTCCATAAAATGTCAATGTGATTAGTATTAGCAGTTTCATTTTTTGCAAATCTCATCTTCAGTCAGAGACAGAATATCCTGATGACATGTCGTAATATTAGTTTCGTTCGGAGTTTAGTTGTGTGCCTTAGGTATGATTATATCCTTAAATAGTGTTTAAATCCCTCAAAGTATGCTTCCATACAATATATGACATGCCAGCTAGTTTAGCATAATTCCACCATTACAGTTATTCAGCAGAGCTACTGGGATTAATGATGCAATAATTGGTCATATACTAATCATTAAAGGCTATGCAGATGATGTGTAGAAGATGTTCAAGTCTGTCCAGGTTTTTATTTTTAGCTTCATTCCTGGCTGTTGCAACAACGTCACAACTTTATCTAATAAATATTTAGTCCGATTAACTCTTAGCACTGAATATGTTCGTTTCGAAACATGCATTTATTTGACAACTGGTACATCTATCTACAATCGTTATATGCATGTCATTGCCAGTGGTCTTCTTTTACTATCTTATATTCTTCCTTACAGTTCTTTTTCTATCTAATACAAAATATTTGAATCATTAGTGCAAAATAATTGACCATGTTAGATATTTTTTCTCTAAATTACTATCCCAATTTTAGTCAGTCAATGGCAGACCATATAAATTTTGACCAGTTCATGCTCGAAGCAACAGGACTTTGGTGAGAGGATATTTTAAATCTCATCATACTTAATGATCTTTAATTTGTTTATTTAGTAAACTGTCAAACAAATTAAAGAAATTGAATATTGCAAACATACCACGTGGACAGCAAAGATTGTGTGCTTGTTATACAAACAGTTTCATTCAGGGGTGAACATGTCTTGTTCATATCGTTTCTGTGTCGAACAATGAAAAGAGATTAAGCCAGTTAATCGTATTAATGTGAAATATCTGAAGGCTATACGGCTTACAGGTAAGCTGGTCAAGTATGATTAAGAAACGGCAATCTACGTCCTTTAGTCATTGCTAGGAGTAATGTGTACAAGCGTCTTGTTAAACAGAATTAAATATCGTAACTAATATATATAAGACTTCGTTTGCAGCTAGCACCTGAGAAAAGGAAAAAATCGAAATTGATTAGGATTGTGAAATAAAAACATATAAATACTAAAAACAAAAAGAAAACGAAATTGTTAGCTGATAATCTCTCCGATGGAAGCTATTAGAAAAGGAACTGTGTACTAAGCTGTCCCAAAATCGACAAATATCTGTGTCTATCTACGCGTGAGCCTCCTGTTTGATTTGAGAATAAGTGGAACTCCCCAAAAGAAACTTATATATATATATATATATATATATATATATATATATATATATATATATATATATATATATATATATATATATATATATATATTTACATATATATACGTATATATACATATTATATATATTATATATACACATATATATACGGAGAGAGAGAGAGAGAGAGACATAGACGGTATCAATACGTCCCTGCAAATTTGGGTATAATACATATTTTGTTAAGAGTTCAATAATAATCAATAGTAAGAAAGTTAATACAAAATAGTTTATACTTTATGACAATCAGAAATGAAGACATCTAGAAATGTGTTTTGCTATAATATAAGCTTATAATCGATTTAACACTGTACAAACAACTGTAATGTATTCAACTTATATTTCAACCTCATTCAAAGAATATAGTCAAAAGGGTTAATGATATCTCCATATGACAAATGTATACGTGTTTAAAATTTGACATCACCATCATTAGTTCTGCACTAACTGATCTTCTCAATTTCAAACAAATCTTCCAAGAGAGATATGCTTTTGTCAAATTGGTATGACTCGTCAGGACGTTCAAAAATAATATGATATCCATTATTTTTGTTTACAAATTAAACTGATGAGTTTAAGTTTCTGCTTTATAATATCTTTCTAAAGTAAGTATGACTTTGATTATTATGTTTGCATTTAATATTCAATATTAACTAACTGATGTGGGAATTTCAGACCTATTATTGTTCTTCACTTGTTTATGGATGATACATTGATTACTTCTCTGTCTAGGTCTATTTTTGTATTTAGCACTAAAATCTTCTTGAGGACGGGTGCGCGCATTGTAAATGTATCAAGCCGTTTGATAACCGCTGTTCGAACCAGCAGCTCCATGATTGATTGAAGTTAATTATTACAAAAGTTCAGTAATTCCGAGTAACAATTTCTATGTCAAGGTGATACATGTTTTATGTTCGATGTTAATCCATGCTTCGTCATTTCGAGCCAAAAATGTCACTTGGATTTCTATTAAATATTGGTGTCGATCTCAATTTTTTGAAGTGCAAAATAAGATTTTCAATTCCTTGAGTACAATATTGATATAGCCGCACCAGAGATTGATAGTTTATGGGAACACGTTCACTGTGTTTTCCTTGATGATGTAATTTTGATAATCCACTAAAATGCGAAACTATAAAAGTTGTTTACATTAATAACCATTACATCAAACTTTAGCCATTATCACCATTACACGTAGCACGACTGAACATGTATGGAAATCTCACCCTGACTCACAGTCAAAATGCCATGATGATATGTAAAATACAATATTTCGTTGAGCATTTACATTCAATAAAGTTGTGTGCGTCAGGTATGAGCATCACCTTAAACAGTATTTAAATCATTTCAAGCATATGACATTTCAGCTAGTTTGCCAGATGTCGACCATTGCAGTTATTCGACAGAGATTCTGGTAATAAAGGATAAATAATCGGACATATAAAAATGATAAGTTGCACTGAATGGATAATTTTGTATTGCCTTAATAATATTACAAATTCAAATATGTTATTTTAAAGTTTATAAATGTGCTAATAGAAAACGATAATTCGTATACCAGGTTATTAATGAACTTTCAGCACATTTCCAAGAAAACTGTATCGGTCATTTGCATTGTTTGTGTGCTTTAGATAGCTCATAGTCTTTTTATATTGACCAGGGCATATCTATCCATTTAGTTGAGAGGCTTGTATACGTATGTAGATTATCTCCACGTTGTTAAAGTTGTAGAGCAAAAAAGTCTTTTCTTGCGACAGTTACATACAATGGTAAAAGTGTGCTCTTTGAGCATTAAATTTCCTCAGCATATCCACGAGCTCTTCTCTAAGAGATGGGAACATGAAACCTATCACAAGTATTCCCAATAAGTCATCAGTACATTCTACAGAATAAATATATCAATAGCTGATTAGGATTATAAGGTTCAATGATCAAAGTGACTATTTGTGTGATACAAGTTAAAGAAAGCTTGGACAGTCTTTCTCATCATTTCTTCCTTAGTTTATTAATGATACTGAAATAAACTTAGTTGATTTAGCATACGTGTCCATAGTACCTTGTACACATACTACTGCTTCAAGCACTACTGGATGAGAATGAGCTTATTTTAGTAAATAATGCCATGATAGGGGTAGAAAGTAACTGATGAACATTAAAAAACAAAACAAAATAGGTAAACTGTTCAAAGTTGGTTTAAGATGCCAGACTTGTCAAGTTTGCAGACTGTTGCAATATTATATTATGATCATGTGCTAATAAAATATATATAAAACATACGCAACACAAACTAATTTTGTACAACTTAATACAACATTTAATTATCTAACCTATGAAATGAGCATGTATGAATGTTCCGAATGCATTACAGATCCTCGAAGGCACTGGTCCTCCAACAGTCCAGGTTTTTCAAAATAGACCGTCTTTAAATAATTCACAACAGTCACATAAAATATTCAAGACCCTTGCGCACTTTGTAATTCTAAAGAATAATCAGAATAAACGTTTCCTCTCAAATAATGATTAAACAGAAGAGTATGTCCGTTGAAGACTGGTGTTACCTGAACAAAATAAGAAATAAAACGGACTGAAACTGTCCAGCTGCAAGGACCTGTATACACTATACTATGTTCAATACATTTCGCAAGGTCCAGGAAATAATTATCGTTATCAGTGTTTAGTTTTCATTACAGTGATGAAGAATAAAGTGAAAAAAATAATAATGAAGGAAAGACGATTATGTTACTCAAACACAATTTTATTAATGTTTTATGCATGTTTTTTGTGTGAGAATGATAAGAGTTTAAGCTTGATTTGTTAAAAATGATGTTATAACTCTGAGGAGTACAAGAAAGAAAAAGAAAGGCAAAAGTTAAATTAAAATATACCATGCTGTCTCATATTATCTTTTTAAATTTTTAATCTGTCTCCTAACCATAAAGTTAGGTTCATTGCGAGAGGCAATAGTTACCAATTACATCTCGAATAAGGAGTTCGTTCTTATATGTTTGTTTATCTTTGATGTGTGTTTGCTGTGTTATTATTTTGGTCGTTGCTTCTAAATACATGGATTATATTTCAGTGATATCATTGTTTCTGCCATGTAAAATGTATTGCCTAAAAGATGCAATGCGTTTTTTATTTTATTTTTATATTGTGGTGTTAATTCAGTTTTCCACAGCAAACTTCATTATATTTTAAATAGGCACAGTTGCTTGCTTTGTATGCTGATTTGAGTTAGCTCTGCTTAGGATTCTATTCCAGGCTCTGCTAATAACGTGTAGAAGATTTGAAACGTGGTACATGCTTTTATTGTTGGTTCATTATATTAGCTTCGCCAACAACATTAAGTCACATAATCTTTCATCCTTACGACTTCGAAAGTTGCGATTGGGAAGAATAATATGTATATTGTATCCTATATTTAACGGCAAAACATGATGTTCTTCAATTAATTTGTACGATACTTAAATAATCACACCGGAAGTTGGTCACTTCATGATTCTCTCACTGCTGGTGTTAATTTGACCATCTGCAAAAAATGGAATTTTAAACGCTGTTAACATTAACCACAATTCCATAAATCTTTAGTCAATATTAAAAGTACACGTAGAATGAATGAACATGTATGCAAATCTCAGCCTCCGCCAGAGACAAAATATAATGATGACATGTAAGAATCTATATTCCTTGATGCGTTTGAAGTGGTGTGTCTTTGGTAACCGTGTATACTTAAGGTAGAGCTTTAATCCACTAGATCAAATGCCACCTTGCCATGTTGCTATTAACCCTGAAGAGAAATTTCCTATAGCACTTAAGAATAACTTTACTAACTAATGTATGTTTCCAGACTGCGTAAACAAATGTATATATAGCGGTATCATTTGCTATTTACACGAACCACTCGCTGCATATGTATCAATGATTTACGCGAATCACTTACCTGATATTAACACAAGTTAATTGTCGCGTATTAACTTCAACCAAGTTTGGCCACTACAATGTTTCTTGCAGTATTTAAGGAGGATAAATAATAGCAAGCGTATCTCTGTTGTCCAACCATGTCCAAAATTGTGAAAATATAATTGATGAAGAGGGAAAACCGTTTTGGTTATCTACAAAACCACAAAATCACTTTTTTAGCTTTAAGTTTTGTTCCAAAACCTTCCTTGCCCCCTAAAATGGGTCCCGATATATCCCTTATTGTAGCGGTAAACAAGTCCCATTTTGGCGAAGTTTGAGAATATACCGCTTCACTCAAACATCGGCGAGTCAGTCTAGAAAGGGCAAAACAGTATCGTGCGTCTATACGAATCAATTAGTTATCCTTCTAAAATCTAATAAATTAATGAATCTGAAGAAATGAGATGTTCTTCAGGGATGGAGAAATGGATGGGGAAAAAGCTTTTTCATAACGTCACAATGTACATGATTACCGTTTTCCTAAATAAATAGTCTTTAAAAACTTGAGAATTCATTAAATGAAACAAGCTGAGTCTCTGCTACATATTGTCATGTGCTTTCTATGGTAAGAGCTATTTATCATGCTTACCTGAATCTCCTTTTCACATAGCATTTATACATATATATAAATATATATATATATATATATATATATATATATATATATATATATATATATATATATATATATATATATATATATATATATATATAATCACCTTTTTTTCTCAGGCAAGGAAGGTGTGACAGTTTCAATTCCGAAAGACCAGGAAGGCGATTCTAGAGGCGCATAAATATTTTATTTAGAAATAAACAAAATCGCTTCTGGTAACTTGGTATTTAGATAAATGTATCATTTCTGATTTAAACTCTGTATCCCGATATTGTTGGGACTCTACACTAGTATGTTCTCTGTTGTTAAGTCATCACACAAAGAAATGAAAGGTTTCGGGCATTGCTTAAACCAGTCATTACTATGATTGCAGGAGGTCTTCACTGGAATTGTATTAATATAAAAAAATTCAATTGAAAACACAAATATATGTAACTTTCTGATTTGATGTTACATTTGATCTTTAAAATAGGATCCACCTTTTTTCTCCATCGCTGAAACATGTGTACAAGTTCGGCTAAAATATTTGTCTGTTTTAATATAATAAGTACACGAACCAACGAGGCTGGATAAATGGTTAAGCAGGAAAGTTTACAGACAAACATATTTGAATACAAACTTTTTTCAACGGTTATGTGATTGAAGTTAGCGTTGAAAGATAATATACTTTTTAATGCATTCAGCGATACCCAATGAACTAATGCGATATGGTTTCTGAAGTCCTTAATAGTGTAAGAACTGAAAATAGAAGTAATCATCTCAATACATGCCTTTACAGATATAGCGTAAGCAGAAAATAAATGCGAAAGAGGGTTACAGGGTTCAAAGGTCAGGTGGTACGTATATGACTCTATATTGTGACACCAAAATACAAAATCTGGAATCTGCTATTCCATCAATGATTCGTTGGTTTCTTATATATATATATATATATATATATATATATATATATATATATATATATATATATATATATATATATATATATATATATATATATATATAACAGATGATACGGGTAGTAAACTTATCATGATTCGATCAATGGAAGCTACATATATTTACTTCTTAAGATTTATGAACCAAATATATATAATCTAGATTGTTACTATGACATAAGAAGATGTATTGCAGTTAATACAAATTTATTTATTTTTGATTGGAAGGAAGTTTAATTTTTAGGATGAATACAAATATGGAACATTTCAACTTTCATCTTAGATTAATTTATGAATGTGTCTTATCTTTCTGACAGTACCGCTGCATGTAGTGAGCGTAATTTTCTCTCATCATATTCATATGTTTTGGTGACTTTAACAGCCGTCATATGCACTACCGAAAAGTCAGCGACGGGTTGGCTAACATGGAGGGTCATTTGTGGAATGAATTGTTTGGAAGCTAACACGGAGGGTCATGTGTGGAACGAATTGTTTGTAAGGTATTTACCTCATTTATTTTAGCATGCTATACAGTGCCATGCGTCAGAATGGTTATTCTAGTAATCTGTGGTAATTTTGTCACTCGGTGTGAATTATTATTCGATCAGATTATCAGATAGACTGCAACAATTTAACATTATGTTGTAGAGACCTGGACTTTTTTCTTCTTTCTTGAAATGTATTACCGTCCAACAGCTGCAAGAAATATCTTGTTCTTATTTATATCAAGCATAACCATAGCATTACTGTTATATCATCTGAAAACGAACATTAATTATCTTGAGATGAAAGAGAATATATTATCTCGAACCGAAAGAAAATTACTCCTCCTTCCATGAAAATTAAGTGATCAGGAGGCATTTGCTATGTGTATCTTAATTGTTGTATAAGTCAGCATTTTAAAGCTATCACTAAAGTAAGATGATACAATTAACAATATAGTTGAGAGCCATCCATAAAACAGAATATTGCCCCTGACACCTTAAATAAATTATCTAAACCATTGTTATAATATGCAAGGAAAACATGAGTGGCATACCAATACTGGTGAAATATATTTATTAGAGGACCTTCTAAACATGCAACATTGTCTCAATAAACAATACAAAATTAAGCTGACTATAAAAAATACAAAACATTCAAACATAACAACCGCTCTTCTTAAATTCGTGCAATGATTTTGTTATTAAAGAGATTACATGATCTTAACACAATAGCACACACAAGTAAATAACTATAAAATAAAATACTTTTTTCTTCTTTTTATTCGCAATTTATCCAAAAGTTAATAAAAACCATTCTAACGACATGTCGGCACTCGTGTCACAAGTCATTTTATGTTGTTTTAGTTGTTTCGTCGTCGACTTTCTTTCTTTCTATTGTTATACCTTTATATATATTTATTGTTTGGACATATTTTGCTGCGAAATCGAACGTATATGAGATAATATGGTATTGCATTTAATATTGTCAATAATAGTATGCTTGTAAGTCTTTTAATCTTTTACGTCTTTATTGTTTGAAACAATGAAGGACATGAAGTACAGGTCCATCATGAGTGTTATTATTGCGTTTAACCAAGTATTCAAGCTTGACGAAATGTAAATGAATAACACAAACACAGACGTAATGAAAATGTAAACGAAGCAAGACTACTTTTTGCTGTTGTCGTGGATTTACTGCCATTTTTCACCACATGATAGTAGGCAGCTGATGGACGAAGGACTTAGGCAAACTACAGACCAATGGGAAGATACTGACAAGCTTTCACATAGATACGGGTTAATAGAAACAGAGAATCAAACTCATATGGAAAGAGGTCAGATGGCAACGATCGGCAAAAGCTAGCGCTTTAGACCACTCGTCAACCTGCGACTCCCCTACCCCACCCGACCCCCGATGTAGGCATGTTTTTGGTAAATTGTCTGTCCTGTATAAATGTTGGTTGAGTTTAGCGTTGTATTTGTTTACTTGTTGGTAGGTGCTTGGACTGTAGTCTGTTGGTTTTGCAAACATTTATTTGCCCAATACATGAAACGTTGTGTAATGGAATCCAGTGAAATGAAACTGAGAATAAAGTCAAGTAATATATATTGATGGAGCTTGGTCATCGGCAAACTCAGAAATAAATGAACGATGTGAGCTGGCATGATGTGGTGGATGTACTGGTGAGAAAACATGTTCGTTTTCAAACTTTTATTTGATTAATGGTAATAAGGCCGGAACTCCAGTAGAGTGTTGGACTAAAAAGTTGGATAGAACCTCACTGTGATTTTTACTGCATTGGTATTTTTGGCTAGTATGTGAGAGGTGTTGAACAATAGATGACCTCATGCTGGTTTTATGTTATGCTGGTTTTATGTTATGCATGTTACATTCCATAGTTTGTTAGTTCTTTTACATTATATGCTATGGATAACTGTATTTTATAATTGATCTTGTCAAAAATCAAAATTAAAGTGTTCCTTACAAGGACACTGATATGTGTTTGCTTCCGTAATCAAATAATACCTACCTAATATTTTCGCTACGAGTGTGTCTAAATATTAAGATTATTATCAGTATATATAAGATATATACTAAGGTCTGGAAAACATCAGTTAAATAGGTATGGGCCCATGCAAATACCTATTTAACTGATGTTTACCAGATTCTATATAATACTTTTAGCAACAGGATCTTCAAGAATGGACGTTTCCATCAAGTAATAGTTAGTTTTTTAAATACTGCCTATTGTGACCTAGGCCAAGTAGATGGTTTTGTAATCTTGATTAATGAAAACATTATTTACTCCTGCGAAAACATCTGCAACAGGCATCGGTCATACTGCATTGTTCAGTATTTTTTAGTTTAGAATAATTTAATCAAATTATTTTTTTACTGGAACAAGAAAATCATCGCAAATGATATTCGTGGACAGAGATATTAACAAGGAATAATACTGAATTCAAACAAAATGCATGATAAACATTTGCTGAATGGAAAAATATAACAAATTGGCATGTGAAAACAACATTAAAATCATGCTACTGAGGTATAAAAAAAGCATGAGACAGAATCTCGCGAAAGCAAACAAAACAGAAAATGAGAAAAGAATACATATTTATATAAGGTAACAGATCTACACACCGATATGTAGCCAAACATGTGTGATGTAACTGGCCTCTTTACCCATATAATCAAAAGCTTTAGGCAATGAAGTGGACATTTTAATAACATTATGGCAATATTATAGTTTGATAAGAAGTGAAACGTTATTAGAGGGACTATTTAAACGTTGAAAACGTTTATTATTTCATCAATCCATTCCAAAACGCAGCAGATAGGAAACGAATGAGGACATGAATAAGCTTTATTAAACAGAATCCTTTCTGACATGCCTATTGCCTCGTTATGTCAGAAATGTGGTACCGAAAGGGAACTCAGACTAGGTTCTTGTTTTTGTCCGGTCTCAAATAGATACAATCCTTAATTTCATTTCATACGTTTTAAGTAAATCTCTTCAAACACCATTTCCATTGCATCCTAGTTTTTCGTGCAAAATATAAGCCAAATCCGAGCATTGTTTCTAACAACTTTCATCATAAAACTGTTGATCTGTTTGACCACCCGTATTAATACTTCAAAATGCAATCCGCTAAAATCTATTATTATTATAAGAGGGTTTTTTGTCATCATTAATATCACTCATCGGTCAGAACAGTTGGTTCTTTGGCATATATCAACTAGTAAATCTTGCAACCTAATATTAATTTATCACCAAGATCAATTAATTAATATTAATTTTTAGCTTTCAATATCCAGTCTCTCTCCCTCACTCTCTCTCCCTCTTTACATGTATATTTAATGAATCACAGACATTACATATCATGAAGAAAAAAAGTCTGCTCTCCTGAAAAAAGTAGGTCAGATTTGGTCTTACAAAGAAATACATGTACTTAACACATTAGCATAGTTTAGAAAATAAATAAAACTATTATGTATTGCATATATTAGGGAGAAATGTTGATAATGTAACAAAAATAAAGTAGGCCCGCAATCTACATGAGTAAATGTACATTTTGGTTTTATGGTACATCATAAAACATATCTTTCCTCCAAGTGTGATAATGAAAAAAAATAAACAAAACATATGGATATTTAGCTTTCAGTGTCTCCAATATTTCAATCAATGTTATAGGTTTTCCAAACATTTAACATCATTTTCATTTTCTTTGGGCTTTTATTTTGTGTTTTGTAGATTCAAGAGAAATATTGAAAATTCATGATGAATAAAGTCATCAGTATTTATAAATATTCATATATATATACTTATATACATACAAACAACAACTGATTTATTTGTAATTTTAAAGATAAAATAGTAGTGATACATTTGTCAATTGTTTGTGATACTATACACTGCATATTATTTATATCATCATTCCGATAATCTAAAGTATCCAGGTCAAATTAACGAAATGTTCGACAATGTAGTATCTGAAGAGTACTCATTGATCGAACAGCTGATCTCCTTTTCTAGAATATATTGGTACAATAAACAACCCAAATGTTGTTGCTTGTGCAAATGACCGTACTGAGCAGCCATTGTATTTACAGCTTTCATTCGATTTTGGTGATAATATGGTTTCGTCAGACAACCAGCCGCATCGGCATTCGTAGTAACCACGAGACACTGCTTCCGCAATAGTTTTTGAAGCAATTGTTAACCTGGCCTCTGTGCATAACTTTATCGCATTATCGAGGGAAAATGGTATACCGCTGATCGGTGCGGGAACAAATCGAACTGTATTTACTGCAAATAAAAAATTACAATCCCGTCAAGTTGTTCTCAAAGCCAAAATGGATTGCATCGTCCAAAAAGAGATATGCTTAAAGGTGTACTCTACTTGCTGTATATTGTGTGGTGAAGACATAATATCAATTAAAGATGACCCCTAGTGGAAACAGAAAACTAATTCATTTCTCATAGTATGCAATGTTAATGTTTGGCCAGATTACAATAGTTTTTGGAAGGCCTGGCAAAACAAATCAGTGCATAATTTACCCGAGGGGAAACTATAAAAAGGAAAAATGACATATTTCGCAGCTGAATCTTGAGAAAGAGCTCCGGTTTACGTATCTAATATCAAACTGTGGTCTGGTGAAATATCGTCCATGACATTTATGTAGTAAATAAGACGTGACGGCTGTAATATGATAATATTATCCACACGTTTGCTACGTCCGCAAACAAGTGCGTTAATACTTTTTTCCGGTTATTATTTTCAGCCAATCGGTTACATTTAATCTTTTTTTCGTTTGATACAGCGTTTAACCTCACATAGGTTGGTTCATGTCTTTGACTCTGGGTCAAATATTACTTTGCTAATATGTAGTCATACGCAACACCAATTTTGCAAGATAAGTTGTGAGAAAGCATAATCGACACACTTTAACCCTTTTGAAGATATCAAGAAATATCGTTTCACATTCAATTGATTTTTTTTTAAATTTTAAAGAGTCGTTGACCAAAAACTGTACTTATGTCTTTAAAATCTTAATAAAGCTATCATCTTCTACTTCCACCGTTGATACTGGCCGCCATGTATAGCCTATCTAGTGCTGAAAAATGGCGTTAAACCCTACAACAACAACAACTTCCACCGTTGAAAGACTTTCTTTATCAATCAATCATTGATGTGCTCTGATTTGTTGCAGACAAACGATATTAAATGCACTGTTGACAATAATACATTACACACTAATTTATTGTGATATGGTAATATGTTTTAAATCATAGTGAATAAAAATGGAAGCTGTAAGTAAAAGTATCTTAAGTTTGCTCAACGTAGAACTTATTGTCAACATTTAGAAAGTGGAAAAGATAATAAAATAAACGGAGCAAGAAAACAAACAAAATTTGAAAAACTGGCCAACGAAATTTGTTGCTATCTGTCAGAATCGGTCAACTCATTCAATTCGCATTGTCCCTGTTTTTAATATTTTGGCAAATTACCGGTAATTGCTACAAAACCGTTTTGTGGGTCCGATATAAAAATCCAGTCCGGTGAAATCACTATATTTACATCTGTTAATATCTGCCCAGGTCCAAGCAAGAAAATAAGAGTGGATTTAGAATCAAGCGTCCTATTTTGTAACTTTTACCACTGAGCTGCTTTCGTCTGAAAAATAAAATTGTTTAGTTTTACCGATAATCATTCTCAGCCCACCAGGAAACCAACTTCTCCTAAATATTGTATCTAATATAGCTAGTAAAAACATTTGAAGTACTTAACTAACTAGAGTGCATGGCTTTGAAAAACATTAGTGTAGCATCGGGCTTACTTTACATTCCCTACCCTTAATTATCGTTTTTATTTTGCTGAATTCTCAGCAGAAAGGTAAGGTCCGTTTGCATATTGCTTCCATAATGTTACACTTTAGATGGTAGTGCACTTGAGATTGGTAATTTTGTCAGTGACATACATAATGTCGTCACTTAAGACCATGTGTAGATGAACAATTTGGCTGTGAAAGATAGTAACTTTGAATCTTTGCGTACCTGGAATAGATTGGAGAGAGGATCAGAAATTAAAAGAGAAGATAATATAAAGAGTACGGTTAGAGAGAGAAGTGCAAGCACAAAAATAAAGAAGCGAATTTTAGAAGTTAAAGATCGAATTAGAAAAGGAACTTGGAAACAAAACACATAATTAGAATATCAAACAAAGAAGAAAACAAATATCGTGGGAAAGGGAAGAACATTTAATAATCATAGAGTTAGAATACTATTATGTGGAGATGGAGCACAAAGGGTATTTTAATTTTTACACGCTAATAGCGATATGAAATAAGATTGTAACATGAGCAAGCTAATGATCCGAACCTTACCTCAGTCTAATGAGGATATAGTTAATATGGCGAGCTTTATGGGCAGATTTGAACGATATGGTAATGTTTTGAAATAGAGAAAGGATCTATTATCTGTCAGTCTTCGGCCGCTACTAAAGGGCAAAGCTAAATGAACGTGTCAAATTACCACTTTCTAAGACATGCACCATTAAAGAGATTTCAGCTAATGATGCAATGTTTCCGGAACCAAACGTTAAAATATGGTAAGTCTAAGAAAGAAATAAAACGCTCCCAACGTGTTAGCAGGACTGTAAATTATTCACAAATATAGAATAAGTTTGTTAAAGCTCAAAACAAAGTACATCAGGCTTTGATGTCTATCATCCTCAGATGCCAGTTACAAAACAATTCTGGTGATTTATGCCTGATTCGGATGGAGGAATCCTTCACATAAATCTTTAACATGATCAATCAAGCAAATTATTCAGACGAATGTCGGGGATCACTAAAGACAATTAGTCAGTTCAGTAGTATAAACAACAGAGGAAGGAACGCCCGAAAAATTAGAAAGGAGGAAGTTTTAAATCATAAGGTTGTTGGTCATACTTATTAACAGTGTGTCAAGAAACGATGAGGGTGACGATTGTCTACATCATTCCTCGGGAACCATAAAAAAGTATTATATATGTTTGTGGCACTTGGGCCGATCAGTTATAACTGTTATTTAGTTGCTCGTTGCTGTTTTCTTTCTGAGACAATCGTACCGAGAGCAAGAGGTACAGCCAACGGTCAAGACATAAGGATCTTACTCGACAGCCGGTACATGGGCATCGTGATAAAGCAGAGCACCCTAGGAATGTTTGCATGGAATTCCCCTTGAGATTAGAAAACGAGACACCTTTCCTGACCTGAATCACAGAAGCGCTATATATGGACAAAACATATGTAGGACTTAGCAAATGAAATGTCAATGGATCAAGACTCCCATATGTATCAGATTATCGTGTTCCTATTCTCTAAATGGTCAAAACTAGGTCACATGCGAGAACGGGGAAACAGTCACTAATTAAATGAATGGTTTGGAAACCGTGAGCAATATCTCGCTAATTTAGTTTATCCTGGTGCAGGGAAAAGACGTGTAAGTGAGCGTGACCGCGGAAAAAAAATATGGTCTGGTATTGATAATCATCACTTTGATGTTTGAAATGTTATATGCACGAAGGAACTAATATAGATGAAATTTTTCTCGTATGATAATACCATTATTCTATGTGGTTCTTACCCATTAAAACAGATTTCATGTCCTAAGAGTGGTGCATGAGTCCATTATAAAGCACGATTTAGCAACATGAAATACAGTTGCTGGAATGTTGCCCAAAATTGTTTAGCCTTGGGTGACAAGCAACTTGACAGGATTGTGTCGTTAACATGACTATGCCAGAAAACAGTGTAACAAAAGAAAAAACACGTTTAAAATTTATGACCCATTTGAAGGGACATATGTTGATATTTTTGAACACACATTATCTGTTACAAATCAAAAACAAATATCACCTGTGTGGATTGGGCAACTGTGTATCTTGAATCCGCATAATTACTAGCTTGTTGCCATGTTCAGCATGATAGAGGTGTCTGAACAGCTTCACAATGTATGTGGCGCCGAATTTAATTCTATCATTTTCGGAAGTCAGAAGGGTGTTTATCAAGAAAATGTCGAAAACAACTGTTGTCACCCCATGTAAGCCTCGTCGTTCAGATTGTTATACTACAGGACAATACGCCGATTCTATGGTCTGGTGATGTCGCTAACGACGACGTAAACACAACATTACATTGTCCATATCGACTATGTATTATAGAGCATGTGTCGGAAGGCACACCACGTTCCTTTGAAGTTGAACCCTATGTATACAAACTATTACACCTGCAGAACGCGAAATAGGATATTTAAATTAAGTGTCCGTTTTATGATTCTTCTACCTACTAGCAGAGACACGTTATAGATCCATACGAAACGGCTTTATGAAGTGAAACAAGTCACAGGCAAATGGACTACACAATAGACAAGATGTGTATGGTTATAAATTGTTTAAAAGGATATGTAGAGAGGTCTGGGTAATTGATATTGATACAGCTATTCAACGCATCATATAATGCGATCATTGAAGATGGAATGGGTGGCGAATGATAAGAGGACCCAAGTTCAGATATGTTTCTAGAGTACAAATTGCGAGGAGAAACAATAAAGAAATAAAGTTTAGAATGATTATAAAGTTTGATGCGACAGATCGCTGTGATTTTAAATATTTATCCGTATTTGCATATTTGTTTACGGATAGAGTAGGCTACACTGAGTTAGTATAGCCTGAAATAAAGTTAAGCACACCAGAGACGACCATAACTAATTGCTATTCAATACCTTTTAATACACGTGCTACAGTTAACATTGAAGTACATAAACGTGTGGACCCGGATTTGATAGTATCCTTAGACTCCTAGTATTCTTACTCAGTAACACAAGTTCGAAAAAGGAAAACAAAAAACCAGTTTGGCATGTCACATATTTCCTGACAAAAGGATGCTGGCAAGTGCCCTCCCCTGATGGTGCCTGCGTTTTAACTGCAGTCACAGCTCCTGAGAAATAACAGATGTTCAAGTACTGCTTTTCGGTTTGGTGAGGGTTTTCTCGTCGAGCTGTCGTGATATGCGCAGGTTGGTAAAATGAACAGAACATGTAGATTATTTCGTCGACAATATTTGTGTGAATAAGCACGTGTGCCACAAGCATATCACGATATTAATTAACTTTTCCAACAACCTCCGCAAGACCACATTCGGTGTACAATATATTTAAAAACTACATCTAAGTTTATAATCAATTTTTATTCAGTCTATTTGCACAATGCAAGAAAAATTATTTCGAGTAAATTAAATTTGATTTACCTTTTTGTATTTTCTTCTCGTATTTAGTTGAGCTATAGGTAAATCTGACCCTTCAACAAGAGTGGCCTACTACGATGTCGCTTCTATCGGATCAGTATAACATCACTATTAGTGCAGAAACATGTTCATTAAAGCAGTGACTGATTCCTTGGAAATAAGGAAACAACTTAGGCAATGATATCCATGATCCTGACTTTGAAGGGTCTTTTATGAAAGAACAAATTTTACAAAACAACCTTGGCATTGCTATCACTTGAGCTATGGAAACTGTTCAGAATAACCGTAGCATCTGCCTATATTGTCCTATATGACCATAGTCGCACAACACAACTGATTTCAATGGCATCGGCATAAATAAGCTCTAAGGAGTATGCTGACATAAACAATGTATGTTGCAGATAAACATTCACTACAAGGGGACACTCATGATACAATCTACAACATGTGATCAGAATTAGCAGCAGTAATCCATAACCAGTCTATATGATCAAGTGTCACACCAACAAATGTATTTCTATTGCTATAGTTAATCATTGTAAGATAAATTCAAGTTCATGATGTATACAATGTTTCGCCGTCTAAGCTCTGTGTTGGAATTTTCTTCTTACAAACAATGACGCCTAACCGTGTTAGTTATAGAGCTATCGGAATTTATTTTGTATTGTAATAATTATTGTTAGCCTTTATTTTTATGTTCATCCATGTTTCTGAACTATGCTATTAAAATGACACATTTGGTACCTTGGTCGATTTGTTTGAACTGAACTTGAAAGATGTATGGTAGTAAAGGGAAATTGTATCGAATAACTTGCCAGAAGGACAACAATAAATTAAAACCTGTTGTTTCCATAATTTTAAACGTGAACATCCGACTCTTCTAACAAAATAAAATGTTTGCACCATGACTGTGAATGTTCTGTGTACCTTAAACTAAAAAAGACGATGTGCTATCATCGTGAAATCATATGTGAAATGCAATACTTTATGAATTCCTCAATATAACCTGACAGTTCTTTTATTTTCCGACTAGTTTATGTTTCGGTACTGTTACGCTAGAATCTTTTTAAAACTTCCATCAACTGTTAAAGGTGCAGAAGGTGGAAGGTGGAATTTTCTAAAACAACATATATTTCTCATGGGTTAGTCCATATTCTAAAGAAGTTGAGCATGTCAATTTATTTCTAATCAAAATAGATGTTATTGACGTGTTAGACCCAATGCATTCTTTGAAAATGCTGACTGCAGTTCCAGCATGGCAAATATATCAGGATTGTAAGCATTTTTAAACGTTGCTGCGTCGAATACTGAATGTATCGCATTAGCCGCCTGGAATGAAAAGAATCCCCTCATACAAGCCGAAAGACTGTCCATCAGTCCAAACTGGAAATCGTAAATCTTTCATAGATGGTGATCAACTTTTGAACGTCTACTTTTGCATTCGGACAGGTTCTTTGTGCTGCCAATATTGTCTTGGTTAAACAGGAAGCTATCCCAGATGTTGAGTCTAGAATGTTACGTGCTTCATCAATAATGTTCTCCAAAACTACAGTTATCGCTCACAAGTCATCTCCTGTAACTGCTGGCTCGTAATTATTTGCGTAATGCTCAAGGAATGTATTTATTTGAGCTCTAGGGTCATATCATGAAGATGATATTAATGCAGTCTCCAGATTCTTTATCAAACAGTTTTTCAACATATTTTCTAATCTCTTTGATCCGGCTGTCGAAAGCATATTTTAGTTTGGCTGCTTTCGCAACACCGACCACGGTCTGAGAGACTTCCTAAGCCGCATCAAGGATAGCAGTAGCATTTCCAACGGAAAATATTACTTTCAATGAATTACATGCTTCTGCTATTTCAAAGCTTAATGCTAGAGCGGCTTCTATCGGGTCCCCAATCGCTGGCTTCAAAGCTGATTTCAATATTTCGTTCATAAGACGGTCAAGTTTTTTAGATGATTGTCCAAATGCAGTTTTTTACTGTTCTAATGTGTTGGTAATATAATATATATCACTTAGAGCCTTTTTCGGCTCGAACTCTGCTAATGTTTGGAATTAGTTCCTGTGTTCTCCGAAGTTATTTTTCATCGCTAATTACAGATGTTGTGCCACAAGGAACAAGTTATTCTGTGTTGTTTCACCAATATTCAAAATCTTATCAACTCGTCTTTCTTGTAGACATTTCTCATAATAAATGTGCTTATTTGTTTGGTTTTACCCCTGGTGTTTCTTCCAGCATGATTCCATGATAAAGAATTTACTATACTGATAAACGTGCACACAGTTCTCTTCAAGGATAGGAATTCTGCAGTATCATTACATGGTAGGTCAATCTTGTAAGGAAGTAACTCTAAAACTGGACGAAGAGATTCAATATCATCGTTTTGAAGGGAATCAAATAGGTAGAGGGTGATCTCTTTCATCCAGTTATTGACCTCGCTATCTAAAGCAAATATGTATGGCATGAGAGGTGTCCCTTGTCTTACTAACAATTTCATAATGTCCAACTGTACTGCACGTAAATACATCTTCATTTCATTTGTCAGCAGTTTGGAAAAGCTGTTTTCCCATGTATCTCATTCGGCATAAGTCAATAATTTTTTGATTTTATCTGCTACCTTCGTCAATATCCTCATCGTGCAGATATACTCTGTAGATGAAACCGGGCAAAGTCAATCAATTTCCTGTCGAAGCCCTTTCGCGTTGATATTGTCATACAATAACTTCATAGCAAAATTTCATCGAATGACGTCAGATTGCAGAGAGCTTTCATATACATCCACATGTGTTTTAACGGAACACCCCAGCGAGTCTCGCAATCCGAGGATGCGTGAACTATGGTCCGATATAAAGATTATAGTAGTACGGATCAGAGTGGGACATGGAGCTAAACGAGTTTAGTATTCTTAGGGCATTATCCATAAAAAGTTTACCAAGGGTAGAAAAATTTCTGGATGCACATATAGGATTATCGTCGTTCTCTGATTCTTTGCAACGGTCCTCTACGATCTTAAGTTGCTCTGTCATATTTAAAGAACAAGGTAACTCTCTATCTATCTTGTTTAAATATTCATTCCATAAAACTCTGAAATGGTTTGGATGCAATTTAGCAATTATTCATGAACGGGTAAGAATAAGGCACACATATGTAATGTTATTATAGACCGCTTTGAAATTTCCTTCATATCATGAACACATCAGTACCACAAGCCAAGATATAGTGTGCAACCTCATTTGTGTTCATACAAATTTATCATTTACTACAGCAAATTCCGGTACATTCCTTGAAGATAATGGCTAACACCGAACTTTCCACCTTCATGAACCAATGGAGAACCTAAAAATATTAGTAGTTTTACAGTCTTAATAATTAGGTTCTTAGCTTAGTGGATTTTAATATTTTCAGCGAGATGTTAAGATACTATATTATCTATAATTTGCAACCATACTCTCTCTTAAGAATGTTTTTATGTCTGTATCATATAAGCGAACATGTTTGGTTGGTTTCATTCCCCCGTCCCATCCAAATCTAGCCACGCACTGCAAAAAATAAAGCACCATGAAATCTCTATCATCCCATCACAATAACCAATATGTGCAGTGTATTTATCTGCAAATAATACATGCTTCATTCTTCCAAACACCATTAGTTCCCGTGTTATTCACCACCGATCACATCCATTTAAGCATTGTGAGATTGCTGGCTTTATGTGACATACACATAACTCCGAAATTATACAAAAACGTGTGTTAATATATTTGCATGCAAAAAAGTACTTACTTCAAAATGACACCAATGTACATATTAGATGGAAAACATCAAGTTATTACAATTAAAAATCCATAGGGGCCATCTGTTAGACCAATTTAGTTAGACTGTTAGCTTACATAAGCGCCAGCGCTGGGATAATACCCTAAACTATAACGTCAATCGTCAGGCATCAGAAGCGATCATTAAGAACTACCAGCGATTGTACGGTGTGACATTCACTGTATTCAAAGTTAAGAAAAATTTAGCAATGTATATATTCGATGCTCTAATCATTCATTTATCATCGTATTTGTCTTTCCGTTGAATTATGACATCTATAAGAAGCATAGTAGCAATATGATATTTTCTCCGAGAATTTGATAACAACTAATTCTTGGACTTTCTCTCTTGTCAAGAGCTCCGTCAAACGTTGTTACATATACAAATCTAGATTAATAATATTCTTTCTTAATCAGTTACTAGTTGAAGAGATCAAAATATTATCAATTAATACTTTCAACCATGAATGAATGTGTTCAAACACTACTCTTGTCGATGGACATCATCACGAATCAACAACCGACAAATAATAATACTCGTGATCAAAGAAGAATTACATATCAAAATGTGTGTCGATATACATGCAACTTCGAAGGAAATCAGAATATAAAGGCAGTTATTTCATGGTTGCTTCTAATGTCCAAAAGCCTCTGCCATACCAAACGTCTGTCCTTCCTCTCAAATATCTGGTCAGATGTTTAAAAAAGAATTTTATTTTAACTTACACATCTGACTAAAAAAGCACAGACGGTTTTCTTTTTATTGGATTGACCTGAGTCAGTCTGAAGAGATATATAGGGCTAGAAACAATCAATAATCTACGCCAGTAGGTTTTCAGTAAGCAGGTCGTAAATAATATACTAAACTGTGGTAGTGGTCTGAAAACACAACAAGAACTATTTGAGTGTGTATCATATTTTTGTTGCACTTCATAAGAGTTTATTTATATTTTCAAATACGACACAAAATATTCTGTAAATGATATTTTTTATATAAAACAATTCATGTATTTTATATGAAATATATATACTAAATTTTCATCTATATGTCTATAATATCTCTTCATCAGTATGTAAGCATGACCTGTCATACAAGCAAAACAAAATCACCTCTTTTTTCACACAAATAGATAGACAAATATAATTGATAATCTGAACATGTAAGTTTTGCATCGTTTTATTTTTTTTTAGTGTGATAATGTAGAAAGTATTTTCAGGTGAATTTGTATTTCAAAATGTGACCGAGATCTTCAGCAATTATAGATAACGCCACGTTTTCCGCATATAAAGCCATTCTCTGTTTTTCCGTTGTAATCGTTTTATTACGCTTTATTAATCATGTAAAAACATTTCGACGAACAATTAAGAATTTCAACATTCTTTATTTAATAATATCTCATTTTCCAATATTATCATTATATAGGCACACTTTTGTTTCAGGGTTAGGGAATAGTATAATTATAAAGGGCACATGCATGATACAAAGGAAGCTTGTTAAAAAAGGTATCCTTATGAGAAAATGGAGAACACCAGATGTACCTGCTCGTGTCGTGTGGTCAGTGAAATATCAAAATTTAGTTCCAAAATCATTCAGACAAAAAATAAGTCCTTTCTCGAGTAATTTAAGGATCAGTGGGACTTATCACAAAATATTAAATAACTCTTATCGGCCAAAAATAACTTTTGTTTGCAAATACTGCAGATCTTGTCACACTTGTCAATTATAGGAAACCCCAATCAAAGATACCATAGTTTCATCTCTGCAACCTATTCCTGCATTGTTCGAACCATTAGCAGTATTATGGCAGATTATGTCTGTACCCTATCTAGGACCAATACTTGTTAACAATAACGTGTGCGACTTCAAGATTCCCAGAGACAATTCTTTTGAAAAATGTTCAAAACTAAACCGATGGTGAACGTTTTGATTAAACATTTTACACAGTTTGGCCTTCCATTCTGTGTTTTTGCGTATTCTTCAAAATTTTCTTCGAAGTAGGTATTATGACACTTACAAAGGTATGAGGAAAATGAGTAGCTTCAATTTCCGTATTAGTACTCCTGGAAAGGAAATACATTAAAGGAGTACCGGTATGTTGATAGAGATAGCCATGCTAATCATGCAATCAACTGAGGTGTACCTGCCCAACACATTGACGTTTTAAGAGATATAAAGCAATCGGAATGTAGTGACTATGTAGTAACCAATCGCCGGAAATCAGAAATTAAGAATAATATGGACCATAAACTTTTATAATTTAAGCAACAGGAAAAGGATAAATTTAAACAGCTGTTACTTGAATAAGTGCACTTGTTTCCAGATGTTCCTAAAAGAACAAATAAAATATACCATGATATCTGTCCAGTAGCATCCATACAGGACGAACCCTCTCAGACAGGAATGTTTGAAAGAAGAACTGCAATTTTTTTGCTGCTGAATAATTTCATAGTACCGAGTAAAGGTGATTGGTCTCGATAAGTGTGACCTTACAGCGATGATGTCATCATCTACAGCGACACCTGGAAGAGTCACTCAGAAAGGATTTCGACATTATATGACAGACTCACTGATGCGAAATTGATAATTAATGTCTCAAAACGGGATTTTGTCGTGCTTGTGTCACATTTCTAGGACATATTATGCAATATGCACAAGTTAAACCTATAGATGCTAAGGTTAAGGTTATCCCTGAATTCCCTATTTATATCAGTTCTTAGATAATATCGGACATTTTTCAATATTTGCATAATTACTGAACCCCTGAGAAATTATGTCAGGAGTCTTTTGATAAGATAGAGAGAAAGGCATTGCTTAAGAGTGCACCAGTTAGTTCAGCTCCATATTTCAGTCAATCAGTTAAAATGCATGTTGATGTAATTAATGTTGGGGTTGGTTCAGTATTGATACAAAAACACAAAGATTGTGTATATCATCCAGTGTGCTAATTTTCTCAGAAATGAAATAAACACCTTATAAATTATTCCTCAGTCGAGAAGGGATGTTTGGCACTGATATTGGCACTGCAAAACTTTTAAGTGCATATTAGTTCAGCTCTTTCTCTGATAATTGTGTTTATTCATCAAACCCCGCTTACTCTCATTGACAATATTAAATAAAAATCAGACATTATTAAGGTAGGGTTTGATATTGCAGGAAAAATATATTTACCTCAATTACGCAGAGGAATACACACTTTAATATAAGATGCACTTTCATGTGTATAACAATACTATATTGTTTCATGTATGCTTTGTGTTATTCATACAATTTAATGTTTTTGTAACTTTTTGTCACATGTATGTTTGAGGAGTAGACAAAAGACAGTTGTATTGCATGTATCTGATAAAGATGAGGTGAACTGTGATTTATATTTAATTTGCATTATATGTTAGTTTTTGTTTAAAGATTTATCCTATGTTATTGTAATGTAATGTATGTTGGACATAACCTTGTCCAAAATCAAGTTTAGGTTCTACTTGACCTGGAATATTGATTTTTCAAAATTCTATATGCAACTAATACGTAGCTGAAATATTCTTTATGTGGAAGGGTTTAACAGGTACGATCATTATCCAAATTAGCTGGGTCTGGGTCAAGGTTATTTGGATTTCCCTGGCATATATAACGTATCCCAGGTTCTACATGATAATTTTAGTAACAGATCTTCTAGTTATAACTAATATTTTATTTTGTAAACATCTAGAACCTTCCAGACTGAAATTTTCCATTAGTTCGTTGCTAACGGGATGCTCAATAAAAATATCAATATCGCTTACGCTCTGAGCTTGACCCAGATTTAAGTATATTTGATACAATCAATTGATGACCGTATATTTAATGCTACGTCCTATTTTATTTATCCTTAGGTACCAAAGGTGTTCCTTAACCTCAAGCTCGAGTTTTCCAGAATGTGTACGTGTCTTGAAATGAGTCTCTCTATTTACTCAACTAGATTCAAAGAGCCACTGAAAGTGTCACTGTACTCCATCTTCAGAGTAATCTAGAAACATGACATTTAGTTCATTTACTTTTACACATTTTCTTGCAAAATAATTATAAGTGAACAAGGCCAACTACTTGTCGAAAACAACGATAGCACTATAAATAAAGTGCATGAAAATGTAAAATAACAAAGGAAAAAAGATCCATGCAGAGCCTAACTTCGTACGAAATTAAATTGATGTAGAAACAAGCAAGACACCTGATAATAGCATTTCATGCACAAACCCGACAAAACGAAAATGATCTGATAATCAATTAACTGCTATTTAGCAGTTTGACATTGACATTGTAAACAAAATCACATTTCGTATGTACTAAAATAGATTACAGTAAAAAGAAAGAGACCTTTCAAGCTTAATGCCATTTAACACAGCTCTGCATTCATTTAGGAAATGGACAAACACTTTAGCTAACGTTATAAAGTAGTTACAAGTAATAAAACAGAAAATCATCGCTGTGCTTGATGCCTGATGCTAGTGGACAGAAACAAATAACGAGTTTTCCAATTTATTACTCTGCTCATGTATGGTTAGGTGCTATTAAAATTACCAACAAATCTTTATCTTTGCCATAAAGATATTCATTTGTATTTTCTTTTAATTAAATAATAAAGCATCAATAAAGCATTTTTAAACTTTTTTGTTCATAACCTGATTATTTTTATGTCGTATTAACTTTGTACTGAGAACATGTACTGCCAGATACTTTAGCTTTTTGTATCCCGCATTAGAATACGCTCTCCAATGTGTGCGTGTATGTCTGTGTCTGTATAAGTGTTGTTCATTTAACACACGTTTGACAGCCAGTTCAAAGGTTGTGACCGGTACATACTCGAAGCACGTAGACGATGGTTACAGAATATCCTAAATCTCATCATATTTAATTGTCTTTAATATGTTCATCCATTAAACTCTCAAATAAACATTTAATGGAAGGAAAATTCAAAGCGTACCATGTGTACTTTATAAAATGTTTTCATGTCATTTCATCTGTTTCTTGCAGTGATGACTATGCCTTGCTGACATAGTATCTTTGACGAACAATGAAAAGAGATCAAATCGATTAAACGTGTTTCTGGTGAACTGCCTTAAGGCTCTACATTACAAAATTAAGTTGGTCAAATGGTATAAGACTGCGATTTTAACGATCGGCTTCCCAGTAAGATCTGTGTTGCTCTGAAGGAGAGAGCAAATTTGAATAAATCTCTAAACCAAGAAATCAAAAAGAACGCTTTCACCAATCTGTTGACTTTCTAGGTGAGTGGATTTGCCCAGTTGCAACTAGAACATCGTGTTTGTTGTTCAGAACACTGTGTAAAACAGCTTGTTAAACAAATATAAATATGAGAATATCTATATAAGAATAAAAATCTTATTTGATTTACCACCTGATGTTGATGTGTGTTGGATGAATTGAAAATGAAAGTATCGATTTTGTTTGCATTTGTGATGTGAAAGATATAAAGAACACAATATTTATAACTAACTATCTGATCGATAGAAACTATGTATATAAAGTTTATGTTAAGTGCTCACTAATAAGCAATACCAAGACGGCAAATAAAATATAATTTATACTTTATGACAATCAGGAATAAAGTCAGATAAAATGTTTTCTGCTAAAATGTAACATTATAATCGATTTAACATTTTACAGATTCGAAAATATTTAACTTATAGCGGACCCTCAGTCACAGAATAAAGTTAAAAAGAACAACCACAATTACATGACACAACAAAGTTATTTTGTTATAGATAATTGAGCTGACCATCATAATTCTGCACAAATATTTTTTCCTCAATTTCATATAAACCTTTAAAGAAAGCTTAGTTTTTTGTACGGCCCAGTGGGGATTTATAGAAACAGTATCAGATAATGTTAATAATTGATAGTATATTGCATCGATTATCTTTAAATATTGAACTCGTGGATTTAACTATCTTCTTTGGAGGATTTTTTTAAAAAGTAAATATGATCTGTAGTTTTAAACTTGCATTTAATTCAACACTTCATCGGAACTAATAAGTTGATGCAGTGTTTTGAACGTTTCCATTTACATTTCTCTAATAAAGAATACTCAATATTTTCCTTGCATGCTACCAGCCTGTCATCTGAATCCTTTTCAACTATTTTATATTATTTTATTTTATTATTGGTTCATTTCACTTGTGTCAAATCTAAATGCGACAGATCCTGTACTAACAAATATATCACGTTCTTGATGGGATAATTTTCTGATCTTAAGTATTTATAAGAATGTACCTTCACTAGTTGTCTTTTCTGTATTAAGCTCTCATCGGGTGATCGCATTGTAATCGCCTCGCGGCCATTGGATGACTGAGGTATTTTAAGCAGCAGCTCCCAGATCGAATGAATGATTCACATACGTTTCTTTCGCAAGTAGTTATTACAAAGTCAGGTACTTTAACGTAACAACAAATAGTTAAAGTGATAAATATTCTAATGTTCGATATGGCAACATGCTCCGCATATATGGAGCAAGAAATAGGTTTCAAGTAAATATTGGTTTGAGATTTATATCAAAGCTTGAGCAAACTCAATGTTTGAATTAAAAAAATCATTAGAGTATTCAGATTGTTTAGTACTACACTGACATAGTCGCAGAAAATGTAAGTCACTGGGCAAACTTTCACTGACTCTATTTGTTCGTGTAAATTTCGCTATCCACTAAAATATCTAGTATTGAAAGTTATTCACATTTGAGAGTTTAAACTCAAAGTAGTAAGCCTTAGGTAGGGGCATATCATTAATCAGTGTTTACATACTTTCTAACATCGTAATATAATATTGTCAGACATTTTACCAGCATTCGACCATTGCAATTATTCCAAATAGAGCATGGAATCTGTTTTACATGAGTTAGTCCTTAGTGTATATAATGTCAGATATTTTACGAGAATTAGACCATTGCAATGATTCCAAAGAGAGCGTGGAATCTATTTTTTCATCGGCTATTCCTTAGTGTTTGTAGAAATAACGTATTAATCTTGAGTTCATTTAATTTATTATATCCAACGACATTTACGATCCTCATTAGTATGTACAACTCCCTCACAATATTGCTTCATGCAATACTACATGAGAAAAAACAACATATGAATAATTCATTAAGTTATAAAATAAAAATGTAACCTGAACAAATAGCGTTATGATTGTAATCCAAAATTGTCCTAAAAAGTGATATCCATAAGTATCAGATGTTCCTAATGAATTTCAGACCCTAGAATGCATTGGTCTGCCAGGTGTCCTGATGTATGGACAAAAAATTTCCAGAACTAATTTAAATTATTTACACTAGTCCAGATCACTACTTTAGTGCAGCGAGCACTTTGTAATTTCAATGAATAATCGAAACAAATGTTTCCTCTCATAACATATAAATACAACAGTAAATTCGTCTGAAAACTGATGTTACAAACAAAACATAAGAAATACGATTTGCTGAAATTGTCCAGCTCGTCAGATATATATGTATTTTTCCTACTAGCTAGTTGACACTTTCCAACTATCCCGCACCGCCAAAGAACCCATTTGAACTAACCTATTCAATGGGAAATAACTTATTTTCCTAAGAATCAACGTGGCCCCGCCAGTCAGTTAGAAATTACCTCAAAATTACCAAGAGGTTTTATTATTAATGTTATTATTATTATTAATGGTGGTAAGCATCTACATCAGAAACATTTGATACATCCTGCACAATCTACTTCTAATATCGTAAATTTAAAATGTACACCCATGTACAAAATCTAGCTATCTAATATCTTAAAAATAGATCATCATTACAATTTACAGTCATGAACATAAATTACACATACGGTAGACCCCATCATGTACCAAGAGTTACAAAATAATTATATATACATGTGTTCTAACTCAGCGATGTCATCAGCCCTCGTTTTCTGCCGGCAACCCTTACATACACATGCTTCTCACAGATGAAGTTTACATACCCTTTTTTATCTGAATGATGTAAATGATTTTGACTTGATAGTAAAGAGATCTATCTTAGTTTTGATATGCATCTCCTAAAAGTTTGCCATTTTTGTTGTCTCCGCCTGAACACGTGAGATACATTAAAATGTGTTGTGTTGTTATTGGAATTTAAAAAGTGCACATTTGACAATTGGTAAGCTAATTACTGAATATTAATTTCTGCATTCCAAGGACATACCAATACTAATAACAGAACAATACATATGCAGAGAACACGGTATTATTATTAGCTATATGTATGTTTCCTATTAGTAATAAAGACAAAATGATGATGAAATGATAATGTAATACAGTCTTTTAAATTACTACAACACAGTCAATTTTTAAAATTGTTCTTTAACACTTTTTAAAACTGTGATACAGCTTGATTTGTTAAAATGTACTTTTTGAGCGATTCAAAAAGACAAAAAGAGAGCAAAGTTGAATTAAAAATAAATAATGCTTTATGAAAATTGTTTTCTATATTTTTTGTTATATTTTTAACAGGTTGTGACTACTTCGGTTCATTGTGAAAGGCAATTGTAATCCCGTTCATCTTCAATAAAGTATTTGTTCTTGCATATTTCTTTATTTTTGCTTTGTTATTGTTGTGGTCTTTGCTTCTGCCTGCATGTGTTCTCCTTCAGTGATGTCGTAATTTTCTGAGTCTTTGCAGTTACTATGTAAAGTGTCTTGCGTTAAAGATAAAACCTTTTTTCTGCCATGGTTTTCATTTAGTTTCCTAGTGTTAACTACGTTCTATTCTAAAGGAAGAGTTGTTTGTTTTTCTAGGTCGTTCTACGCTGATTCAGTCAGCTCTGTTAAGTCTTTCGCCATTTACTATGCTTATGACATGCAGCAGATCGGCAACGAAATAAGGGTATTCTCGTTTTCTCTTAATTAATGGAAGCACGCACGTATATACAGCACCTTATCCTAACTGAATTTCATGTATAGAATGTGTTCTCAAATATGTACACCAAATTATTTTAACGAGATAACATCTGATGAATCAGTGTATGCAAACACAAGTTATTACATATTTTCGAAGACGTCATACTGCAATATATCAATGGCGATTCAATATAGAATAAATGAATGTATGTTATGAAATATAGTCAGCATCGTTCAAATGTGGCCGTATTAATAACTCGTTTGCTTTTGTGATCTCCAGCAGGCAAATGTGTACTAGTGTTAGTGAAATAAAAATGAATGCAAATGAAATCTTGATCAGATCATTGAGAACAATGTAAATCTATTCATACAGATTGAACAGATCGATGAAATAATGGATCAGATTCCAAAGCGTTTTCTGCTGAGACACTCATTATTAGTACTGGTGAGGAACAAGACAATGTTTGTCGAAATGTTCAAAACAATGAAAAGGATAAGAAAACAATGTTAATAATTTGTAATAAAGATTTACGACTGATTAAGAGACTGTTAAAACAGAAATGAAGAGCAAAGAATAAGGTGGTTCAATGTCCTCTCTCTCTCACTCTCTCTCTCATATATTCTAGATGTTCTAATGCATCTTCCGTCATTTGTATTACGCTGGATGATCTGCATTGTAGAATGTGGACCTTAATACCACCTTCCTGAATACATTTACATATATATCAAATTCAGATCGGAAGATGTTTGGCGATCTGGTCTCCAATTAGCATTAAAAAAATCCAAATATTATCTTAAACACCCTTCCTTCTACTTTTCAACAAATTTTGTTGTCATTTTTAACCTTTATTGACAAATTTGTGTGAGCGCTTTCTTTGATAAGTTCAGATATATGTGCATTGTCAGATGTTAAATAATGTCAAATATTTATCTTGAGCTTCAACTTACGTCTAGACTATTATTTTAGCGGTCAACATATAGTGGACGACATTGCCGAAAGATTTACTGTAGCTTTTGAGAAAGTCCTGACCAATCAACTGAACAAACCTGTCACCATTGAGTACCATAAAGTGGTTCGTCGCCTAATGATGACATTTTTGGAAGACAGAGTGATAGGTATTATATTTTGCATACAATTATTTGACATTTTGGGTGGAGATCTGAATATAATCACGAATAAGACTACTAAAGAGATCACCATACCAACCATAACCAACAACCTCAGTTATGTGAGATATCTTCGATCCCTAATAGAACTGAACAAAGGACTGAATTTGATCTTTATGTAATACGATGTCGTGCAGTAAAATGTAGCGGGACACACCTCCGTACCATTATTGCGTGTCATTCCTTTTAATGTGTATCCTGCCACGAACGCAGAGGAGGAAGGTGGAAACACCTATCACGTTCACCGCGAATTTGTACAGACTCAGTTTTTACCTGTCAAATAAGTTGTATATTGACACTGTAAATATTCCTATAAAAGGAGATCTGGGACGAAATATTCCATTCACCAAAGGGAAAGACACGGTGAAACTCCATTTTCGAAAACGATTCTCTAACGATTAGTAAGTCACGTATCCTGTGTACCGAAGTAACGCTCGACAACGAGGACATGGCTTAGGAGATGTTGCTGAAATCGGCCTTTCGTTTCGTTGCCCGGGTTTTGAAAAACGGTGGTGACACGAGGATTTCACGCCTTGAAAAATGACGCATTGACGCAAGGCAAAACATTTCTCCAAAATGTCATCATCGACAAACAAAACCCTAAAGAAGCTTTCGTGAGAGCAGGCAAAATGTATTGCTTCACACGGGCAAAGACACTTTGAACCGACGAGAAACTCTTATAAATGCCCTGTACGCTACCGAGTCAGGCATTCCTGCTTCCCTGACGCCACAACAAGGATATGGCAGAAAGAGGCGACGAAAACACCCCATCAAAGTACTTCGCACTCCTTGAGCTAGAAAGACTAAGCAAAGAAGAACCGTCCTAGACTTTAACATTTTTGATTATTAAAAAATCACACTGAGAAAGAGAGAAAGAAAATGATGCACCGATAGTCTTACAGGTGTTCCCTGTCGGAACTGATCAGTTTGCCATGCCGCAAACTATAATGACGATGCTAGAATCCCAACGAGTCTAATTTCATCCCATCTCCACTTTGACGCTTCAGATCCCACTAAATTTGAAGTCAAAGGACATTCCGAAGATTACATCAGTCTGAATAGCAATTACTTGTACATGAAAGTGAGTGTGTTAGAAGCGAACAATACCAGTCCATAGGACGACGATAAAGTATCCACCGTTAACAATTTCATGTATTCCTTGTTCAGCGAAGTAGATTTGTATTTGAATAACAAACTGGTCAGCAACGGCATGGATATTTACCCATATCGAGCGCACCATGGAAAATAACTTGACATAAGGAAAGAAACCAAGAACACCCATCTGGATGCCCGCGTGTTATGGAAATCTAACAGAGTAGGCAAATTCACGATATGGAAGGTCTAAATACGAGATTTCTCAAACATCGACTCAAACTGATTAAAGAGGTCAGTTTAGAACTGACGAATCATTTGCATCGGGACATGTGCTTGCAAGAGAAGTATTTGCTGAACGCCCTGGATGTCCGTCTGAGACTGCATCTTAGTAGTACCGCTTTATATTTGATATTTGATGACTCTACCACTTACAGAACCATCATCGATGAAGCCAGACGCTACGTACGACGTGTGGAAGTGTTACATAAAGTGGGAAACGACATCAGTCATACTTTGAATAGAACGACCACCAAGTATCCAATACGACCGTGAAAGTGAAGACTGTCACCATTCTCAAGGGTTAGCTATCCATGATTGAAAATCATCTATTCCAATGACAGTTACCCAAACGTGTATTCGTTGGTATGGTTGGCAATGTACCCTTCAACGGAACCACCAAGGACATTGAGATCGTACTTATCCCTGTATGGAGCCGCCGGATAATTAGGGACAAACACTAGTCACGGTATTAAGTAGCAGGATTATGCAGGAGGTTATGCTTTCTGGACTTTTGATTTCACTCTTGACCAAGGCAGCGACGAGAGCCATTTCCACCCTATAAAATCCGGCTAGATTCCTGTGGAACTTCAGTTTAAAGTACCGCTTATGGAGACAGTGAACGTCATTCTGTATGCTGAATTTGATAATGACATATAAATCAACAGTTTGAGACAGGTCATTCTAAACCATTATAAGCTATGGAAGACTGTAGTATTTCTTTAAATAGTAAAGAGTCTATGGAAATTGATGGCAGGATACGGTGGAAGTAGTGTCACGGAATTAAATTATTTTGTTTATTGAATAAAAGTACTCCGGTTTCGTTTTTTGTGTACAAAGATACCCGAGGTTGATTTATGTATATCGTGTCGTATTTCGAAATAGTGAATTCGGTTCGTCCCATACCGCATGTGCGATGTGTTCTCGATGGGACGAACCGATTGTCTACAATGCACAAACTGTGTATAAATACCTCATCGTATGTGCATTTCTTTACAATACGGAATAGTCTTGTCAGCCGGAAGTCTGCTTCAGGGACTTTCACATCTTCAGATGTAAAGGTATGTAGGTTTATTAATTTCTAGTCTATAAGTTATAACTACTGTATTACCACGTTTATTTATTAATGTTTGCTATGTAGCTTTGGTGTACACAGTATAATGCACATATTTATATTCTCGTTTTCGACTTAGTAAAGGATTTATATTAGTAATGTAAAGCTACATTTTTAAGAACTGTTTAATATAGTAGTATTCTTATAGAGCAAGTTTAGGTTTATTATTGAACCTGTCATTTTGTAATTATTGTGCTGATAATGTAATATATATAACTTACCGTGTATAACGTCATTACGTTAGTATGCCTGTGTCATGTATAGTACACGGTATTGGATATATTTTCAGCTGTCTGTGATCAGAGTGTCTGTGTCTGGAGTGACCAAAATGTCTCTGTCTGTGTCTCTGTATAGTGTCTAATGTCCGAGGTGTCTGGAGTGTCTAAAGTGACCAGAGTGTCTAATGTCCGGGGTGTCCGGAGTGTTTTATGTCCTGGGTGTCTGGATTGTCTAATGTCTGGAGTGTCCACAGTGTCTAATGTCCCGAGTGTGTAATATGCAGGGGCGTCCAGAGGGTATAATGTCCGGAGTATTCCGAGTGTTCGAAATATTCTGAGCGTCCTGAGTCTGTAGCAGCTGTGAAGCTTAACTATAGCAACCGTGGAGCTTAAACAAAGTGTACTCATGGCAGAGTGTATCTCCGTACATATAATTTGTTAGCCGTGGGCTAATTTTGAGGTTCGTAAAACCCAGTGTATCTTTCGGGACTGTAAAGATAAGTTGTATATCTGTCCCTCTTTTGTATCACTATAATTTCGCTATCTGAGTGAATGCATTTTACTACATCAGTATAATTTTACATCCTTTACTACCTGAGTAAACTATATCCATTGTTTTCATTATCAAATCGTTGCGAACCATTCATCACTTGTCTTTGTATTTGCTAAATTAATTTATTTGTATTTTTCATCATTACGACTGTGCGTTATTATGTTAATTAAATCCAATATGTGGATTATATATACACGCACATATTCATAATTAATTGCCCATGCCAAACATCTATTATAAAACATTGTATGTATATCATCGCCAAAAGTGTTATGTTGTGAATCCGAAAATCACACCCGGTTGTATTGTTACAAGTAGAACCGAAAGACAAAGCCGAAAAGAACCTAGTGATGCAGTCCAGTTGGCCGGAATAGGAATAACATTTAGTCTCCTATTTTGCCAAACACCTGAAGGAATAAAATACGAAATTGATCAAGAACGATTGATGTGGATGTCAAAACGATCATCTTAGTCAAATAAAAAGCTATAACTATATGACGCTGATTCAAGAAGATAAAATGGACGAGAATATGGATGAAGCTTGGAGTCTGATCTCGGAAAAAGCCGTGTTTCATCAGTGGTATAACGGCGTGTCTGAGCATTCCTCTCCTCCACTGATGGCTTTACAGATCCATCACATCAAAGCTCTCTTAACTCAGAGTGCGGAGACAAAGCGAAGCAACGGATACTTGTCAGACATTTTCAAGCAAAAATTCAGGATTGAATTGATGACGTATCATTCCATGTAAGAAAAAGAAAACACAACAGCACAAAAAGGATCGTACATTGCTTCTTTGAAAACTGTCATATGTGCTAAAAATAAACTGCCTCATCGCAAACTTCAAGACCATCAAGCTTATGACATCAACACGGACGACAGTCACCTCCCAGAAACCCACTGAGTATCCGTCTACTTTTCCCGTTATGGTTGAGTGGAGTATTTTGATTTCTTATGGATTGCCATCTTTGGAAAACACCGTTGACTTTATGAAAAAAAAATGTCTTGACGACACGAGTCAATAACGTGAAATTACAAGGTACAGATTCCAAGGTGTGTAGACAATATTGTGCGCATTTTTTTCATCAGCACCATCTTAGATATTCTTTAGAACATTTAGTGACTTATTTTGATCATCACACTTATAGAAACGATGCCAAAGTAGATCGAATATTTTGTGGCCATTATGGTTATAGGTTGTCTTTATTGGAAGTCTAGCTTAATTGGAAGTCTAGCTTAACTTCACAACTTTGTCGTCATTGTCATAAACTTTGTTATCTAAAAAATATGTTTGTTTTATTGTTAAGTGTTAATTGCTGGTAGGTAGTTATTTGAATAAACATGTTGTGTTTTAATTTTTTATCATGATATATGCTCTTTGACTTCTCTCTATCCCTTTCCCTTTAATGAAACAATCATAGCGTTCCGACTCTAAACGTTGTAGGGATAATTTATATCGTGTCCGCGCTTGAACTGTATAAGGTGAGGCAGTCTCCAGTCTGACAATCCATTGTTGAATCATCCTCCGATTAAGACTAGATAAGCTGAACGAAGCTAACGTGAATTCATATCGTGTCAGGCATCGCCTGATACCGAAGTCTGGAGATATAGAAAATGTCCGAATATTGAAAGTGACCGAAGACCTGATAGAGGAGCTCTTCAGAGAGGAAATCAAGCAAAAGCAAGAAGTGTGAAGTACAGACTTCACAAGTAGAGAGAACAGAGAGAACAGCAGAAGCAGTAACAGCAGGTGCAAGACCTAGGATTTGTAGACTGCCGTACAGACACGAAACAGTTCTCATTCAGCTAGTGTTTGTAAGTAAAACGTGAGTGTGTGCTTCTTTTTTTTCCCGCTCTTTCCATGTCTTGTGATAATATGGGCAATGTAACCCTTAGTGTCAGGTGATGTTTCCTTTACGTCCGCGATTCACAAATATGAGGATAAATCGTTCATAAGTCTGGCTACCCATTGGAGCCGCCGATGTTTTTGTGGTGCCCTGCCTGGGAGGTGCCAGCACTACGCTGGTGCATCTAAAATTTCGATCAAACAGCACTGTTTGGAGCTAACCAAATACAGACTATTTAAGTTGCCAATTTGAGCGAGTGTAGAGTAGTGTGCCTATAAACACTCACTACTCTACTTCCGTGATTGTATGTATGTGTGTGTGTGTGTTTGTATGAGATCGCGTACGCTTTTGTGGATAGCAGAGTGTGTGTTTGTATGAGCGTGCTTACATTTGTGTAGATAGTATATTTTGGGATTTGTAAGCGGTTGCGAATGTTTGTGTGATATTGTGGTTTTTATCCTTCCCTTGTGTGGATAGCATATTTTTTGGATTCTGGATAGCATATAACATTTTTTTTCTTCCCGTGTGTGGATAGTATATTTTGTGGTTATGATTGTATATTTTGGGTTTCTACGTGTTCGCGTACGTTCGTGTGCATTAAAAATATTGTGTTTTTTTATTCATCCCGTGTGGGGATATTATATATGTGGTCTCGTGTGTCCTCTTATCCTCTTATCCTGTGTGGATAGTATATAATATGTGAAGTGAGTGTAAGGGATGTTTTCCTTCACGTCCGTGCTTGAAGTATATAAATCTTAGTGGTCGTAAGTTTGGCTACCTCATCGGTCACTACTCAACACCTTTGGAAAAATGGATTTGTTTAACAACTTGAAATACAGTTTGTACTGGATGGTGGATGCAGCATATGTAATTGGAAGGTTAGAACATGACTGGAGGTATCCAGTTACCAAAAACTTTGCGACAAGACAAGTGATCAGCTTGAAAGTAACCAGGGATCTAGTGAAAGGCATGATAGAGGAGGAAGTGGATAAATTATGAGGCTTCATTCAGCTTATGTATGCAAGACTGGTAACATTTAATCAGGCCGGTGATAATGTAATCAATGGGATGTGCCTTTACCATGACATATTGAATTTCACAGAGTGTTCGTTTGTAAAGTGAGGGCTAGATCAATTAAAGAAATGGAGGAGAAACGATTAGAAAGGTGCTGGAAGAACATATGAAAAAAATTAAAGATAACTGTGCTAAAGAAAGAAAGGACGAAGAAAACAGAAAGAAAAAATATGAGTTTGGACAAATAAATAAAACCTGGATGAAGGTGCAGGAAAATTTAGATTGATTGAACATCTTGAATGGATACCAGACGATGAAAAGATTACAATTAAGACAATTCTCTGGTAATGATAGCAATAGTTACCTTCATGTGGTCCATTAAATTTCGTATGAATGTTTCGGCCCATGTATGTTTTAATTGTACTTTATATACAATATGAATCGAAGACATTTATCAAAGAAAAATATTTAATAAATGATTTATTCTAGGAATATCCCTGCTGAAATACAGATAGGCAAAAAATATTAGAGGGGAGATCAGTTTTGCATGCAGGCCATGCAGAGAATTGAATAGGGTATGATTTCAAGCAACTAAAATGTAAGAAATCATGTTTACCACGTATGACCATGGCAATGTAAGGTGAAGCCAAAGAGAAAGCGATGAATCCAACTTTGTTGTATATATAAACAAGTAAGAATATAGTTGATTAACTATTTTGTTCATGATGAGCGTTTATTGAGGCAAATTATGCATTCAATAAATCATTTACAACAGGTTCCAGTGAACATAGCTGTATCAGATAAAGACCAACACGAGCCAGTAAACGCGCCTTTTTGGGGAGTAAGTGTAAGTGTTTAAGCTTTATAAGTCAGTACGTGGAATGAACGATTTTATTGTCACTTGCAATAAGGTAAACAAAAGTAAATTGGCGTTCGTGTGGTTTTGATGATTTATATATATATATATGTATATATATATATATATATATATATATATATATATATATATATATATATATATATATATATATATATATAAATACATACATATATATACATATACATACATATACATATATACATAAATATATATGATTAATTTATCATACAATTCACGGCAGTTATCCAGAATTGCTACTGACAAGTCGTAACACTATTTGGTTATGATGAGCGTTTATCGAGGCATATTTTGCACTTAATAAATATATCCTAATCGTTAGCAACAGGTTCCTGTTAAAATAACTGTATCAGATGAAGACCAAGACTAGCCAGTAGACCAGCCTTTTATTGGTAATCCATTGTCGTTAAAGTTTTAAACGCACTACCTACACTATTTATATAACACTGGACAACAAATTTTTACAAAAGTCATATTACTGAAATAAAATTAGTCAATTCTTATCAATTTTTATGTGCTGAACACGAATATGACAGTCAAATTGCAAAATTGGCTCTAGTTTTTTTGTAATCTGCAAGAAATTAATGTTTACATAACGAAATGCATTCCAATAGTAAAAGGTCAACTGTAATAGCCTACCTATAAAAAATCAAGTCATTGACTACATCTTAGATTTCTTCGCCTGTCTCTTGTACAGCTGTTCGGGAGCATCTCTGAGGAGTGTCCAGCAGTAGTCAGCCAGCATTGTAGTGGACCATTTTCCCTGGTATCTTTGTTCCATTGTTGCGATATCTTGATGAAAACGTTCGCCGTGTTCATCACTAACAATACCACAGTTGCTAGGAAAGAAATCCAAATGGGAATGAAGGAAGTGAATTTTTAGAGACATATTGCAGCCAAGTTTCTTATACTTCATCAACATGTCTTCTACTAGTTCCTTATAGTTTTCTGCCCTAACATTTCCGAGGAAGTTTGTAGAAACTAGGCGAAAAGCATTCCATGCTTGTTTCGCGTCACCTTCCAGCAAGTTGTTGAACCGGTCATCTTTGAAAAGCTCTCGAATCTGAGGACCCACAAAAACTCCCTCTTTAATCTTTGCTTCGCTGAGTCGAGGGAATTTTTCATGCAGGTATCGGAATGCTGGCAAAGTCCGGTCAATGGCTTTCACGAAGTTCTTCATCAAACCTAGTTTGATGTGAAGGGGTGGTAGCAAGATTTTCTGAGCCTCAACCAGAGCTGGGTGTTGGATATTCTTCTCTCCAATGGCTACATTCTGCCTGTGAGTCCATTCCTTCCTCATGTAGTGCATTTCCCTTGCTCGGCTATCCCACTCGCATAAGAAACACATGTATTTTTTATATCCTTGCTGCAGTCCCATTAAAAGGGCAACTACCTTCAAATCACCACAGAGGTGCCAGCTGTACTTGTTATACTCAATGGAATTCAGTAGCTGCCTTAAGTTATCGTATGTCTCTTTCATGTGGACAGCATACGCTACTGGAATAGATGGAAGAATGTTTCCATTGTGCAAAAGCACAGCCTTGAGACTCAGTTTCGAAGAGTCCACAAATAGTCTCCATTCTTGTGGGTCATGAGTGATTTTTAAAGCATTCATGAGGCCCTCAATATCGGAACAGAATATCAGATTACTTTCCTTTCTGAAGAAAGGCTCCAATTGCTGGTGGCGCTTTCGATATGCAGTAATTGTGACATCTTCTTCTAGAAGATTCCATTGTTGGAGTCTTGATCCTAGCAATTCTGCCTTGTTCTTTGATAAGTCCAAATCACGAATCAGGTCATTTAGTTCTTCCTGTGTTATTCTGTGTGGGGTTGATGATGCACCACAGTGAAAATCTGGATCACTGCATGCTGATGGACCAGGAGAAGAACAGGTCGACTCACCTTTGTCTTCGTCAGATGAATCAAGAGAATATTCTGCTGGAGGTTCTGGAATAGGAAGTCCCTCACCATGTGGAACTGGTCTCAATGCAGACGGAATGTTTGGGTAGACTATTCTCGACTTCTTTCGCTTCGTTATTCCGCCGGAAAGAGGAGGAACCAAGCAGAAGTAACAGTCATTTAGGTGGTTGCTTGGCTCTCTCCACACCATTGGGACTGCAAACGGCATTGATGACTTTTTGCAATTCAACCACTGTGAAAGCTGTGTTGCACATGTAGCACAGCATATATGCGGAGCCCAAGGCTTGTCTTGGTCACCAACCTTGCATCCGAAGTAAAGATGATATGCCTTCTTCACTTGAGAATTGATACTTTTCTTCTGGTTGGCAAATGTCACTTCCCCACAAATATAGCAAAAATTGTCCGCGGTATTAACACACTTTCGAGGCATTACTGTTCTTTATTGTACGTAAATGGATAAAATAATAAGTTTTATGTAACAGTAGCTTGAACTGTCTCGCACAACGTCTAAAATATTTTAAATGCTGAACCTATCTGATTGGGCTTTATATAGTACACTGCTTACGTCAGCTTCAGCAGCCGCCCGGCATTAGTATAATAGGCCTACACATGTATAGTACACTGCTGACGTCAACTTACTTCAGCAGCCGCATGGCATTAGTATTGCATTGCATCAGAAAATGATGCAATCAACTGTGGATGATGTGAGCATGATGGTATTATGCAATGTTACATCATTATTCCGGATGTTGCTGCAGTCCTACTGGAGAAATTTACACAGTGAAACATAGAAAATGAGGTATATGAATATCTTCAAAACGAGAGCCAATACAAATTTTTCACGGTTATATTCGTGTTCGGCACACCAAAATACTACAGATTAGGGCCTTTTCAAGTCAGTAATGATTTCACTGTTGACCAGTGTAATTGATAGAGAACTTATGGGATGTCAACATCCTGAAAAGATGAAGATATTTATCAGATAGAGCCAGTAAACATAACAGTATTGACCGAAGAGAAGAGAGCGTATTTATTGAAACTGTGACATTACGGAACGTGTACAAAAAAACGGCTGCTCTCCTAAAAAAGTAGGTCTGATTTGGTGTTACAAAGGAAAAGATGTACTTAACACATTGACATATTTTAGAAAATTAGGAAAACTATGATTTATCGCATATATTAGGGAGAAATGTTGATATTTTAGCAAAAATAAGGTATGTCTGTATTATACATGAGTAAATATATGCCTTGATGTTATTTTACATCATATAATACATCCTTGTTTCAAGTTAGTGTGATAATTAAAGGAAATTTTAAAAAAATATATGGATATTTAGCATTGAGTGTCGCCAATATATAAAACAATGTTATCGGTTTTCCAAACATTAAGCATTATTTTCATTTTCTTTGAGGTTTTGTTTTGTGTTATGTAGACTGAAGCGAAATATTGAAAATTCATGATGAATAAGTAATCAGCATTTACTAAGATTCATACATACACACTTACATACATACACAAAACAGTTGTGTTTTTTTTCTTGTAATTATAAAGAAAAAAGAAGTGATACATTTGTCAATTGTTTGTGATACTATACACTGCATATTATAAAAGTAAGTATATATCAATTTTACGATACACTAAACTATCCAAATCTTTTTGATAATGTGACAAAATGGTCGACAATGTGGTATCTGAACAATACGTATTGATTGAACATCTGATCTCTCTAGAATATATTGTTACAATAAACTCCCCAAGTGTTGTTGCTTGTGCAAATGACCGTACTGAGGTCGCCATTTTCTTTACAGCTTTCATTCGATTTTGGTGATAGCATGGTTCCGTCAGACAACCAGCCGCATCGGCATTCGTCGTAACCACGAGCCACTGCGTCTTCAATAGTTTTCGTTGAAGCAATTGTTAACCTGGCCTCTGTGTATTTGCTGCAAATAAAAAATTACAATCCTTTCAAGTTGTTCTCAAAGCCAAAATGGATTGCATCGTCCAAAAAGAGATATGCTTAACAGTGTATATTCTGTGGTGAAGAAAACATATAAATTAATGAAGACCCCTAGTGGGCACGGAAAACTGATTCAGTTCTCAAAGTTTGTAATATTAATGTTTTGCCAGATTACAATAGTTTTTGGTAGGCCTGGCAATACAAATCGGTGAATAATTTATTCAAGAGGAAACTTCAAAACAGAACATCGACATATTTCGCAGTTGGATCTTGAGAAAGAACTTCTGTAAACGTGTCTACTATCAAACTGTGGTCAGGTGAAATATCGTCCATGACATATCTGTAGCAAATAAGACTTGACGGCTGTAATATGAAAATCCTGTCAGCTTCAACATTAGATAATTAGACTTTCTTCCGGTTATTATTTCCAGCCAATCGGGTGCCTTCAATATTGTTTCGTTTAATACAGAGTTTAATGTTTCACCTCACAGAGGTTGGTTCATGTCTTTGACCTGGAGTCAAATATTACTTTGACAATACGTGGTCATACTCAACGGCAATTTTTGCAAGAAATGAAAGCAAAATCGACTCACTTTAACCCTTTTTAAGATATCAAAAATGTCATTTCACCTTCAATTCAATTTTTAAAATTTTAATGAGACGTTGACCAAAAACTGTACTTATGGTTTCTTAACCTTGAATAAAGCAATCATCTTCTACTTCTACCACTGAAAGACGAGATTTATCAATCATACATTGATATGCTCTAATTTGGTGCAGATTGGTTTTGGAAGACCTCCGGTATCAATTGCGCTGTTGACAATAATGCATTATCCATAATTCATTGTGATATGGTAAGATGGAGCTTTCAGTCAAAAGTGAATACAAAAAATGGATGCTGTAAATAAAAGTATCTTAAGTTAGCACAACAATTGAAATTAATATCAACATTTAGAAGAGGAAAAAGATAATAAAACAAACGCGCAACCAAACAAACAAAATTTGAAAAACGAGATTTCATTTGTCTGGACAGGCTGACGAAACTGGTGAGACGCGGTTGGGCATAGTTTGTACGGTTAATTTCCACTGGACGCAATTTTTGCTATATATCAGCCTTTGTCAATTCATTCCATTCGCATTGATCCTGTTTTAAATAGTTTGGCAAATTACCTGTTTTAAATAGTTTAAATAGTTTGGCAAATTACCGTTCATATACTTGTGTGGCACCACAGGTAAACACAACTTACATGTTATGAAACGTTATATCTTTTAAACACATATAGCTGAAGAAAGTCTTTACCCTTCTGATTCTTGGTTCTGAAAAATAAAATAAACATTACCCGAAAACTACCTTCTATTAAATATTGTATCTACTATATCTAGTAAAATGATTTGAAGTAGTTAACTAACTGGATTGCTTGGTTTTGAACAGCATTAGTGTGGCATGGGGCTAACCTTACATTACCTCCCCTTAATTATTGTTTTAATTTTGATGAATCCTCAGAGGAAAGGTAGGGTTCATTTGCATATTGCTTCAATAATGTTACACTTTGGATGGTATTGCACTTGAGATTGGCAATTTTATCAGTGTTATACATAATATCGTCACTTAAACAGCATGTGTAGATGAGAAATTGCGTTGTGAAGGACAATAACTTTGAACATTTGCGTACTTGGAATAGACTTAGGGAGGGGGATACGAAATTAAAGAGAGGATAATATAGAAGGTATGGTTAGACAGGGAGGTGAGGGTACAAAAAAGAAGGGCATTTAAGAAATGAATCTCGAATTAGAAAATGACCTGGGACAAAGAAAACAAAAAACGTGGTAACGGGAAGCATATTTAATGTTCATATAGTTAACATACGGAAATATGGAGAGGGAACACGAAGGGTTTTTGATTTTTTACAAATTACTATTGATTTGAAATAAGACAGTAATATGAGCAAGCAAATGATGCAAAAATTACTTCCGTGTAATGAGGATGGAGTTAATATGGCCAATTATATGCGCAGATTTGGACAATATGGTAATGTTTTCAAATGGAACAAAGATCTATACTGTTTAAGTCTTATCCTGTTACTAATGTGCAAAGCTAAATGAAATTGTCCAATTCCACTTTCAAAAAGATGCACGATTAAAGAGATTTCAGTAATGCTGCAATGTTTCCGGAAATAGACGTTAAAATATGGTACATCTAAGAAAGAAAGAAAACACTCACAACGTGTTAACAGGACTGTAAATTATTTACAAATATGGACTAAGTTTACTAAGCTCTAGAAAACCACATCAGGTTATTATAGGCTTTTTCCTAAGATACATGTTGCTAAACAATTCTAGGGATTTGCACCTGCTTCGGAAGGAGGAATCCTGCAAATAAATATTTGACATGAACACTGAAGCCGATCATTCAGACGAGCGTCAAGATCACTAAAAACATGAATGTGTTTTCAGTAGTATAAAACTCAGAGGCATGAAAGCCCGAAAAATAATAAAGGATTGTTTGCATTCAATTCAACTTGATATTAGAAAACTAAACCCATTTCCTGACCTGAACCACACAAGCACTATATATGGAAAAACTAATATAGGACTTAGCAAATCAAATGTCAAAAGACTCCCACATGTATCAGACTGTCTTGCCCCTATTCTTCAAATATTCAACACTAGTTAACAGGCGAGAATGCGCGCGTGTGGGGGGTATGGGTGTCTGTGATTGGATTTTTAACGTAGCTTTAAACAAAAAAATCAGTCATATCACTACGATGTCTGCAGTGTGACAATTTATTGTATTGTCTAGCACTGGGGCATCATGCCGCAGACATGTAACATGATATCCGACCCAATCACATTATCCCGACACTAGGCTAACCTCTTCATGCTGAGCACCACGCGAGGCAGCTGTTAGTACCATTTTTGCAAGTCTTTGGTATGACTCTGTCGGGGATCGAACCCACATAATCCCGTATCCGAGACCAACGCTCTAATCACTAGGCCACCGGACAAATGGCGAGAACGTATAAACAGTCACTAATCAAATGTATTGTTTGGAACCCGGGAGCAATATATCGTTAATTTAGTTTATCATGGTGCAGGGACAAGATGTGCACGTGAGCGTGACCGCGGAATAAGTATTTTCTGGTATTCATAAACATCGCTTTGATGTTTATTCTTCCAAATGGTGTTCCCCTGAAAAACAGGTTAAATGTACTCAGAGTTGTGCATTAGTCCATTATAAGGTACGATTTAGAAATAGGAAATACATCATAGTGAATATTGGTCGAAATTATCTACCCTTACGTGACAAGCGACTTAAGAGGATTGTGTCGTTAGTATGAATATGCCATAAAACAGTGTAACAAAAGACGAATAACGAACGTATCATTAAACAAAATACCTCTACAATGTATGCCCCACTTAAAGTGACAGATGTTGCTATTTTTGGACACATATTTCCTGTTACAAATCAGAAGAAATATCATAACTTCATTCTTGTGGATTGCGCAACTAAATATCTTGAATCCGCATTCTTAGTAGCTTGTTGCCAGATCCAGCATGATAAAGGTATCTGAATAGCTTCTCAGTGACTGTGGTGCCGAATTTACTTCCACTCTTTTTCTTGAAAGCCATAAGGGTGTTTATCAGGAAAACGTCGAGCACAACAGTTATCAACCAATGTAAGTTTGGGATTCTCGTCGTTCAAACAGTTATGCTGCAGGACAATTCATGGTATTGCACCGATCCTGCGCCAACTATGGTCTGGTGATGCCGCCGACGAGGACGTAAAAACAACATTACATTGTCCACATCGACTAAATATTATAGAACACGTGTCGGAAGGCACACGACGCTTCATTGCAGCTGGGCCCTATATATACAAACTATTACAAATGCAGAACGCGAAATAGGAAATTTAAATTACTTGCACGGCTGCTAGATTTTCTGCCTACTAGCAGAAACACCTTATAAATCCATACGAAACGGCCCTATGAAGTGAAACAAGTCAAATCCAAATGGACTACACAATAGACAAGATTTATATATTTAGAATATGTTTGAAAGGATATATGGAGAGGCCTGGGTAAATGATATTGACACAGCTATTCGACGCATCATATAACATGATCATTGAAAGCGAAATGGGTGGCGAATGATAAGAGTACCAAAGTTCAGATATGTTTCTAGAGTACAAATTGCGTGTAGAAACAATAAAGAGATAAGGTCTAAAATTATTATAAATTTTGGTGCAACGAATCGCTGTGATTTTTAATATCCATCTGTATTTGCTTACGGATAGTATAGGCCACACTGTGTTAGCAAAATATGAACTAAATTTAAGCACACCAGAGACGATCAGAATTAATTGCTATCCAATACCTTTCAATACACGTGCTATAGTCAACACTGAAGTACGTAAACGTGTGCACCTGGATTTGATAGTACCCTTAGACTCCTCGTATTCTTACCCAGTAATACAATGTTCGAAGATGGAAACAATAAGCAGAATTAGATCTCACCAAATGATATTCGAAAGTGCCTCTCCCTGATGATGCCTGCGTTTTAACTGCAGTCACAGCTAATGTGATATAAAATACTTTCAAGTACTGCTTTTAAGATTGTTGAGGGTTTTCTCATCGAGCTGTCATCATATGCGCAAGTTGGTAGATTATGTCGTTGCAATATTCTTGTGAATACGCATATGTGCCATAAGCATATCACGATATTAATTAACTTGTTTGACAACCTCCGCAAAGGCCATTTTAACAGCGAGAAAAACAGAGTGTAGTAGTGAATATTCTAATTTGGAATGATTATGCGGTCCTGTAAGTTGATCAGGGCATCATAAAAATTACCTGGACAAATAATAATAAAGCAATTATATACAATTTTAGACTATTAGATTGTTTGTTAAGGGAATGCTTTCGAATTATGTTTCTATTGTTAGCCCCTAGATAGACCAGTGAAGAAAATGGCAGCTTATAAACAAGTGAAGGAAAAGAACAAATCAGTTCATTGTTAATAATCAATGTGCAATACCTTGTTCAAGAAAATATATCAGTTTCTTTGCAAATTTGTTCCGACCTTTGTCAGGTGTTGCAAAGCTCTTTACCTCATATGTCAATACTATATAAACATGCACTTTGTTGGAATTACCACGCATACATTAGTCAAGAGATTAAACAACATATGGGCAAGGTATGAGTGGCTTTTGCCATCAGTGATTAACATAGAATAAAGTGCATGACAATGACTATAACGATTGCACAAATTTGCCCACAAAAGCAGATGATTAATTTGAATAGGCTGGGAAAACCTTGTACTTGCTTACCATCCATGTGGACAATCATTTTAGTAAGAAGCAATAACACTCCTGATATCAAACAACACAATTATTAAATTTAAAATTAGCAGTATTAATATGCTCTCCTTCTGATTCATATTGATAATTCAACTTCAGTATACAGCCGTATCTCTTCCAGGATAATTTATGTTTACCTTTATTAGGAAGGGTTCATCTTTCTAAAGTTATATACAAATCTTAATTTATAAGAATTTTAAACTTGACTTTTTATTGACATTATATATGCATCATTTTCTTGATGACGTTTTAAATACTTATATACTAATAATGCCCCAGCGGAACAGACCAGGACTCAACGTTCTATTTGAAATGATGTTAAAATCAATGCTTACCACAGAAAAGTCCTCTATTTTTGTCAACAGTGCCCAACGGACAAGCATTACATTTGGAAATATATTCATCATAATACTGGTTCGACCCGCAGCATCTGTCATTCCCTCTGAGTGCCACAGAGTCGTAAACTTTCCGATTCCTTGTTTGTTTCACTGCATACAGATTCCTGCATAAAATAATTCAATTTTACTAATTTTAGCATCGATATAAACATATTGCAGATTTTATTGATAGAAATGAAGTCAACAATATGCGATGAAAGTTTAAGCATGTAAAATAAATTGTCATACGGTTTTGAAATGCAGTTAGACAAAGTGTACTGTAATACAATAATAACACAAATGCTTTTCAGATTTGTTAAACCTTAATTGTCATTGGATTTAATTTATTTTATGTCTGAGAATAAAGATTCTTCTCAATACCACTTTACTTCCAGTCATAGTAATCACTATTACTACTGGATTGTTCTACATAAATAATCTTAACATTAATATATATATATATATATATATATATATATATATATATATATATATATATATATATATATATATATATATATATATATATATATATATATATATATATATGATTTATACAGTTTTAAATTCAAAGAAAGAATTGAAACTTTGTAAGCGAAAAGAGTATGACATACTTTGCAAATCCACTGTTATGTTTCTTCCTTTTCAATGAAGGAATTCGACACAGTTGCAACCCAACTCTTAGAGATATATTTGTTGAAGGCACGTTCGAGTTTCCTTTTCGTAGCCATACAGTTTAATATTCCATTGTGCATAGATAGAAGGGCAGATATTACCAAGAGAACTACATGTATGAAACGCTGTAGAAAAGAAAAATAATTAAATGGTAACTATCAACACCAAACGAATCAAAGATGTAGATATGCAATATGCCTATTGCTGACGGTATGTCATGTATGAGAATGGAGTATATTTTTTACATAAATAACTAATACATCATCTATATTCAAAACATTATCCAACAACAATTAATGTTTATCCCAGAGCAGAATGGCGTACTAATCAATATAATTAATATATTGGCGCAGGCAATTTGAGGTATAGAGGAATTTCGAAAAATAGACAAGAATGAAATGTAATACGAGAGTGCCAATTTTAATGACTATGCAAGACTCCTGTGTTATCTATTTTTTTTCTCTCTCTCTCTTTCTCCCTATTTCTCTCTCTATCTCTATCTCTCTCTCTCTCTCTCTCTCTCTCTCTCTCTCTCTCTCTCTCTATATATATATATATATATATATATATATATATATATATATATATATATATATATATACATACATACATATATGTCCGTGTTTATGTGTGTGTGTGTGTACAAGTATGTATGCATGCATACTAACATGCATGGATGTACCTAAGTACGTATATGTGTATGTATATGTGAGTGTGTGCGTGTTTGTGTGTGCATATTGCTTATCAGTGTCTTTATTGATACTTGTATTATGTATATCTAAATTATGTGCAAACTGTTATAATCGTGGATGGTAAATATCATTTAGCAGCCAATATATTAAAACCCCTGTCACACTGTTGATCAATCATTTATTTATTCATCCAGTGTAAACAAAGTTTGGATTGATTGAAAAAGCTACCTGAAATAATCAAGATGTTAAGTCTAAAAAACGTTCAAATTCTCAGTTTAGAAATAAAAGATGCCACCACTTAATTCGTTCCACGAAATAGCTCGTAATTTGAAAAGTAGTGATGTGATACATTCGACAAATTCCGTTAGTGACTAATCTAATACCTATAACTTGCGCACGCTACGTCCACACTGAATCAATAGCGAAAAAGGAGAGGCATGCCCGATTTCTTTTTAGCATATCTTAGAAGAAAATCATGCATTCGATTCAAATAAGACAGGGCTTAATGTTGCAGATCAGCTTGGGCGCTGGAATATGCAATGAAGCACCAACCTGGGCTTAAGATAATCCGAGATAGTGAGGTCTTAGCTTCATGTGTTGCTAACGGTGACGTCATCAGTTCTTTTGTTGCAGATTTTGAGCGAAATCGGTTGACCAAGGGATATAATTGTACACCTACACTAATATTTGTTATTGTCTGCATTGAATGTTAACGTTGTTGTTAGTCTGGCTTCGTTTCTTTTTTTGTTTTTTTTTTTTTTTTTGCATCTTCGACGTTTTCACCAGCTTTATACGAAATAAAGTATTAGTTCCATCGTCATCAATTTTGTTATTCTGGCCAATTATATCCTCTGTCGCATGAATCTGTTATATTTCTTTCTAGTCCCTACAACAAAGATTTTCTCCTGCAAATTCTTATTGTATATAAATATAAAGAGACGATTACAATAATGTCCAAACATGTCTTACATTCTGTTCTGACAAGGACCAATGCTGCTGTCTAACATCACATATATTCATATTATGCAACCCTTTAAAATGCGCTAAATAGTCAAACTGTATAATTTGTACATGGTTCCTCTGAATAATTATGTGTATGAACATCAAATGCATCTACTTTTCTTTTTGGTTTATTTACAGGATAATGTCTTTCACAATATCAGTTAAAGTTTAGCCAGTTTCCTGCAATATATTGTACTGTGCTCTCTCAAAACAAAGCACACGTAATATTGTCCTGAGTGTTAAAATTATTAACAACTAACCTACGAAACGCACTATGATTCTCTTCCTTGTCAAAGGGATACTTTGATTATGTACTCTGTTGCTTCATGTAATGCCCTGTAGAACAAGCTGGGTAACCCTTTCACTGTAATCGCTGTATTTTATAATGCTGAATTAGATTACTTGTCAAGAAAAGATCCATTTTAGACACATTCGTGGTGGTTGAGGTATGGCTGTGTCATAATTGTACCACTTGACACATCAATAATTCTCCCTCTTGTGATTCAGAAGCAAATATATCCCGTTTATGTACTTTTCAAATAAGAGTCCTGACAAATCCTTTTATCTATAGATTTTGCACTAAAAGCACACGCAAATATCAATTAAATATGTCCATTCATGTTATTCATTTAGTATGAAATATCAGGTATGTCGTAAATATATGTTTCAAGCTTATCGTGAAATTTCATTTCTATTCCACAATAATGGTTAATTCTGATTTTCAATCTGTTTATTTTAATGTGAAATATATTTAAACAAGAAGCTTTCTACAGTTTTAAAACGTGTGTATTGATGCGGGTTTTTTCACAACTCTGTATACTTCAATATGGTATATTCTTTCTCTTTCCTTACATGTCTCAAACAATTGTTTTTGCACTCGATTGTTTATCAGGATCATATTGATGTTTCTTTTTTTTTTTTTATTTATAACATATTCACTTTCCTTGGTTTGCTTTTAACATAGAAGTGTTATTGCATTGTTCCAATCATATATATTAGCTTTATGTCCACGTGAGCTCAATTTATGATCACACTATTTTCACTTACGTAATCAAAATATGACTCAAATAAATAAAATTACTCAACTCGTTTTTAATCTATTTTAGATGATTGTTATATTGACATCTTACATATCTCCCTTTATAGCATGCAGTGACCATTATGCCAGAATTAAATGTCACATGGTAATAGTGGTATTTCTATAGCTTCTCTATTTGTCATTTAATACTGACAAAAATCGAGTTATACCATGATAGTTGTCGTCAGAGATTTTCCTATTATATGACTCATTTAATTAGTTAATTGTGAGGAGAATTTCAGATATAACATTGATCTTTGTATACAGAACTTAAAAACATATTCAAATACAGATATTGACCATCGTTTATGCAATGCATTTCTTTAGTTATTTCTATCAGTTTCGGTTATCTCGCTCGAAAGTTAAGTTTCATCATTCACCTGTTTAACATTTACTTAGCTGATACTGAAAACCCTCGTCCAAGGTTTTGTAAGACATTATCCACGTTCATCTATTTGTATATATTTTCGTCTTTAGCAAAGTTTCTTCTACATATGATTAACGAATCTTTCTCCAAAATTGATCTTATTGCCTCAAAATTATTTTGTAACAATTGACGTAATTAGGATCAAAATCTTCCTTAAAAAGTATTCATCTCAATAGATCCATTAATAAGTATAATTCACAAAGGTATAAAAAGAAGAGAAATTGAATATAACTCACATGACTTGTGTTATAATTGTACAGGAAAAGCAAAAAATAATGGAATTGTATAAGATAACAGATGTATCGTATATGGATATTCAGCTTTTATATAAAAATTGCAAATATAATCTCAAGAGCATTGATTCAAAGTTAGAGTCAGCTTCTCATTTGGTGAAAGTTAGAACAAATCATTAAAGAAAAGGTACAGCAATTAATAACACCTTTCAAAGCTCAAGGCGTGGTAAGTAATTTTAAACCTATCCATAGCAATGTTTGCACAAGATTGATAAAAAACATGCAGTGGCATTGATGATTATAATTGACAAACTTGTTTTAGGACGAAGATAAACAATATATGACAAATTTTGCTAATTGTTTGCTTGGTTTAAATACGAAATTAGGAAAACAACCTATTTACTTTAGAATATTGATGACATTTAATTTTATATAAAAATCTTTAGCTTATCTACATGCTGCATGTGTAGTTTGTGGTTTATATTTCGCGGCTACATGGATGCAAACAGAAGGAATTAGAGGAAAACTATAATCTGTTTGAAGCAGTTATATTGTACTCTTCAATACAAGCGAACTTGATAGTTGAATAGTTAATATTAAAGTATGTATTCAGCTAGATAAATTTACATGTCATGGGTAATGACACCATGTTATTGGTGGGGAACGTTGGCAACATTGTTGTGCAATAGTTTAAATAATTATTTGTAGGCATGCACTTTTTATACCGTGTTCCTATAATTGTATAGGTTAATTAGCACAAAGTGTTGTTTATAAACACTTAAAATAAAAATAAAAAATGTAGGCCGTCAAAATTAGTGTTGAAAGCAATGAGTGTGAGGATAATGGTCTGTGGTTTGTGAAATGTTTATAAAATTGAATGTGGGATTAATGCGTTGTTTCAAGTATGTTAGATAGCTACTGTCTCAACCCTTCATTTTTATGAGCCTCGGTTCCTTTTGGTGTTGAATGAATGGAATGGGGGATTTTTCTATGAAGTATATAACGAAACTATTTAAAATACCTGTTGTCACTGGACATATATTCGGCATTTCTCGGCAGTTATCTTTGTAAGGATTAGGAATTTCCGTCTGCCGGCACGTCCGAATGCTTTCCCCTTCTCTGTAGGTAAATTCGAGTCTCACTCCAGGAGATAATATATATTCCGTACCGTGAGGCGGTCTGAACTGATTTCCAACAGTTGCTTGCACATCAGAGTGAACCTTGCTTATAAAAAATGTAATGCATACTGAGTTCCAAAGGACTTAAATCGGGTAATTCACCTTACTTCGAAATATATATGTTTACGGTTGTCGCCGTCGTTACATTACCTTCTCTGTGCTACTGTTTGGCCACCGTGGAGTAATTTATTTTCCTTCGAGAACAATATGGTGAATTTTGGATGAAAGTAATTGAAATCAAGTGATATTGAGAACATATACTTACTATTGAATCGGATAGACGATTGACAATATTACCTCTACCATGATAATATTACCTCTACCGCACCAAGAAAGACGATTCCATCCTTATAATGTTCTTATCAGTTTCAGGCTATTATTATTCTGTTCACTTTCTTAAACATATTTCACAAGATGATGTACATTAGTAGCATTCCATTTTTACAGGAACAGGGACACTGCTACGATCAGTTCAAATCAGCTGGTAAACAAAATGAGAAAATAATGGTTTGACCTAACATTACTTCCACAATTAAAATTATTGTTTGTCAAAACGAGTGTGGTGATTGTGTCTGTAATAGACGCATGTCATTATATTAGCAGCAGCAGCAGCAGCAGGAGTAGCAGCAGTAGTAAGAATGGTAGTTAGATAATGAATTATAATGGAGATTTCACCTGAGAATTATGGAAATGGCATGTCATGGCAATGTGCTATTATTTCAACACTTTTGCAATCATCACAGTCTCATTGGATTAGATTAGATTGAATAATACTGCCAAAATGAAATGAAATATAAACAATTATAGGATATGTAATTCTCCGATTATATACTACTATATTCACATTTGTAAATCATCATAGTCATTTTTAAATATTTGTACCCCCACACCGCTCTTATAAAATATAAGCTAAATGTTTTTTATTTCAAACTTCAGTTGCTCCCTAGCTTCTAACCTCGACCAAATGTTTCTAACGAAGTCATCCAAAGACTTACTGAACTCTTGTATAAAACGTTTATCTCCAGACAAAAAGATTTAAAAAGAATATTGTCACATGTTGTGACATATAGGTATTAAATAAAGAAAAATTACTTTTAATCTTATGACGTGAATCATATTTCTCAATACTCTTCTCCGTCTAACTTATAAAATGCATTTGTGTAGGGACAAAGATAAATTCAGGTTCTTGACCTATACAATGCTGATTTTCGCAGTATTCTTCGCCGACTAAACTCTGTGTAGGAATTTTCTTCTGACAAACAATGACGCCTAGAAGTATTAAGTATAGAGCTATCGGAATGTATTTTGTCTTATAATAATAATTGGCAACCTTTATTTTTATGTAAACCCATATTTGTCAACATTGTTATTAAAACGACACATTTTGTACCTTGATCGATTCGTTAGAATTTGACTTCAAAGATGTATAGTACTTAAAGCAAATATTATCGTATAACTTGGCAGAATGAGATCAATAACTATAAATCTGTTGTTACCATAATTTTAAACATGAAAACCCGACTGTTCTAAAACACGGGAATGTTTGTATCTTGACTGTGAATAGTATGCGTACCTTACAATAATAAGGACGATGTGCTATCATAATGAGTTCATATGTGAAATGTAATACGTCATGAGTCTCTCATTAGAACCTGACAGTTATTTCATTGTCCGACTACTGTATATCTCGGCACTTTTCGCTAGAATTTTGTAAACCTTGTATCGACTGTTAAAGGTGCAGAAGGCGGAGGGTGTGAATTTCTAAACAACATATATCTCTTCATGGGTTAGTCCATGGGTTAGTCCACGCTGAAACGTACATCCGTGAGATATTATGTTTATAGTGTGGTGGATCATTGGTTTTAGTGTGGGTAGATAATTAAACAAGTTGGATGAATTTGTTGTAGTTGTTAGTTTAACAGCATTTTTCAAATCATGATCGGCTGTACATTATGAACAGTATATGTAGTATATAAAAACAATCCGGGAAAGCCCTGCAAAGAACTCCCTACCGACGGGAAGCTCCTCACAAGGTTTCCACGTTAGCAGATCACGAGACTCGATCCCTCTTGGACAGATGAGAGATGTCCGTGATCTGTACAGGCCTTATGACTCTCGGCCACCCGATTCCCTCGAGGTTAAGACACTAGCAGTGTTAAGAGTATTAATTAATTAATTAACGGACTAAGATAAACTAGTCATGGTGCTAATATCGACATATCTATACTACCCATCATTGTTATTATCATTATTATTATTATTATTATTATTATTATTATTATTATTATTATTATTATTATAAATATTATTATAATTGTTGTTAAAATGTAAATATTGCTCTTTCTAACTGTTTTTCCAAACTAACATTATAACTGAACAATACCTGTTTCTTTTTCTTGCTGACGGTTGGAATATAAACTTCAGATCGCTGAACAAAGATCTGATCATATTGTTGATACGGTGCACTCCAATCGTGATCTATTAACCACTGACTATCTGGAATCTTAAATGCAACAGTGTTCCGTGCATAAAGTTCATCCAGGTTGATATATGCTTTATCTCCCGGCTTCAAAGGCTTTGTAGGAATGCTCTGATATTCTAAGGATGTTGTGCATGTGAATTTATTTCTACTCATAATAGATGTTATTGATTTTTTAGACCCAGTGCACTCAGGCGGTACAAGCCCTTCTGTATATGCTAATATGTCGGAAAAAGAATCTGTGGCAGATAATATAGATATTTTGTAAGATATCATCGAGAAGATTGATTGCAACTCCAGCATGGCAAATATATCAGGGTTATCAACATTTGATGCACTTATAATCCATTTATCACCGTATATGTCTTTCCGTTGAATTACGGCATATATATATATATATATATATATATATATATATATATATATATATATATATATATATATATATATATATATATATATATATATATATATATATATATATATATATATATATATATATATATATATATATAAGTAGCTATTATCATAGTAGCAATTATGTATTTTCTTGAGAATTCGAAAACTCCAAAACCTTGGATTTTAGAGCTCCGCTCCGTCAAACGTTTTTACACATAAAACTCTACAGTTAACATAACTCTTACTTGATCAGTTGCTACCTGAATAGGTGATATATCAAATTCTTCTAAATTAATAATTTCAACCATGAATGAATATGTTCAAACAATACGTTTGTGGATGGACAGCATCACAAATCAGCAGCCTACAAAACAAACAATACTCCTGATCAAAGAAGAATTACAGATCAAAATTAATGTCGATATACCTGCAACAAGGAAATCTGAATATATAGGCAGATATTTTATGATCGCTTCTAATGTCCAAAAGCCTCTGCCATATCAGAATTGTGTCCTGCCTCTCAAAAATATGGTCAAATGTTAAAAACAAGAAGTTTATTTTAAATTACGTATGTGGATCAAAAGCAGAGACGGTTTTCTTTTTATTGGATTGACCTGAGTTAGCCTGAAGAGATATATAGGGCTAGAAACAATCATTAATCTCCGCCAGTAGGTTTTCATTCAGCAAGTCGTAATTAATATACTAAACTGAGGTAGTAGCCTGAAAACATAGAAACAAACATTTGATGCGCTAATCATATTTTTGTCTCACTTCATAAGTGTTTATTTATAGTTTCTAATAGGACACAGAATATTCTACAGATGATATTTATTTTATAAAAAGAGTACTATTTTAGATTAGGAGACTAGATAACAATGGGATCCTTATGAGAAATTGGAGAACACCGGATGTACCTGCTGTTGACAAGTGGTAGGTGAACTATCACAATTTATTTTCAAAGTCATTCAGACGGAAATAATTACTTTCACAGTTAATTTAAGGATAAATGTGACTTATCACAAAATATAGAATGACTTTTTAAAAGTGATGTTTGTAAATACACTTGTCAATTATATGAAATCCTTTGCAACCTATTCCTGCATTGTTCGAACCTTAAGAAGAATTATGGCAGATTATGTCGGTACCCTATCTAGGACAAATACTTGTTAACAATAATATGTGCATCTTCAAGATTTCCAGAGACAATTCTTTTCAACAATGTTAAAACTAAAACGATAGTGAACCCTTTGATTACCTTTCACATAATTTGGCATTCCATTTAGTGTTTTTGTGCATTCTTCAAAATTTTCTTCAGAGTAGGTATCATAGTTCTTCCAGAGTTACGAGGAAAATTAGTACCTTAAATTTCCATATTAGTACTCATGGAAAGGATATAATAATAATAATAATAATAATAATAATAATAATATTAATAATAATAATAATGAGGACTTTGTATAGCGCCTAATCTTCAGAAGCTCTAAGCGCTTTACAACATTAGACAACACCTATAAGATAAAAAACATATAATGACATTTACAAAAATAAACACCATAGAATTAGAAAACATTAAAAAACATGCTGAGAATATTTAAGGTCGGAAATATTATTCAATCTTTTACGTTTGTTCTTGCAGTCGAAGTAAGTGAGTTTTGAGAGCCCTGTTGAATGTGATTACTGTGTCTTTGTGTCTAAGTTCAGTGGGCAATTCATTCCATGTTGCTGGGCCATGGTATGCAAAAGAACGCTGTCCATAAGACTTTGTTTTCATAGTGGGAATAATGAGTATACGATTGTCAGAAGAGGAGCGTAAGTATCTTGCTGGTGTGTACACATGGGTGAGGTTGGGTAGGTATGTTGGACTAGAGTCTGTCAGTGAAACGTAGCACATAGAACAAATTTTGTGTTTGATTCTGGGTCGAATGGATAGCCAGTGTAGGGTACAGAGCAGCGGGGAAGTGTGCTCTGATCGTGGTACTCTAAGTATGATCCGAGCAGCTGTGTTTTGAACTTTTTGAAGTTTCTGGAGTAGATATTGAGATGAACCAGACAGAATTGAGTTACAACAGTACAGTCTTGAAAGTACTAATGAACACACAAGTGTTTTAGTGGCTTCCATTGAAAGATATTTGCGAATTGAGCTGATGCGTCTCAGCTCAAGATATGCAGCCTTGTATATGTTCATGACATGCTGGTGCAATGTGAGAGTACTGTCCAGAGTAATACCTAGGTTTCGGACTGATTGTGGGAATTTAATGTTGGTGTTGCTGATATTTATTGTTTGAGGTAAAGGATTTGAATGGGAAAGTCTTTGTGTTGTGATCAGAATGGCCTCAGTTTTATCATCATTCATCTGCAGCTTGTTACATGTCATCCATTATTTCACATCAGAAATGCACCTCTCTACACCTTGGATGGTAGCATCAACTCCAGTTGGGTGACTAGATTTGTTTATTTGGGTGTCGTCAGAGTACAATTGGTGAGAAACTGGATGTTGATATATGACACTTGAGACCGATTAAGTGTAAAGAATGAAGAGAACAGGTCCAAGAACAGACCCCTGTGGAACACCACAACTTAGATCAACAGGGCTGGAGTGTATTCCATTTGCAGATACAATTTGTGTCCTGTTGACCAAGTAGGACTTGAACCACAGTAAGGCTGTATCATGAATGCCAAATGCATGCTGGAGACGGTGAAGTAATATATCATGGTCTATTGTTGCAGACAAATCAAGGAGGATGAGGAGTGTAATCTGTCCGTATCCAACGCAGAGAAAATGTCATTAACTACTTTTAGAAGAGTAGTTTCAGTACTGTGGTAAGGGCGATATGCAGATTGTACATTGCTAAAAAGACTGTTTCAATTTACATGAGATACAAGCTGGGATAGAACAACATTTTCTAAGATTTTGTATATGAATGGGAAATTAGAAACTGGCGGTAGTTCTTTAAATCGTTATGGTCTAGTGTTGGTTTGTTAAGCAAAGGCTTTACAATAGCAGTTTTGAAAAATGATTGGAATTCCCCGAATGAGACAGAGGTATTAATAACATCAGTTAGTGAAGGCAATACTGGATCTAAGCACTCAAGCAGCAGTGATGTTGGAATTGGCTCAAGTTCATATGACTTTTGGTGCACTCTTCATCAGGATTGAACGTACGAAATCCATAGAGACAGGTTCAAATGCTGCTAATGGTTGTCGCTCAAATTCTGTATCCCGACTGTATGGTGACGACGAGTCAATTGAAATTGTGGTGTCAAGATTATCTCTAATGTTTTGTACTTTGTCACGAAAGAAATTTGCAAACATGTCCGGAAGGTCAACTGAAGAGAAGGTAGATGGAAGTGGTGTATATTTATTCTTTGACATTAGCTTGTTAGTAGTCTCGAAGAGGTCTTTGCAGCTGGAACTTTCCATGACTTTAGTAGTGTAGTGGGCTGATTTTGCTGTATGGACTATATTTGTAACATTCTTCTTAGCGGCTTCATAGATTTGCGTATGAATAGTGAGTCTGCTGGAAAGCCAGAGCCTCTCAGCTTTACTGCGGTCTCTTTTGGCAGTGCGAAGCTGGTCCCTAACACTGCTATACCATGGAAAACACTTTTGAATTGATACTCTGCACTTGGTATCTGGTGCATGTTTGTCAAGCAATGAACTAAGGCAGTTATCGAGTTGTTCTGCGGTAGGAGGTAAGCAAGTTGTTAGGTTAGCTTGGATGTCATGCATTAGTTTGGTTCTATTTATCATACGGAGGTTTCTTTTAGCAGATACAGGTGGAGGGTTAGGGACTGATACGTCAAGATGGCATATAATGCAGACGTGATCTGATACAAGGTCATGGGATACCAGGGAGGACAGTAAAATGTTATCATCAGGTCTAAGAAGAATCCAGTTTAAAATGTAACCATGTTTATGGGTGGGTTGGTCGAATTTCCATAGTCAAGGAGATTCGGACACGGCTCCAAAAAGAGAGAGTCAGCCAGCTTGTTTTTTTTTACTAGGAGGAGGGCAGTATAGGCAGAAAAAATGGACTGACCTTTGTTCCAGTGTGAGTGTGGTTTGGACTTGTTCAAACGATGTGTGGTCGAAATTAAATGTTGTGGCGTGGTTAAGGCGTTTAATCATGGAGTTCTTTGTGATGACTGCTGAGAAAAAGGTCTAACTGTTCTCATTTCCAAAACAAGGAGATGAAGAAACACATACGAATTTAACAGCCAATACATAATGAACACAATAACGAAGATGAAAACAGGCAACAAGCACAAATATCATGAAAATGGTACTAAAAAGCGGAACAGCTGCTTCAAGCCGGTTAAGCGATAGCGGCCATCTTGTTTATATATTAAAGGAATACCGGTATGTTCAAAGAGATAGCCATGTTCATCATGTAATCAATTTAGTTGTACCTGACCCATACAATGACGTTTAAAGAGATATAAAGCAATCGAACTATGGTGAATATGTAGTCACCAATCTCCGGCATTCAGAAATTAAGAATAATATGGACCAGAAACTTTTAAATTTAAGCAACTTGGAAAGAATTAATAAAAACATCGATTACTTGAATAAGAGCACTTGATTCCAGATTTTCCTTAACGAACAAATAAATTCTGCCATGACACATGTTCAGTACCATTCATACAGGATGTACCTTCTCAGACAGAAATGCCTGAAAGAACTGCACTTTTTTGCTAGAGAATAATTTAATAGTACCGAGTAAAGGTGATTGGTCTAGAAAATTGTGAGCTTATAGCGATGATACCATCATCTACAGCGACACCTGGACGAGTCACTCAGGGAAACGTTCGAAATTACATGACAGACTCATTGATGCGAATTTTGATAATTAATATCTCAAAATGTGAATTTGTCGTGCTTGTGTTACATTTCTAGGACATATTGTGGAACATTAAGAAGTTACACCTATACATGCTAAGGTTAAGGCTATCCCTGAATTTCTTATTTCTATCAGTGCTTGTATACTATAGGACATTTTTCAATATTTTCATAATTACTGAACCCTTGAAAACTGTATTGAGCATCAAAGCCAAGTTACATTGATCCGAAATATGTTAGGAGGCTTTTGATAAGATAAAGCTAAAGACCTTACTTAAGAGTGCACCAACTAGTTCAGATCCATATTTCAGTCAATCATTTAAAATGTATGATGATATAATTAATGTTAGGTAGGTTCAGTATTGATTCAAGAACACAAAGAATGTGTAGATCATCCAGTGTGCTAAATTTCTCAGAAATCAAATAAACACCTTAGAAAGTATTACTCAATTGACAAGGAATGTTTAGCTCTGATATTGGCACTCTGCAAAACTTTGAACTGTATATTAGTTCAGCTCCGTCTCTCATCATTGTTTTTATTCGTCATAACCCGCTAACATTAATTGGCAATATTAAAAGAAAAATCAGAGTTTATTAAGGTAGAGTTTGATATTGCGGGAAGACTATATTGACCTCACGTACGGCAAGGAATATACACTGTAATAGCAGATGCCCTTTCACGTGTATAATAATATTATGTTATTTCAAGTATGCTTTGTGTTATTCAAAAGATTTAATTTTTGTTTAACGTTTTTTCACATGTATGTTGTAAGAGTACAGAAAAGACAGTTGTGTTGCATACATCTGATAAAGATGAGGTAAAGTGCGATTGATATTTAATTTTCTTTGTATTTTAGGTCTTCTAAGATTCATCGTATAATATTGTTAATGTAACATTGTATTATGAACTTAACCGATTCATTGCTCTATATTATAATTTTAGTTACAGAAATTGTAGTTATAACTAATAGTGTTTTTGTAAACATATATAGCCTTCCAGACTGAACTTTTCCATTAGATCTTTGATTTATTTTTAGAAATGCGAATTGTGGTCTGTGCTCATGTAGAGTAATATATCATTTTTGAACTGGAAATTTCCCGTGCCTTAAAATCTATAAGAATCACTTGTATTTTTGTTGCTTTTTGCAGGAGTAGGAGGCTTTCATTTTCACTTTGAATTCAAGAGAAATACTTTTTCTTGAATTGTATAAAGCATGTTTTCTTCTCACACTTTTATATTACTTAATTCAATACAATAGAGCCATACTATACTATTAGCATTTTTGCGATAGGGAAATGCATATATATTTGTGAGGAAGAATTGAGTTTTTCTAAAGACCTTACCGTCACATTTAATGAAACTAAAAAACGAAACCTGAATATAATTATGATATTTCTCTTCCCACTGTTGAATTATCTTACTGAAATGTGCTTTGGCAATAAAAAATCTAATAGATTATTAGGTATTTGGAGATTAACCAACTTAGTTATATATAGACATCATATTTATATTCATTTCAATGTTTAAACAATTGTCTATTTCTCAGCCCCTGGTATGGAAACTTAGCATATGATGCATCTCAATGGGTACACATACATCGTATCCAGAATATAGCATAGTAACATAATAAAGATAACATGTAGTAAAATAACACCAAATTTTAAGTGTGTGATCAGGGCTAAATTTGATCAAATGCCAGAGTAACACGTTGCTGTCATATAGAACAGTCATACCACTGAATTTTCGAAATATCACCACTCAGGTGAAATATGTTTTGATATGAAGTAAACACTAATACTCCTCTTATTTCGCATTTACACGAGCTATTGTATTCGTCTGTATACGCGAAAAAAGTTTTGCGTATATTTACAATAACCAAAGCTTACAGCTACAAAATATCTTAAGACGATTCGTGGGACAAAAAATAACAAGCTTATTCTAAATGGCGGCTTCTTAAAGCGCACGACCTCTTGATACATTTTCCACATATTATTTATAAATTTGAGACAAAAAGAAAAACCGTACAAAATCGCTTATTTAGAATACATGTTTCAGTTGCAATCATCTTTTAAGCCTGAAACGAGAACCGATGCATGATAACATTGTACCCTTCAAATTTCCCATTGAAGACGCTTGGAAAAACCGCTTTACTCCAGCAAGAATCTGTCACAAAGTGGATTAAAGCAAGCATGCATTGCACTTCTGCAAAAAACATTATTTAGCCGTGTAAGTTTCAATAAAATGAATTACTCTGCCTTTTTAAGGAAACGATGACAAGACTTGTCACAAAAGGGCAAATGTATGTGGAAAACAACCTTTCTCGCAACCGATGTATCTACATGATTAATGTTATCCTACTCGTAGATACGATACAAGCTACTAGATCAATTCTGGAAAAAATCAAAAGCCACTTACATCACCAAACTGCACCGAATCCCGCCTAGTAGGACTATTCCTTTAGAGAAACTGGCACGTATTCGATCGGATATCCAGTTAGAAGATCTGCAAGTATGTGTACTTGAACGTCATCTTCACGAAGGTTATGGGTATCAGACAACTATCTATTTTATAGTCAAATACAGTGTAACGTACCAGTAGCACAGGACCAGGGGCGAAGCTTATCGTCCAACAGGGAGATTTGTAATCAGAAATAAATAACAAAACCATTTGTAAATAGTATTGTAAGTAATGCTGTTTTCTGTTAGTAAGTCAACAAACCTACACCTGTAGGGGTTTATAAGCTTTATATAACCCCAATCAGTTATAAGTATTATTCCACGATATTTTCAGCTGATAATACTGAATTTATGCTTACTTCTTTAGATGTCGATTGGAACCTCATATTATGTATAAATGGTTTCTGAAATAAGATACCTCTTACGAGAATTAATGACGCATGCAAATCGTAACGTCTCAAATTAAGCGCTTAGACACATTTGTCTTTAAATTTAATAAGAAAACAAAGCTTGTATGAAATCAGGAATAAGGGTATTGCAGGAAGGTTTTAACGTTTTCAATTCAATTTTAATTCAATGAAATAAATATGAAAGCAGAATATAAATTATAACATCTGACGATTATTTTGGATTATTTAGCAATTCTGACATTTATAAAGATTTCATATACCTTTTGTATTTGTCTTTTCTACAACACATTTTCTTTCTCGTTTCTACGTCTTAACGTTCTATATACTCCATTCAAAATTTCTGTTTTACCTCTTTTTTGAAATCTTAAAGTTAAAGAGATAATATGTGCGTGCTATTTTCTCCTTGATATATGCCGATTCTTGCCGATTTTGTGACTTATCTTTATATCCCCATTTCAAGAATTTTACATTCGGTGTTTTAGCGCTTTCTTCAAAATTTTATTCTAGTAGGTATTATGTTCCCTCCAAAGTTATGAAGAAAACGAGTACCTTAAATGTCCATATTAGTACTCCTGAAAAAGATATATTTTAAAGGAGTACCGCTTTGTTGATGGAGATAGCCATGTTAATCATGTAAATAATTTAGTTGTACCTATCAGACACCTTTGAGGTTTAAAGAGATATAAAGCAGTCGGACTGTAGTGACTATGTAGTAAGCAATTTCCGTAATTCAAAAATTATGAATAATATGGGCTAGAAATTTTTGATTTTATGCAAAATAAAAATAATGAATTAAAACATATATTACCTGAATAAGAGCACTTGATGCAAGATGCTCCTAAACGAACAACTATTCTTACTAATTTATATATGTGCCTTTGTAAAATCTGTACTCGTTTGCATTTGTTTTGAAAGAATCATCTTAAGCATTTCATTGACCATTTTGTTTCTAATTTGTTCGTTCATGCGACGTGACAACATAGGACTGAGTGAATGTGTAGACAGTGTTGACAGCCTTTTCGGAGCCTCATTGGATTGGACACGCCAATGTGCGTCTTTTCTCCATGTGTGTGTCTTTCAAGTAATGCTCCTTTGAATGCTAGTACTTGCCGACGTTATACCCAGTTTCACTACATTGCATTGATTAATTTTTCCCTTAAATTATTATCTCATTTACTTGTTAATCAAATTATATATATATATATATATACATATATATATATATATATATATATATATATATATATATATATATATATATATATATATATATATATATATATATATATATATATATATATATATATCGCTGTACCCTAAATTAGTCCCATCCATTACACGGGTCAACTCAGATTATACGGCCAATTGCTTTTAGAGAGGCAATTCACCATAGCTTAGGCCATATTCACACAATCCATTATATAGTTTTGAAAAAGACGCATTGAAATTTGACAGTGAGGATTCTTTAAGGGCTACAGATGAAAGTGTGTTATGAAATATGGTCAGAATGAATCAAACGGGCCCTGTGTATATATCATTTGTTTTGGGGATTTCCTGGGGACACACGTGTACTAGAGATAGCGACATCAGCATTAAAATGTTATCTGTATGATATAGAGTTTCGCAAGTGGAAAATATTAATTTCTGGTCGCGATCTGACAAGTTAAAGGAGGCTAACGGGATGCTTGATAAGAATGTCCACATCGCTTACGCTCTGAACCTTACTCAGCTTTAAGCATGTCTGATAAAACCATTTGATGACACAGTATATTTAATGATGATTCCAACTATATACACCGATAGCAAAATAAATCAAGTGCACGAAAATGTAAAATAACAAAGGACAAAGCATCCCTGCAGAGCTTCGTACTAAACCAAATTGATGTACAAGCATGTATGGCACTAGATAGTAGCATTTCATGCAACAATCCGACAAAACAAAAAGAAGCTGACACTCAGTTAACTGCTATTTAGCAGTTTGACACTGACAATGTTAACAACATCAAATTTCGTATGTACTAAAATAGATTGCAGTAAAAAGAAAAAGACATTTAAAAGTTAATACCAATTTACACAGCTCTGCATTCATTTAGAAAATGGACACACTTTATCTAAAGTTATAACGTAGTTACAACCAATGCAACATAACATCAGTGCTGTGCTTGATGCCTGATGCTAGTAGACAGAAACAGATGACAAGTTTTACATGTATGGTCAAGCGCCTTTAAACTTTCCTACCAATCTTTATCTTTGCATTTGCCAAAAAGATATTACTTTTCATTTTATTATAATTAACCAATAAAGCAGCATTAAAGCATTTTATTTATCTTTTTGTTAATAATAATAATTCTTATGTGGCATTGCCTTTGGATTGAACACATGTATTGGCAGAGTTTTCAGCCTTTTCTTACCTGCATTATAATACGCTCGCAATGTGTGCTTGTATGTCGGTGTATTTAAAAGTGTTGCTCAGTGAACACCCGTTTGACCGCCAGTTCAAAGGTTTTGACCGGTACATACTCGAAACTTGTAGACGTTGGCTACAGAATATCCTAAATCTCATCATATATAATTGTCTTTAATATGGTCATCCATTAAACTCTGAAATAAACATTTAATGGAAGGAATATTTAAAACGTTCCATGTGTAATTTATACGTTGTTTTCATGTCATTCCATGAGTTTCTTGATTAAATTGATTAAACGTGTTTTCTGGTGAACTGCCTCAAGGCTATACAGCACAAAATTAAGCTGCTCAAATGGTATTAGCCAAAGGCAACTCAGTCTATTTGTTACTGAGATTTCAAAGGTCGGCTTCCAAGTAATACATTCGTTTGTTATTCTGGTGGAGAGAGCAAGTTTGAAATAACGTCTATACCAAGGAATAAAAGGCGGCGCTTTCACCAAACTGTCTACGTTCTAAGTCAGTGGATTTGCCCTATTGAAAGTGGAACATGATGATTGTTGTTCGGGACAGTGCAAAACAACTTGGTAAACAAATACAAATTTGAGAATATCTATGATGAACAATAAGAATACAAATCTTATTTGAATTTACCACCTGATGTTGACGTGTGTTGGATGAATTGAAAACAAAAGTGTCGATTTTGTTTGCGATTGTGATGTGAAAGATACAAAGAAGACAATATTTATAATTAATTATCTAATCGTCAGAAGCTTTGTATTCAAAGTTTATATTAAATGTTCACTAATAAACAATACCAAGACGGCTAATAAACTATAATTTAAACTTAATGAAAATCAAGAATAAAATCAGATAAAATATATTTTGCTAGAATATAACATTATAATCGATTTAACTTTTTACAAATTCGAAAGTATTCAACTTATAGCGGAACATCAGTCAAATCATATAATTAAAGAGAACAGACACAATTGCATGATACTACAAAAGTTATTTTGTTATAATCAATTGAGCTGAACATCATAATTCTGTACAAATGTATTTCCACAAATTCACATAAACCTTTAAAGACAGCTTAGTTTTTGGCACCACTCAATGGGGATTTACAAAATTGTATCATGTCATTTGATAATTGATAGTATATTGCATCGATTATCTTTTAAATGCTGAACTAGTGGATTTAACTTTCATCTTTTGGAGGATTTTCTGAAAGTAAATATAATCTGTAGTTTTAAGCTGGTATTCAGATTTGTAAGTAATACACTTCATTAATCGCAGCAAATATAAGTCACTGAGCAAAGCTGCACCGGCTGTCTTTGTTCGTGTACATTTCGCTATCCACTACAATGTCTAATTTTGAAAGTTATTCACATTTGAGAGTTTAAACTCAAAGTCGTATGCATTAGGTAGGGGCATATCCTTAATCAGTGTTTATATCCTTTCAAACATCCTTCAGTACAATATATAAAAGGTCAGATATTTAACCAGAATTCGACCATTGCAATGATTCCAAAGAGAGCATAGAATCAGTTTTTTTTTTAATCAGTTATTCCTTAGTGTATATAAAACTATCGTATTAAACTTGAGTTCATTGAATGTATTACGTCCAACGACATTTAAGATCCTCATTAGTATGTACAGCTCCCTCACAATATTGCTTCATGCAATACTACATGAGGAAAAACAACATATGAATAATTCATTGAGTCATAAAATGAAAATATAACCGTAACTAATAGCGTTATGATTTTAATCCAAAATTGTCCTAACAAGTGATGTCAATAAGAATCGGATGTTACTATTGAATTTCAGACCCTAGAATGCATTGATCTGCCAGGAGACCTGATGTATGGAAAAGCATTGTCCAGAACTCATTTCAATTATTTTCATTAGTCCAGAACACTACTTTAGTGCAGCGAGCATATTCTAATTTCAGTGAATAATCCAAACGAATGTTTCCCCTCAAATAATATATAAACACAACAATAAATACGTCTGAAAACTGATGTTACAAACAGAACATACGAAATACGCTTTGGTGAAACTGTCCAGCTCGACAGATATATATTTAATGTTCCTACTAGCTAGGGGACACTTTGCAAATATTCCACATCGCCAAAGAACCCATTAAAGAACTAACCCATTCAATGGGAAATAACTTATTCTCCTAAGAACCAACCTGGCTCCACCAGTCGGTTATACATTTCCTCAAAACCACCAAGAGGTTTTATTATTAATGTTATTATTATTAATGATCGTAAACATCTACATCCAAAACCATTGATAAATCCTGCACAAACTACTCATAATATCGTAAATTTTAATTGTACACCCATGTAAAAAAAACTCGCAATATAATATCTTAGAATTAGATCATCATTACAATTTAGTCGGGAACACAAATTGCACATACTGTAAGCACCATCATGTACCAAGAGTTACAAAAACATAATATATGCATGTGTTCTAACTCAACGTTGTCGTCATACCTGACTTTTTCTATCAGCAATCCTTAAAGAGGCATGCTTCGAACAGATGAAGTTTACAAACCCTTATTTTGAACTTTTTGATCTTTATGACGTAATTGATTTTGACATCATAGTAAAGAGTTCGATCTTAGTTTTGATATGCACTTCTAAAAGTTTGCCAGTTCTGTATTATTATTGTCTCCGCCTGAACATTTGAGATACATAACAATTTGTTGTGCTGTTATTTGAATTTAAAAAGTGCACATTTGTCAATTGATTCTGCTAAACTCTGAACATTAAGTTCTGCATTTCAAGGACATACCAATAATAATACCAGAACAATACGTGTTCAGAGAACACAGACAGTATTGTTATTAGCTATATGTATGTTTCCTATTAGTGATACAGACAAAATGATGATGAAATAATAATGTTATACACTATTTTTCTTGAACACCTTTTAAAATTGATACAATTTGAACCTTTAAAACATACTTTCAAAAGTTTGTGCGATTCTAAAAGACAAAGAAAGAGCAAAGTTGAATTAAAAACAAATAATACTTTATGAAAATTGTTTTCTATATTTTGTGTCATAAGTTTTACAGGTGATGATTATTTCGGTTCATTGTGAAAGGCAATTGTAATCCCGTTCATCTTCAACAAAGTGTTTGATCTTGCATATTTCTTTATCTTTGCTTTCTTAATGTTTTTGTCGTTGACTCTGCATGCATGTGTTCTACTTCAGCAATGAGTCATCTTCAGAGTCTCTGCTGTTGCAATGTAAAGTGTATTGCCTAAAAGATACAATGGTTTGTTTTCTTCTCCCGTGGTTTTCATTTAATTTCCTAGTGTTAGCTACGTTCTATTCTGTATGAAGAATTGTTTGCTTTTCTAGGTCGTTGTTTCATTTAGCTCTGTTACGTCTTTCATCATTTACTGTGATGGTTTCCAACTTTAGCTACGTTATTGGCTAAGTCTCATATGCTTTCGCCGTTCGGCGTGTCGGTACAGGAAAAGTAAAACTGTAATGTGAGTCTACTTCAATCACATATTTAGCCTTCTCCGTTAGAATAAATCAATGAATCTGGTGAGCTGAGGAAGCGACGACATAAGGTTTTCTAGAGATGGGGAGAGGTATAAGGGAAACATATTTGTTTCCCAATGTCGACAAGAGCATGATTACTACACTTGTCCGCCAAGATACTTCAAACATATAAAGATTAATTAACTTGAAACAAAATAAGGTATTTTACTTCTTCACACTGCCCTGTTTATTGTATGATACGGCTGTTTTTGAATGCGTATCATAACGTCTTTATCATATAAAATATAGGTATCTAACCACTATGTTTAAGCCAAGAAATGTGCAATGGTACCATTAGCGATAAACTATGGGGAGGGGTGAGAGCTAAAGGTGTATGGAATATTGCATTCAGAAATAAACAACAAAACTAGCTGTGATTGGTCCATTAGGTAAGAATTTTAGTTCTTTCAGGATTTAAGGTCTATATCCTGCTGTGAACTGATCTCTGAATTCTGTGTTCTCTCTTGTTAAGTCAACATACCGACAAATGTAGGACTTAAAAGGTGTAAAAAACCCAATCAGTAGTAATGATGTTTTCAGGATATTTTCAGCAGAATTTCAATCAATATGGAATTCTTATAATTATAACAAAAATATCCATATTCCCTTTTCTGTTTATAGTCATTAAATTTTCATTGGCAACCGGAACAACTTTTAAAATGAGATGCATATTGCTAGAGCAAAGGATAGCGTTTTTTTTTTCGATCGCAGAAGGAATTGAGCAAGTTATATGTATTTCTTCCGCAAAACAGTATTCGTTATGACCTCAGTTTTACAAAAGCAATTCAAGACTTGGAATCCAGTGACATAAATTTGCGCAATGTGTGCTACTCTTAAAATGTATGTTGCACTTTCCATCATAGCGCCAACCACTCTAAAAGATACTAATCGAAACTTGTCACGATTATTTATGATACCCAATTACCACATACTGCAACTTGGACAAGTCAATATCAGAGCCGATTTACAGGGTTCAAAGGTCAGTTGGTGCCAATTTACTATATCTTATAACACTAGCATACGAAAGCCTTGAAACCAATCTATCACCATTTATTCGTTACTTTATTACAAATAATATTGTATTCGTTATCGGAACGCATTATCTGTTTACAATATCAGCTTTATAGAGGCTTATCAAGATCTCGCAACACACATAAAATAATAAAACTGAGTAAATAAATATCACTATATTAAGCTGTTGGGGATTGGTGGATCATAGAAAAAAAAAGAGATGTAATTAATTTTCTTAGGAATATAAGGTATTCAATGTACCTTCTTCAAGACAACGGTTTTATGAAAGCAAATGGGATTATTGCATTCGTGATGCCTGTGGGATGTGAATATTTATCGCTTAGTTCATATTCTACTAATTCAAAAGGTGTTGGTATATTACAGATTAATAGCTTCCATTTCACTTTGCAATGTATATAGATGCCAATAAGTGTGATAAGCTAATCATTGCATAACAACTGGAAACATCAGATTTACAGTTATTAAATGTGGATGAAAAGATCCTGATTTTGTGCTTGAGATAAAAATAACATATTGCATTTTAGAAATTATTTGGTCTTAATTGATTAGGATTTGGTCTGGCAATGAATCACATTCAGCTTGCATCCACTGCTCTTAGATTAATGACAGAATGTGTCGTACAGTCGCGTACACTGTATCTATGCAAGTACGGAATAATTAATGAGTGTAATTATGTGTCTGCAAGTAAATGTAAAGAAATACATAAGTTACTGAGCCTATGACTTCAGTTTCGTGAAATATATAACAGTCATCGAGAGTTTGATGTATAGCAAACTATATCAGCGGTAACACAAGGTACAGATTATGACCGAGTGTCTTCATGGATTTAAATCGCAGACTGAGGTCAAGGGTCAGGTGTGTAACGAAATATTTGAAAGTTATTTTCCTTGTCGCATTCAGTATGATAAACCATGTCCGGTGTCAGAACGGTTCAAAGGAGTAAGCTGATGTGAATTTGTCACTCGGCATGATTTCTTTCCTCGGGCTATTTCCTTTTTCAACATTAAGCTGGCATCATCTACCTGTGTCATGAACGTTATGTGATACATTGCTGAATCGCATTCCCTTTGTGGTCAGCTATGAGCATATAGTGCGACAGATTAGGTCAACCCATTCCTTATCCTGTATTATAACACTGATAATTAAATGTCCATCTTATGCAAATGAGATCAATTTAATTACCCTACGTTAATATGTAATATATTTCATGATGTGATACCACTAGTGAAACTGTTAAGTTTTCGTCCACCACATAAATTCAGTATTAACGTAGTATAAGTGTTTTTGTTGTTAACACTATCAGAACGACCTATGAATCTTAATCACAATCCTTTAAAAAAAAGTACATTCTCCTTTAAAAAACGACCATTCTCCTTTTATAAATACGATCATTCTTCTTATCATAATCATCATCATCACTTCCACAACGATGTATATTATTTTAAAACTTGCATCCCCATAACCAAAATCTTTATGAGAATATAGAAACAAGCCAATAGGATACCACAACCAGCCCCCTAGGAAACTTAAATCCACAGCTGTGAACTGCAAGTACCAAAATAATTGTCATGCCAGAGCTACAGTTGGTTTTAACGAAACATTATGTACTGTCGTATACTCCAGTCTTTCTGAACATATCGTGACCTGTAGCACGGTAGTCCGCAGTTATATAACGTACCAACAATTTAATGTTCTCAAGCAGGAGCTGGTAATTTCGTTCTTCAAATTTCCGGTTGTCAAACAGCTGCAAGAAATATCTTGCTCGGATTTATAGCAAATAACACCATTATATATCCATTATATTACTGGAAATTTTTTTTATATTGAGATGAAAGAAAATAAATATTCAGTCCCAAAAGAAAACCGTCCCTCCGTGCACCAAAATGTAACGATCAGTACTCATAGTACATGAATTAGCTATCCGTGTGTGGACTGTTTTATAGCTATAATTAAAGTGGGATGTTGAAGAGAGCTCGTTCATGCAAAAGGAATATTGACCCTGACGCCTTCCATAAACTATCTATACCTGTCACCATTGATATAATATACAGAGAAACCATGAGAGATATGCCAATTCCAGGGCAAGATATTTATCATAGGGGCCAGAAAACATAAAAATAATGTCTCAGCAACATAACCATTAGAAATTACTGTTCTCCTAGAAATCGACGATAATTCTCGGCTTTTCAAATGAATATACTACTGAATAACTATAACAATATTTTTTTTCTTCTTTCATCCGAATTTATTCCAAACGTTGAATTTCATTGGAATATCTTTAATAAATGCCGATCAGCAAGTATGTATTATAATATGATATTGATATTACTATTTTAATTACTGTTATGCTTGTAAGCGCCGTTGTCTTTTTATTTTTTTTATTTGGTAAGGAACGTACTACAGGAACATAAACATTATTAATGAGGTAAGTTAGTATTTATGTTGACCAAAGGTAAATGTATAACATGAACACAATAACAAACGAAGGCGTGAATCGATCCGAGACTTCTTTTAGTTGCTATTGTGTATTTAAGACCTTTTTCAGCACACGAAATGCTAAAGCATTAGATGAATCAAGACCCACTACCCAACCTCCCCACACAATCACACATGTATGCATGATTTTAATGTATTACCTGTCTAGATATAAATGTTATGTTTAGCGATGTGTTGTCTTTTCTTGGGGTTTGTGGTGTATTATGCAGGTTTGGTTGAGTTAAGCGGTGTTTCTTTGCGCGAGTGCTTTTATATGTATGTGGTTATTTCTGGTTGATGGGTTTCAAGGATAATATAATGTAAGGTAATCGATATTAGTGGAAAACTAATTATCTTCATTTATCTTCATTTAGTATGCAACCTGTGCATCTCAAAATAGTCAGCAATCCAAATTGTATCTGTATTCAGTTGGTTCTCTTGATGTGAAATAATTAGCGGTCTAATAGCTGAAAGATAGTCTAATAGAATAAAATGAATGGCAATTGAAGTTGAAAGTAATGTAACGTATATAGGTCGAGAGCGGTTAGACGCAAAATCAGTAAAATAAAAGAGCGATTTGAGATGGTATGATGTGGTGGGTGCTATGCAGGTGTGGTAATAATTAACTATAATTTATAAAATTTTAGTTTATGCACAACCTCTAAGATATTGAGTTATTTTAGGTACAAATTTACAGTTTTGCAATGGGCTTTGTCTGATAATGACCAGTGAGGGAGCAATTGTTGGTTCGCTAAACAATGACCATTAAGGGAGGAAATGGTTTTGCAGAAGCTGATGTATTGTTGAATTATAAGGCCTTGTCATTGATTAATACTTATATAGGTGTGTTATACACACCTTGTCTTGAAATTGAGAGTCAGACAGGGAACTCTGCAAAAGGTTATTATTAGCCTCTGTTTCTATTGGTTAGCATTGGCAGCTGAATTCAAAGAGACAACCAATATATATAATCGTACATAACATTGCATTATCATGTAGAGTACCATGTGATCAGTCACTTTTTTGGCTTCTCAGAAGATACAGACAATGGACTTATAATCTCTTCATCATGCCATTTTGGTGGATTTGTGCTGGATTTTAATCTGACGGTTTTCAAAATCGTTTAAACGGACTTTCTGCTCATCTTCCTGATTTTGCTCTATCTCGGGTTGATTTCACATTTTCTGTTGTGATTTATTTCCAATGGTAATCCACACTTGGACAAGTTTAACAATAGGACCGACGGGAAAGGTCGAGTCGACCCCCTTGCGCGCCATCAACGGCCAACTATGATGTGTCATTACTGGATAATTTTTCTGTGCCAAACTGAGACAAGAACTTTCCAGTCCAGGCATTTATTTCAGCACGGGATTAACGAAAGCTCGTCAGTTCGTTTGCTCATGGAATTTAGTAGCAACAGTGATAATGATAGAAAACCATTTCTTGGAACAGACAATTTCGCCCATGCGCATCTTGAAGTGACTTCAAAACATCCTAATATTTAGACAGTGCTCCAGATGTCGAGGACGGTGGTGGCGTTGCAAAAGTACTCCAACCACGTTATCTGAAAGTGTTTCGTTACTTGATTGACTCTATGAATATTGGCATGAGGGAAGAATGGACCACTCCTTTAGGCATGCTGGATCATTGCGGCTGGATGTCCCCGTCATGAACAACACTGCATCACTAAGGGAAGACAACTTTCATCCCTTCAGTGACGGTCGCAATATACGAGACTGAATCCTTGCCGTTCTTAGAGACAGTGCATCAAAATCTTCGACTTCAAATTCAAGAATGTTCACAGATTCCTCCAGCTCTCATCTTATGCAGAGAAAATCCCAGAACAGGTCCCGGAACTACCGACATTAACGACAGGGAGTGATACAATTGTCCACTTTAGGAACAATTGCTCTTTTTCCAGGTTCCATACACGCTTACAGGCGCAGTTGGAAACAATATATCCCTGATTAAATAAATTCCTTTATTATTAAAATAAAACTTCTGCAAACACTTCATAAACCTTTGCCGCAGACAAAAATTGATAAATGTTTCTGCAAAAACTCTTTCCAGTCCCTGCCTCGATTAGCTCACAATGTTTTCTGTATGGCTCTATTTAAGTCCACATTTCTTCTAGTACTACATGCATTCTGGCGAATAGGGGAAATGACACAAAACCTGGTTGCAGAAACCCAAATTTCAGTTCTCTCGGGTTCAGAACAGGGTACCCGTTTTTGCCTAAGTGACATTCCCCAAAAGGTACAAGATCAGCGCCGTGTCTCATGCGCTGCGTCACTAATTACAACTAATGAGTTGGCATTTGGGACCACTCTTCCATACATCTTGGTGGGGGATGGCGTTTGCCCATAACTAGACTGGAGTTCAATCAATCCTTCCGCACATAGCTTGTATTATGTGGTTTAAATCATCAGTTATTTAAAACTCATTCTTTTATAATTGGAGCACATTTAAACTGGCATCCTCTTGGGGGCTCTCATTTGGTCTACTTTAATATCAAATTCAATCTGGCATTTCCCCCAAACTGGTTACTCATATGCTGTACTGAGAACATAAAGGCCATGCACCTTTAATATATTTCTTCGAGAGTTTTAAATTGAAAATGTAACTTCCCTCCCTATATGAACAGGATTACTTCTTTGTAAAAGGTATCTATCATGATGTCCTTTAAATCTACCTAGTTAAATATATACTATATGTTAATATACATATGTCTGAGCGACAGGCATTCGATCCATTATTTTCAAATTTGCATGTGCCTACATTTGTAAGAAAGGTCGTAGATTTCTCAATTGCGTTGAATTTGTATAATCTTAGATCCACCCTTCCAACGCACCAAAGGTCACTCCTAAACCTATTACACGTGTCGTTACAAGTTCCGGTTCGAGTCCATGGTTGTTCCCCCACCAGTTACTTATTAATAGAATTTCAGTTTTTTTTCCATGAATAATTTTAGATTCTATTGCTTTACCGAAGTTCATAAATTCCTTTTCTAAATGTTTGAACGTGTAGGCATCGGATGTAAAATTTGCATCAGTCACGAACATGCTGTACCATTTTTAATTCCTTATTGAGGTTTGGGAGTTAAATTCCCTTTATATTTTTATTGTTATGTATTTTTATTCGGAGCACTTCTATTGCTATTCCATATAATATCATCGATACAGAACAATCCTGTCTAGCGGAACGTTCTATATTAAATTTCATCGCGCATAAATAAGAAGCTATATCTATGTAACTATACTCTATTCTGTCAAAAGCCTTTTCTTGTTATATGAGATCAATGCCCCCTCCTCTCCTTTAGTTTCCAAAGAAACAATCGCTGTTTTTAAGGTTAGAATTTTGTTATGAATATAATGTTTATTATGTTTCCGACGCATGTTGTAATTATGTTAGAAAGGATCTTACTACATATTTTATAGCCTGTATTTAGAAACGATATTGATATCCAACTCGTTATGTCTTTTACATCTCCTTTCCCCTTATACATAAGTGTTTCTAGCCCTTCTTTCATCATGGACGTTATTTCATTATTTAAACGAATATTAGCATATCATGTCCTTAATATTGGAATTAAGAGATATTTTAAGGTAATATATAAATTTGTCGTTAAGCCACCAGAACCAATTTATTTTTCCTTTATGGAGTTGCTTGAATGCTGCAATTATTTCATTTGATATAAGTTTTTCGCATTGAGTCCAAGAGTCCTGTGAGACTTGCGACAATTCTATATTCCCAGCGTATTTTTCTATCACCCACCCACCCCATCCAGTGATATATTTGTGTAATGTTTAGTTCTTTTAAAAGCTGTATATTTCTTCCATTATGTGTGTTGGTTTATTTATGGTAAAGTTATCTTTTTAGTTTTTCCATATGCCTGCTATTTCCTTTCTTACTTCTTCCATGATTTGCATCCTTCTTGCTTTATTATATGAATTGAAGAATTCTCCTGCCCTTCGTTTGTGCTAGACAATTTGTAATCTTATAAAGCTTCGTACTTTCATCAATTTTATTTTATCCTCTTCTTGTTGTATTTAAATATTTATTATTGTATTGCATTAGCTTTGCCTTCCCCGTCTTATGTTTTGCTTGACTTGACAATATGTTTTGGTTATTGATTTAATTTTCTTCTTAATTCCCCTTCCCAACTCTTCCATTAGGTTGTAATATTCCCTATTTAAAAAGGTTTCTAACAGTAATTTAAATATGGCTTTGTATTCTTTGTCTACTACAACTGATTTGTTTAAATGCTATAGGTTCTGACCCAATCTTGCCCAGCTTCACTTGGTAACAGGTCAATTGTAACTAAATTAACGGTCAAATAATTCAGTTTTCTTGTATTTCTTTGCAGGTTTGGCTGCATTATACAAGCCTGTTTTTCAGGATGCCGGAAACGACTGTGATCAGTAATTTTTAAATGGATTAAATAATACTCATGTCAATACTTTCGAAGACAGTAGGTGGTGCACAAGTATTAATTAAAGGCAGGCTATTATACAATAATTTTAGTGTAGCAGAACATCCCGTGAGCAATAAAAGAAAAAGCGATTTTAAATTACATAAAAAGACACACACACACACACACACACACACACACATATATATATATATATATATATATATATATATATATATATATATATATATATATATATATATATATATATTGCAACCTTTCGGCAACATCGTTGTACACGAAAAAGTGGCAAAATAAAATAAATGACAAACATACATTTTTTGTCCCCCATTTACTGTCGCCCAAAGGTTTAGTATATATCTCGCTAGGTATAATTTATATGTGTCACCTAACAGTATTATATACAGTGTATTTCGCTATTACGATTACCAGCGAGACGGAAATAAAGTGATCTCATGCGTTGGACGGTCTGAATATCGGGGTTCTGCTGTCAGCATCCATAAAATATTGGCTTATGTGATTAGTTCTCGTAATCAGGCGACTGTTTTAGTATACTTATTAAACGGAACTGGAATAACTGGCCGTAATCCGGAATAGCGTAATGGTTTTAATTCGGACTGTATAAAGTTTTAGTCTTAAAGATAGGCGTGGTTATTTAGATATAAATCGATTTTGCCAATATTTTGTAGGAGAGATTGTTGTTTAATGTTTTTTTATTATTTACTGCATATAGCAATCATTATGTACATGACTTTCAGATGATTATACGTATTTTTATTATATGCTAGTCTGCGAATCAGTGGATGTTCATTTAAAATATATTTTTTCATAATTCACTGGAGTCATTTATGAATGGGGTCACGGGTGGCCGAGTGGTCTAATGCGCTCACCTTTATTATATCACTGTCACTACCCTCCGTCCGCATGGGTTCGAATCTCGACTCTACCTACGTGGGCGTGCGAGAAAGCTTGCCAGTAGCTTCATGTGGGTCAGTGGTTCTTCCCAAGTTCTTCTTCCACCACAAATACTGGCCGCGATGTAGAGCCACATAAATTGGTGTTATACACGTACATATACCAACCAACCAATCAAATTAAACTGGTTTTTGTCCTAATGTAATCGATAGACGTTGATAACATTATGACCAAGAACATCAAAGGGTATTTTCGTAATATTGTTAGTTTAATGGTAAACATATCCACATATCACGCAGGTGTACCAGGTTGGAATCCAGCAACCTACTTTTCATTTTTCTTTTAGATATATGTGTATTCAACGTTGAGTTATGAAAGAGAATTATGTTATTACTAAGCAGTGGGCTTAGCAAACGCGGGGCTGGATTTGGATTACTTTGGCTGGACCCCTTGATTTACGCGAGGGGCCTCCTGTGAGCACTACATTTGGAAATAAACTTTTAAACAAGTTTTATACCATATCGTACTTAACATTTCTTCCATCGATTTAAAGTTACTTTCTCTGTATATATATATTTTCAAAATTTACTAACGCGTTGGGCACGTTGAATGAGGGGCCCGATTGGGCGTCATCGGTCCAATCGGCCAAAAAGCAGGTTCTGTTACTACTACTATTTTATACTCAAATATCAAGAAAAACACAGCAGAAAATAAATGGTGATCAGCTGGCATTATCGAGTAAGAGAGCTTCTACTTCAATTTATTATACAGTTTGCTAGCCAATACGTTCGAGCGGAACATAAAGTAAAAGGGGCTTGTATTGAGTGAATAACAGATATATTCCATCCACAAAATAATTTAATAAATGAAATATATTCATTATTCACTCGATAGAAGCAAGTACTCTCTATCGATAAACAGAATACCTTCATTTTATATCCCTGATGGTAAATGGAGAAGCTCGCTGAACTTTTTCCAAAGTTGTGTGGCAAGGGCACAACCCAAAGGATACGTACTATCTTTAAACAATTTACTGACCTGACAAATAAATGAGCTTTTATAAAGTTTGATGAAAGTTTTAGACTTGGCTGACTTCCATAGTTTCAAATATAGTTGTCACCGTCCAAGTGATATACAGTTTTACTAGCTGTTACAAAAATACACCATAATAGCAAGTGTACGTTTGAATTGTATTTTCGTCAGTACGTGTACTGATCGCGGCCGTTTCAGGCATCCTGAAATACATATTGGTATAATGCAGTCAAAACTGCAAAGAAATACAAGAAAACTGAATTATTCGACCATTACTTTAGCTACAATTGACCTGTTACCAAGTGAAGCTGGGCAATATTGGGTCAGAACCTATGGCAATTAAACAACTCAGTTGTAGAAGACGAAGAATACAAAGCCATACTTAAAGTACTGTTAGAAACCTTTTTAAAAATGGGAATATTAAAACCTAATGGAAATGTTCAGGAGGGGAATTAAGAAGAAAATTAAATCAATAACCAAAACATATTGTCAAGTCAAACAAAACATAAGACTGGGAAGGCAAAGAGAATGCAACAAATATTTAAATAAGAGGATAAAATAAAAGTGATGAAAGTACGAAGCATTATAAGATTACAAATTAACTGGCACAAAATAAGGGCAGGAGAATTCTCCAATTTATATAATAAAGCAAGAAGGATGCAAATCATGGAAGAAATAAGAAAATGAAATAGCAGGCATATGGAAAAACTAAAAAAGATAACGTTGCCATAACTAAACCAACACATATAATGGAAAATATATACAGCATTTAAAAAGAACTAAACATTACACAAATATATCACGGGGGGGGGGATAAAAGAATACGCTGGGCATATAGAATTGTCGCAAATCCCACAGGACTCTAGGTCTCAGTGCGAAAATCTTATAATATCAAATGAAATAATTGCAGCATTCAAGCAACTCCATAAAAGAAAATCAATTGGTTCTGGTGGCTTAACGACAGATTTTTATATTACCTTAAAATGTCTCTTAATTCCAATATTAAAGATACGAAATGTTAATATTCTATTTATTAATGAAATGACGTCCACGATCAAAGAAGGGGTGGAAACATTTATGTATAAGGGGAAAGGAGATATAAAAGACAGAACGAGTTGGATATCGATATCGTTTTTAAATACAGACTATAAAATACGTAGTAAGATCCATTCTAACAGAATTAAAACATGTCTCGGAAACATAATTGACATTATATTCATAACAAAATTCTATCCTTAAAAACAGCGATTGATTTTTTGGAAACTAAAGAGAGGAGGGGCCTTGATCTTATATATCAAGAAAAGGCTTTTGACAGAATATAGTATAGTTACATAGATATAGTTTCTTATATATGCACGATGAAATTTAATATAGAACGTTCCGCGAGACAGGATTGTTCTTTATCGATGATATCATTCGTAATAGCAATAAAAGCCCTCCGAATAAAAATACATAACAATAAAAATATAAAGGGAATTTAACTCCCGAACCTCAAAAAAGGAACTAAAAATGGTACAGAATATTCGTGACTAATAAACAATTTACATCCGATTAAGATTATACAAATTCAACACAATTGAGAAAAACTACGAACGAACTTACAAATGTAGGCACACGCAAATTTTAATATAATGGATCGAATGCAGGTCGCTCAGACATATGTATATTAACATATGGTATATGTTTAACTAGGTAGATTTAAAAGACATTATGATAGATACCTTTGACAAAGAAATAATCCTGTTCATATAGGGAGGGAAGTTACGTTACCTCCGCAGCGAAACTCATAAAGTAATGATGGAGGGATGACTAAATAATCCAACATCTTAGACATTATAAATTAGAAAATATTTGAAAAAGCATTAAGAAAAACAAACTAGATAAAAGGGAGTCTGTGTAAAATATATATATTTATTTGTGTATACGCGGAAACAATTGGGATATACAGAAACAATAATATAACAAAATTAATAGAACCACCAACAAAAATGAGATATATCAAAACTATAGTTCTTAAATATATAGTCAGATCAAGAAAATATGGACTGAGGAAAAATATTTGTTTGGCTAACTGGAGATGTAGCATTTAGAAGATATTTTAAAAAATTACCAGTATATCACTTTTTGTAAAACAAAGTTTATACGCAAAAAAGTCATTCGATATTGAACTAAAGAGCAAATAAAGAGAGAAAGAAATTAACTGCAAAAATAAAAACTCAGCATCGTACCTTTCAGATAGAAAGCCTACTATACACAACGGATAAAAATATAGCAAAGAGCTATACAAAGAAATAATAAATTGCATTACAGAGGTCTTGATCAGATGTGGTAGAACGTCTTTTCCGACTTGAAGGAAAAAAAAACAACACCACGGCATTGTAGAAAACCTGGTATATCTTATACATAAAATAAATATTTGTCTTTCGATATGTTCCGGCTGCCGAACAAGTGTTCACGAGTTTGGAACTCATAGCGGCATTCGCAATATATTTTTTTAATTACGTTTTAATATTTATTTTCAAATTTCTTTTAAACTCTATCTACCAGTTTATTTATTTATTTATTTTATTTTTTAATTCCTAGGACAGGCAATCAAACTAGTCATATAAAAACACCCACATTTGTCTTTTTTGTGAAATCCAGGCTGCCAAACAAGAGGTCGCGAGTTCGAAACGAGCGGCGGCATCACAATTCTTTTAAAACTTTATTTGTATTTGTATGTTTAAACTTTCTTTTAAAGTCGCTGATCCCAAAATATTTTACTATTTTTTTTATTCCCGTCCAAGGAAGGGTAATTGACCTAGTAAATTAGAAACGAGTGGTCCTGTTCGCCGAAACACAGAAGGGAGGGGAATGATGGTAGTGGTGGGTGCATTTCCAGAAAGGGCAGTCAGTAGAAGAGAGGAGCCCTAAGACAGGAACTGCACAGCTTCCCCGCCAGGAATTGGAGGAAAGAAACATTCTGAATAACAATTTAACAAATAGAAAAAGAAAATCATGGGTTCAGGTACCCGAGTGGTCTAAGATGCTCGCCTTTAAAATCACAAAATATTCTCATCTCGCTCGCTTCGGGTGACTCGAATTTCGGGCTCGAATTTAAGAAAACATATCCATCGTTAAGTCCACCAACGCATCGAATCAGAAAATCAATAATAATAACAACAACACAAACAAAGAAACAAAGTGCTTTTACATGCGCTAATGCTTGGGGTTCCTTTCCTAATTGACTCTTGCATTATGTATGAGAGAAACCTTTGTTAAGTCAAAATACCACACTCCTCAGACGTGATCTCCGATTTGTAACTTTGAAGAACTATAGAAATGGTATGAATGGTTATCAGCAGAGTTTAGACATAAGTGTGTGAATTTCTAATAATCAACCATTCTGAAGTTACGAATGTTGTTGATTAACACACTTGGTCAACGTATTTCTCATGTTATACACTACACCAATGTTAAATCTATGACCAAAATATCATGGGGAGGTTGAGGGGTGGTTGGATTATATGGTCTATGTAAACTTTACTATAAAACAATCCAGTGGGTAAACTGGATGGACTTCCGTCAAAAGAGATTTAACTCAAACTCGGATAGAAGGTGATGGGGTTGGAAGGTTGTTTTTTTTTTCGGGGGGTGGACGAGATTATAAAAATCGATTATACCTAAACTCAATCCCTACTCGTACCTAATCACACTTCACTACACCCCAACCAAACTGGAGCAGACAAAAATGGCCAGTTCGCCAGTATCAAATATATATGAGTAAAACGTAATTAAATTATATACAGTTTGTCTTGATGTCTAGGTACTTCTATACAGAAATAATATTCATTGGATATGGTCACTAGGGAAGATATTTTGGAAATTATATTGTCTCTACCATCCGAGGATAATAGTCGTATCGACATGTTTCTTTCTAACACGACTAACATTAACAACACTTATGTATAGACTATTTCATCGCACATTGATTTTTATTTCCTCCATTAAGAGATTTTGCATAAGGCATCGAGTTAGGTATATGACATTAAAAGTTTCATAGTTACATAAATAAATAGTTTCATCTATACCAAATATACACAGCACCTCCACGCACAAAAAAACAGACACAAGGCGTTTCCCTTTATACATCCGGCTATGGGAGTGTACTTTTCAAACATACTCAGGGGCCCCGAGTGGTCTAAAGCGCTAATCGTTATGGATCACTGCAATGCCACCTTTATCTGCGTGGGTTCGAGTCTCGGGTTCGGCCAGTGTGGGTATGTGAGAAAGCTTGCCAGTAGTATCTAGTGGATCAGTGATTCTTTCCAGGATTCTCCCGGGTTCTTCTTCCACCATTAATACTGGCCGCCATGTATAGCCTCTCTTGTGCTGAAAAATGGCGTTAAAGCCTACAACAACAACAACAACAACAACAACAAACATACCCCGATGGTTTCCTTCATTTCGGAAATCGCTATGATGCAATACGACTATCTGCGAGTGACCCTGGATGCATTTCCCCAAGGATCCGAAAACTGAATCAATTCACTTCTTATAAATGAACATTCAACTGAAATTATTAGTATCATTTATGATTGAATATATTATATATGTATAACAATAACATATTGTTGTTATTGTCATTGCTGCTCATGTCAAAATTAAGAGTCATATTTCCAAAGTTATCTGGCTTGTTAGGACTCATTGGTCTTAAAATAAGTAACAGAAAGAAGCAAAACCAACACAAGAACAACGCGCTGAATGAAATACTACCTTCTCATTGGCCAACTGAAAATCAGTTATAAATAAATACAGGACATCATTTTGTTTTAACCAATGAGAGGACAGTATTCCATTCAGCGGGATCTCTCATATTAAGCGGGCGCGATCACGGCCATGTCGAGCAGTAGGGTGGGAAAATGATTTGACATTCCTTAATGGTATGATATTAAGTCAAACGTTTGATAGGGATACACAGTCGACGGCCTGAGCTAAATATCGGTACCAAATTATTGAAATATCAGCGTTTATTCTTAAATAGGTCGCGCTAGCAAGGAGACAAGTGTTCTCCCTTGTAGTTATTATATAGTACATGTATGACAGGTCAATTGTAAGCAACGATACGAGCCCCGTGGTGAAAAAGAAATGTCTGGCTGGCAGCTGCAACGATATTTTTGTCATCTTCATGCGAATGAAATTCTTTATATATACCGTGCCCAACGAATCAGATGTTAGCACCCAGTCAAGTCTTTACAAATATAAAATTTATATCAAAAGTATATTGTCACTTTCTTTCGCAAAAACTTTATATTTCAGTGTTAATTATGGGCCATTAAAAATAATATACTCTTTGCTATGGTCACCCATTTCTAGACTGGTCCATAGTTGTGCATATAATTAGTACCGCGAATCCAATATACATGTATAAAGGGTATTCGACATAATGTCAATTGGTAGAAATTGAATTTAAGTTTTGATAGTGAGGTTTTACATGAACAAGAAAACGTCTTAGCAGTATCTAAAAGCAGCTTAATGACTTTACTTTTAATTTTATGTAAACAATTATTTCGTGTCTCTTGTAGTGAAAAGTGATAGGTTCGCAGATTGGGATGTGTGTGTGTGTGTGTGATTTGGATTTATAACGTAGCTTTAACAATTATTCAGTCATATCGTTACGATGTGTGGTGGTTTATAGTGATGTCTAGCACTGAGGAATCATAAGGCAGACATGTAGCATCATGTCCCACCCAGTTACATTATCCTGAAAACTAGGCCAACCAGTCCTAACACTAACCTCGTAATGCTTAGCGTATAGCGAGGCAGCCGTTTGTACCATTTTTATGTCTTTGATATCACTCGGCCGGGGTTCGAACCCGCGACCTCCCGCATCCGAGGCGGACGCTCTAACCACTAAGCCACTGGAGCGGTCGCAGAGTAGGATGTACAAAACTGAGTCTTATAAGCTCGTTCTTCGTGTATCGTGATACGTTCGGTGCTAGATCATAATGTCGGGTTTGATTTATTACAAAAAGAACACTAGGGCCCCAAGTGGCCGAGTGGTCTAAAGCGCTCTCCAATACGGATCACTGCCATCTCACCTCTGTCTGGGTTCGAGTCTCGGATTCGGCAAATGTGGGTATATGAGAAAGCTTGCCAGTAGCCTCTCGTGGGTTGGTGGTTCTTTCCGGGGTTTTCCCGGGTTCTTCCTCCACCACTAATACTGGCCGCCATGTATAGCCTATCGTGTGCTGAAAAATGGCTTTAAACCTACAACAACAACAACAATAACTTACTTTTTTTAAAAAAACGTGTCCCCACTAGCTTTCTTAATTGGGTTTTCTGAGGATTCGGCAGTTGTGGTTAATATTGGGTGGGGGTGGATAAAGCTGAATTTGTAACTATCAGTTCGTGCGCATGATAGCATATATGTATATTGTCTTGATTTATTCTCTGGTTCTTTTAGGCTTCATTAAATTATGGAAGGGTATATTAGCTTTGCTTTTAGACCTTTGTATAAAAATACTAATCTATTTTTCAATCTACGTATTTATAATGGTTTCCAAGACAACTTATCCAATATCGAGGGCATACTGCCTGGCATATAGTCATAACTGGATGTAACAAACCTGGCTGCTAGTTTTCCGTATTCTTTTCAATTTAATCTTCTAAACCCTGGGAATTGGGGTCCCGTACTGTACAAGCGTATTCTAAAATGGGTCTTACTAAACCTTTGTTAGCGAGTTCTTTCGCATTTTATGGGCAAGATGACAAGATACGATACGTCTTTATTGGCTTAATGTTCGAGTTAAATTTGAAGGTTCCGTTTCAGATCACATGTACTTGTAAACTTTAAATATTTTGTTTGATTGAGGTTTTCTAACATAGTATCTTGTAGTAAATACGACATATTGGTATTATATCATTTCTTTCTTGTCAGTAAGCATATGCTGCATTGTTAAGTTGGAATCGCATGACACATTTTCGAACCCATCGTCCAAGCTTTTTTATGTCATTTGCAATATCTTAGTATCAGGATCGGTTTTGATTATCAGTAGCATATACAGTCATCTGCGAATAGTCGACGTTCTTAGTCAATTTCAATTAGGATGTCTTTGCTGTTGCTAGAAGAAGAGTGCTGGTCAAAAAATTGTTCCTTGCGGTACTCTAGAAGCTACGTTGTACTAGTATTATGTATATTAACTTTGTATTGTTTGTTAGTTTTTATATTTTATATTTCATTATATGCTATTGTAAAGTGACATTGCATATTGGACATAACCTTATCCAAATTCAAGTTTGTTTTCTACTTGACCTGAATTGTTTTATGTTTTTATTTTATTCTGTAAACAACTAATACGTAGTAAAATATTCTCTAAATGCATGGGTTATTATCAGGATCATTATTAATAGAAGCAAATATGTTTATTTGGGTCTGGGTCTGTTATTCGCATTCCCCTACAATTTACCTGATATTGTCCAGGTTATATATTATAATTTTAGTAACAGACTTTATAATAATAAACATTTTATTTTGTAATCATTCAGAACTTTCTAGAAGGTTATTTTGCATTAGGTAACGTTTGGTTTCTTCTGTTTTTTCCGTATACTTGTGAACTGAGGTCAAGTAGGGGACTATACAATCTTGTCACTGGAAAGATTATTCACTCGTGCCAAATAATTAATTTGTATTATTGTTGTGTCCATTATTAATTTGGAATTTATTTCTTCAAATTGTTTAATTCAATGATTCTTTTCTCTGGAAATGCAGAGTACTCACAGAAACTAACATTCTTGGATAGAGACATTCATTAGGATTTGCAGTGAATTAAAACCTGGACTTTTATTAGCGTTTCAATAAAAGACTGTTGGCACATCAGCATGATACAGGTCATCACACACACAACAAATCCTTCAGCATTGAACTTAATTTGGATTTCTACTAAGTTTATCCAGAATTTTAAATATTTAGGACTTGTGTCTATAATTATATGATTATTTTCGATATAATTTGTAATACCGTAAGTTTTTTTTTTAATTTTCACTTTGTATTCAAGGCAAGGAAATTATCTGTTGAATGTTACAAAGCTTGTTGATTTTCACTTTTTTTTCCTTGTTTTAAGAGCATAGACTTGTAACACCAGCCAAATTTGGGACCATTTGTCACTACATATTTTTCTCGGAAACATAAAAAGCGCCTATCTAGTGTTGAGCTTTGCTTGCAATTCCACAATTCATGGAGGACCCGTCAAACGTTTTTTTTCAAAGTCAAAAATACAAATTGTCTACTTGGTCACCTCTATACCAATATTTAGCCCGATCATTAATAACTTAGAAATGTGTGTTTCGAACTCTGAAATTTCTGTAATGCATCATGTTTATCATATCGTTATCCAAGTGCTTCATGCTTAGAACAGACAATATGTTCAAGCTCTTTGCAAAGAACACTGATGAGTGTGACAACGGGCGGTAATTATTGGCCATTGCGTGATTACCTTTTTTCAGTAGTGGCAATGCAAATTATTTTCCAGATCCCAATCCTTGGGATGTTGTAAATGTTCAGTGATTGTTAAAAGGTGCGTAAGTACTTGTGTCAACTGAGAAGATAGTGCCTTAAGTACTTTTTGATTTTATTATCCGCTCCTGAAGTGCTTGATAGGTTTAAACCATATAGCATCTTTATAAGAACTAAACATGTTACTACTGTATTACTCGTTTTTCCTTTAGGAATATACAAGCCATATCACTATAGTAGTTAAAACAATGCAGAATTGTGCGTTCATTGTATCGGTTTCTACTAGTCTGGTGTCTGTCTTTGGTGAATGTAGTTGTGTGAAATTTAAATTTTAAACACACACACACACACACACACACACACACAATCATTCAGCTCTTACCCGTTTCCATTTTGTTCTAAATTTTTCATTGCCGGCGAGTTCATATATGGGTCACCCTAGAGTCAGATGAGAAGTTTGTTTTAAAAATTATGCCATACTGTAGGTTTACACATGAATTTCCAGCTGGTGAAGAGTGGTCAATGAGCTATCAAACTATTGCTCTTATGTCATATAGACAGGAAATTCATAGTTTAGCTCATGAAACTATCTTGGCTGGTCATTTAGGAGTCAACGAAACCTATCGGAAGTTCTTGCACCATTTTAACATGTCTTTACATCATGTTCCAAATACTGTAGATCTTATTTAATTTGTCAATGGCTGATTTCAGTTCTTTTGACCTAGTTTATGGACATATATTATCCATGGACTTGTTAAAAGAAAATGCTTTTTTTAACACAGGAGTCTGATACAAATCGTTTTTAATTATATCTCTGATTATCATGTAGCAAGATATAATATTCTGTCTACTCACTCAAAATTACAATTAAGGCAGGTCAAAAGTACAAAGGTAAGACTTTTCCAACCTGGTGATAAAGTTCTGTCTCTCTTGCCAATACTTCAAAATCATATTTAGGTTAGATATTAACTGTTCCTACAAAGTTAAAAAGAAACTGATTTTGGAAATGTTTGGATTATTCAATGGAAATAGAAAGTGCTCATTGGACTATAATTTGATTTTGGAACTAGTGTGATCTATTCACATAAGTTCTGGATGACACCATTTTAACACACCAGGATTGTTGGCAAACTAATATATTCTTGGATCTGAAAATTATTCTGAACATTTCATTCTTTTGGACCTTAATATGAATATTTTGGATTCAGTTTAAAATTATACGTTACTCTTAGATTTTCTTTTTAAAATACTGATAATTAAATTCTTTGTTAAATTTTACAAAACTCGTAAGTTTTTCTTCTTTCTATGGCTTAGTTTATGACTATAGACTTGTAACAGTTACTGATTCAGCTGACAAACCTCTATCCAACATGACTTAGTTCTCATATCTTATGAAATCACACATGTATGCACGTGAACTGCGGATTATAATTCATGAAAGTTACCAACAGTCCATGCAAGAGAATAGTCATGTAGAGTAAAATATTGTGAATTAAATTGGAAACCAACAAAATACCATTCTACTTGAAAACCACATCTTCGTGATTGTGACATGATGAATACAATGAACTGGACTTCTTTTTGGTATTTTTAAACGTTTTATTTTAAAAGGAAATTACTCGACTTGTACTCTTTGTAAATCCACAAACCCCTGGTTTCGTACATGTGCACCGAGTTGCCAGTGGTCTTCCATTCCCACCAACACTAACTCAAACTCGGCCATGCTAATTTTTTGATCCTCAATAGCCATCGAGGTATTAATTGTACTGAAACTGCTTTGTGCTGCCATGAAAAGTTTGGAATAGACAAGTATTCCAGAATGCAGCCATAACGAAATAATTTTACCAGCACCATCTGTGACACTGGTTCAGACAATTCCACTGGGTGTAGCTACAATAGTCAATGTATTTGCGATTCATACCACACTCAGACCAATGGCTGTTGCCGTGTCGATTCCACAAATAGCATGTTACACATTTTAAGTTTACCAGTTCAATCTTCAAAATTTACAATCTCATCTGGGTCAATGTCAACAACAATGTGGCTGGTAAACTAAGCCAAATCTCAGCCAAATCTGCCTTGGTGGAAAATCTACTCAGATTTTCATCAATACCACATGCATATTAACATACATTTTGAATAATTCTAAGCAAATTGAAACGTAATTTTAATACACATTTGCTGGGATTTTGAATGCTCAAGTGCATGCAATTCTTTAACAACAGCATGACCATATATTGGCCGATCTGACAATGATGGGGGTCAGTCTGGGCTATCGCCATGGGTTAAATAATTAACAATTTTACGTGGTGGTACAAGCCAATGCAAGTCAAAATATAAAATATGTTTGGGTCTTAGTATGTATGTTACCCAATGCATTCTAGGTCCCGTTGTCAAATCTAGGTTAACAATGCCATTTTGTATTATTTGTGGAATCCTCGACGCATGTTCCCCCGCATAAAGAAACCTAAAAAATGTTTGATTTTACCACTGCAAGCAGCACTGAAATCTCTGCGACGAATGGAAATATCACACTGAACTTTTGCATTTACTGGTACTAGTATATAAAGGAAAATCTTTCTCTAATTACAAATTCCATCAATAATTTTCTTTTAGTTTGTTTGCTCTATCAGGTTCATAAACTGCAATTGCTTCAACCCTGGATGTTACTTCATCAACGTGTGTGTTTCCTCAACAGTTAACGTTACAGGGTGTTTTTATTGACATATATCTTAACGAATCATTGTCGGAGTGCACAATAATACTCACGAACAGATCCACATGGTCGGCATAGCTGGTTATGTGATTTAACTCAGACGCCGCATTTAAGACACCTATACCAGCATGTCATGCAAGCAAATGTAATTTACAGTATACATAATGGCAAGTTCTGTTTAATAGTTAACATTTTCCAAGGCCAACACCTCTAGAGTCATTACATACCAATGCCACTGAACTTTATATATTTATAAATTGCATTCTAACAGAAATAATCATCTATGTTTTCATAAAAATCATAATTTATGTTTCTGATTGTTGTGAGTATTTTGAAGACCATATGTATAGGCTGGCAAGCTTTCTCACATACCCACATTGGCCTAGCCTGTGACTTGAACACATGCAAATGTGGCATGGCAATGATCAGTAAAGATGACCCGTTTAGACCAGTTAGTCACCTCCAGGGCCCCTAAATCTTTTTTGTTGGATTGATGGTGTACGTATTATCAGGTGTATGTGCTCCTCAGCATATACATATGGTCTTCAAAATATTCGCAGTGGACAGTGTTTGATTGTATGGCTATTTGCTGTAAAATACACATCTGTGAAAGTACTTTGCAAACCTGTGGTAGTGCATTTTACAAACATTTGTACACCAGTCTGCATCAACCAAGGATAAATGTCAAATATAATTGTGTGTCTTAACATATTTTTCTTTAATTCAGTATCTGATCAAATCACTGAGTACTGATTAATATGATCACAATGTATTATACCAAAACATAAATGACCACCGCTTGTACAATTACGTCTGATGTTCTTAAAGCTCTGCTTGTATATTGACACTATAGCTTTTCTCTTTGCATGTGAATCTCTTTCCACAAAACTTATAACACTGCATCATTTGCTTAGATTCTTCATCATCGAAAAAAGTCTTATATTATTCATGTAAAGGTGTTGTTCGTAATTCAGGATATTAATGCTAAAGACATCTTTCTCTAATTGTTTCATTCTTGATGATCATCACTCTTAGGCTACTATATTCACTTAATGTTTTCAGTGTCACCACTATCATCATCACTGCAATATTTATTCATTTTTGGGTTCTCTAAATGTTAACTACTTCAGTTCTTTCCTGTACAATATCAATGGACTTTCCAGGATTTTTTTCTTCTCCCAAGTCATGCTTACCGGTACATCATTGCTACTCCAAGACAATTTCTAAGTTTAATAAATTATCGATATGTTCAGGCTATGGCTTTAACAAGTCCCTGACTAATCTTTATGATCCATTTATGTGAAACAATAATTTAATCTTTACCTGTAGCATTGTGCATAATTCACTGATCTGGTAAAATGAAACCACAATTTGATATGTCAATACTTTCTTTCAAAATATTATAATATCAATCTGTGACTTTTTGCCACATATATATATATATATATATATATATATATATATATATATATATATATATATATATATATATATATATATATATATATTGCGGTAATTGTCTAATATAAAAATATCCTCTGCTGCAGTTTGCATAAAATAATCTCAAACTACCTCTGCCACAGAAAATAAAATCATTGTAGTGGTGATCAATCAATAATATAGGCCTGATTGAAAACTTCAGCTTTGTGTGTAATGCAGAAGGGTCACTTTCTTTACCACACATGCATTAATGCATATCAGTTTCATAATGTAAATTGCTTATACAAGTGAAGTCATTAAAGTCTTTTTGTCCATCTTCTTCTGAATAAGACCTTGTCAGACCCTATGCATGTGTACCTGGGCTCAACTGATCTACTTATTTTGTTTTGGTTCATGAGTCAATGACTGGTGGTAAGACTAATGAAACCACCAATTTACATGGGAAAAGCACAGATGTAAAGGAATACAACCTTCCGATTGGATTGATGAGAAAGAAAACATAACCAAGACTGAAAGAAAGAAATGTGAAAAAGCATGTCAATTTGTTTTCAAAAAATAAAAAAAGCCATTTCTTTTTTCAAAAATCACCATATTTAATAATAAAAATAAGCTTCTCTAACTCAAAACCATAAGACAAACATGCAATGTTTTAAACCTAAACATGTTTACAAGGTTGACAAGTCTGGTTGAAATTTGTGTCAAGATTAATATAGTAGTTGCCGAGGGACACAAAATGATGCACGATGGAAAAAAGGCAATACCAAAGTACAAAAAAAGGCGTTAATAGCAAAAGCTCACTTGGCTTTACAGCCAAGTTAAGTAAAACAAGAGCTCCTTCAAACAATGATACTCCGCTGGCTGAAATGAATTTCCAGGAACCAACGACTCTTTCATTCTGTTAACTGATGGTGTGGAAACTGTCTCTGATATTCTGGAGGAAAAAGACAATTTTCAAAGTGGCCACCATGAGAACCATAATGGATGCAAGATTGGAGCCATTTTTTACGTGAAGTTTTCTGGTGAAAACCCTATGTCAATATGACCATTCATTTAGGAAGAGTAGAGATACAATGTTTTTCAAAATAGTAGCTATCATACTGTCTGTGCAAATTGGCATCATTAAAGACCAACGTTAAGTCATATGGCTTGAACAAGACAAGGTAAAACCAGACAAGCATTCAAGTCTTCCAAAATATAAATTTACTTAAATAAAATATAAAATCAAACAATGTGAGAGAATTAAAAATAATTTAAAATTTGATGATGGCTGCCATAGTGGCCATTGTGGATGTCACTTCCACAATGTTTTAATTTATGACCATTAAAAGGCTTTGGTGAAAACCAAATGTCTATAGAACTATCCATTCAGAAGAATGCAAAAAAAAAAATTCAAGATGGCTACAGTGGTAGCCATGCTGATCAGAAGGTTGGAACCATTACTTTCATATAGGCTTGATGATAAATCATCTGGTGCAAAACCACATGTCAATATGATTTTCCATTCATGAGATGAAGTAAAAATATTTATATGATAGCTGCCATAACAGTCACATCTGATGTCAGATCAGCACCACAAACAAAATAAACAAGTTGTTCGGTTGCTTTGACAAACTCTTGCTAAATGTGATCTATTTTTACCAGTGATGAATGAAAATGTATATACATATGATGATTAGTGTCATGATTTATTTAAAATACAGATAAATATGCATTAATGTTCAATATCATGCTTTGACCAACACTTGCTAATAATTGGTTCAGTTTCATATTTGAACACGCAACATTATTTAAGATCTCAGAAAGTCAGCTTAATGTAAACCAAGAACATAATAAACCAAACCTGAAATGTAGGTCACGGTTCAACATTCTTTTTGCAAATCGGTAAAACAAACTCTTAAAATAAATATTCAAATTACATGACTGTATGACAACAATTGTAAGGAAATATTAACTAAAGGCATAGCGATATATGTAGTCATGGGAGGATGAGACCAGGTCTTTGTGACTAACTTCTTCAGTTGACTACTGTACAACAAGTCTTAGTAAAATTGTTTCTGTGTGTCCCCACTGTCGAACAAGAGGTTGCGAGTTTCATCTAAAAAAATTATTACTTTTTTGTATTTTTATCTTCAAGCTTTGTTTTAAGCATCCCTATTTATTAACTTATTTATATAATTTTTCTTAAACTCCCATATCATGACAGGTATTTAACCAAGGTTTGAAAATAAATGTGGCCAGTCATACTGACCAATAGATGCCAGTAAATGCCCATATTGTTTCCTTAAACAATGCAGTTTAAAGACAGTACAACTTTCCAAACATTAAGAATGGGAACAATGCAAACATATTAATACTAAATTCCATTACCACCTTAAACATAATTTTCATTTCAGCTAATAATACAAAAATTCAGTGTTCAGTTGCTTAGTTATTATTTCTATAAAACTTTTTAAATGAACGCAACACTATATGATAAAACAGTTAAAATGTTTAAAGTATCGTATATAAAGTCTCATTTCATGAAAGACTAATAAAATGGTTACCAAGTGCAATGAATCTACTCAACTGTTTTCAAATATTTTGTATGAAGAAATGAAAATATAATGTTCCTGGTCACATTATAAAACAGCATTGTTTTACCCTACACACAAGAATTATGACATGGTTGAACATGCTTCAATGAGGGACCATAGTCAGCTGTCTTTCTAAAACGTGGAGCCACAGAATAACATTTTCCCGATATTTGGTTATCATTGGACTTTATCATTCCTCAAAACAATCTATTATTGATCAGTCTATATATATTATTTTAATTAACTCATTATAAGACAATAAAAAAGCAAAACAACTTTGAGAACAGTTTCGTATTTAAGCCTTAATAAAAAGTTTTAAAACATGTTTGGTGAACAAATGTCAAATACATGGTCACGGAGAGGTAAATAAGACTTGGTATAAATTTACAATAAATACGCCTTTTGACAGAGCCAGGCAACATTATCACTGATGCCTAGTTTGCTTAGCCTAGTAATTAACTCATTTTTTTACATAGATAACTTAGCTCATCATTTAAACTCCTCTCTCACTGCCGATAATGTCTATGATCTATATGATTGAGACATTCTGCAAAACAAAATGTAGTTGCTATATGAAGTATACCGCATATAATTTTGGACTGCTTTGTTCCATGCTGCCACCAATCAGTTTAAAAGGAAGATAACTGGATATGATCCCTCATTATTTGATACATATTGTAGGCTGAATCCATCTGGATTGAGATGATTTTCAACCCCAAACTTTCCCCACATCCCTTGGTATATCTTGTTACTGTATAAAAAAAAATACATTAATTTCTCCAATTATATTCAGACTTTCCAGTTAGATTCTAACAAGCATGCACATACTGTGTCTCACTATTAAATGTTGTAAAGCACATTTCCCAATTTCATACATATCAGAGTATAATTTAGCTCAACCAGTTTAACAGCCAATTCCCCCCCCCCCCGGGCTGGACTAATTGGTAATAAGCTTAATATCCACATGTGAAATACCATACATGTAATGGGTCACTTAACAAATGCTGATTATTTCCCCCCACCCACAACCAAATAGTTTCTTATTATTAATGGGTTCTTTCGTAATATACTTAAGGCCTAGAAGTAAAATACCTTACATAGAATGGGTCACTTAACAAATCGGGGGGGGGGGGTGCAGAATCAGCTAACCGATTTTTCCCCACTACAACTAATTGCTTTTTTTATTAATGGACTCTTTCTTAATCTGATTAAGGGTCCACATTTGAAATATAATACATGTAATAAGTTCATGTTACAAACTCATATAGGATTTATTTAAAATGAGCCATTACATTAAATTTGATACGGATTACAATTTCAGACTAATAAACTTTCAAAAATCACCTAAATGGAATAAAATACAGCTTTCAATTATTGTTCATACTTCTTCTTAGTAACTTAACACTATATTAAAATAGTAATTTGCAAGGTATTGTTAATAAATTCCACACTGAGTGAAAGGTTTGTGAACTCTTTTCCCTGATTGATAGGACCAAGGCAACATATGATATTAAGTAGAATTTATTTTACTTCATCAGCACTTTTGTTGGGGAGACCTTCATCTTCAGACCATTTGAAAAAAATTATCTGTGGCTGCAACAATATATTTGTTCCTGCTGTCAGTTATTGGGAGAGGACAGATACTATTGATTCCAACTAAACTCAGCACTTTTGATGGCACTGGTAACTAATTCAGAGAAGGTACTGCTTGTATTGGACTAGAGTCTATTGTATTTATTGCAGTCACTGACATATTTTATTATATGTTGTTTCATCTCCATCAAGTAACACCATTCCTGGCATTTCTCATATGTTTTGTCATGTCCACTAAGTGTATTTACCTGTTAAAATAAAAATAAAACAATTCAATTATATTTCAAAAGTACAAGGAAAGAATGTTTACAATTTATAATTATGTACTTTGTGTACCATAGAGAGAAAGAGACGAGTAAGAGCAAGAGCTAGCGAGAAAGAAGAGAGAAAGGAATTGAGATAGAAAAAGAAAGGAAGAGAGAGACAGAGGGAGATAGAATGACAGGATGAGGAGTATATGAGAGTTCTAGAGGCAGATGGTGAAATGAGAGAGAGCGAAAAAGCGAGAGAGGAAGAGAGAAAGAAAGAGATAGGAGAAGAAAGAGAGAGTGAGAGGAATAGACATAGAAGAAAAGTGAGAGAGAGAGATAGAGGAGATAGAAGCAAACAGGAAGAAAGAGATAGGAGAAGAAAGAGAGAGCGAGAGGAATATATATAGAAGAAAAGTGAGAGAGAGATAGAGGAGATAGAAGAAGACAGGAAGAAAGAGAGTAGAGGAAGAGAAAGAAAGAGGAAGAGAGACACAGAGGAAGTGACAGAGAAAGAGAAAGGAAGACAGGACAAGAGGGAGGAAGAAAGAGAAAGGGATTAAGAGGACGACTTAAGGAAGAGAGAGAGGAAACAAGAAGACAGAATGGAAAAGAGAGACAAGAGAACAGAAGACAGGGGGAGAGAAAGGAAGATAGAGAGAGAGGAAGAAAGAGAAGAAAACAAGGAATATGGAGATAAGAAGCAATGATGACAAAGAGGAAGAGTGAGAAAGACAGGGGGGAGACAAGAGAGAGAGAGAGAGAGAAAGACAGTTATTAAGATAGAGAAAAACAGAGGGAGACAGAGAGTAGAGACAAACTGATTCCACTCCTGGAATAATGATGGATAATTGATTTTGATAGAGTATGGATGTATCAATATATTAAGTAGTTTAGCAAGTAGTGTTATATTGGGTTTTTTGTGTGGACTACGGCCAATAGACCCAAGCTCTGTACATGTTATCTGAGTATCTTAGAATTTTGCATTAATACTATATTATGATTAATAATCTTTTTAAAGTACTACTTGCCAAACTGAAAGCTTGTTAGGACTGCTGATACTTCATTTCTTCTAAGAAGTCATCTTTATAAAGTATACCACTGCTTGCAGTAAAGCCTTTAACCTCAATTCACTCTTTCTCTTACTGAGAGCTTTGATAGCTGCCAGGTTTGCTGGGTAGGCGCCATCATTAGCATCCAATACTATATCAATGTATAACTTGTCATCCATGATTGTGAGTCAAGAAGTAATATTAAGGATATTCAACTTTATTTATACCAAGATTTTATGCCACCAGATGCTCTTTAAAATGGGATTATAGACCAATTTCCTGTAGGGAACACCTGGAATTGCCTGTGATAATTGCTATGTATAGAACATATGACATTTCTAGTGGGTTTTGCAATAGACAAGTTTTGTGACTTTTTTTTTTTAAATCTGACTACCCTTCCCTGATCCACTGAACCCCCAAAATATCAGTTAGAACAATAACATTCACCTGTAATCATCACATACCTGTGACACTTTCATTAAATATACATAAAGTAAGGAACACCTAGAATACTTTCAACACTGGTTGCAAACTTCCTATTGTTTTCTTTTTAATTTGCAATTTCAATAAAATCCAAATTACTTTATACATGCTAATAAAAACTGACAAATTGGGACAATCATATTTCATCCAAGTGAGACCTTACAAAAGTTATAGGGTCCCCGAGCGGCCGAGTGGTCTAAAGTGCTCACCATTACGGATCACTGCCATCTCACATGTGTCTGCATGGGTTCGAGTCGCGGGTTCGGCGTATGTTGGTATGTGAGAAAGCTTGCCAGTCGCTTCTCGTGGGTCGGTGGTTCTTTCTGGGGTTTTCCCGGGTTCTTCCTCCACCATTAATACTGGCTGCCACGTATAGCCCATCTTGTGCTGAAAAATGGCGTTAAACCCTACAACAACAACAACAACAACAACAACAAAAGTTATATTTCCTCATCTTATATTCTAATTATATATAAAATCCAAACAAAATAAGAAAAACATATAATCCCCTCAATGAAAAATGGATATATATATATATATATATATATATATATATATATATATTTGTTAATATGAAAGGTTGTAACATAAATATTTATTTTAATATGATTGGTTTTAAAAACTAATATATGGGGGGCAGAGATTTGTCCTTAAATTTTTGAAAACTAAGTTAGTATCTGTTTTTATAAATTTAGTTTTGCTATTTAAATATTCTAATGGTGCAATTAGCAGGGGGGATAATCATCTAGCCAATTCCTTCCGGGATGTGGGGGGGGGGGAGAGGGGGCACTTTCAGCTGGATTGGGGAAAGAGTTTGCTAGCCTGGCAAAACTTTCAGAGCTGGGTAAATTGTATTACTATACCAGTCCTGTACTTTAAAGTTTGTGTGCAAATGCATAATTTCGACAAATGGATCAAGGTTTCTTTGAGGCAAATTATAAAGCACCTTTTGTGAAAAGATCAGACACGTAGCTTACAAGAGGGGCACAATATTGATTTAGAGGGAGCCTAGTCATTGTTCTAACAGGCTTCTTTTTTTTCTTTAAGCTCTACATGAATCCTAAAATGATCTTGTGTGAAACGTAAAATCTGAGAAACTTGTAATGCAGTGTACCTGAAGTTTTTCAATTAATGGCTACAAACACAGTTCATACTGCAATATATATTTCTATAACTGCATCCCACAGTGTTGTCTAGTGAGTTCAAACTGTTATAAACAGATAGATAACAACAAAACTTGTATGCATGTACTGTTAATCTACAGTGACACAATAACATAACCTGGATGAGGGTCAAAAGTTGATTTTCCCATTAAATTCACAATAATAATAATAATAATGAGGACTTTGTATAGCACTTAATCTTTAGAAGCTCTAAGCGCTTTACAACATTAGAAAACACCTATAAGATAAAAATATATCTAATGATATGATTACAAACACAAACACCATGAAATTAGAAAACATAAAAAAACATGCTGAGAATATTTAAGGTAGGAAACATTATTAGGAGCATTAGTACCTTGCTGGTGTATACATATGGATGAGGCCAGATAGGTATGTTGGACTACACTCCGTCAGTGAAACGTAGCACAGAGAACAAATTTTGTGTTTGATTCTGGATCGAATGGATAGCCAGTGTAGAGTACAGAGCAGCGGGGAGGTGTGCTCTGATCGTGGTACTCTAAGTATGATGCAAGCAGCTGTGTTTTGAACTTTTTGAAGTTTTGGAGTAGATATTGAGATGAACCAGACAGAAATGAGTTAAAATAGTCCAGTCTTGAAAGTACTATTAAAAGATATCTTCGAATGGAGCTGATGCGTCTCAGCTCAAGATATGCAGCCTTGCATATGTTCATGTCGTGTTTGTGCAATGTGAGAGTACTGTCCAGAGTAACACCTAGGTTTCGTACTGATTGTGGGAATTTAATGTTGGTGTTGCTGATATTTATTGTTTGAGGTTAAAAGGATGTGAGTGAGAAAGTCTTTGTGTTGTAATCAGAATGTCCTCAGTTTTATCATATTCATCTGCAGCTTGTTACATGTTATCCATGATTTCACATCAGAAATGCACCTCTTTATACCTTGGATGCTAGCATCAACTTCAGTTGGGTGGCTAGATTTCTATATTTGGGTTGTCATCAGTGTACAATTGGTGAGACACTGAAGGATGACCTATGACACTTGAGAGCGGCCGAGTGTATATAATAAAGAGAACAGGTCCAAGAAAAGACCCCTGTGGAACACCACAACATAGATCAACTGGGCTTGAGTGTATTCGACTTGCAGACACAATTTGTGTTCTGTTGACCAAGTAGGACTTGAACCACAGTAAGGCTGTATCATGAATGCCAGATACATGCTGGAGACGGTGAAGTAATGTATCATGGTCATTGTGTCAAATGCTGCAGACAAATCAAGGAGGGTGAGGACTGTAATCTTTCCGCTATCCAAAGCAGAGAGAATGTCATTAACTACTTTTAGAATAGTTTCAGTACTGTGGCAAGGGCGATAGGCAGATTGTACATTGCTAAAAAGACTGTCTGAATTCAGATGAGTTACAAGCTGGGATAAAACAATCTTTTCTAAGAATTTTTATATGAATGGGAGATTAGAAACTGGGCGATAGTTCTTTAAATTGTTATGGTCTAGTAGTGGTTTCTTCAGCAGAGGCTTTACAATGGCAGTTTTGAAAAATGATGGATATTCCCCTGATGAGAGAGGTATTAATAACATCAGTTAGTGAAGGCAATACTGGATCGAAGCACTCAAGCAGCAGTGCTGTTGGAATTGGATCAAGTTCAAATGACTTTGGTGCACTCTTCATCAGGGCTGTACGTACTTATACCATAGAGACAGGTTCAAATGCTGCTAATGGTTGCCGCCCAAATTCTGTATCCCAACTGTATAGTGACGACGAGTCAATTGAAACTGTGGTGTCAAGCTTGTCTCTAATGGCTTGTACTTTGTCACGGAAGAAATTTACAAACATGTCCGGAAGGTCGACTGGAGAGAAGGTAGATGGAAGTGGTGTAGATTTGTTCTTTGATATTAGCTTGTTTGTAATGTTGAAGAGCTCTTTGCAGCTGGAACTTTCCATGATCTTAGTAGTGTAGTGGGCTGATTTTGCTGCATGGACTATATTTGTGACATTCTTCTTAGCGGCTTCATAGATCTGCATATGAATAGTGAGTCTGGTGGAAATACAAAGCCTTTCAGCTTTACGGCGGTCTCTTTTAGCAGTGCGAAGCTGGTCCCTAAAACTACTATACCATGTAGAACACTTTTGAATTGATACTCTTCATTTGGTAGCTGGGGCATGTTTGTCGAGCAGTGAACGCAGGCAGTTATCGAATTGTTTTGCTGTAGGAGGTAAGCAAGTTGTTAGGTTTGCTTCTATGTCATGCATTAGTTTGCAAGGTTTGCTTCCGGAACATTCTTCATTTAAAAAGGAAAAAGACCCTTAACTCAACATCTGTAAACATGTTTATCTCTAAGTGATCATTATCTTAATATATAAACTAAAATCGCAAACAAGACTTAGTAATGTAATATGATGTTTGCAACAGCAAAAACACAACAAACATTTCTGGCCAAATTTGAAAACTGTCAGTAGTTTACTGCATCACCCAAAGTCTGCCAAGCCTTTTATTTGCAGCAAGAAGCCTCATTTTCCTTCACCAGACATCACACTTGGCCTTTATTCCAACATCCTGAGTAGGAAAAACATTTTGCATGCCTTGGTTTCAATTCCATATGATCCTGATATTATGCAAAGCATGTTTCATATGGCAATGTGACAGATGTCCCATGCTTTATTTTGTAAAACTTTTCATGGAAACATCTCTAAATATGGCTGAAATTATACTACGCTTTACATTTTTCATTAGAAATGCAAAACCATTCTTAACTCCGTTAAAAGGCAATATCTTGCTTCTGACAAACAATAAAGCATAGTGGGTAGGAATAATCCACTTGGTCATGTTCTGACATACATGATTTAAGTTTTGTTTTGCTATCACCAAATGAGTCCCATAAATGGTACACCAAACATCCATTAACAAAATTATGGGCATCATTCAGTGCATTACGTAAGAATCAGTAGCAGCCCTTGTACCTCCATGATGGTGGGTGGCACCTCAAAAGTCGTTACCTACTATATTATCAAATACCTCATCTTTCTCAACTCAAATGCAATCAAATGACAATTTGGTCATGGAAATAAATGAAGTTTTCCTTTTTTACACAGTCAACCCAATTGTCTTCATGGAGTAACTGTGCCCATTTGACTCCAATATCAAAACAGTTCTTTGTTTAAAGCATGAAATGCAAGCCAACAAAAAATTCTGACCAGAGTATGGGATGCAGATCTCAAGTTCAGAATGTGTCAAGTCAATGTGACCTTGGAGTTTGAGTTCAAAGCCACAAAATCAAAAGATGTATTCCTTGTCTAAAATGTGAGTAATCCACAAAATTTGGTCCAATTAGCTTATAGAGTACTTAAAGTAATTTGTTTAAACTGTATTTGGGGATATTTGGCCCCAAATCAATAGGTGTCTTTAGTCTCAAATGCATGCCATCCGCAATCTCTGGTTTATAGCAGGTAACAAAGAACAGAAGATATTGTCAGTAAACTATATTTCCCTAAATGGTCAGTGAACCTGACTACAAAATCAATGTAACAGTATGAATTTTGGAAGATGATTATAGTACCATAACTAAGTGGAATCTTGTTGCAGTCAAGGTGACATGTAACAATTAACTTTAGCATATAGGCTTGGCCTGCAATAAATAACTGCCTGAGAAAGATGGGATGCTCTGCCACATGGGATAGGGCATGATTGATTTTAAATAGGACCTGCTGGAATAATGGTTAAAGATATAGAGGAGGCGATATTAACGTGGGGTTAAGTGGCGGGAAACGCAACGTAGAGACAAACCAGAGACAATTATGTGCCATTTGGATCGTGTGCGTGTGATTTGGAATTTTAATGTAGCTTTCACAATTTTACATGCATATCGCTACAGTTCTGCAGTAATGAAGTTTATAGTGATGTCAAGCACTAGGGTATCATGCCGCAGACATGTAGCATGATGTCCTACGCAGTCACATTATGGTATTCTGACCAGTCCTAACACTAACCTCTTAATGCTAAGCGCCTAGCAATACTGCTGTTAGAAATATTTTTATAAGTCTTTGGTATGACTGCTGGGGTTCAATGCCTCAAACTCCTGCATCTGAGGCGGACACTCTAACCACTAGGCCACTGGAGCAGTATAGAGCCATTTGGAAACAAGTGTCTAAAATTACTTTCCTGAAGAGTTATTAATAAAGGCGGACCAGAGAGAATTATTCTAAGTTAAATGAGGAGTGTGCTTCCATGACAAAATTCAATGTTTTAAATATTCTTCCCCAAACATTTTGGCAGTCCAAGTTTTTCTGAGGAAGTGGATGCCCCACTCCAAGAAAAAGAGAAAGTATCTTTTCTCATTAAAACATTGTCCATGGGATGGGTGTCTGGAAGTGAGGAACACGAAGACATTTAGTCATAGAAAAGAGAGCGTGTCTTGGAAAGCATAAGGGGAAAAGAGCTCTATCTGTAAACCAGTGGGGAAAGAGAACAGACAAGCAAGTTATGACCGAAGACCCAAATGAGGTTAGAGAGAGAGAGAGAGAGAGGGAGAGAGAGAGAGAGAAAAGATGAAAAGGAATACAGTGACTCTGACCTTTCACAAACACTGAATTTGGAAGGAGACACAGATTATGCCGGCATGCTGAGCAATGAGTTGTATTGTTCACTCGACTCTATGATCAAATTTGTTTGTATAACAGAATGGATACCGGTAACTGCATTTCTTATAAATTTTGAAATTATATTTCTAAGAGAAAGTATATCCAATGTCATGTTCAATTTCATATTGTTTATGTAATTGATTAAATTGTTATTTTTAAATACGGGGTGGGGGTTGGGGGCTTGTGTTGTCCTATTCTATATCACTGCTCACATCTCTGTTATTCCATCCATTAATTTCATATTTGACATTGTTGTTTACTCAATCTGGGCAATAACATCACAGTCAATCATCTCCTAGATAACAATAACCAACAAAAGCAACATGTAACAAGTGTGGCATTCGCTCTTAATCAATTAGTGTCTTGGACCGTAATGGAAATAATGTAATGTGACGTGCCGATTGACAAACCTTGGCAACTGACTTAGTCTGGTCTGATGGTAGAATTGAAACCAGCACAATTTCGGTCTTGAATCCAGAGCGCTAAAAATAACGCAGAATTGTTAGTTTTTATTCTCATTTAATACATTTAAGCCACACAAATGAAAAGGTAGCATTTCACCGTATACTATCTTGTGTGAGAAATACTAGCTAACTGTTAAGCGTTTGACTTTTGAAGTCTTAACAATGATTATTTGTACTACTATTCGAACTGTCAAATGTAATGTTGACATCTAATGAACAACTATAGCAACTTCATAATCCTACAATTCAGCATACCACTGAGTGCTGTGTTGAGAAATTCTGTTTGAAAATAGATCCATTTTCACAACCTTTTGGTACTAAAGTGGCATGCCTGTATTGCACATTGGTAAGTGCGAATACTGATCTCTGGAAGTAAACCCACTATAATTATTCAGAATCACCGTTTAATTTCTTGCTATTGAGCTCTTGGTATCTATACAACTAAAATTAAATCACTCATCAACAACATCTCATTGGTCCTTGTTGGTTCTGTTTCTTGATGTTAGTGCCACCATTAACATTATGAAGGCAGGGTAATTGCTCTTAAACTCTCACACGTTAGAGCAGATTACATACTTTTATACCATTAATCGGTTAGCATTCCATTTGATCATTATTAGGAACATTGTATACTACATGAAGCAGAAAGCTTATAAAAAATGTATTGTCCATCATGGCCGCTACTGTGACCAGCTTGAAATTCTTGCAATTGCTACTTGTCTCTTATGACAGAAGACGACACACACATTGAGACATACATTTCTATGGCTCAGTAGCTATTGTGCTTGATCCTCAGCCAATCAATTCATCTCTCATCGAACACCCTTGTGTGTCATTAAAAAGAAGATTTCACCCTAATCGACTTGGCACTAAAATAACCTATTTATAATGCGGTGCTTAACCCACTAAAAATAAAAATGAATATGTGGTGCAATTAACACGAATGTTTCAATGAAAAACTATTTCTAAATTGACTATGGTGGCAATCTGATATCCAGTATAATAACTATGGAGGCCCACGTGAAAATCCCATTGGCAGATAATAGTGCGTACTGTGTGTTTGTTAACCTAACCCTAACACTGTATTTTAATGATGTGTGTGATTGACAACAGACGTATCAATGAATGCGTGTTTGATTAAATCTTATTTGTTTGGACAGTGGTCTGGTGATTAGAGCGTCGACCTAGTATACACTAGTTCTCGAGTTCGAATCCAGACACGCCATCCATTTAAAAAGTAGCACCAAGAGCTACCTCGATTCACGCTTGGCATTAGTAACTAGCCTGAACTGGATAGAATGTGAACAAGCCACTCCCACCTCCAAGAGACTTCAAGAGAATTCATATAAATGTGAACAATATGGTGGTAATAACACATGACAGGGCGGAAAGTCTTCCATATATTTAGCGACCATGGCGAGGCATACGGTAACATGTATATAGGCTGTGGTCTACATCCTGGAGAGGGGTGAGCCATGTTGCACCTGCCTGTGATACGCCATGGATGACTAAACAATGGATCGATCGTAGGTCGAGTATTTAATGACGATGGACTCAAGGACGGAAGTGATAAGTGTACTACAGGTGTAATGGCATCAATGTACTGGCACGAGTTAACATCACCATTATAGCGTGGGATCTTATGACATTACGACCAGCAGGAAAACTACACGAAACTGACCAACAATATGGGATTTACCAATTGCACATCCATGGTCTTTACTAGATGCTCAGGAAGAATTTCGGAGAGAGATCTGCAAATGAATTACACAGGATTTACTTCATTGGGCACTCGAACAATCATGAACATTGAGTCAGATTTATGGTTCATAAAGGACATGGGTTGGAGTCATGGGTTGTCAACCAGTGTCGAAGACGATGATTAAGATCCGCCTGAGGGCATCTCCTTTCAACAGCAACATTACATAAGTTTATGACCAAACACCTAGAAACGATGACGAGTAAGAGGATGGTTTATGCGACCATGGTTTATCTCTCATTAACAAGACATTCAAGAAGGATATTATATTCATTAAAGGAGACTGAAATGCCAATACTGAAGACGCACATCACCACATTGAAAATGTTTTTGGTCCGTACTCCAATGAAAAAATAACGAGAGGGGGATGACGTTCATAGGCTTCGACACCCACAAGAACCTAGTGCTAACAGCCACGCTTAGCCCCCACATATACTGGAGAAGAGGGTTTGCTGCTATCATGAGCTTTAGGTACTGTCCTAGATGATTGCTGTTGTGTATTTACAAACAGAAGGTCTTACCTACTGAATGTTGAGATGCGATGCATTTTGTGACTGGTTTATTAGTTAACTTGGTTTACTTCAAATGCCTGTTTTGAAGTAGAAGGGTTAAACATTCCGGAAGCCGGTATTTAATCATTATATGCAAATAAATATATTCGTATTTATTAACAGTAATAATGTATAGCAACGATGATTTCAGTGTAAAATGGAGATCATTTAACAGATTCACGCTCATTATAATTCTTTTAAAAACTGATGATTCTCACGTGATTTGGGACTCTAAAGCAAATGGGTGTCACTTTAAATAACCCTAGACTATATCCAGACGTGCTTCAAGATAATATGTTTTATTCCTATGTCTAAACTCAGATTTAGGGACCACTCTTCCTCCTAACGGCACACAATATTCAGTTTATTCTAACACGTTTATTTACAAACTTTACGAGTATTAGGTATCAGGTTTGGAAAGACATACACAGGAACGTGCATACCTTAATTGACTCCATTTGGGCGTGTGATTATATTGGAGTGGAGATTAGTGGAGTGTATGTTGTTCTCGATTGTGTTGATTTCGTCTTCAAGAAAGGTATTTTCATATATTTCGAAGACAAAGCCGAAATAGGAATGAACCAACAGTCGCGTAGAAGCTTTCTTGACAAATTGTACATATGCTAGTGCACGTTTGGTCGTGTCAATCATCTTAGTGTCGAAATCATCCAATGCTCGGTTTGTACCTGCAAATACTGATTCTTCTGAAGGCACGATTAAAGTCCCGTCAATTTTCAAAATATACAAAGGTAAAGGTTTCAACATTTGCAAATTATGCACTTAAATGAAATAAGAAACTTAATGATATTGATCATTGGCGAAATCTGATGGCAATTTGGTCAGAATAAGCCTTTTCCGAATCAGCATGTATATGAATGACTTTGCTTAGCAGTAGTGTGAGCATATTTGATGATGGATCAGCATTCAGTTTGATTAAAATAGTAAACCACATTACAGAAGGTTCATAAGAAGGACTACATCGTTTTTTTACGAGATAATGATTTAATGAGAAATTACGAATGATCCCACTATTTCTTTAATTTCTTAATTCTTCTGTTAGTGGTATAATTAATAACATTGATGAAACTGACGAAGCGATCAGAACATATTGGATTTCTTCTTTCTTGAGAAACCCCCGGCGAACAAAATTACTGCACCAAAATATATGTGAGGCATTCAAATTTTCTCGAAGATGCCATTACAGATTTCATATTTCCGAAAGTGACAAACATTATACAGAACATCATGTTTCTTAGGATACTTCTCTTTGAAATGTGAAGATTTAACTGTACATTTCTGATTACATTTAAACTAGGAATTCCAAATATCACCATAAGACAAATCAGACTTGATTAGCAACTGTTGTCTAACCGTCTAATTTCTCTCTCCCACAACGCTTTGTGTCAAAATTGGTCATTGTTTCAGAACTTGTTTTAATGTCGCTTTCCTTGATTTATGTTTAAACTGTTTTGTAACAGTAACAATGGTGTAAGCATGAAAAACAAAACATAAATGGAGAGCTTTTATTAAACTTCAAATGAAAAAGTAATTTCAGATTCATTTACGCTGCAGTTAAAATGGGTTATGGAGTGTATACTGCATACTTATTTCTGTAATGATTTGAGCCTTTCTGTTGACTTTGCACAGCACAAAAAATATAAATGATGGCTGCAAACGATGAATGGAAAAAAAGTAGGAGAAAATGCCACATGAAGTGAATTATCTTTGCTAACAAATATTTGTTTCAAGCACAGGGCCAGAGTCATTAAAACAAAAACGTTGCATGATTGTACATCAAAGCTCAACCGAAATATCATGATTGTACGTATTTAATTTTTAATATGAAGATTAATGGTATATTTACGAAAACAATTTCGTTAGGCATAAACATTTAATATGCAAGATCGATTTTTTTTAATTTGGAGATTGCAACATATTCATGCCATTCAAGGATTCATATCCACCTTTATTGGTTAGGAAAACATATTTACGGGCAAGGTATAATAATCGAAGAATGTGATCAGATGTTAGTATCACTCAAAATACTGGAAGAGAAGTTATACAAGTGATAGTGTTTGGAAAGAAGTTAGGACACGTCAGGCTTTCCCTATGTTGGTAGTTCATGGGCCACTTTTTCATACTGTACATTACACTCGTCAAAGCAATTAAGATGGCTAAGGGTGTATTAACTACTCTATGATTATATCTTGAATTCACCAGAATAGGCCTGAGGGGATGTTGCTGGTCTGTGAAAGTGATCACGAAACGTTGTGCATCGCCGCATTTGACAATATATCAGTAACTATATAGCCTCTGCCAAACATGATTTCTTCTTAGTGTTTTCAAGTGGGACCTGAGTTTACTGAGGCCACTAGCTGTTTATGTTATAAGAAACTATATATATATATATATATATATATATATATATATATATATATATATATACTATTATTTAAGGTGGGTCGTGGGCAGTTTTGTCGTCCTCAGACGGTTTCGTGGGCAGATAAAAGTTCGTGGGCAGATTTCCATCTGCCCACGAAACACGTCGTCCTTTTCTGCACTCTTGCCACAAATATCAATAAAATAAATGCATATTTACGCTGCTGAATGTTAAATATTCGATAAATATTCATCTGCAAAATAAATAATTGCCTTTTTACCTATTTATTTCCATTTTTTCATTAATGAATTGAATTGAATAGCACAACTTGAGTTACCTCCCATTATGGACTAGTATATATTGCACCTTAAAAATAGATTGACCCGGAAGTAGTATGTTTCAAATTTACTGCCCATGATGACAGGGGGTCGTTACAAAGAAAATCAAGGGATGGGGTTCTAACCTGTAACAATATAATATGTTAATAGTGTTACAGGTTAGAACCCAAATCTGTTGATTTTCTTTGTAACGAGCCACTGTGCCCGTGATTATTATTGTGAGAGATCAAAACTGCCCGGGAACCAAGATGTGGAGTGAATAATCTGCCAATGTCGCCAACAAGCACCATACATATATACTATTTATTTTGATATCTAAGAAGTTTTCAATAATGCTAATTAGTAACATTATAATGAGTGAGCTGTTATATGTCTTTCGAAATACCTCTATTCACTATTGCTGGTCTTGAGCCCAAACTAAGAGGATTGTGGCTGTCATTAGAAATACAAGTGATACCATTTATATAAATCCAGGCTTAGTAAGTTCATAACTTCACTTAAGTTCATATTATATGCTGCTGCATTTTCTTCTCTCAGTCTACCATTAACAATGACAACAAAAGAAAAATGGTGTTTACTCAGAATTTGTTCCTATATTTATCAAAAAATTTGTTTTGGAACAGATATTTTGTTGGAAAAGCTGAAAGAATAAAATTGGGGGAAAATCATGATGGTATAATAATACAATTGTTTACTTATAATAAAAGAATACTAGATTTAGTGTACAACATCCTTGCAATAATTAAATGGCATTGTGAATATGCAGAACCCCAGTTCTTTAATGTACATGTACTGTTTAAGGTACAAAACTGTTTTGCATACTTCATAACTTATTTCTCTAATAGTGCAAATAATAGGAGACAGAAGACATTTAGAAAGAATTAATTTGTCAAAATAAGTTAAATATCAAGATTAGTTTAATGGACGTTTGAAAATTTACTATTAAAGTAAAATTGCCTATTTTTGAGAGAAAAATCCTAATAGTAATACACGTAATTTTATTTAAATTAGCAGTAATGTAGAGGATGCTGATTTATTTATGAAATATACCATAAACGTGTGTTTCATGTTCATTACTCCAAAGTAAAATACCCAAGAACCACCTCAGAAAATCAGTAATGACATATTCACGTGAAACACAAAACACAATTCTAAAAAAGTGATGGAGATGCAGTTATCAGCTGTGAGTCACATAGCTAACACATGTTGAGTAGCAGACTGGATGATTGGTATGGAACGAATTGTATTTGCCTTGTCAGAATAGTTGGTAAAGATTTTAAGAGGACTTCCTGGTTGGAAAAAAATGAATTGGAGAAATGTATTATTTTTTTTTTCATCGTATGTGTCCTTGTTTCACTTCATTAATAATAATGATATGACTTTTGACAAATCTTTTTGTCCGAGTGACTCAATGCTGATAAGTGTAAAAAAATGTCGAGGCTGCGACAGATGTGTCCTCTGTAGAAATGGGTGTTTATTAAACTAGGTCAAAATTAGGTAGTGTAAAAATAGGAAGTGGAACAATACACAATATGGAAAACGCTCGCTGTGGAAGACATTGGGCGGACATACAGACACATCAAGATGTATTTAATAAGATTCATACACATATTATATACTGTTGTATAGCTCTCCTTGTATGCTTCAGATTTATACTATAAACATTGAAGTTTGTGATACCGAGACAAACGGCAATGGAAGATGCAAGTATCAAGGTTATGAAGATTGTTAAATTCACAAGCGATACAGAGTCAAATATACCAAAACTTTCATATTGCATTTTCTTACATTTCTACTATCACAGATCGATTTAGACTGATGCGAAACTTATCAATTTATATCAAATTTGTCAAAATCGGGGTTTATTTACTATTGTTATGAGTTATTCACCTGTATGGAAAACGATCGTATAGGAAGACATTAGGCGAAATGACAGACAAAGGAAGATATACTTAATAAGATATATACACATACTATTTACAGTTGTACGGCTTTAATTATATGCTTTAGATATATAGCAATAGCATCGAAATATGTAGTACGATCGCAAAAAGGCAATGGTAGATTCACGTAGCAAGGATATGCAGATCGGTAAAGTCGCACCCGATATTCAGTAAAAAGAACAAAACCTTCTATTTTGCATTTTCACACATGTCTATTGGCACAGATCGATTTAGTATGATTAGAAACATATCAATTAAAATCAAATTTGTCATCTGATATCAAATGTGTCAAAACCGTTGTTTTTGCGATTGTTATGACTTATTCGCCCATATGAAAAACTTTCGTATAGGTCGGATCTAGGCGCACGGACAGACAAATAAAGACGTGCTTATTAAGATATATACACACATTTTATAATATTGTATAGTTTTAATTCTATACTTCAGATCTCTAATATTAGCATCGAAGTATGTGCTACAATCACAAAACGGGAAGGGTGTATTAAAGTAGCAAGCATATGAAGATCGGTAAAGTCGCACCCGATATTCCGTAAAAAGTGGAACTTTTTTATTTTGTATTTTCACACACGTCTATTGGCACAAATCGATTTAGGCAGATGAGAACCTATATATTAATATGAAATTTGTCAAAAGCTGTGTTTGTTTACTATTGGTATAAATTATTCACCTATATGGAAACCGTTCGGATAGGAAGGCATCGGGTGCACAAACAGACATATGAAACCGTACTTAATAAGATACATACACATATTATTTAATGTTGTACATCTTAAATTATATGCTTCAAATCTATAGTATTAGCATCCAAGTATGTGCTACTATCGCAAAACGGGAAGGGTAGATGCACATATCAAGGATATGAAGATCGGTAAAGTCGCAAGCAATAATGAGTCATAAATATCAACTTTTTTATTATTAATTTTCTCGACTTTTTTTGGCACAGATCGATTTAAACTGATGAGAAACCTATACATTGATATTATATATGTCGAAATATATGGTTGTTTAAGATTGGTACAACTAATTTACCTATATGGAAAATCTTTGTGTTGGAAGGTATTTGGCGCACGGAAAGACAAATGAAGACGTACTTAATAATATATGTAAACATGTTATATGCTGTTGTTTAGCTTTAATTTTATGCTTGAAATCAGTAGTATTAGCATCGAAGTATGTTGTAACCCCCCTCCCCTTAGTACGCTACTGCAAGCAGACTTTGTCAAATGGTAAGAGACACTAATTGTTCGAAAATTATAATTTAAAAAATATTTATGTATTTATGGACTCGTATATTATAACCTTATAATGCGCCTTCATTTTCCATCAGGTAGGTCTCCAGGTCGAGTTGTCATGAAAAACAGGAACCAGTATCGTACATTCTTTACTAAGCGACTTCTCCGATGGTGCAATGTGTCTATAGAGCGTCCGCCTCGGATGCGAGGGGTCGCGTATTCAAACCCCGGCCGAATCATACTAAAGACATAAAAATGGTACTAGCAGCTGCCTCTTTTGGTGCCGATCATTAAGAGGTTAGTGTTCGGATTAGTCGGCCTGGTGTCAGGATAGTGTGACTGGGTGGGACAAGTTTGTCTTATGTCCGCTAAAATGCAAAAGCCTACTGAACCAAGTCGAACAGGTTACGTATTATACAACTTATTTTCGAGGTTTCAGCGCCCCCCCCCCCCCCTTAAATGCGTACATATATTATCAGTATACCTCCATGCTCAAGCCTATGCATTTGGGTTACCCCCCCCCCCCTCACCCCTCTATGCGTACATACTAAATGGACGGCCCCTAACCATTCATGAGATGGTATTGATTCAAATTTACGAGTGCGATTGTGATGTACGCATTTCCCTACACAAACACGGGATGGTATTATTCAACCGTACATGTCCACAAAACTATATATATTTATAGATATATGTATACAACCATGGTACATCAATTAGGTATATAATTACATAATGACAGTGTAGTGGTTAGCAAATTTGAGAAATATACTTTTTTATTCAGACACCATGCCAAAAGGAAAGAACTAACTTACAGTTTACGCTGAACTAAATTAAATTTACTATTTTTGTTTCCAGCATGGTCGGAATATGTTTACATGTTTCATATTAGGAAACAATTTGCATTATGGCTAAGTATATCTAAGAAGGAAATAAGATGTTCTTACAAACTCTTATTTTGTTGGTGTATTGGTTACCTCTCAACATATGAACCATTCTTTGCCATCTCACGATTATAATCCGTATGTACTTAAGCGTTGTCTCATTTGTAGTGTTAATTTTTAAATGTATACTTTGCTTGTAAAATGATCCCACTTTATATAAATGTACAAACACCGCAATCGTGATGTGCTTACAAGAATACATTCTTCTGAGTTCTACTGAAGTCAGTTATTCAGTATAATTTGTAAAACGATATGGACTGATTGATAAAAGTGACTTTTTTCTTTACTTTGGTTTGTCGCAATATTTTTCTAACACAGTACACTGGTCACACATGACGCCCCAAAGAAGCAGTTGTAGTTAATTCTTTTTTACCTGTAGTAATGGGATTTTTACAATATATGGCTGTGGCAGATGTACGTCGATTATCAGACAATGGTCGGCTTTTGCACTATTCGCTTATTTCCCTACTTCGAGTGCGGACTGATTGACCGTTAAGCAAAATCTCAATTAATCTCTGCGATTTATGTGCAACGTACGATATTGTCCCCAGTGTTTATTTAATTCCATCATCGTTTAACAAAACTTCTTTTCTTATCCTCTCTAAATCAACTTTTGTTGACCAAAGACAATACATTTTATAAGCAAGGCAGAACGCAAAATCACATTACCCATCCACGAGTACAATGAAAATATGTAAACAAAAATAGTTAATAAAATTCCAAGGTATGTATAATATTGTAATATATTTTGGAGTATGCGCATTTGTTTACCGCTCTCCATTTTAAGGATTCCTTATATACTTGCTTGAATATGGGAAGTCGGTGCTGGGATTATAGTATTTAGACCAAAATAATTAGCCAATTACTAGGGGCAAACGTTACGGAGTGAAGTGTAAGTGAGTTTCAAGATGACATGGTTTACTTTTGGTGAATTCAGGCAAGAGCCGCATGAGTATCCCTGTCACTCAGTAGCCCCTATTCAAATCTAATTGCGTGAATTGATCGTGTGACTCCAGGTGCAGTATTTATGACTGGAGATTGGTAAATTATACAATGGAATCAACAGAAAAGGACTGTTCCGCCGTCGGCGGGCGCCATTTATTGTTGCTGTGGTGGTAAATATGTTACAAAGTTACAGGCGAAATGAAGCTAAAAATCATGATTTAAAAGGCCTAAGGTGGCGTAGTAAAAACGGTTCCCTGTATTAGGTTGTTGAGTTGTATAGTTTCACGGCGTGAAATACTGGCGGTAAGTTACGAAAAGTTAACGAAGAGAAGCTTTGCAGTTGTGACATTGACATACAATTGGGAAGTTGGGATTTGTGGTCATGTATTAATTAGAGTAACATTACTGATAGATTGGACGCGTTGGACTTTCCAGTTTGCAGAAGTAGTTGTACAGGATTCCTTTGAATCGGGGAAACCTATGACTCGTAGCGGGATTCGCGCAAGGGCTTGACATCGCTCGGTCAAGAAACCCATTTGGTTGATACAATATTTCTTGCGTGAGCATAATGCAAATATGTATACTGGCTTGCACTGTTTTCAGCTATGATGTACGATGTTAAGATCTCAGTCGGTCAGGATATTCTTTAACAACGGTATCTTTTATCCTAACACGTCTTTCAATACGGTACCATTTACCCCTTGCAATAAAGTATATCAGTTGGAGGTTGAGGATGAACTAATCGATATTGAATTTCTCTAAGTACTGTTTGGTCAATGTTCGGATCTCATTATCTTGTTATTGCAAAAAATATATATTGGTTATAATCAATTACACCTTTAGTTTTATGATTATTTAGACATTCTATATAAATCCAGCATGGTATCAGTTAATATTTCGACGATATTGTTATATGTGACCAGTACATTTGAACATGTATGATTATAAACAGTAAAATTAGGCATTTAAACTGTAGGAAAAAAAATTCTACTGAAAAATGTTTCATCAGCATAAAAAACTAAGGATTGTCAAATCCGAGACTAGCAATATTTTATAGTACCTATATTTGCTCTTTTCAGGCCAAGTTCTCACGTAATGGCTTGTTTTAGTAGATTGCTTGTTTTTGCGTGGGTTTTTTTTTTTTTGGTGCTCCCACACAAAATGCGCATGCGCGGAATTTATTTTCCGTTGCCATGACGTATAAAAGTTACCGGCCATGCACCAACATTTTTCTTTATACATCAGATTTGCATAACATGATTAAAAGTAGTTATACTTGAACAAAAAGAACCAAAAAAAACTATAAAGTGTACAGAAAAAATAATTTAATTTCTCGAAATAAAAGTATACATCACTGTTACTTAGATACTATTTTCCACCTATAGAGGACGCCAGCAGGAAATGACGTACATTTATCCCCACAAGACGAAGTACTGGGGGGGGGGGGCGGCACCAGACAGACCCCCCACCCCACTTTTCCAAAAAATTATAGTGTTTTATGTGTATTTATCCCCCCCCCCATGTGTTGTATGTTTTATATTATGCAAAAGAATTTAGGTCAAAAAAATTTAATTCTCCTTTTTAACGGGGTATTTCTTTTAAAACCTAGTTTTATCTATAGGGTTGTTTTTCCGAATAGATTTCCATCTTTCCATCACCTGACTTGAAATCCCTTCCCTATACTCTTGGTTGACCTTGGCTAGAGGTCGCCTATATCCCGTGTGTGCTATATATATATATATGCTATAGTTTGTGTATGCTATATTTTGCTTCCATGTTGGGATAGCCTTTATTTTTTCCCAAATCTCCCCAGTAATCTTAGGACCTTATAATCGGATCAAGAAAAGGTTTATTTTTATTTATTTAATATATTTTTGAATTTTGGCTAAGCAACGGTGTATTATAATTTAATTAAGAAAAAAAAAACTTAATGTGTTCTGTGTGCAAATATATTGTGTCATTATTCACATATTGGATTTGTAAATTGAAATCCGCTGTACTCGAGTTGGAGTCTATACACTTTTTTATTTGCTTGTATTTCTCCCACCTAGAGTTAGGCCGTCTCAAATTATTTATTGGATTTCTGCCAAAATCTCTAAAAATGGTTGTTCTTCCCACACACACACACACACACACACACACATACACACACAGTGGGGATTTACCGTGCAGTGCGAGAGCTGCACATTTTGAGCAAATAGAATTAGAAGACTTATTAGATCCTTTGTTTTCGTGTATGTATGTAAAGTTTCCTATATGAGGTGTTTTTCCCGACTCTTTCATAGCCCCATGACGTCATTATCTCGTACTTTTCCCATATAGTTTCTCTGTCCCGATAATTAGGATTTGTGATAGTTTACGTAATATAATTAAAGTCTATTTAATTATTTAATTTTAATTGTAATGGATAATAAAAAGAAACTGAAGCTGTTTAGGAAAATTTATAAGAAATTAAAAGGGTGGCGTCTACAGCAGATTCCAATCCGGGGTGGGGGTATGAGGGCAAGGGTTCACTTTGTGATGGTCCCCTTTAAGGGGAGATTATCCATTGCCCCATCTCCCTCCCCTTCTTTTCACCCTTTGCAGCCCCGTCCCTCTCATTCACAAATCTTCCTAGAAGTTCTTTTTTTTCTAATTAATTTGAAAGGATTACAAAAAAATTTGCCTATTCATTTTTTTTATGTTTATGACTTGGTCACACGCCATCATGGTCTTAGTTATGTTATCTGTTATTTTTCCTATTAAAGTTTTGTTAAAGTTGCCGTCTTGATATAAAACTTGGTTTCTTCTGTATTTTTATTTCTTGGATATCTCCATAATTAATTGTATCCTGTCTTGTTTCCTAAACTCGCACTGTGCCATCGCATGATATTTTGTGAAGTTCGCACATTTGCACATGAGATATTTTACATGTATGCATATGTCGTGTAGATATTTGAATATCAAGCTTTGTATTTTTGGAGAGCCGATGTTGGTCCAGTACCTCCAAGGTCTGTCCCAATTAACCGAGATATTTCCTCCTCTACTTTATTTTTAATTTTAGAGGTTAAATTTTCCTTTATCCAATTATATGTTTCCTTAGTTTCAATTCCCCAAAGTTCTTCATTTTCCCTATATTTACATAAAAGTTCCTTTATACTTCTAAAGGTCCTTGTTGTTTCTAGTCTTTTTACAAGTTTATTATTTTTGCAGATGTCACTTATGTTTTTCATACTAAAACCAAACCAGTAAATGTATAAAGCTTCCTAAGGGGTTTTGGGTTGGATATTTACTTCTTTTACATTATAAATTAAATACTAGAGAGGAGAGAAAGTGCGGACCCTGACTCGAATACAGCCTACCTCATTTTGAAAATAGACTTTAATGTGAGAAACGCCACACCATAGTCAATCACATAAAACAAAAGGTTTTATTTTAATTTCAAATGGTAGTATACCGTTCATCTCGCCGGAATTCTAAATTGCAAATTAATTCAAAAGCAACTAAATTTATACCAGGACAAACAAATAAATTTGAAAAGTCCATAGAAAAATATATATTAAGACAACAGAGACAAATTTGACATAGTATTGCTGTCCCTACACACAGACTATATAGCATACACACACCATAGCATTGATACACATAGCATACACGGAACATAGAAAATTCTTGACAAAGATCACTAAAAATCAAGGATATGAAATCTGAAAATGGGAATAAGACCCATGTTTCAGACTACTACCCTTTAGAAAACACTAGGACTAATTATAAACTAATAGTTTGATCAAAATTCCTTTTTTAAACTTTAAACAAGCACACACATCTTGGGGTATACAAGAGTACATGAAAACACTTTATTTTTTGTGGGGGGGGGTCATCTGTCTGGTGCCCCCCCCCATGATACTTTCGTAACTCATACTAGCGAAAGATTATCATTTGCACTCGCATTGTATGTTCTTTAAAATAATGATTTTTTTTTATTTGCGAGATATCGTCGTATAGTTAACCTGGATACAATATAATCTTGGTCCGTTTGCACCTTGAAACTTATCATGCGTGAATGGCAGGCGCCTTCAAGCAATCTGGTGATATTTTCGTCTCTTTTGCGATATTTTTTTTATCTGACATTAGCGATACACACACAGTAAGGATGCATACGCATGCCGGCATCCGCTACATTTACGGAGTTCGTTGATATATTTTGTTCTGTAAATTTCGCATGATGAAAAAAGAAGGAATACATTATAACAATGCAAGGTTAGTTTCTTTTATTTTATTTTCAATCAAGTGTTTGTCTATTGTACCGTACCGGGGCGGGGTGGGAGGGGGGGGGGGGGGGCACAAATTCAACACAAAATTAGTTCCTTTCTTATCTGCATGGAATAATGGAGCAAATATGATTGACGATATTGACTAGTAATAACAAGCTTTCAATTTACGCGCGCACACACGAAGACAACTTGAAAAATAGAAACAAACAATAAAATTAACTGGTAACTTCGCACTTGCTCAAGGCTTTGTAGTTACAATGCGGGGGGGGGGTCTGTGCTATTATCTGGTTAGGCATGACTATTTCGCAGAAATACAAACAAATCTTTTGAGATGAGCATAAAAAACAATTATTTCTTTTCCTCCATACATTTACGATGCTCTCAAGGGACCCACATATTTAGGTAAAAGTATGACCGTTACCAGGCGTTACCGAGTTGAAAATATGCCGAGTAAACTTACGAATTACGCCACGTACAATGTATAAACAACACTTGGCAACTTTTAATGATAAAAGATGGTGTTTTTATTTATTTACTTATTTATTTAGTTATCAGAACTCTTTCAGAATAACAATGTAACTGCCGATTATACAGCTCGCCTCTAAGAAGATTTTCGTAGTTTCCAACTGCCATGCATAAAATAAGTTTATGCCAAAGTGATCGTGACCTACAAAATGTTGGCCATTGTCACAGGGCATAAAATTCATAAAACAATAAAGAACATTCCTTTTTGTTCTACCAAAGCAGCGGAACCATAATGAGTTGACAAAACACAAGGATATTTGTTGTTATTTTGCAAACCATTGCTAATAAAATCAGCTTCAGAAACTATTATTATTGTCCGCCCTAGAGGAAAGATTTTACAAGGTGGAAATCACTGACTGTCAGTATCCCTGGAATGACAACCAGTATGACAACTATAACTAGCTTGTGCATCAGTAAATAATCTTGAGTAGCCACTGCACCTGAAATGCGTGCAGTCCATTCATCGAATACCTCCTATTCATTCATTGTATAATACACATTTTACTTACTAAGAATACCCTATCACAGTATAAATGTTTAGTCATAAATCGGGAAAGTTTACAACTGTATATGCATATTTATTTCTATTTTAACCGTACTGTCATAAAGGTACTTCTGTGGAGGCTAGTGTGTATATGTCATGATGAAAGCTTATGTCATTAATAGTTTTCTTTCTTTGCTCTTTACAAAAAATCAAAAATAATAAGACTTTCGTTCATCTTTTGTTAGATTTCATATTTTCTTGAAAATTTTTTTAAAAATGTATCTGGAAAGTAAACATAAAAAATACGATAATTTATAAAATGAAATTTGGGTCTCCATCTAAAGAATTTATATATTCTTAGTTACTACTCAGTAATTTTTAATTATTCATAAATGATTGTAAGATAAATTAGTTTTACAATGTAAAAGTGCGAGTTTGCTCCATTTACAGAAGGGTTTACTTGCTATTCTCTTTGTATAATTCTCCCATCTTTAAACTACAGATACAGAACATTACATAAGACAGCGAATTTCAGTCTTAACCTAAAGCTCGAGGCTGGAGAAGAGGTCACTAAATTACCGTTTCCATAGTTACACGCTGGTCAGATAGAGCAGTCTCCCGCAGGTATCATTCCCTATAGATGAATTAGAGGCCAAGTAAACTGCCTTCATTTCATGAGCTATACTAGTGTAGTATAGATGAAATAAGTTTTAAATTGCAAAAGTTGTCTCTTTTGTAACCAAAGTGCAAATCAATAAAGAAATATAATGACATGTAAAATTACATGAACAACAATGAAGGATCTTTTCACGAGAGTCGCAAAAGATTGAAACTATTTAACGAATTTCATAAATTTCATTTTAAATAATATTAAATGTAAGATTATGTTATGTGTATCACATGACAGAAATAATATTCAATAAAAAGCATAAAAATAGGTTACATAATTGACTTTAAATTACATTCGTCATTACACCTTCAATTCATATGTCGTCATGCCGGCATTTGCTGAGTTATTGGGTGTTATTAAACGTATCATATAGTTACGTATGATACTGGAAAATATCATATGGGTATATTAATCTTAAGAGGAGCAACATTGGCTCAGTGGTTAGCGTCTCAGACCTGCGACCGAAAGGATGCAGGTTCAACCCCTGCCATCGGATCAAATCCTCGACCTTATTGGAAAATAATGAGATAACAAGTACATTCTACAAAGACATGGAACCTATTACCTCCACTGAAACGTACGAAATGATCATCTAAATTTGCAACAAGTGATCAGGAGAAGTGCGACCTGTTGAACTCGGAAGTTTGATATGTTACACGTTTAAAAAATTATGATAAACAGTTACCGCATTTTGAAGTTAGAAATGAAACTTTTATTTTTGCCATCATTATATATAAACAAGAAATTATAGATGTAGTAACTAGTCTTGACCTAAACAAAACCGCTGGAACCAATCCAATAAGTAATAAACTTGTACAAGTATAGTTGAAGAAATGTATGTTCCATTGCAAATACATTTAAATAAATCACTCCCAGCCAGCGTGTTCCTAACACAGTGCAAGCTAGCGTATGACATACCGATGTATAAGAAAGGAGATAAAACACTACCGTCTAAATGCAGACTAATTGTTGACTTCAGCTAAATTATATACACTATTCATAAGTCCAACCTTAGAATATACTTCTGGAGTCTGGGATAATTGTTCTATTGAAGATTCGGAAAGATCAGAATAAAGGGGGGAAAATCAGATGGAAGATGCACGGATCGTTCCAGATCTATACCCATTAATTCTTCTAGATAGTCTCTTTATGCGGAAACTGCTTGGTTTGCACAACGAAGGAAAAGGAAGAGATTATGCATTATGTATTCGATTATAAATACTCAAGTACCTAACTATTTAAACGAACTTCTTCCACAAAGGAGATATGAGGCATCTAATTATCGTCTACGTTACTCTCAAAGTATCACACCAATCTCAACCAAACTTTATATTTTCACACGACCTTTTACCATATACGATTCGTCTTTAGAACTCTCTGCCTGATGATATCCGAAATCCTCCAAATCTTTCTATTTTTAAGAAACATTTCTCTAATTTAACTAACGTGTCATCACACAAGCAGAAAGACATCTTATTGTAGGTGAGTAGTCACGTCACTTTTCAATGATAAATCTAGACTTAACCAAGAAGTGTATTGAAAGGTAGAGCGAAAGAGCTGGGATCTTTGGCATTAGGTAAGGGGCAATAGACAAAGTGTTCAACTTCATTATCATAAGCACATGCACACGTGAAAGAGTTAACTAAATTCACCATGTAAAGGTCGGATTTCAGGAGACTACCTGCTTGTCTAAGTTTAGTATGTAGGATATTAAGGTGACATTTGTCAGTAGCGTAATTTTAGCGTGATGACCCGTTAGTTGAATTAGAAAAACGTTTCTTAAAAACAGAAAGATTTGGAGGATGAGAAACCTATAAACTGATATCAAATGTGTTAACATCGGTGGTTCTTTACAATTGGCATGACTTATTTGGTTATATACAAACCATCAAAAAACGGCAAGGGTAGAAGCGGGTAGCAAAGATATGAAGATCGGTAAGTCGCAAGCAATACCGAGACAAAAAAGGCAACTTTCAAGGTAGCATTTTCACACATTTATATTGACACGGGTCGTTTTAGACTAATGAGAAACCAATAACTGGATATCAAATAGGTCCAAATCTTTGTAGCTTTTTTTACGATTAACATGACATATTTAGCCTTATAGAAAACGATCATGTTGCAAGGATATAGGCGCACGGACAGAGAAATGAAGATGTACTTAATAAGATACATACACATAATTTTTACTGTTTTATTGCTTAAGTATATGCTTCATATCACTAGTATCAGCATCGAGGTATGTGATACCATCGCAACACAGCAATACTAGAGGCACGTAACAAGGATATGAAGATTGGTAATGGTAAAGTCGCAAAGGATACTGGGTAAAATATATAAACTTTTCTAGGTTGCATTTTCACACATTTCTGTAGGCATAGATCAATTTAGACTGATGAGAAACCTACCAAATAATACCAGATTTGTCAAAATCTGTGTGTGCTTACGATTGGTATGACTTATTCGACTCTAAGATAAACGTTCGTGTTGTAAAGATCTAGGAGCACTAACATTCAAATGATTATCATCGAATTATATGGTACCATCTCAAAGCGGCAAGGGTAGAGGCACGTAGGTAGAATATAGAATATGATGATCCGTTGATGATCCGTAATATCGCAAGCGACACCAAGCAAAAAATATCAACTTTTTTACTTGCATTTTCACACATTTATATATTTCACAGATCAATTTAGACTGATGAGAAACCTATCAATTGATATCAAATTCGTCTAAATCGCGTTTTTAAAAAATTACTAATGTTATAACTTATTTGCCTATATGGAAAACGCTCATTGAGGAAGACATTGAGCGGACATACAGACACACAAAGATGTACTTTATAAGATGCATACACATATTATATATTGTTGTATAGCTTTCCTTATATGTTTGAGATCTATAATATTAAAATTGAAATATGTGGTACCGTGGCAAACTGTAATGGTAGAGGCACGTATCAAGGATATGAAGATCGTTAAAGTCGCAACCGATATCGAGTCAAAAATACAAACTATTTCATTTTCATTTTCACACATTTCTGTTGGCACAGATCGATTTAGACTGACGAGAAACCTAACAATTGATATCAAATTTTGCTAAATCGGTGTTTATTACTATTGTAATGACTTATTCACCTGTTTGTTAAACGATCGTATAGAAGACATTAGGAGAAAAGACAGACAAATGAAGACGTACTTAATAAGATACACACACATGTTATTTACTGTTGTACAGCTTTAATTATATTCTTCAAATTTATAGTATTAGCATCGAAATGTGTGGTACAATCGCAAAACGGCAATGGTAGTTTCACGTACCAAGGATATGAAGATCGGTAATGTTGCATTTTCACACATGTCTATTGGCAGAGATCGACTTAGAATCATGAGAAACGTATCAATTGATATCAAACTTGTCAACATCGTTGGTTGTTTGCGATTGGTATGACTTATTCGCCTATATGGAAAATGTTCGGTTAGGAAGGCACTAAACGCAAGGACGTACAAATGAAGACGTACTTCATAAGACGCATACACATTATTTACCGTTGAACAGCTTTTATTATATGTGTCAGGTTTATAGAATTAGCATCGAAAAAATGTGATACGATCGCAAAACGGGAATGGCAGATGGACGTAGCAAGGATACGATGATCGGTAACGTTGCAAGCGATACTGAGTGAAAAATACCAACTTTTCTATTTTGCATTTTCACCCATTTATATTGGCACAGATCTATTTAGACTGATAAAAATTTATCAACTGATATCAAACGTGTCAAAATCGTTTTTTGCGATTGGTATGACTTATTCGCCCATATGGAAAACTTTCGTATAGGTCAGATGTAGGCACACGGAAAGACAGATAAAGACGTACTTAATAAGATACATACACATATTTTATAATTATGTACAGCTTTAATTCTATGCTTCAGATCTATAGTATTAGCATGGACGTATGTGCTACCATCGCAGAACGGGAACGGTATATGAACGTAGCAAGGATATGAAGATCAGTAAAGTCGAACCCAATATTCAGTAAAAAGTACACTTTTTTGTATTCTGCATGTTCACACATGTCTGTTGGCACAGATCGAGTTAGACAGATGAGAAACCTATATATTAATATGAAATTTGTCAAAATCGGTGTTTATTTACTATTGGTATGACTTATTCGTGTATATCGAAACCGTTCGTAGAGGAAGGCATTGGGCACACGAACATACATTATGAAGACGTACTTAATAAGAAGATACATAAACATATTATTTACTGTTGTACAGCTTTAATTATATGCTTCAAATCTATAGTATTAGCATCCAAGTAGGTGCTACCATCCCTAAACGGGAAGGATGGAAGCATCAAGGATACGAAGTTCGGTAAAGTCGCAAGCGACAATGAGTCACAAATAGCAACTTTTTTATTATTCATTTTCACACATTTTTTTTAATTATTTTTTTTTTTTTTTTTTTTTTTTTGCACAGATCGATTTAAACTGATGAGAAACCTATCAATTGATATCATATATGTCGAAATCGGTGGTTGTTTACGATTGGTACAACTTATTTACCTATATGGAACATGTTCGTGTAGGAAGGCATTTTGGCGCACGGAAAGACAAATGAAGACGTATTTAATAAGATATATAAACATGTTATGCTGTTGTTTAGTTTTAATTTTATGCTTCAAATCAGTAGTCAGCATCGAAGTATGTTGTAAACTCCCCCTCCCCTTAGTATGCAACTGCAAGCACACTTTGTCAAATGCTAAAAGGCACTAACTTTCTTGAAAATTATAATAATCAAAAAAATTCCGGATTCGTATATTATAACGTTATAATGCGCTTTCATTTTCCGTCAGGGAGGTCTCCAGGTCGAGTTGTTATGAACAACAGGAAACAGTATCGTACATTCTTTGCTAAGCGATCGCTCAGGTGGTGCAGTGTCTGTACAGAGCGTCCGCCTTGGATGCGAGAGGTCGCGGATTCAAACCCCTGCCGAATCATACTAAAGACATAAAAATGGTACTAGCAGCTGCCTCTTTTGGCGCCCATCATTAAGATATTGGTGTGAGGATAATGTGATTGGGTGGGACAAAATCATGCCACATTGCTAGACATCATTATAAACTGTCACAATGCAGACATGGTAGCGATATGATTGCATTTTTTTTTTAAAGCTACGTTAAAAATTACACACACACACACACACACACACACACACACACTTTGCTTGGTTATTTGCTATTTGAAGAGATGGAATATTGTTCATATTTCAACCGCTTTTTATTAATGATCATCGATGTGACCAACATATACGATAATAATACTCCCGATGATGATGATGATGGTTGTTGTTCTGATTTCTGTATTACTACTGCTCCATGGGTATATTATATATCGAACTTGAAAACAGAAGCACTACCAGCAATAAAGCAGCTTTGAAAACAAATCGCACTTAATCGATATCAATATATATTGACATCAAAATGAACGTCAAATGCTCTGTGCAACTGTATCGAAATGAACTATTACATGCTGGGTTTTTTTTTGTTTTTTTTTTTGGACAGTTTTAGACCGAAAAAAGTAGTACTTCAAGGCTCTGTCTATGGTATAAATATGTTCATGTACACTTTTCCATTGTAACTTTAAGTGTATAGACTGCAAATACGATGAAGCACAAATCGAGGACGTCGAGTGTTAGCATTGGAACAATGTTACTACTTCGGTCGAGAAGGATAACGACCTATATATGTATTCCTGCCCACTACCATGTAGGATGTATCAAACTGTATATTACTCAAGCGCTCTTTGTCGAGCGTGCTGGTGTGTGTGTACAAAAAAAAATGGAATATACTAACTTTAACTGAAATATATACAATTAAATTCTATATAAAAGTGATGCGGCACCTGGGAGTAAAGCAAAAATGGAAGAAACAAATTTCCGGATCGCTACTATCAACAGCAATGGGATAGACAAAGCGAAAGCAGACAAAGTAGCCAAAGAAACAAACTTTGATGTAATAATGATACAAGAAACACACTATGGAATTAAGCCAGAGTTCAAAATTTTAGAAGAGGACAAACTTAACGCAATAAAGATATGCAACAATTTTGCAAATAATGATATTAGAGTTGGTTGCAACAATAATATTTTTAAAAAGCTGGTAAAGGTTTGAGGAGGGGGGAATTTTTTAAGGGACGGTTGCTACGTGTTAAAATGTTTAATTGGCAATATTATAAATGTGTACATGCCAGCTAATAGAAATAAGAAACTAATTTTAAAGAAAACTTATCTACCTACCTACAACAATATTCGATGGAAAATCTAATCATAGGGGGAGATTTCAACTGGGTAACTATAAATTAAACCAGTCTAGCAGGATTGATAAATTTTACGGAAATTTTTATGATCCATTAATATATATTAATACTGCAATAACCAACCAAAAGCTATCAGACCATTTCATGCTCACTATTGACCTAAAAATGAAAAAAAATAGAAAAATGTGGGCCAGGACTATGGAAACTAAATAATAAGATTTTAAATGACAAAGAATATGTCGAAATAATAATTAAAAAAAGAAATTGAAACCGTCAAAAATGAAGAAAATATTAATATAATAATTGATTGGGATGTTTTAAAAAACAAAATAAAAGGAATAAATATTCAGTACTCAAATAGAGGGCGGAAAAACCCCAGAAAAAAAAGACAAACACGAACTCAAATTAGAACTAAGCAAAACAACAAACGACGATGGAGAAAGAAAAAAAAAACGATTGACAGACAAAATTAAAATCGTTGAAGAAGACGAAAATCAGGGGAGAATAATAAGGGCGGGAAAATTTACAGAGATCTACAACGAGGCAAAAAACGTATATAAGCGAGAAGAATTTAGAAAAGGGGGTGATACAATTTTAAACAATATCAAAATAAACAATGTAACCCATACTGTAAAAGAAGATATCCTAAATAATATTTCCAAATATTATAAAGAACTATACACCACACACCACACAGAACATATACTTCAGCACAATCGACAGCTACTTAAAAAATGTCGACTGTGAGATGACATCAGCAGTACATAGAGACCAATGTGATGATGTCATCTCAGATGAAGAAATCACAAAAAGTATATCAACACTCACAAAAGTCACCAGGGAAAGATGGACTCATCGTGGAATTCTACCAAAAGTTCCACGGTGAACTGACGCCGATCTTAAACGCTTTGTATAATAATATAGTTTTAAGTAAAAATAAAATGACTAAATCTATGAGGGAGGGAGTTATCACAATTATATACAAAGGGAAAGGGAATAGAGACGAGATTAAAAACTGGAGGCCTATATCACTTTTAAACACGGACTATAAGATTTTAAGTAGGATTTTAACAAATATAGTAAAGGGTAGGATAAACAAGATAATTAATGTAAATCAAACTTGTGGGGGAGGGATATACAAAACAATATTTTAAACATTAAAACTATAATTAACTACATAAATGAAACTGGTATGATGAGTGCTATGGTACTCTTCGACCAGGAGAAAGCTTTCGACTGATTTGAACAAAACTGTATAAAGAATGTTTTTAAAAAATTTGGTTTCGGACCCAATTTCCAAAATGGACCAAAATCCTACACACTGGGATAATTAAACGGGAAATGCACGAAAGAATTTGAAATACAACGATCAGTGATACAAGGATGTCCACTATCAATGCTAGAATACGTAATGGCAATATAAATCCTACGTCACACGATAAGAAACAACCCAGATATACAAGCAGGGGCGTATTAACCATTAAGGAGACTAAGCACGTGCATAGGACACCAGGGCCAAAGGGGGCACCACAAAGTTGAGAAAAGGGTGAAAAGAAAGAAAGAAAAAAGAATGAAGATTTGTAAAAAAAAAACTGATACAACTAGTGCAAATTGATCATGATGTTCTGTTTCTTGATCATGGTACACCCTAGGGTTATCTTCTCAGGTGTACGTGGAAAAGAGGGGGGCACCAAGATTTGTCAGTGCTTAGGGCACCAGTGAGCCTTAATCCGCCCCTGATTATACAAGGCATACAAATACCAAACCTAAAAAAGAATTAAAAAATGCTCTAACATGCATATGATTGCAACATCTTTATAAGAGAGGGGAAATGCTATAAGCGTCGGGTTCCAAAATAAACCACAACAAGCACGAAATCTTAAAAATAGTTAACTGGAGGGGCAACCACCCTGGATTATCGCCCCCCCCCCCCCCCACTTACTGAGAGACACTGTAAAGGCTCTAGGGGTTTACTTTGGTAATAAAAAAAGAAGCTGTAGAAAATTATCAACATATTATCAATAAAATAAGAGAAAATGTGAAAATCTGGCCATGGCGCCATTACCTATCATGGAGCGGGCCCAAGTGGCCAAGACTTATTTATACTCAAATATTAACTACATAATTAAATCCATAGATATGGATAATACAATTTTAAACAAAACAGACAACGAAATAATAGATTATATATGGAATCATAAAATGCATCATGTAAAAAAAGAGACATTATATAGGGCCAAAAGTAGAGGGGGCTTGGGGTTGCCGAGCCCTCTACTACTATAATTAACTAACATAATCAATAGATTAAAAAAAAAATGCACTCAGACCCGGCTACAGCGTGAGAAGTACCGTACATCTACTGGTTCGGCTTCACCTTGAGAAACCGACCAGAGATATACAAAAATAACAAATTAATATAAAAAAATCGAAGTGCCACGCAAACATATGAGAACTAATTTTAAAATATAGAGACAAAACAGATTTATGCAAAATTTAATAAGTAAAAGTCACGCTTGGATTAGGGAGGAGGTAACCAAAAATATAAAATGTAGAGTAGAGCAGGACAACTGAGGGGGTAAATTGGACAAAAAATTGGAAAAATTGGGGAAAATAAGATTTGTCAAAACACAAAGTATAATTTTTAAATACCTGCACAACACCTGGCTAGCAGGCGAAGAAACAATCAAACATCGTATGCTGAGGATAATGCCGAAATGCCCTTTATGTAAAACAGCGAACTTCACCAAACTACATACGATTGTCCAATGTGATAAAACTAAACATAATAGGATAAAGTTAATAATGAAAATTTGCAAAAAAATATAAGTATAACAAAAATAACATTTTATTCATAGATTTAGACTACGAAAACAAAATCGTTCTAAAATGTATAGACTATATAGTAACTACGATGATATCCTGTCGACAGGTGATAAAGATTTTTAAATAAGATACGTGGTAAAAATAAGAATATTAACCACAACAAGAACTCAATACGTCTTACGACGAATAGATACTTACCGTCAGGTTGATATAACGCAATTGATGTTGGAATTGGGGGAGAGAGGGGGAGGGAGGAATAGGTATTACAGACCGAAGGGTCGCGTAGCGCAATTGCGAGCTGATGCCATACCCATACCCCCTCCTCGCACCCCACAACAGCCATATTTCAAAGAAAATTTCAAATTCTATTTCAAATATTTCAAAGAAACCCATATAACTTTTTTTTTTTAAAAGAGAAAAGGGAAGAAAGGAAGAAAGAAAAAAATAAAAGAATTTTGTAATTTAATTTTTTTTTTGTTTCTCTGAAAGAAAATTCTAAAGACATATATAGGAAGGGGTACAGGGAAAATATAAGGGGGAAGTAAATGGCGATGACATCATGGGGCTAAGTCACAGGGCTCAGTGAAGTGCACAGGCCCATCATGAGTCTTTGAAAACACCCAATGTAGAACATAAACAGACAAAATAAAGACACAAATACATACTGTATAACACTTAGTTTAAAACCCTACTAACTTCTCCCGCACTGCATGGTTGACCACTATAGAATAATGTGGTCTCATAAATACGTTTGGATCTTTCAATAAAGCATAATCAGATAAACTAAATAAAGGAGGCCTAACGCGACCCAGGAAAAACACATAGAGAATAAAGAAGCGTGAACCTTGGATCGAGCGTAACCTACTTATCAACATCTTTAAAGACTATTATGAGGAACGACACATATTATCACTCGAATAATAAAATAGGAAATTATTTTTTTTAAACAAAATCTAAATAGTACACCATTCCATCGTCAAAATTAGAAAACCATAAAACAAATTAAAAGATACAATATAACATCATAAAGGAAGAAATACAACTGGGAAAGATATTTGATCTATACTTGCTGTCTCAAACATAAAGAAAATATAGCATACACACAATATAACACCATTACATATAGCAAACACTGAGACCTAGGCGACATATAGCAAAGGTTACAAAACATTTCAAGGGAAGGAACTTCGAGCAAGGTGAGGGAAACCAGACTCGGACGAACAACCCTTTAGATAACACTATTGAAACATAAATACCCCATCAAAAATTCTAAAAACTAATTTTTTTTATATAAAATTTTGTTTTAATAAAACGTAGAACACATCTGAATGGGAAATACACAAATATAAAATACTTTTTATTTTTTTGGGGAAATGGGGGCATCTGTCCGGTGCCCCCACCCCACTCCCAAAAAAGTATGTGTGTGTGTGTTATTATACCCATTACATTACTTGCAAAATATATATGGTGCTGACATTTTCGGCAAGAGGGAGACCTACCGATATTCTGCATATAATTATTTTAATGTTTTTCAGAGCGAGAGTATTGGGGCCTGATCTGTTCAATATATTTCTCAACTGATACAGCAGGTATAATCAGAGGCGTAGCTAGGGGGGGGGGGGGGGAAGGGGAGTACATATGTCCCCGGGCGCCAAGGTACAGGGGCGCCAAAATGAGGCTTACAACGTTACATTATAATAAGTAAACAAGGGTAATATTCAAAAATGTGATTAAACGGGGAGGGGGCTGGGGCGCCAATTTTATAGTTCGTCCCCGGGCGCAAAATATCATAGCTACGCCTCTGGGTATAATAGAGATCCCCCCCCCCCCCCGAGTTTGCCACAGAGCGCTCGTGTAATATACGGTTTAATACAAAATACATGATTGTGGGCAGGAATATACAAATTTTGGTCGATATACATGATCGTTGGTATCTATTCAAACGAGGGCCATGAAATACATTAGCAAATTCCTACAGTATTTTAAGGCAGGCGATTACGAATTATTTAAAATACGTTTTTCATCTGTCACAGATTTTATAATCATTTTGAAGTGGCTGCTTTATCTCGAGGAAAACGAGCGGTAAGTGTTATACAAAACAAAATCTTAATAGCAATTTGATCACTTTTGCGTCATTTGACAGTAAGAATAGTAATAAATAGAGGATAATTTCTTTTCCTACGTTAGGCCTAATACCTGGTATGTTTTTTAGTGTGGTACACACACAAAAAACAACCCCAAAACAACACTAACAACATTTTAAAAAACCCACAAAAACGAGTACCGTGCCGAAGCCACGGGCTAAAATGCTTTATTATTATTTTTTTTTTATTTATAGCATCAATCACAAATTGAAATATATACAGTATTAGCGTTGGAAAAGAAAGTTTTCTTTTTGTTATATTTTTTTTTTCTCACCCTAGCGAAACACTTTCTGCAAATGACCTTAATAAAGAAAAATAATAAATTAACCTAAACCACTTTGAATGTCGACCGTATCTTTTATTTACACGGCATCATGCGCGGAAGAAAATACCAACTGAACCGGGATTTCAGACAGCAGATGAATTGAAGTTGATTCATTGAACATCATTAGCAATTGTACAATCAAACAGATGCAACAATGAAAAGTGGAACTATGAAAAATCGAGAATGTTAGATTTGCGAAGGATTTATTCCGAATCATTGTCTGCTAATAGAGAATTCATGTCAGTTGCTGTGTCGGCGATGCCCGCACAGCGCGCCGTCCAAATGTGAAGTTGCGTTTTGCTGAAAGACATAACACTGTGCCATAATTTATCTGATGGCATGTAAAGAAGCTGCTTAAATTATAGTATTTAAAAGTTTCTTCATTTTGTAAGAGCTCAAGAAATTAATTCTGGTTTGAAAGACAAGATGACGGTAAAACTCAGAAGACGTAGCTGTACAGTACCGTTGGTGTTGGAGACATCATAATAAAGGTAACTGCGTTAACTTCGCTTTTTGTTTGGTAATTTGTTGGATATTATCTTTTGCTGATCTTCTTTGAGCTTGGAGTAAATTTTACATTCTGAACATTTTTATTTGCACTTATCTGCTTAATATGTATTGCTGGGATATCATATAGAATATGAAGTCAGTATAATGGTACCATATTTTACATATTTGAATGATAAAAGACTGGTAAATAATATAATGATAAACTACAAAGTAAATAATTTGCCCATTATCCCAAATATGTTAATTAAAACAAACATTGAATGTAAATTCAGATATAATGAGCAGTTGTAAGAAGTAAGAAATAACATTTATCCATTGAACCTGTTATGTGTTATCATCGTTTTAAAATAAACACATGGAGACAAGTTTGCTTAAATTCTAAAATTAACACACACACACACACACACACACACGGTATTTAATCTAATACAGAAATGGTGACATTGATATATGCAGACCAATAGTTTTTTTTCTTCTACAGATATAAATTAAAAAGCCTAATTCTGAGAGTTTCACCTACAACATTCATGATGGGAAAGGGCCACTAATTAAGAGCTGACATATGTGGAAGAAAAATACCATCCATGTTGAAATGGGCTAGAGGTAATGTGAGAAAACATAATTTATCAATCTTATTTAACATTATTGTTGATATTTTATCTCAACTGGTCAAAAGGCTAAGTGGGTTTATGTAATGGTCCAGAGTGTGTTATTTATTTCACATCCCCTTCTGTCTTTCAACAGTAAGAAATTAGCTACTTTGGAGTCCATAGTTCTGATCAATTTGTTTATATAAAACTTGGTTTTGGGCTTAAATCAACATCTTGGATAAATCTAATAATGAGCAAAATCCAAGTATATACATGTGATCATGTATAAGATTAGTTGAGTTTTTTAACCAGCCTAAAAGCCATACTTCCACAATATAGGCTAAAATCATTAAGTTGTCCTTGAAGTTTGATGAGTGTTAACCATTAATAATAATAAGGTGATCTTTCATCTGAGTATGTTACCACCGCATGCAATATTTATACATGTAGTGCAGTTTTTACTAAACTTAGAATACATGCTTATATAAATGAGATCTAGATTGAAGAAGTGAAGATGCATACAAATACATGAGGTTATAACCACTACTGCTGATTCAAGTTTGATCATGCTTGGCCATTGGGCTTATATAGTCAAGTTTCACAATGATGCTTATTATGAGTGTGATAAAGGTATGGTAGTGAAGTGACCTTGCATCTGATTGGCAGAGTTTCTTATGATTTGCACAACAGTGTTTATGATCCAATTTAGATCTGACTTGTTTAATTATTTGCTTGTATGTCTGAGGCTATAAGCAAAATCTATGCATATAATGTAGTGGTTCTACATCTCACTAGCCATTCTTGCTACTGCTCTTAAAACTATTTCTCATTAATTTTATCAGACTTGGTGAATAGATTTATCTCATCGAGATATAGCAAAAGAGCAATTTTGTAAAAAAATATTCATTCATATTAAACTGAAATTCTGCATCTGATTGGTTGACCTTGCAAATACTATAAGGGCTCTATTTCTGACAAAAAGATTATTTTTATCTAATGTAGCAGAAATGCTTATATGATCAAAACATTGAACATATTTGATGACAAATAAGAAATAGTTTTTCATGCAAATTTGATAAACATTGATAAATCGGTTCATATCATTAAAAGCTTGGAAGAGTTTGATTACATGCGAGACCATCACATATTAATCATTCTTTATTTAGAGAATTATTTTCGTGAGGATTTAGTAAAATATGTAAAATCAATATGGACTGGTTTTGTTATGTACAGCAACACTAGTTGTTTACTGAGTACTGAGGGAATTGGAGTAAGGCAAGGGTACATTGCAGTAGGTAACCTGGTTGACTTGATAACAGGATTTTAACACAAACATTTTTATCAGGAGTCTAGCATACTATCCATTGATTCACTGCAGATCCTGCCCCCATTAGTTACCTTTTAATACATAAAGCATTTGGGTTTTTTATGTCACAAATCCCATAGGGATTAAAATTAACATCATAGGTCTCACTGGATAGTTTCGTATTTTGACAACCCTATAATTTTTAAGGTAGAAGGCATGAACCTAATTATCACAAGCCTAGCATTTATAAATTTACACATAAGCTAAATCTATAATGTGGTTCAGATTTACTTTGAGTTAGGCATGGAAATAGGTTGGCTTGTTGGTGACTGCCTGTCACGGTTAGATGAGCATTGGAGATCATATGCGTAACTTAGTCTGCAAATGAGCTGCCGACTTTTATTTGTGTCTGCTACAGAGGTAAATATAAAAAAATCTTGATGGTAGAGGGGTGATGAAAAGTATGCTAATTTGTTATACTACTAGTGAACTATATTCATGCATAAGGCACATACTGATTCTTTTAGTTGCCTTGTCACAGAAAAATATTGAAAATAGCTATTTCTAGTAAAAAATGAATGTAAAATGTACCTGCATCCTCTGACCCTACCAGAACCAAACTAAAAGCTCAAATTTGTGCAGCTGCTTTTGCTCATCACAAACATAATTGGGAGTATAACTGCTAACCCTACCCTCTAGCACACATTTAAGATCTTTAGAGGTTTTAAATACAGCCTTATAATTATACAAGTTTCATTATATTGGTCAATAATTAGTCACATGTGATGACACTTGTAACTAATCAAACCACAGCAACTGAGAGCAGACTAAGCACTGATATTTATATGGTATACAGTCTGTCTGCCGCAACACATGAAACAAACTGGACAAATCTGAAAGCCTTGAATTTGACTTTATTTATCTGTATGGTAGAACAGAACCTGAGTTGAAAAGCTTTTAAAGAAAGACCTTGATATCAAACCTAATAATAACTGCAGGAGTTATATTATGGATAATTAACCATTCTCTCAGTTTCAAACTGGGCATTCCATCCCATGGGGTTCTAAATGTAAACCAAGTGTAACTGATATCCTAATGAACTGTAAAGACCATAGCAGCACAACAGCAGGGGACCAGATATGTCCAGATCCAGAAATCATAGACCAGTTTCAAACTGATGATGAACCACATAAAAATTACACATCTGCTAGAACTTATGTTATGAAGATAACTTAAATTGCATTATTATTAATCCTCCTCCTCACATTCATCATAATTGAGATGCATCATATATGTTTTATTGTAAAATAGTTTATGCAACATAATTCAGTGAAGACCTTTGCTGCCAATTTACCAGTGAACCATTTGTTTCAATGAACATATTTTATGTTGTAACAAGGAGCATCATTTAAACATTATAATACACTTATCATACCTGTATATGAAATCTTAATACTAACACTTATACTTGCAATACTACTACTAATAAAAACACCTGCATTGATAATTTGATTATGTTCAATTGGACTTGTATCTAAATGATCACCAGCTGTATGAAAAGACATATTTTAATATATAGATATTGGATGGAATACTAGCTACCACAATTGAATAGTCATATGATAAATGATATATTATTTTAAACAATTTATATTTGCAGTGAAACATACTTTTACATTATTTTCCCTTAAATTTCATTTATAGAGCAGTATACTCTGCATTCATTAAATTACTGAAATGGTTAATAATACAACAACAAATACTGCAACTTCCAGAATCACAAAAATCAAAAGATATAAACAAAAACTTCCCTACATGTATCAACAGTTGTCACTTAATAGACAGAACTATGAAGATTTAGAATAGGATGTTAACAAATTAGGTATTCAAGTTAAAAAGAAAAAAATACCAAGTAAGCTTACTACCAAAAAATCAAACAATAACAGTGAATTTTAGTACATTCCCAGGAAACAGAATATATGATTTTTCTTAACTTGATCTGATACATCTTAAATCTATAGAAAATGATTCATATTGTATGACTAAAATATTATGTAAACAAAAATTCCATCACTTTTTTCAGATGCAACATGCATACCCCAACCCATCCTTCTTGATCATAAAGTATACCAGCATTCCACTATAAGATGGGGAGCTGTAGTGGCTCAGTGGTTAGCTTTCTGGACCTGTGAAATAAGGTAGGTTCAAATTCTACCATCAGACCAACCTGGGTTAGCTACCATGGTGTGTCCTTGGGCAAGGCACTATACTTAAAGTGCCTTGGCACTAAATAACTTACTTGTGTTGGTTTACCATAAAAGACCAAACCAAACACAAAAAAACAACAACTTTAAAATATGAGTTTTGTCAATACTAAGTAAATGAAAATCATACTGAAGAAATGTTTTTGTTAATACAGTTTAATGGATCTAAAAAATCTCTTTCTTCTGCAGGAGTTTAAAATGTTAAATTAAAAAGGTCATGGTACACATTGCTTTGTTCGTACACATCAGGCTCCGTAACCCATATCCAACTAAAAATTTTAGTAGAGTCTGAATAAAACATATTTTAATCTGGATGATAATATTCTTTCTCCATTCATATATTACACCACCAAGATTGATCCAAATAAGATTACATTTTACTATAACACTAAGGATGAGTATGCCTCTTAACAACTGACAAATGTGGAGAGAATGGAGTTAAACTGAACTTTGATTTCTTTTCAACCATTGCACAAGATGATCATTTATTATGAAAAAACCTGAATAAAGTTGGAGTTCATAACCATGACAGTCTTGATACAATATAAATTCAATATATTATTGTTGTCTTGAGGTATAGTTCTGTATATTACAATCTCACACAAGATCAGGGTATATTTTAGTACCATACAGTTAATTCGGGATTGTATTAATACCTATTCTGGTGAATGAACATTAAATAAGATTTACTATTTTGGAACCAGTTGCAATAAAGTTTACTAAACAAGAGAAAATATGACTTTACTATAATATTTAAAATGTAAAATCTGCAAACAGAATACTTGCTTGACTTTACACTTCAGCTATATCATAATATTTATTTGAAATGAATTTATACAAATGGCATTAAATTGGGTTTCAGGCTGGTAATGACAATGGTAGTAGTGAATAGGGACGGTCTAGGGACTAGGGAACTTCCATGTTAAAAAGGGTATATCCACTCTGGGGATTATGTAATTTAACATGGGAGAAAAAAAAAATATCCATTCTAGGGACAAGGGGAATTTAACATGGGAGAAAGAAAAAAAACTATTGAACATGGGGAATAAATCGTGGGACTGTCTTGGGACTAGGGGAAATGGAACAGGGTCGGGACCCTATTTTAATAAGGTCCCGACCTGATGGGTCTATGAAAATGAAACAGGCGAAAATTGAAACAGGGAGGGGTCTCTATTTTTTTATTATTTTTTTAAACAAAAAAATAAAAAAAGGGGTAGGCAATTGAAAGTCAAGATCTTTTCGAGAGATAGGAATGGCCCTGAAAAGGGCCTTTGGTTTTATGTTAATATACCCTTAACATAAAGGGCATCTGTGACATCTTCTTCTTGACCTTAGGCTGCGCCTGACTGCAGGACCATAGATTAAGACTCTTTTGAGGCATCCTTGATGCTCCACATAAGATTCTTCGCATCCACAGGCTGGTGTCTGTCCTGTGGATAACTGTCCAGTTGGATTGGACATACATTGATATGTCCGTCCGGAACATCATCGAAGACACAAGCGTTGAAGATTGTACGTCGGTCCACATGTTGGGGTGCTGAGTAACAGGTGAAGGAATGCAGTGAACTGTACTTATTTATAGGGGGAGGAAGGATTGAAACGGATTGAGTTTGTTGACCAATCCAAACACGCGTTACAAAATTCAGTCAGCCCACGTCCAATCCGAAGAGAGCAGTCTGTGACGTCACATAGTCTATATAGATTCGCTAGCGCCTGTGCGCAGTCAATCTAAGCGACAGTTTTTCAACATGACGGAAACTCAGAAAACGATCAGTTGGGGTGCACTGATGGTGGAGACTACCCAAGGGAACCCAGACTTACTTTCAGAAGAGGTGAATTGGGATTTTGTGGATTTTTTTACCTTGCAAGAATTTGTTCCTGAAGCTTCGTCACCTTCTCCTTCATTACCGCACATGGAAAATTTTAGACAGAGACAGAAAGAAGAATTGGAGAAATTTATACAACAGCAAAAGGAAGCGGAACAAGCTTTTCTCCTACAGCAACAGCAGCAAGAAGAAGAGGTAAGAAAAAAACAACAACAAGAAGAAGCAGCAAGAAACAAGGGTGTCAAAATCAAACGGTCACGGTACTGTTAGACATTTTAGCGGAGTTAAGAAGTCTGAAACAAATGTATCAGACTTCTTTATTACGGCCGAAGAGAATACGACCTTCCCAAGCTAAACACTCCAACCCTGTGACTACGCCTACTGCACCACCCTTAGTGATTTCAACGAAATCATCATCAACAGTACGCAGTCCAGAAGTTAAAGTTGATTGTTTAAACTCACCCCTTACACCAAAAAAGGCCCTTTTCAGGGCCATCCACGTCTCTCGAAAAGAGATAGACTTTCAATTGCCAATAACTAAAAAAAAACATTTTACCCAATAGTACCTGTCTGTGTATGAGTGTGTGTGAGTGTAGGTTCTTATTTTAAAATCAAAACCCAAAGACACTTACCTTTTATAATTAATTTATTCTTTTATAAATATTTACAATTCACAATTCACAACAGAGCACTTTAAAAGGTTCATAGACTTATTCTGTCTCATTGTTCACTCTCTGTTTTTTTAATTTCTTCACCGTCATAGTCTTTTCCTCCTCTTCCTCCTCACTTTCTTCCCTTCTTTTCTTCTCCTGTTTCTTTTTCTTCACCTGTCTGTTTTCTTCCTCTTTGTCTTCCTCTTCCTCTGAAGAATCCCTCTCATCTTCTGACTCCTCTTGTTTCTTTTTTGGGCAGTCTGGTGACCAATGTCCTTTTTCTTGACAATAATAACAGGTATCTTGACTTTTGTCTCTTCTAACCCCTTTTTTTTCTTTTTTGACGGTCTGGACACTCTGAAGACCAATGCCCATTCTTCTGACAGATATAGCAAGTATCTTGACTTTTATCTTGAAAGGAAGGAGAGTAGTCCCTAGGCTGGTCTGAAGAGAATTTTCTAATGACCCCTCGCAAAGCTCTGATGAAACGTTCGATCTTGGTAGTCTCTTCCATCGTTGTGCTCAGTTTGAGAGTGAAATGAATAGTGAAAGGACAAGACACATACCCTTTATATACGCTGGTCTGCTATGATTATAAATTAGTCCATGGTGTTTAAACTTTAGTCATTTGACTTTTTGCTATCGAGATGAAATGATCCAATTCATTTGAGAAGAAAGAAGAAGAAAGTAAGAAGCAGAAACATGATCTGTCGCCTCGTACCAGGGCTGAAGTCTTGGCACAAATTCATGCCAGTGATTTTGAAGAGGACATGAGTGAACCAGAATCCAAACCCTCTAAACAAAGTTTACCACCCTTAGTCAACCCTGAAAAGTACTATGACATTCGAGAGACGGAAAAGCGTCCCTCTAGAAAATTTAGAACTACGGCTTACAAATGCACAGTGAAGTTTAAAGATTTCAAGTCTGAAGTACTGTTAGAGAAAGCAGAAGGGTTCATCACCGACATGTGGGATTCTTTGCTCACCACACTCAAGCGACAATGTCAACCCAAAGAAGATGATCGCTTGAGACTTTCCATACAACATGACGGCTTGAAATCCCCTGTTTGGATCGAGTTTAGCAGCCCTGCAGAATTGACCACTTCCAAAGTCATGGACAAGATTCAACACGTGCAACAATCTAATGACCAGTTTGACATCACCGATGGAAAAGCCACACTGGACGTGACCCACGTCTCTCCTCCTCAAGGGACCGGACAATGCAGAAAGACCTTATTGGTCAACAACCTTCGCATTACCAAAACAAGTCTTGTCCAAATTAACAATTTTCAAGACCTTATGTGTTTAGCCCGAGCCATCGTGGTGGGATGAACCTATGCCGACAAGAACGACACGGTAGAATGGAAAAGAGCCTGGGAGAACATTCGAAAATCGAACCGAGCCAAACAACGAAATGAAGCAGAACTTCTGTTACAACAAGCATGCCTGTCCAAAGACACATCCTGTGGCATTCCTGAGATGCAAAAATTGCAAGATGCCCTAGCTCCACGATACACCTTGAAAGTGCACCCTCAAGAAGTGCGTGGGTCTCTGTTGTTTCGAGGGAAAGACTTTAAGGATGGAAAATACATTCACCTCTATCATCACGATGACCATTTCGATACCATTACCACTATCACTGGATTCCTGGGATACAAATATTACTGTGAGAAATGTGACTTATGATGGTTATAATAATCGAGAGCAACACAAACATTGTGGATCGAAATGCTCAGGATGTTTGGCCTCTCAACCCTGTCTGAGCGAAGGGCAAGAACCAGTGCATTGTCCTGCTTGTCTGCGCACATTTGTCAGCCCTGCCTGTTACCAACAACATCTGAAGATGCAAGGTTCACAGAAGAAATGTGCTTGTCAACTCCTGAGATTGTGCCCAATGTGTGGACAAGGTCTATGTATCAACAGTACCAAGGCACACGTATGTTCAGGAAAGAAAAAATGTCACATTTGTCACTGCATCGTGGACTTGGATCACCAATGCTACATGCAAAAATACCAATCCCAACCAGAGAAAGAGGATAGTCACAAGAAGAAGAAAGGCAATTTCATCTTTTTCGATTTCGAATGCATGCAAGAGACCGGTATTCACATTCCTAATTTCTGCGTGGCTCATCGAGCGTGCGAGAAGTGATTCAAGAACCTATCTTGAGTTATTGCCCTCACTGCAGTAAGATTCCTGGAGGGCGTGAAAAAATCTTTCAAGGACCGAACACACTAGCCGATTTCACACAATGGGTCTTAGACCCCATCGACAAGACGTGGAGCCAAGAGGACATCGAACATTATTATGGAGAATGTCATCACCATGCCACGGTGATGGCTCACAATTTCTCCGGATACGATGGACAGTTTCTTTTGAGATGTTATACGGAACGTGGCATCGAGCGTCCTAAAATCACTTTCAACGGAGCCAAAATCATTTTCATGCAAGTGGGACAAGTGCAGTTTAAAGATTCGATGAGCTACTTAGCCATGCCTTTGAGTCGAATGCCTAAAATGTTTGGAATGACAGAAATGGCTAAAGGGTACTTTCCACACTTTTTCAATACAGAAGCCAATCAACACGCCGTTCTACCCCATTTGCCTCAGGCTCACTATTACGACCCTGACAACATGCGTACCGAACGAGAAACTTTCTACGCTTGGTACCAGGTTCACGCCTCCGACCCTTTCGACTTTCAGGAAGAAATGCTAAAGTATCGTCGTTCCGACGTGGACATTTTACGGCGATGCTGTGGAAAATTTCGAGAACTGTTCATGGAACACGGAGGGGTTGATCATTTAAAAGAGGCTTGCACCATTGCCAAAGCGTGTTCCTTAGTCTACCGACAACGATTCATGCTTGAAAACACTGTGGCTGTCATCAGTCCTCAAACGACTAACTATGTCAAACGTCAATACTCGGTCAAAGCCCCATGCTGGTTGCATTACTTGTGCGACAAGGAAGACAAATGGATTCAGCATGCCCGCAACGGACAGGGCGAAAAGATCATCGGAATGCATTCGGTCGATGGCTGGGACTTAGAAAACCCCAAGATCATGTACGAGTTTAACAGTTGCTTATTTCACGGATGTCCCGTCTGTTACCCTGACCGCGGCACTAAAAATCAGTTCTTACAACGAACCAAGGAAGACTTGTACCACGCCATTTGTCAGCGACGCCTAAAGTTAGAACAGGAAGGATACCAAGTGGTGGAAATGTGGGAACACAAATACAATCACTGTTTGAACACCGATCCCGAGTTTCAACGCCTCATGGAAAGTCACCAGTTCATGGACCCCCTGAACCCAAGTGATAGTTTGTACGGAGGAAGGACCAATGCCACCTGTTTGCTGTACCAAGCTGACGAAGAGAAAGGAGAAGAAATCAAATACTTGGACGTGTGTTCACTGTATCCCTACGTGTGCAAATATTGTTGCTTTCCTGCAGGGCACCCACAATTGTTCACCGAACACATCGACCTAAAAAACATTCGACAATACGAAGGCTTGATCAAGTGCAAAGTTTTGCCTCCCACGAACCTATACCATCCCGTCTTACCTCGCCATTGCCAAGGCAAACTTATGTGTCCTTTGTGCCGTACTTGTGCTGAAACGTGCAATCAAGATCAACCTTGTCATCACACCCAGAAAGAACGGGCCTTGACGGGGACATGGGTCAGCGTAGAATTGTTCAAAGCTCTGAACATGGGATACCAACTGTTAGAAGTGTACGAAATTTGCCACTTTCCCAAGACACAATAATTCCACAAGGGTGACCCCACGCAGAAAGGCATTTTCGCAGACTACGTGGATGCCTTTTTGAAACTGAGCAAGAAGCCAGTGGCTATCCGTCCTGGTGTCACACTCCCGAAGACCAAAAGACATTCAGAGAGAAATTCTGGGCACAAGAAGGCATTACTTTAGATCACATTGAGAAAAATTAAGGCAGGCGATCGTTTGCCAAAGTGATGTTAAATTGCTTGTGGGGTAAAATGGCACAATGACCGTGTTTACCCAAGACGGAGTATTTGACCGAACCTTTCCGCTACTTTCAGATGATTCACGACAAAGCCAAATTCATGAAAAACGTGGACGTCATTCGTGAGGATTTGATCTTGGTGAATTACGAAGAAGATCTGAACTTTGTAGAAGATGACCCCTTTGGAAATGTCATCATTGCAGCTTACATGACAGCTCATGCTCGCTTAAAATTGTACGAAGCTTTAGAACTGTTAGGGGAACGTGTCTTGTACTTTGACATGGACAGTTGCATTTATATCGATCACCTGAGTCAGGATTTGGATACGAAGTACAGTGTTTCGCTTGCAGACTGAAGTTACGAATGGATCTATGTATCTACAAAGATTCAGCTATTCTGGAACATACTCGATGGTCTCCGCACTGCCCTTACCTTTCAATGGCCTTTCCACCCATTAAACTACGGTACAATTATGACGGTACCTTAGAGACGGTACCTTCCAAAACTAGACGTAAACACATTGCATCCTATTTCATTGTTGTTTCTTTTCCACATAATAGCTTATTTTTTATAAAATGTTAAACTTTACTAATCTTTTTTCAAGATCACTTTAGTTTGCAAAAATATATCTTGTCATTTATTGGCATTCTACATTGAATTTTGTAAACTAGCTATAAACCTGACCTAATTGCTCAACTTAACTGCTGACAGAAACAGTCTACAGTAAATGTATTTCATTTCTATAGCTCGATGGATAAACATTACATCTTTTAAAGCTGTGCACAGAATAGGCCGACATATCACGAGTCAGGAAACATGGGGGTGGTATCCCCTGTGTCCAAAATTAATATCATTTTGAATAGAATATTCTAGTGACAATTGCCTCTTTTCAAATGGTAAGCATTGCTTTTTTTTATTTTCGTCAATCTGTCAAATTCGGTATGCATTTTGCTTTAATATTTGAGATGGAAACCTTAGGTGCATAGAAATGTCAGACAGCATTGTACATCATGGATGGTGTCCAACATACTTTTATGATCATAAAACAAAATCCCATTTTTTAGTTATGGCCACTGATTTAAAAAATATTCATCCAAGCTAAATATAATAATAATAATAATAATGAGGACTTTGTATAGCGCCTAATCTTTAGAAGCTCTAAGCGCTTTGCAACATTAGACAACATAAAAACATACACAATGATATGATTACAAAAACAAACACCATGAAATTAGAAAACATAAAAAACATGCTGAGAATATTTAAGGTAGTTAACATTATTAAGTCATTAAGTTTGTTTTTGTAGTCAGAATAAGTAGTTTTGAGAGCACTTTTGAATGGGATCACTGCGTCTTTGTGTCTAAGTTCAGTGGGCAATTCATTCCATGTTGCTGGGCCCTGGTATGCAAAAGAATGCTGTCCATGTGACTTTGTTTTCATAGTGAGAATAATGAGTATATGATTGTCGGAAGAGGAGTGTAAGTATCTTGCTTGTGTGTACACATAGGTGAGGTCGGATAGGTATGTTGGACTAGAGTCTGTCAGTGAAACGTAGCACAGAGAACTAATGTTGTGTTTGATTCTGGATCGAATGGATAGCCAGTGTTGGGTACAGAGCAGCGGGGAGGTGTGCTCTGATTGTGGTACTCTAAGTATGATCCAAGCAGCTATGTTTTGAACTTTTTGAAGTCTCTGCAGTAGATATTAAGATGAACCAGACAGAATTGAGTTACCATAGTCCAGTCTTGAAAGTAGTAATGAACACACAAGTGTTTTAGTGGCATCAACTGAAAGATATCTGAGAATGGAGCTGATGCGTCTCAGCTCAAGATATGCAGCCTTGCATATGTTCATGACATGTTGGTGCAATGTGAGAGTACTGTCTAGAGTAACACCTAGGTTTTGTACTGATTGTGTGAATTTAATGTTGGTGTTGCTGATATTTATTGTGTGAGGTAAAGGATGTGAATGAGAAAGTCTTTGTGTTGTAATCAGAATGGCCTCAGTTTTATCATCATTCATCTGCAGCTTGTTACAAGTCATCCATGATTTCACATCAGAAATGCACATCTCTACACCTTGGATGGTAGCATCAACTTCAGTTGGGTGGCTAGATTTCTATATTTGGGTGTCATCAGTGTACAATTGGTGAGACACTGGATGATGATCTATGACACTTGAGAGCAGCTGAGTGTATAGAGTGTAGAGAACAGGTCCAAGAACAGACCCCTGTGCAACACCACAACATAGATCAACTGGGCTGGAGTGTAATCTATTTGCAGACACAATTTGTGTCCTGTGGCAAGGGCGATATGCAGATTGTACATTGCTAAAAAGACTGTTTGAATTCAGACAAGATGCAAGCTGGGATTGAACAACCTTTTGTAAGATTTTTTATATGAATTGGAGATTAGAAACCGGGCAGTAGTTCTTTAAATCCTTATGGTGTAGTGTTAGTTTCTTCAGCAGAGGTTTTACAATGGGAGTTTTGAAAAATGATGGAAATTATGCTGATGAGAGAGAGGTATTAATAACATCAGTTAGTGAAGGCAATACTGGATCTAAGCACTCAAGCAGCAGTAATGTTGGAATTGGATCAAGTTCACATGACTTTGGTGCACTCTAGGATGATTATTTAAAGATGAAAATCTCAAGTGGAAACCTTTCTGGTCAGCCATCTCATCCAAAACCTCCTGAAATGGAGAGTATTTTGCAGACTCTAAGATTTCCTCTTATCCTGCTGGTATGTTCTATTTAGTTTATCTGGTCTCTTTTTATTTTTTATCAATTGCTTTTATACCATGCCACAATTGGAAATTCTTTATCAAAAGTATGTATAAATTTCATCATTTTTCTGTCTGTTTAATAAGATGTGTTTAAGAGTACTTACTTACTCATGATGCTGTATATATGAGATTAGATGTTTTGTTAAAAAAGAATGCATTTTGTGATATATTGTATCACTGCTTTATATACAGTGGTCATTGCAACCAGTATGCATTTTGTTTACATGCCAAAAAATCCAGTCTGATTTCTTTGTTTCTTTTTTACTGCAATTAAGGAGTAGTGATAATCTTTATACTCTTAGCTGCATCCAGAAGGACAACACCATCACCATCCCCATCCACTCTGGAGTGGAGAATATAAAGATTTCTCTCTGCCAGTTCCTCTGCAAGTAGTAAGTATTGAGGATGGAAAAAAAATGTACATTATAGAATAATGAAACAAATACTACAGGTGTTGACTTTTATATAATCTCTTATTTCATTTACAGCTCTCTAAATACGAGTAGGTCAATTATACACTGTATTTATGAATTTAATTCTCATCTAAGGTAGTAGAACTGTTTTATGTTTGACATAATGTTGGGTAATTTGTGGCCATACACTAAAAACACATTTTGTAGCATTTAAAAATGCTTATGTTCAATGCACGTAAAACTCATTGGTTTGTTGTCACTTCAGTTGATAATAGTCTTGTCATCTTGTAGACATTTTGAATGTTAGTGTTCAATGCTAAGGTCATATACATTGATTCAACATCAAAATTTGTTTGCAGAATGGAAGATTATGACATGAAAGCACAAGCTCTTGTAGCTTAGATACTGTTATTTCAGAACATTGTGAGATGTTAATTAATTAAATTATAGGTCATAAAACATACTGTTCAAGACTTATTTGTGCAAATAAACAATGAATTGTTTTTCATTGATGTGTCGACTGTTCATCATTCCATTGGTTTTTTTATTTTTCTTTCTGATGTATACCATTGTCTTGTGTAAGTCAGACGCCTAAACTATCTACATTGAATGCAGACTTTACAGACACCAGCAGTGAAACAACATATCCAGGGAATAAAAAAATAAAGGATTATAGGGAAAAGTTTTCATATAAACTGTACAAAAACCATGTATTTCATTCCATAAATATATTTCATTGTTAAACCCATGTTCACTGTACAGATCTTTTTAAGGAGTTTATAATAATGATCTTGATCTTTCAAAACTAATTTCATCACAAATCTGTTACAGATTTCCAGTTCAATGTACTTATGAAACTGGACACAAATATTGAGAATTTGTTGGAGCAGGTGGCCCTCCAAGTTCATACACAAGGCCCAGACACAGAATATAGAGAAGAAATTCTTGCAATGCCATGTGATTCAGTGGAGGAACTAGAGGGCTTTTGCCAGAGGTTGGAGGAGAATCCCAAACTCTCCAAGAAGATGGTAAATTGGGGCTTTATTTTCTATTTAAAAAAACTGTTATAACCTTTATTTGCTGTTGTGAACCTCAATATGCATTATGCAAGTTCTGCAGTGCCTGTATAATTATTTTTGGGGGTGGGGTGAACATGTAGTGGTCGGCTGTTTTGTCTTACGGATGTAGGCCAAAACATGTTTAGAGATGAACATGTAACAGGTATTTTACTACATATACACTATTACATATTATGTGGCTACTTGAATTCAATCCTTGAGTGAATGTCATTTATGAAGTTAATAGATTCACGGTGGTTAATTTGGTTTATAATTGCTATTAGTACATTGTGTTGCATAGTTAATGTTATCAAATTTTTTTCAAGTTAGAGAAATTAAATTTGCTTGCAAAACCATGGCAAAAAATAACTATATACAAGCATATTTTGTCACATCGATCATGAAATACTACTACTAATAATAATGTCAAAATCAAAAAATAGTAATATTATTATTATTATTATTTTCAGATATGCTACTTGAGCTCCCTTGGCAGGTTTACAATTGGGGATAGTGTCAGCAGGATGATGAAAAAGCTTAAAACAAAAAGACTGGCCAAAGTATAGTCCAAAGGGACGTAAAGGGAAAAAAGCATTTCAAGAGCTTGTGATATGTCAGGTTTTGATAAGTAAGTATGGCTTGATTTAAATTGTGTTTTTCATGTGACTTGCCAGGGATTTTTAAATGAATTGATAAAGTAACTTGAGACCACATTTCAAAGTACATGTTTTAAAAATATTCCATTGATTATTGCTGGCATTTAGAAAAATGCAATGCATCCTTTGTTGTGAAACTTATTTTAAAACATTGTATTACTCTTGCAGAGGCCTGCTTGAAAACTAATGGCAAAGCAAAGGCAAATGGAATGGAAGAGACCATATCAGAGACCCTCAAATATGCACCCAACCAACGCAGAATGATAAAAAACAAGGTAATCCAAATGACTCTTATTTCATCAATATTGGATTCAGTTTCGTCTTTTAAAGCATAGTATTTGCAAGGCGGATGCATTTCTAAACTGATAACAAAATCAGCTTATCCTATTGCCCAGGACTATCAGAGCTAGAGTCCAGCTAACTACAATATGCATATATCTTGTCTGATCGGACAAGTGCCTCCATTTGGAATTTTTATTCACATGAAATATTTGGATGAAATAAATTCATCTTTGTGCAAATTGATTGCACCATCCACTTGCCAGAAATGACAAGTAAGTGCAAAGTTATCTTGTATCATGGCTTAACAATAGTAAGGGAAGCACAAGTGCAGTGAAGAAAATTTCATACATTTTTATAATGCTGATTAACATGACTTCTGCATATGTAACTAGTGCTGAGATGATATGACTTTATTTAAGCATTACAATTTTGTTTTAATTTGCAGGTGCCTGAGCAGAAGAAGTAATAGATAAACTTTACAGTGGAGTTGGAGACTGATTCTGATTCATAATCTTAATTAAATCTAGAAAATAAACATTAAAGTTATATTAAAATATCTGTTGTATTGTTTCCTTCTTTCATTTTTCTCTTAAAAACAAATGTCTGAACCTTTAGTCTGTAAATTCAGTGGATTCCTTATCAGCCCATCTACTTTTACTTTACACCATGCTACTTTAAAAAAAAATGAATTATCCCCATTGGGGTAGGTCCCCCCAACCCCCCACCCTACTTTGTCAACTTACCTGCCACATTTAAATCTAATGGAAGGCCCTGCTGTAAAGCCTGTTAGTAAAACTACTCAACAAGAGGATTTCATACATTTGCAACTCCTAGATGGACGGTAATGTTTTCATTTTTGTAATGTAGATTTGGACATTCTTGCCACCAGTATGGAATATGTGTTTCAGAAACACAAGCAGCTTTCATCAGATTTGCATATAGGTTTTATATGTTGTGAGTATGTTGTAGGAAGTTTTTTTAAATAACATCATATGAGATGATGCCAGTGGAAATGGCAGAAAAGTGTCTGTATTGTTCACCAACTACACCTTGTTCTTACAAAATGTGGCTGTTACACATTCCCATGATGATGTCACTGACAGCCATCAGTGAGGAATGCCCCAACAAGCATAATACAAATTGCTTCCATTATAATTGTTACAATTCCATTCTGACCACTCCGGTGTCCTAGTGGTTAGAGCATCTGCCTCAGAAGCGGGAGGTCATGGGTTCAAACCCCAGCCAAGTCATACCAAAGACTTACAAAAATGGTATTAACAGCTACCTCGCTAGACGCTCAGCATTAAGAGGTTAGTGTTAGGACTGATTGGCCTGGTGTCAGGATAATGTGACTGGGTGCAACATCATACCACATGTTTGCAGCATGATGCCCCAGTGCTATACATCACTATAAACTGCCACACTGCAGACATCGTAGCAATATGACTGAAAAATTATTCAAGCTACGTTAAAAATCCAATCACACACACACAATTCCATTCTACGATCCAGAACCAACACTAATTCCGTACTACAGTTCTTGCATTTCAATCCAATTTTGCTTTTGAAATGTAGTGCCACTCAATTCATAATGAACCCATTCATTTCAAACACTCGCAAATACTTATTATTCCTGTCTACAACTGAAAAATATCTATATAAAAAACCGTGTAACTGTGTTTTATGCAAGGGCATGGAGATGCACAAAAACTTGCACCTGAAGCTTGAATAAAACCCCGACTGTGGATAAGACTTTACCCATCGATTACCCCAGCTTGGGGATAAATTCCGACCGTGGCGATTTATTATATATCCTATGACTGCTCCAACTTGAGGGCAAAATCCAAGCACATCCCTAAAAAGATAACAAGTATAGTGGCTCTTTACCTTCTGTAAATGCCACTTGAGCTTCCTCATGCTGTTGTATCTGCCATTTGACAGAATCACGAATGTGGATATATTTCTTAATTGCCTCTAGTTGTTGAGCTAGTTTAGCTGTATGAAATTCCTTTGTGCAGACTCACTCATTATTAATATTACAACAGTGATTTAATTACACATCACCTGTCAGCACACCGATGATAAGTCAGTTATTTTATAACACACCAACAAGCTTGCCCCTTGCACCCCCCCCCCCTTTTATTTTTTGGGCACCTGTGGACATGAATCTGCAAGGCTCAAATTGTCATTTTTTATATAAGATCTCAACATTTTTAAGGCCTTAATTTTAAAGACATCCTTAAAACCCCCAAAAGGTTATCAACTGGATCACCAGCCTTCGTTTAGAGTAACAGCAAATATATATATATATATTTAGGTCTAAGGAAACACAATAAAAATGTTTGATTTAACAATGACATATTTGCCTCAGGTCTGTGATCCTGAAGTGAATATTAACTGTCCATTTATTTTCTTGGCTTTTCTTTACTAGGAAATTGATTATAGAGATTTCTGCAATGGTGAAGGCAATGTAAAAATTGGTTACTATAACATACTTTTTACGCCATGTTTGAAAAAATAAATCCAATGGAAAGGTTATAGTCTGAAAATCTTCATTAAATTAAGTTAATATAGGGGAAAAAACTTTAAGAGTTCATAAATATTTTTCAGTGCTGAATAAAGATATAACATAACACTTTCTGCTGTGATTTTAATAGTTTCTGAGAGCATGAAAAATTTCTAGAACTATAATGTATAAATGTTTTCAAAAGATTATATTAATATGAGGGAAAAATCTGTTATGAAATAAACCGACAAGATCTTGTATGAATTCATGTTATCTTTAAGTATGATATTTGTGTGAAAATATCTGGAAGAAAAAACAAGATGGTGCCACTCACACATACAATGTGGTTGCCACAGTAGCCATATTAAGAAACTTTTTATCGCTACTTCTGAATGGATAATTGTGTCAGCGTGTCAACATGTGTACAAAATACTTACGTTGATGTCTAGCAGGTCCTGAATGAGAATTATGGTGCTGTACAGACATCTTATAAGGCCACCAATGTGGCCATCCTGAAAATCTTGGTATAACTACTTCTCCTGAATGAATGGTCATATCAGTGAAAGACTTCTTATGTCTAGTTGGACGTAAATGAAAATAGTGCCAATGTAACCTCCAATATGGCTGTTTTAATGGGCATCTGGAAAACCCCTTCCTTGCTACTTCTCCTAGATGGCTGGTCATTTTGACATTGTGCTTTCACTAGATGACCTATTTGATGTCTGGTTGGCCGTAAATGGAACTATGCATATGGTTTTGATGTCTAGTTGGTCCTAAATGTGGTTTTTGCTGCTCATAAACTTCTAATGGTATTATAGTTGGTTCCTTAATGAAACTGCTGTACAAAATTAAAAGGCCTTCTCACTTTCTATCAAGTTGGATACAATTATCTTTACCAGCTAGGATTTCTTGATCCTCTTTTTTATACATCAACCCTTCGCATATGTAGTTAGCTAAAACAGTATTTTGAACAATTAATTGCCCTCTTGCAAATACAATCCCAATTGCATGCTTTTACCAGTGTGAGAGCTCCTTATATAAGTAGCTAAGTATTCAGTAACTGAATTTCCACATCCACATGCATCAACTCAGAATTAAAAGTTGCAAAACATATACAAATTTGAAAATCTTGAGACATGTGTCACTTTGCATGGTGGGTGTTATGATTTAAATGCAACAAGGAAATTGAATTAGGGTTAATTTCTTTAAGCTGTATTCAATCATGGGGCCCTGGATTATAGAATGGTCTAGGCATACACATCACTAATCAACTCTCTCTAGTCCAACCAATGTGTGTATATGAGAAAGCTTGCCAGTAGCGTTATGTGTGTTGATTTCTTCCAATAAATATGTTGGCTGCCATGTAAAGTCTATGATGTCCTGAAAAATGGTGTTAAGCTCCATACAAGCAAGCTAAACAATCAATGATATAATGGAACAGTAGACACCATTTTAGCTAAATATGCCAAGAATTGATTTAGAGACTTGGTTAGTGATGATGACTTAAAATTGGCAAGGGATTAAAAAGATAAAAGAAATGACCTTTCATGGCACTGTAATATAACAAATGAGGAAAAACAAAAGTTTATTGCATTTGAACCTTTTGTTTTTTCACAGTTTCAATTTAAGTCATAAGGCCCCTTATTTTGCCTTACCAAACATATAGCAAGTTATTACCTCAAGCCCTAGCACTAATAATGCCTCACAAGTAAGCAGTCATTTATGAAGTCTCAGGTCTGAGTATATGTCTAGCAATACTTATGTCCAGTTTGTTTATAAAATTCTTTCTCACATGGTACAGTTTTCAGAGAGACACGATAAATTCAACAAGTGTGGTAATGAAGGGACAGGCATTCTTTATTTATGCACACATCCCAAAGGGACATTGCTATGTTTGAATCAACACTGAACTGAAGAATGGAGCATCAGCTGCATCAATTAAAATATTGTGGCCCACACAAAATACTGCAAGGACTATAATCAATTTATGAGTGCAATGGGCATGAATTACTGTAGCAGACTGGAGGAAGTAATCCGAATTTATTAATATCTTGAAGCTAAATATAGTAAAGTTTTCATCTATAATCTGTGGAATCGTTTTTGCACACAGTTTGCAGGATTTGTCTTTGGGTCATCGTTTTTCTTTTTCTTCATCTTTCTAGCTTATGGTATCTTGATAAGTCTTATGGTGCCGTGCAACTGCACTTGATGATTACCACAGCCAGTGACATTGTATCAAATCTTCTGGGATCAGATGATTCAATGCAAATTCCACATAACCTATCACCATCCTCATGTTTGCCATCTGACTTACTAAGTTATTTTGCCTAAATAATAATAAAAACAATCTGGTCTGATGTATTGATAGCGTTCTGAATGACCATAATATATTCTCTGTATCTACCCTAGAAAATCCTGAGTGGATCGCTGTTTCGTTTTAATAAACCAAAGTAATCCAATGAAAGGCATTTTACAGACACAAGTGTCTGTTTCCTGTATGCAGTGATTAAATGATAGTATTATGTCTTTATTTTTTTAAAACTGATGATACATATGATCACCTTCAATGTGCAATATTAGTTATGTTAATTAACGAGTGGGCAATATTTGAATTTCAAAGATAAAAGTGTATGCCATGATCACTTTAGTAGGATGATTTGTCAAGTGAGGTTATCTTTTCTGTTTGAATAAATATTGTTAACTAAACTATTTTCGCAAGTTATGACATAAGAATGATTCAAAGAAAGAAAATTCATTAAATTGAACATATAAAATGTAATACTGCAACAGAGTCTAGATGAACTATTTCTTCAGAGACACAATCCAGACTCTGTGGCAGCAAAATTATCAAATAGGACACAACTAAGAGACAATCACATTTTCAGTCACAATGGTTTGACAATTATCAATGGCTTGAATTCATTGACTGTGAAGGCAAAGTGATTTGCAGTTACTGCAAAAAAAGTTCCCAAACTGTCACAGATCTTAAATTCTACCAGTGGACTTGTAAGTGTAACTGAGAAATTCAGGATTTAATCAAGCAAGTCTCATGATAGTATTATACCTAATAAAGCAAAATGTAGCACAGTATATTCATGACACTTAGGCCAGCATGTACAAAATATTCCTCAAGTTACAGTTGCTAGTACTCCACTAAGAAATGTCATTTTATAATAAATAAAAATGTAATGGAAAAAAAAAATCGATAAAGTGATTGCACTCTTTAACATAGCCTACTACCTAACTCAATAATGAAAATGATTTGGTTCATTATATCTTTGTGTTTTATGGAATAAATGCATACATCTGATTGAATTTTAGGCAAGAGACTGAACTTTTGGGTTAAGTTAAAATGTATGTGGAACAAATGCATTTTCTAAAACTACTTGTATCAGTGTGCATTGTGACTTTTCTTTAAGATAACTCTAAATGGTACTGGGTATATATCATTTTCTTCAACTGCACACTGTTGTCTTCCATTTGATTTGATGACTTACAGCTATACTGTCTACACAGTAGGCCTCAATGTCAGGAAAAATTCTGTATACTTCAGTTACAGCTGAAATAAATTTTGCATTAGTACCTGAATCAGACAAAAAAGGTTGTGTTCTGGTGTGTGAATAGAAATGGCTAAAAGTAATATAGACAAAAGCCATAAGAGTACACAGTTACATATGAAAACCACCAATTCACTTGCATGTGTGGCATACAAGTTCAAATATTTGCTTCATGTTTATTTGTGTACACACATTGTTCAACTCGTAAGATATTTTAAGAGCTATTTCTCTATTGTATGCATAATTCATTTACAAATGTGATTAGTGGGCCACACCGAAGGCCATACTATTAGTTCACTTGGCAATATGGTAACGTCAGCTGAAAAGCATAATCATCCATTAAAAGAGCATTATGATATGAACATTAGGTATTTAGGACATATAGATTTTTCTTTTCCAAATGGAGTCCAAGTAATTATTGCCCAATCCAGGTATAATTTTGTACACAAGTAAAGAACAAAATAAGATAAATCTTCATTTATTTGCAATTGACAATACACTTCTTAATGAATATACACTTTTGCATTTATTTTGTATCACTTGAATAAACAATATTTCTTTCAGTTCATTTTAAACTTTTATTTTATATCACTTGAGTAAACAATATCTCTTTCGTTTCATTTAACACTTAGAAACAGGTTCTTCCAGTTACAATAATCAACTCTGGAAACAATAAACAAACTGGAACTTTTGACCTAATTATATTACATTTACTAGGGTTAAAACAATAAATTCCTTAACATAATAAATTAACAGTTCCAGTTAATCAAACACAAAATCATCTTTTATACAGGGTGTGAACTGTTAATATTTACAGGATAAAGCTTATAGTTTCCAAATTGATTGAAGCTTACATGTTGCAGTTGCTGGCACATATCTATTTCCAGCATGGCTTGCATACATTCCACCTTTAATAATTTTGTTACTTCCCTACCCCACCCCATTCAGTAACAAGTATCAAAAATCAGGCTCATTCTAAGGCAAAGTCTGTAACTTGTGTACCACAGTCATCAGAGAGACAAAGATGCAAAACTTTATGATGCCTGTCAAAGGAAGAAAACAGTTTGTTGTTTACCCAAGTTTTGAACCAGTTAACTTGAATTCTCAGACCATCAATTGCTACAGCCCCACTAATTACAATTGTTAGGGAATAATGAGAACTCACTTTCAGTTATCTGTGTATATATATAATTTTAATAACCAAGAATACCGGATGTCTGGGAACATTATAGCATTCAATGGTAACATCAGAACTGAGATGAGAGAATTAAACAAGCATAGTACATGACATAATATATCCATAAACTATTGACTGGGAAAAATACTACAGAACACCATTTCTGCTGGCAGTAAGATGTTGAACCTATATGTCATAAATATCAGGTTGGACATCTAGGACCAGTAATATTCATAATGGGCAGTACCCACCCCCCACCCCCCAAGTGAGAAGGGCCTGATTTGTAATCTAAGCCACCCAACCTATCACAGCCTTTATAGTACTTGAAACAAATATTGAGTAATAGTAAAAAAAACTCTGAAAGTTATTAAAACCAATTTGTTATATTTCCATAACTCTGCATAGTTAACTGTGCAAGCAGACTTAAACATATCAGTATATGACAGTTAAATTGAGCTATAGCATCGATTAACAGAAGCTACGAATTCATCAACAAGCAGTGAACAATCATCTTCACAATAAATGTCAAACATTAGCATCCATAAGCTGTCAAGACAAGTTGTTACACTGGATATATAATCATCCATTTATTTCAAACAAGCTGTGAAAAACGAACCTCACGTCCGCTATATGTACGCTGGCCATTGCAAAGGATGCTTTAATAGATTAATGTTTATCGTCGTGTCTTGACAACCATTTTGCGCGCGCACACCGGAAAGTCATGCTATATATTTGTTACTTGTGAACGTATTCGTGGGCAGTACGCTATATATTGTTCCCGTGGCCGTATTCACGGGCAGAATGCTATATGTTTGTTCTTCGTGAACGTATTTTTGGGCAGTTACTTTGTCATCTTCAACCTAAAGGTCAAAACTGCCCATGAAATTTATATATCTGCCCACGAACCGAAAACATGAATAGGACTATAACATAAGTGTATATACTTATTTTCAACATATACATAATTACTATGTAAGAAATACAACCTATGTATATGTATTTTGATTTGAAATGTAAACTATATCATGTCCTTCCCGTAAACCCACTTTCGGGATGACTGCCCACAACGCACCTAAAACGTGTATATATATATATATATATATATATATATATATATATATATATATATATATATATATATATATAAGAGGGAGAGAGAGAGAGAGAGAGAAAGAGAGAGACTGGATATTGAAAGCTAGAAATTTTATATTTATTAATTTATCTCGGTGATCAATTAATATTAGGTTGCCAGATTTACTAGTTGATCTGTGCCAAAGAACCAACTGTTCTGACCGATGACTGGGGTTAATGATGACAAAAATCCCATCTTATAACAATTATATATTTTAGTGGATTGCATTTTGCAATATTAATACGGGTGGTCAAACAGATAAACAGTTTTAAGATGAAAGGTGTTAGAAACAATGCTCAAATTTGGCTTATATTTTGCACGAAAAACAAGAAGGCAATGGAAATGTTGTTCGAAGAGAATCACTTAAAACATATGAAACTAATTTAACGATTGTATATATTTGAGACCGGACAAAAACAAGAACCTAGTCTGAGTTCCCTTTCGGTACCACATTTCTGACATAACGAGGCAATAGGCATGACAAAATGGATTCTGTTTATATAAAGCTTATTCATGTCCTCATTCGTTTCCTATCTGCTGCGTTTTGGAATGGGTTGATGAAATAATAGACGTTTTCAACGTTTAAATAGTCCCTGTAATAATGTTTCATAACGTTTCAATACTTATGAACTATAATAATATTGCCATAATGTTAATAAAATGTCCACTTCATTACCTAAAGCTTTTGATTATATCGGTAAAGAGGCAAATTACAGCACACATGTTTGGCTACATATCCGTGAGCAGATCTGTTACCTTATATCTATATGTATTCTGTTCTCATTGTATGTTTGTTGTGCTTACGCGAGATTCTGTCTCATGCTTTTTTATACCTCAGTAGCATGATTTAATTTTGTTTTCACATGCCAATTTATTACATTTTTCATTCAGAAAATTCGGTTTCATCTTTTATCATGAATTTTCTTGAATTCACTATCATTCCTTGTTAATATCTCTGTCCACGAATATTTTTGGCGAGGATTTTGTTGTTCCAGTAAATAATAATTTGATTAAATAATTCTAAACTAAAATATGCCGAACAAAGCAGTAAGACTGATGCCTGTAAAAGAACAAACTCTGGAATTTAATATGCATAACATATAACCAGCAAGGGGTCATCTATAGTTCAACACCTCTCTCTTACTAGCCAAAATACCAATGCAGTAAACATCACAGTGAGGTTCTATCCAACTTCCTATTCCAATACTCTACAGGAGTTAAGGCGTTATTACCACTAATCAAATCAACTTTTGAAAACGAACACGTTTACTCACCAGTACATCCAATACATGATGACAACACACATGGTTCATTTATTTTCTGAGTTTGCGGATGACCACGCTCCATCAATATATATTACCTGACTTTATCCTCAATTTCCTTTCAACGGATTCCATTACACAACGTTACATGTATTGGGCAAATAAATGTTTACAAAACCAACAGACTACAGTCAATGCACCTTCCCCCAACAAGTAAACACATGCAATTCTAAACTCAACCAACATTTATAAAGGACAGACAATTTACCAAAAGCATGCCTAAATCGGGGGTGGGGTGGGGTAGGGGAGTCACCGGTTGCCAAGTTGTATAAAGCGCTAGCATTTGCCGTAGGTTGTCATCTGACCTCTTTCCATATGAGTTTGATTCTCTGTTTCGATCAACCCGTATCTATGTGAAAGCTTGCCAGTAGCTTCCCATTCGTATGTGGTTTACCGAAGTCCTTCGTCCATCAGTTGCATACTATCATGTGGTGAATAATGGAAGTAAATCCACAACAACAACAAAAAGTAGTCTTGCGTCGATTCAAATTTTCATTACGTCTGTGTTTGTGTTATTTGTGTTATTTATTTACATTTCGTCAAGCATGAATGCTTAACTAAGCACAATAACAACACTCATGATGGACGTGTACTACATGTCCTTCATTGTTTCGAACTATAAAGACGCAGAAGATTAAAACGCTTACAAGCATAATACCAATGACAATATTAAAATGCATTACCATATTATCACATATATGTGCGATTGCACAGCAAAATATGTCTAAACAATAGATAGATATAAAGGTATAACAATAGAAAGAAAGTCGACGACGAAACAACTAAAAGAACACAAAATGACTTGTGACACGAATGCCGACATGTCGTTAGAATGGTTTTTATTAACTTTTGGATAAATTGCGAATAAAAAGAAGAAAAAAGTATTTTATTTTATAGTTATTTACTTGTGTGCTATTGTGTTAAGAACATGTAATCTCTTTAATAATAAAATCATCGTACGATTTTAAGAAGAGCGGTTGTTATGTTTGAATGTTTTGTAGTTTTTATAGTCGCTTAATTTTATATTGTTTCTTGAGACAATGTTGTATGTTTAGAATGTCCTCTGATAAATATATTTTACCAGTATTGGTATGCCACTCATGTTTTCCTTGCATATTATAACAATGGTTTAAGGTGTCAGGCGGCACACCGAGTGACAAAATTACCACCGATTGCTAGGATAACCATTTGGACACATGACACTGTATAGCATGCTAAAATAAATGAGGTAAATAGCTTACAAGCAATTCGTTCCACACATGACCCTCCGTTTTAGCTTCCAAACATTTCGTTCCACACATGACCCTCCATGTTAGCCAACTCGTCGCTGACTTTTCGGTAGTGCATATGACGGTTGTTAAAGGCACCAAAACGTATGAATATGATGAGACAAAATTACGCTCGCTACATGTAGCGGTACTATCAGAGAGATAAAACACATTCTTCAATTAATCTAAGATGCATGTTGAAATATTTCATATTTGTATTCATCCTAAGAATGAAACACCCCTTCGAATGAAAACAAAATAAATTTGTATATACTGCAATACATCTTTTTATATCACAGTAACAATCTAGATTATATATATTTGGTTCATAAATCTTAAGAAGTAAATATCTGTGGCTTCCATGATAAGTTTATTACCTGTATCATCTGTTAGTTTGTCATGGAACGCGAAATGGAAGTTATCATTCAGTAACATAGCTATAGAATTTGTAGAATAGGAACTGAAAATAAAACTATTCATTTCTAAAGGAATCCCACATGAACGTTTCCCGATTTTCTTCTAAGATGGCTGTCTTGAAGAAAGTATATTGAATACTTTTTAATCACAGGAAGCATATATACATCTCGTATTTTGTTAAGATTCCCCAAACGATAATAATTCAATGAGTAATGCTTGTTGACTAATACATACAGAAAGTTTATAATATTCTTATGATATCTGTGTACAGAGGCCATGACAAGCTTGTATCAAGCTGATTTGGTGGATAAACCATGCCCACTCATGATATAAGAAACCAACGAATCACTGATGGAATAGCATATTCCAGATTTGGTATTCTGGTGTCACAAGATAGAGTCATATTCGTACCACCTGACCTTTGAACCCTGTAACTCTCTTTCGCATCTATTTTCTGCTTACGCTATATAATGTATTGATGACATAGCATATATATTTGTGTCAAGTTGCCTGTTCATATCTTTAGTTAAAAGCTGGTTGTTTTCCCGTGAAAATACATCATAAATGTATGTCAATCTTGCACCAGTGTCGGTCTAAATCTGTAAAGGCATGTCTTGAGATGACTACTTATACTTTCAGCTCTTACACGATTAAGGACTTTAGAAACCATACCGCATGAGTTCATTGGGTATTGCTGAATGCGTTAAAAAGTACATTATCATTCAGCGCTAACTTCAATCACATAACCGTTGAATAAGTTTTGCATTCAGATATCCTTGTCTGTAAACTTTCCTGCTTAACCATTTATCCAACCTCGTTTATTCGTGTACTTATTATATTAAAACAAACAAATATTTCAGCCGAACTTGTACACGACTTTCAGCGATCAAGCAAAAATGTGGATCCTATTTTTAAAAATTAAAATTAAATTTAACAGCAAATCAGAAATTTACACATATTTTGTGTTTTTCAATTTAATTTTTTTAAAATATTAATACAATTCTACTGAAGACCCCCTGCAATCATAGTAATGACTTATTCTGGTTTTAGCAATGCCCGAAACCTTACATTTTTTTGTGTGTTGACTTAACAACAGAGAACATACTAGTGTAGAGCCCCAACAATATCAGGATACAGAGTTTAAATCGGAATTGAAACATTTACTTAAATTCCATGTTACCTGAAGCGTTTTAGTTTATTTCTACATAAAATGTTCATGCGCTTCTAAATTCGCCTTCCTGGTCTTACGGAATTGAAACTGTCACACGTTCCTTGGCTGAGAAAAAGAAGGTGATTATATATATATATATATATATATATATATATATATATATATATATATATATATATATATATATATATATATATATATACCATAGAAAGCACATGACAATATGTAACAGAGACTTAGTTTGTTCCATTTAATTAATTATCATGTTTTTAAAGACTATTCACTTAGGAAAACGGTAATCATGCACTTTATGACGTTGTGAAAAAGCTTTTTCCTAGTCAATTTCCTCATCCCTGAAGAACGTCTCATTTCTTCAGATTCATTAATTTATTAAAATTTAGAAGGATAACTAACTGATTCGTATAGACGCACAATACAGTTTTCTAGACTGACTCGCCGATGTTTGAGTAAAGCGGTATATTCTCAAACTTTGCCAAAATGGGACTTGTTTACCGCTGCAATAAGGGATATATCGGGACCCATTTTAGGGTAAAAGGAAGGTTTTGGAACGAACACTTTAGGCTAAAAAAGTGATCTTGTGGTTTTGTAGATACAAAAAACGGCTATCCCTCTTCATCAATTACATTTTCAAAATTTTTGACATGGTAGGAAAAAAGTTATACGCTTGCTATTATTTATCCTCCTTAAATGCTGCAAGAAACAATGCAGTGTCCAAACTTGGTTCAAGTTAATACGCGACAATTAACTTGTGTTAATATCAGGTAAGTGATTCGCGTAAATGCGTAATAAATACGCAGCGAGTGGCTCGTGTAAATACCAAATGAGACCGCTATATACATTTGTTTACGCAGTCTCGAAATATACATCAGTTGGTAAAGTTATTTTTAAGTACTATAGGAAATTTCTCTAGTGGTGAATAGCAACATGGCAATGTGGCATTTGATCAAGTGAGTCCTGAACATGCAACGTGTAGTTTGGATTTAAGCTCTACTTTAAGTATACACAGTTACCAAAGGCACACCACTTTATTGCGTTTAAACGCATCCATACATATAGATTCTTACATGCCATCATTATATTTTGTCTCTGGCCGAGGCTGAGATTTGCATACATGTTCAGTCAGTATACGTGTACATTTAATATAGACTAAAGTTTTATGGAATTATGGTTAATGTTAACAACGTTTAAAATTCCATTTTTTTGCAAATGGTCAAATAAACACGAGCAGTGAGAAAATCAGGAAGTGACCAACTTCCGGTGTGATTATTTCAGTATCGTACAAATGAATTGAATACTATCATGTTTTGCGGTTAACTATAGGATAGAGTATATATATTATTCTTCCCAATAGCAACTTTCGAAGTCGTAAAGAATGAAATATTATGTGACTTAATGTTAATAGGACAACTAATATAATCAACCAACACTAAAATCATGTACCACGTTTCAAATCTTCTACACATTATCAGCAGAACCTGGAATGAAATCCTAAGCAGAGCTAACTCAGATCAACATACAAAGCACGCAACTGTGCCTATGTAAAATATAATGAAGTTTATTGTAAGAAACTGAATTAACACCACAATATAAAAATAAAATAAAAAACGCATTGTGTTAATATCAGGTAAGTGATTCGCGTAAATCCATGATACATATGCAGCGAGTGGTTCGTGTAAATAGCAAATGGTACCGCTATATATACATTTATTTACGCAGTCTGGAAACATACATCAGTTAGTAAAGTTATTCTTAAGTACTATAGGAAATTTCCCTTCTGGGTTAATAGCACCATGGCAAGGTGGCATTTGATCTAGTGAGCCGTGAACAAGCAACTTGCAGTTTGGATTAAAGCTCTACCTTAAGTATACACGGTTACCAAAGACACACCACTTTACTGCGTTCAAACGCATCAAGAAATATAGATTCTTACATGTCATCATTATATTTTGTCTCTGGCCGAGGCTGAGATTTGCATACATGTTCATTCATTCTACGTGTACTTTTAATATTGACTAAAGATTTATGGAATTGTGGTTAATGTTAACAGCGTTTAAAATTCCATTTTTTTGCAGATGGTCAAATTAACACCAGCAGTGAGAGAATCAGGAAGTGACCAACTTCCGGTGTGATTATTTAAGTATCGTACAAATTAATTGAAGAACATCATGTTTTGCCCTTAAATATAGGATACAATATACATATTATTCTTCCCAATCGCAACTTTCGAAGTCGTAAGGATGAAAGATTATGTGACTTAATGTTGTTGGGGAAGCTAATATAATGAACCAACAATAAAAGCATGTACCACGTTTCAAACCTTCTACACGTTATTAGCAGAGCCTGGAATAGAATCCTAAGCAGAGCTAACTCAAATCAGCATACAAAGCACGCAACTGTGTCTATTTAAAATATAATGAAGTTTGCTGTGGAAAACTGAATTAACACCACAATATAAAAATAAAATAAAAAACGCATTGCATCTTTTAGGCAATACATTTTACATGGCAGAAACAATGATATCACTGAAATATAATCCATGTATTTAGAAGCAACGACCAAAATAATAACACAGCAAACACACATCAAAGATAAACAAACATAGAAGAACGACCTCCTTATTCAAGATGTAAGTGGTAACTATTGCCTCTCGCAATGAACCTAACAGAAATGAACTTTATGGTTAGGAGACAGATTAAAAATTTACAAAGATAATATCAGACAGCATGATATATTTTCAATTTAACTTTTGTCTTTCTAGTACTCCTCAGAGTTATAATAGTATTTTTAACAAATCAAGCTTAAACTATTATCATTCTCACACAAAATCCATGCATAAAGCGTTAACAAAATTGTGTTTAAGTAACATAATCGTCTTTCCTTCATTATTATTTTTTCACTTTATTCTTCATCACTGTTATAAAAAAATAAACACTTCTAACGATAATTATTTCCGGGACCTTGCGAAATGTATTGCAAATAGTACAATGTATACAGATCCTTGCAGCTGGACAGTTTCAGTCCGTTTTATTTCTTATTTTGTTCAGGTAACATCAGTCTTCAACGGACATACTCTTCTGTTTAACCATTATTTGAGAGGAAACAGTTATTTTGATTATTCTTTGGAATTACAAAGTGCGCATTGGTCTTAAATATTTTATGTGACTGTTATGAATTATTTAAAGAAGGTCTATTTTGAAAAACCTGGACTGTTGGAAGACCAGTGCGTTCGAGGATCTGTAATGCATTCGGAACATTCATACATGCTCATTTCATAGGTTAGATAATTAAATGTTGTATTAAGGTATACAAAATTAGTTTGTTTTGCGTCTGTTTTATATATACTTTATCAGCAAATAGTCGTAATATAATATCGGAACAGTCTGCAAACTTGACAAGTCTGGCATCTTAAAACATCTTTGAACATTATTCCTGTTTTGATTTTGTTTTTATATTTTCATCAGTTATTTTCTACCCCTATCATGGCATTATTTATTAAAATAAGCTCGTTTTCATCCAGTAGTGCTTGAAGCAGTAGTATGTGTAAAAGGTACTATGGACACCTATGCTAAATCAACTAAGTTAATTTCAGTATTGTTAATAAACAAAGGAAGAACTGATGTGAAAGAATGTCCAAGTTTTCTTAAACTTGTATCACACAAATAGTCACTTTGATCCTTGAACTTTATAATCCTAATCAGCTTTGATATATTTATTCTGTAGAATGTACTGATGGCATATCGGGAATACTTGTGATTGGTTTCATGTTCCCATCTCTTAGAGTAGAGCTCTTGGATATGCTGAGGAATTTAATGCTCAAAGAGCACACTTTTACCATTTTATGTAACTGTCACATGAAAAGACTTGTTTGCTCTGCAACTTTAACAACGTGGAGATAATCTACATACGTATACAAGTCTCTCAACTAAATGGATAGATATGATCTGGTCAATATAAAAAGACTATGAGCTATCTAAAGCACACAAACAATGCAAATAACCGATACAGTTTTCTTGGAAATGTGCTGAAAGTTCATTAATAACCTGGTGTACGAATTATCGTTTTCTATTAGCACACTTATACACTTTAAAATAACATATTTGCTTTAGTAATATTATTAAGGCAATACAAAATTATCCATTCAGTACAACTTATTATTTTTATATGTCCGATTATTTATCCTTTATTACCAGAATAACTGCAATGGTCGACATCTGGCAAACTAGCTGAAATTTCATCTACTGTACTGACTCATGCTTGAGATGATTTAAATACTGTTTAAGGATATGCTCATATATGACGTACACAACTTTATTGAATGTAAATGCTCAACGAAATATTGTATTTTACATATCATCATGGCATTTTGACTGTGAGTCAGGGTGAGATTTCCATACATGTTCAGTCGTACTACGTGTAATGGTGATATTGGCTAAAGTTTGATGGAATGGTTATTAATGTAAACAACTGTTACAGTTTGACATTTTAGTGGATTGTCAAAATTACATCATCAAGGAAAACACAGTGAACATGTTCCCAAAACGACCAATGTCTAGTGCGGCTATATCAATATTGTACTCAAGGAATTGAAAATCTTGTTTTGCACTTCAAAACATTGAGTTCGACATCAATATTTAATAGAAACCCAAGTGACATTTTGGCTCCAAATGACGAAACATGGATTAACATCGAACATAAAACATGTATCACCTTGACATATAAATTGTTACTCTGAATTACCGAACTTTTGTAATAATTAATTGCAATCAATCATTGAGCTGCTGGATTGAACTGCGGTTATCAAACGACTTGAGACATTTAGGATGCGAGCACCCATCCTCAAGAGGATTTTTTTGCTAAATACAAAAATAGACCTAGACAGAGAAGTAACCAATGTATCATCCATAAACAAGTGAAGAACAATAATAAGTCTGAAATTCCCACATCAGTTAGTTATTCATTAGCAAAACACATAAAGTCTGAATTTAACACATTCAATTCGAGGAAATAGTGAATATTAAATACAAACATAATAATCAAAGTCATACTTACTTTAGAAAGATATTATAAAGCAGAAAATCTAACTCATCAGTTTAATTTTTAAGCAACAACAAAAAAGAAGGAAAAACTCTACAATCGAATATCCGCATGATCTCATATTATTTTGGAACGTCCTGGCGAGGCATACCAATTTGACAAAAGCATATCTCTCTTGAAAGATTTGTTTGAACTTGAGAAGATCAGTTAGTGCAGAACTTATGATGGTAATGTCAAATTTTAAACACGTATATATTTGTCATATCATGATATCATCAACCCTTTTTCTTATATTCTTTGAATGAGGTTGTACTATAAGTTTAATACTTTACAGTTGTTTGTGCAGTGTTAAATCGATTATAAGTTTATATTATAGCAGAACACATTTATAGATGTCTTCATTTTTGATTGTCATAAAGTTTAAACTATTTTGTATTAATTTTTTTACTATTGATTATTAGGGAATTCTTAACAAATATGTATTATAGCCAAATTTGCAGGGACGTATTGATACCGTCTCTCTCTCTCTCTCTCTCTCTCTCTCTGTCCGTGTATATATATATATATATATATATATATATATATATATATATATATATATATATATATATATATATATATATAAGTTTCTTTTGGGGAGATCCACTTATTCTCAAATCAAACAGGACGCTCACGCATCGATAGACACAGATATTTGTAGATTTTGGGACAGCTTAGGACACAGTTCCTTTTCTAATAGCTTCCTTCGGACAGAGGATCAGCTAACAATTTCGTTTTCATTTTATGTTTTTAGTATTTATGTTTTTATTTCACAATCCTAAACAATTTCGATGTTTTCCTTTTCAGTGTCTGCAGTATGCACCTTTATCAGGTGCTAGCAGCAAACGAAGTCTTATATATATTAGTTACGATATTTAATTCTGTTTAACAAGACGCTAGTACACATTACTCCTAGCAATGACTAAAGGTCGTAGATTGCCGTTTCTTAATCATACTTGACCAGCTTACCTGTGAGCCGTATAGCCTTCAGATATTTCACATTAATACGATTAACTGGCTTAATCTCTTTTCATTGTTCGACACAGAAACGATATGAACAAGACATATTCACCCCTGAATGAAACTGGCTGTATAACAAGCACACAATCTTTGCTGTCCACGTGGTATGTTTGTAATATTCAATTCCGTTAATATTTTTGAAAGTTTACTGGATAAACAAATTAGAGATCATTAGGTATGATGAGATTTAAAATATCCTCTCACCAAAGTCCTGTTGCTTCGAGCATGAACTGGTCAAAATATATATGGTCTGCCAATGACATACTAAAATTTGATAATAATTTAAGGCAAAAATATCTATCACGATCAATTATATTGCACTCATGATTCAAATGTTTTGTTTTAGATAAAAAAAGAACTGTAAGGAAGAAAATAAGATAATAAAAGAAGACCACTGGCAATGACATGAATATAACGATTGTAGATATACGTACCAGTTGTCAAATAAATGCATGTTTCGAAACGAACCTAATCAGTGTTAAGAGTTAATCGGACTAAATATTTATTATATAAAGTTGTGACGTTGTTGCAGCAGCCAGGAATGAAGCTAAAAATAAAAACCTGGACAGACTTGAACATCTTCTACACATCATCTGCATAGCCTTTAATGATTAGTATATGACCAATTATTTCATCATTAATTCAAGTTGGTCTGCTGAATAACTGTAATGGTTGAATTATGGTAAACTAGCTGGCATATCATATATTGTATGGAAGCATACTTTGAGGGATTTAAACACTATTTAAGGATATAGTCACATCTGAGGCACACAACTAAACTCCGAACTAAACAAATATTATTACATGTCATCAGGATATTGTGTCGCTGACTGAAGATAAGATCTGGAAACAGTGAAACTGCTAGTACTAATCACATTGACATTTTATGGAATGGTTATTGATAACAACTTGCAAAACATAAACATTGTATTGGATAGTAACATGTAAACGAAGAATGAGAGAAACGGCGTAAGTTTGAATAAGAGCTAAATGTACAAATGACAGCTAGTCATGGTACCCCTCCCCCATAACAATTTAAGTTCTATAATACATCTAGAGTTCCATCTTCGTGAACAAGAGGAATCTGTTAGCACAGCATCTGCTGCGATAACTGTTAACACTAGTGAAATGAAACAATACCAAATGTAAGTAATATGCTGTACTTGAAAAGTATTTACGTGAGAGGCGGGTCTCATGCAAAAAATACTAACTGTTCTTAATTAGTTAAGGATATACTTTCAAAACTCTGCATTTACGTTCGGATCCGTTGAAATATTGTATTAAACACCAGTGTAAAGCTGCAGATCATATTTACTTTCAAAAAGTTGTGCAAAGAAACAATTCAAATCCATCAGTTCTATATGTAAATTAAAACTGATTAAAGATTCTATCAATTACTTAAACAATATTATAACTTTTTGTAAAATCAACTTTGGGCCTCTCCAATTTGCAAACAGCTAAAGATTCTATAAGGATTTACTTAAAATTGTGGAAGTAAGTTCGTGTAGAAGCATGATGGTCTTGATGGTCAAGTCAAAGTTTTGTCACAAAATATATTTGTCATATCATGTAATTTGAGTCATACGTTTTAATTATATCCTTTGACTGAGATATGACGGAATTATTTATATAGGTTTGATACTTTAGAACTTTTAAAGTGTTACGTCGATTATAATTTTACGTTTTAACAGAAATATATGTTTCCCTGACTCTGTTCATTATGGGTACAGGGTATACATTATATTGTATTAACCGTATTTGTAAAGCCTATTTGTGAATTGATAAGAAATATGTTTTATACCCAAACATAAATTGATGAATCTATACCGTCTGACACACCGTTAGTCCTTAGATGCAAGTTAAATTTACAGTGATTCACTTATTCTGAAACTAAACATGATGCCCACGAATAGATATACACATAAATATGTCGAGTTTGAATTTGCTTGGAACAAGGCTAGCGTTACAACTACAAATCCAGTCGCTTAAACTTCATAAATTTGATGTAAGCATTCTCTTTATTTTCTTGGTATAGGTGTTTGTTCCAATTTTTCGCACGTTCAGAATAACAATCAAACATCTTACCGGGAAATCGATCTTTAAAATCTCAGTCACTGAAAGGCTAATTTGCCTATGGATTGTGCCATTGAACAGCTTACGTTTGAGCGGTATATCCTCGAGGCACTTCAACCGTAACACGCTTAATCGACCACATCTGAGTTTACTATTCGACAACGAAACTGTGTAAACGAGATACAGTCGCCTTTGAACGAAACTGATTGTTTGAAATGAAAGTGATCTGTAAAGCACACATGATGTGTTTTGAATATTCGTTCCGCAGAATCATTATTAGATCGACTAATGGATAAACAAGTTAAATAACGATTAGATATGACGGCATTTATGATATACTGTAAGTAACATCTTCTTGTCGAGTATGTGCCGCTGAAAGATTTTAATTGGTCGGTTTACTAAAGTAATGAGAAAATATGTCATTTGAACTCGATGATGGTCATCCAGTGCAACGTGTAACAAGTATATGATACATTATATCAACATTAGTTCTACCATCTTTGTATAAACATTTCAATGGTCTATTTTGTGTTCATAATGTTGAAAATAATTCACTATAAATAAGGATATGCTTCTACCTAAGGCAAATCACTCCAGAGACATTGTACTGTAAACGAAACAGCTATTCCTTATTAAAATATGCGTGTGCTTGAGGGTTAATTTTAATGACACGACCTGCGCTATTACTTCTAATAGTAACAATGATTAACCTTTGATGGAAGGGTGATAAATGATCATAACATTCAAGCGTAGGCATTCGGGGGGGAGGGGTAAAATGTATGACAACTGTGTGAAAGTCAGCAAAAGTTTAATCATGTATGGTGTAACTAAGCCCTCTGTCTATATATATATTTTATGAGAGGAATTGTCTCATAAATTCTTGGACAAGCTGTTTGCACGACCTGATAGAGAGAGCGAGAGAAAGAACGACGAAGTTCAATCCTCTTGAAAGAGGTATCACTAAAGAATTGACCAAAGAACTCACATGCCCGTGGATTGACGCTTTTTATATCTGTTTCTTAGGACAAAGCCAAATATGGATATACGCCAGGTTCTTGTGTGCGCCAGAATCGCAAAGTGGGGCTTTATAGTTTCTTACAGACTATCGTTTGGGTCTATGTAGGTCATTATACAGACGATTCTACCACGGCAGCGCGTGGAACTTATAGCTTAGTTAGGAAATTTAGCCTTCCGCAATGCGGCAACTTACACAACGAGTGTAGTTTTTGCTGATTTATGATACAAGGTAAATGTATGTAGAAGTTGGTTAGGAATTTTTGCTCATAAGAAACCAACCTGTATTAACTAGTATATATTTGTAATACCGAAATAATTGGATTTAATGTCAATATATTTTAATAGAAAATTATTTTCAATATAATTTAATCAAAACTTACTTGTAATATAATTAAGTCAAAATTGCTTTTAATGCAATTTAGAGACAATTTAAATCTTATTATTTGTACAAAACAATTCTGTCCTAATAGATAAAAGGCATGAAATCATTGCTCATTTGAAAAGTGACCTGTGAAATGATCGTGGAATAAGTTTCATGAGCATCTTATTATAATTATGCAGAAATACGGTAATATTTAAATTTATGTAGGTTATGATGACCGATTGTGAAAGATATATGTTTCCCTAGTCAATATTTATCGACGTTCAAAGTTCCATTATTCTTTAGTAAAGAGTACACTGTAAAGTTACCTATGCCTAAATCAAACATTTTACTAAGTTACTGAAATTTAAGTTATAAACACAAGATAGCTATAATATTGTATGACGTTGCAATCAATGTCACACACTATTAAAAGCAACATTTTAAGTTACTAAGGAAAGTATTACATGTTACTGTTACTTGTTATTCGCTTGTTAATTTTGTTGACCGCCATCATCATTCCAAGTAGCGTGAATATATGGCACGTTTGTGTGTGTGGTACAAATTGATGGTTTAAGTACTAAACTGGATCAAGGTCAATAAACAATATAAACAAATCAATCCACATGATTTAGTGGACAAAAAGACTTATCTAAATGAGCTGTTATATTTAGATATCATGGAAGAATTTGAACTGTTCAGTGCAAATAGAAAGTAATTATTATTAGGAACATGCTATTATTCTTGACAACGTCACGGTTGTTGGAGGAGCAGTACATTTCCTATTTTAAATATATAAGGAACATTCAATTCATGAGGACTTTCATGGACCTTTGAAACGACTAGTTTGGATTTACTTTATAATACTGTAACTTTTTATCATATTTTTAAATAACTTTAATACTTAACGTTTTGCTATATGTTTTTTAAAGCTTGTATGTTCTGCATCTTTTCCGTTACTTAAGTTTGTTACCACATTGTCGAATCACATACATACATACGTTCATACATACATACATACATACATACATACATACATACATACATACATACATACATGCATGCATACATACATACATACATATATACATACATACATACATACATACATATATAATAATCACTGCCTTAGTATCACTTTCTGCTTGTTTGTGTTGATAAAGCAACACAAGGGAATATTTTTCTGAGGTAGTTAAAATTTTAGAGATTGTTGTAAAACTTATTGAGCTTTTCTTTTTTAGAGTAAACCCAATGATTAAGAGGTCAAATAACGTCAAGCATGCTCATCCTGCACAAATGGGGAGTTACTGTAATACTGGGTCTTTTTGTGGTGAAATTCATAAATATCTACTTGAGGGAACGACTTGAGATCAACAAAAGAGAGAAAGGCAATTTTTCGCTTACAGCTAATGGATTTTTGGCCGTTGCAGGCACTCAGTTTGTGGATGGATAAAGTAACACTACGTCTGTAATTGACAAAATTATCTAATAAGACATATGTCAGAGATATACGGACCGGTCGAATTAGTTAGCATCGGCCTTGGAAACATAGATCTCAAATCAGAAGAACAAATTAGGGCTACCATATGTTTTTAATTGCTGTATCTGATAGATACACAAATGGGTCACATTTCCGGGACAAGGAGGATCACATACGAACAACTAACCACACTTATCTGAAGAACAAAGAAGCGGTTCTCACTGAAGTTGGAGGAAACATAGGAGAAGATGGAATTGTGTTCGGCAGGCTTTATAACCAACACAATAGTTTTATTGAACCCCTAGAAGATAATTTAGCATCTTAAAAGAAACATAATAAAACAATTTTCAAGTAACAGCGGTAAATGTTTAACTCAGAATAAAAAACGAGATTGTAATGGTCAACATTGAGGAAAAAACTAATAGCTAAGGACGGACAGAGAAACGGAGGGTATCAAATCACCCTTGCACATTCGGATATACAGTATATTTGCTAACAGTTCATTAATAATCAATATTAAGATAATGCATACAAAATAATGTATACTTTATAACAGTCAGGAATGTAGTCATACATAAATGTATTCTGTTATAATATAAACTAAAATAGGGTACAAATGCTAAAGTATTCAGCTTATATTGGGATCTCAGTGACAGGAGAAACTCGAATAGCATGATATGACAATGATATTTGTGATACAAACGTGACATGACCATCCTTATTAGGCACAAATTGCTTTTCTCAATTTCAAATGACCCTTTTAAATTCAGATTTGGATTGGCAAAGTTTTGTGATCCATTAAGTCGTTTCAAAATAATATAATATCATAAGAATAATCTATTGCATATTTAATCGATTTTGCATTTACAAATTGAACTGATGAGTTTAAAGTTCTGCTTTGGGACATTGATTCAAAAATAATTATGACCTTGTCAATTATTCTGGTAATTTATATACAATATTTACATCGACACAATATGTCAATACATCATTTTCAATGTTTCATCATATAAATGTATATTTTGTTAAATGATGGACAGTTTACATTTTCTGTAGATGCTTACCGCCTCGCATCTGAATACTTTTCAGATTGTTTATCTTATATTATTAACCGGTGTGAGAGTAAGTTCTGCTAATTATGCAATTATATATTCCCTACATTCGTGATGACGGAATTCCAGATCACCGGTTGTTTCTTTGTTGGTAGAAATGTGACAATCCATGAAAACGTGAAGCTTTGAAAGTTGTTCACATGAAAAGCCATTTGATCAAACATTGGACAATATGAAATAACTTGTAGTACGACTGTGCATGCATGCAAATCTCACCCTGCGTCAATTATACAATATCCTGATGACCTTTTATAATAAATGTTTCGTCGGGCGTGCAAATTCTACAAAAGTATATGCCTTATGAAGGAGGATATCCTTAAATAGTGTTTAAATCATCAAAGTATTCTCTCTGAGGACATATGTTACATCAATAAAATAAGAAATAACACAGCTCTACGGATTTGTATACTTGCATAAAGGATGAAAACGCAGTTTGATTTTATTAGCTATGTTACAAACATCCCACGTCGGAAACGAACCTACGTGACCTAACCCACACAATGGGAAATAACATAAATTTACTAAAAACCCGCCTCACTCCACCAGAGACCGATACATTACTTCAAAGTTGCCATTAGATTTAACTATTCATGTAGTATTCATAATCGTAAACGCTGAAGTCAATAAAAAGTTATAAGTATATATCCCACACAATCTAAAAGGTTAATATCTCCAAGTGGAATATTATACCCGTGTACCAAAATTAGCTATCTAACATCTTAACGAAAGATGACCGTTACGATTAACAGTCATGAACAAAAATTACACATGCTATAGACACAAGCATGTACCAAGAGTTGCAAACATTAATGATATACTTACCATTTTAAAGAGGCGTATTCTGACATTATGCCGCAACGCGTGTATAAAAAGAGAAGCACGTTTGTCACAGATGATGTTTAAAGAACATCATGTTTTCTTAATTTTGATTACGTATTAGTGTGAATGATTTTAGCTTGATAGAAGAGGGATATGATTTACTGCTGATATGCATCGGATAGAAGATTTCTAAATCAGAATCACTTTTTGAATGTACCAGAAGATTTGAGATACATTATATTTTTTGTTTAGTTATTTTTTGAATTTTATTATAGGCGCATTATCAACAATGTGAACATTTATTTTTTGAATCTAAAGAAAAGTATGTTTACTTTGTGCTATTTCCAATACATTTATTTATATTGACTGTAGCAGCTGCCAAATTGTTTCAATAATTACTCCGTTCAAATATGGCCAGGTTTCATTAAAATATCTTATGAATCTGTACTCGTTTGAATCTATTTGTTTTGAATCATGAATGTGTTTTAGTATGCTTTTATAAGACTTATTTAGTTATCCGTTGTAATTTATTTTATCTGTGATACAACTTTGCGATTGAATATAATTACCTACAGCTTGCCAATTAATGTAGACAACAGCTTACATCCGCTGTCTGAATTTTTTTAGGTATATACCTATATTATTCATCATATCGTTAGGTCCTTATCATATCCCATAATTATTCATTGGAAACAACTAAGGCAAAAAAACACCGTTTAAAAAGTATTGTATTTATTTTCAATTAGTTCGTTGCACTTATGCTGCTTGGTTTATGTTTTCATTCCTATTTGATTTTATCTAATGAAACTCATTTGAAAAACTAGAAAGCAGTGTGCATTAATTTACCAATCGATCATTTGTTGAATTATTGGATACCTTTACCTTTATTTATTCAGTTCAAACAGAGGAAGCATTCTCTCAAGCTATGTAGTTATTTAAATAAAGTCATATGACTTTTAGGCATAAACGAATTAACACAAATTAGCAAATTCAACAGGTTTTTAAAACTTCTAAAACAATTCAATTATCAATGGTATAAAATGAAAATTTAAAATTTGTTGTATATGTATTGAATTGATCCAAAATAATTCTGATAAAGAATTATCAACGTCAAAATGAATGAATTATTCCATATAAAATTCAGATCTAGCAAATTGTGCGTCCGTCAACAGTCATAACGTGTCCAAGTCGCTTTATCCCTAACTCCTTTGAATAATTAAGAATAGTCCCAAAATAATAGTATAGTCCGATGAGCACTTTCATTGTCGAATGAAAGATTCCTCTCAAATAATATCTAAAATTGCAGCATACATTAAATATACATCCTTGATGTTACAAGAACACAAAAATAATAAAATAATAAAATAAAAATGAGAAAATAGTTCTTTGATATTTACTTCATAACAGGACTAAGAAACAAAATGAACAATCGCCAACTCGTAGAAAGAAGCAAATTATTTAACCCAACATATAGAAAATAACTTAATGTTTCTCAGCACCCACCGGACTAACCAGTCCAACGGGAAACAATCCAAAACTTGTCAACTTATTTACTAATTCGTACGTAATCATCTATTATTTGATCTTATGCCGTTTTGCGTTCTTAATATGTTGAAATATGGTCTACGCAGGTACACACAATAAAGATATATATATATAATCACTGTAACTCACAGTCATGAATACAAGTTACAAAACTTATAGGCATACATAACAAATGGATACTAAATGAATATATATGCTGAAGAATAATATTCAGATAACAATCATACTTGTCATCGTCATCATCGTCATTACCATTTATTTTAAAGTTTGTGTGGTTATATGCAAAATTGAGGAATTTATCTTAGAAGTAAAGAGATTGTTCTAGTCGACTTGTCATACAGATTTTATATTGTGCTGATTAGTTTTGCGTGGTCCACAAAACTACATGCAATACCTTGTCGAACGCCTTCTCGAAGTCATTTAAGACATGTCCTTTTAATGCTGAATATACTTAGCACATATTATCATTAGATTAGTTATTTGTTCTCTAGAACTACGACTTGCTCAGTAACCAGCTGTTTCCAAATCTATGACGTGTTCTGCTTTTTAGTTTCAGTCAACTGAGGGTGATCTTTAGTATATCATTGCTCAGGCCACCGATGTGACTAATTATTCGTTAATTCTGGAACAACATCGGATTTCCTTTTTTAAGAACAATTATAATCAGAGATACAACTAATGGGTTAGGCCATTCTCCTGTTTGCCAGATTGTTTTGCAGATTGCTGTGAGGACTTTTATCAAGGAGGTTCCCCGTCCTTTAGCAAGCTAGGCTGGTATAATATCTACCGCATATGACTTTCCTTTGATTAGTGCCTTAACTGCGGCCGATACTACTTACCTGAAGATCTGTTAATCCACCTCGGTAGTGCATCTTGGTCTTCAGAATAGCTCCAGCTTGTAGAGCTCTGTATAGTATTCCGTCCATCTGTTAAGGTTCTCTTGATATTCTTGGAGACATTTGTACTAGTTGGTGTTCCATGTATATGTGTTATCACGTCTTTCACCCCATGGTATGTCTTTTTACCGATATATTATAGTTCAGGCGTATCTCGACTTCCTTATATCGGACCTTCAACCAGCTTTCCTTAGGTTGCTTTAATTTCAGTGTAATCTTGTTTATAATCTACGTGTATGTATCTGATACATCAAGGCATTCCCTATTCCACCTAAGATTGTATTTACAACCAAGCGGCCGAGGATATCGAACTAGTGATTCTTTATCCCACGAAGCTTGCCATGAATATATAAGGCTGTGCTTATTATTGCAGTGTTAAAGGTGGTTAAGAAGGAGAGAAGGTTTTTTTTAGCACTAAAAACTGTATAAGGCGCAAATTGTCCGCTTGTCAATGCTTCAGATGCTCCTGTGAAGCATGGATCTGTAAGGTTTTAAGGTTCAAACCTGCTCCTAACCAGTCCTGGCTTCTTGGACATCCTCAGACAGTTTTTGATATGTATCATCAGCAAGACATCGTCGCTTCGTAAGTCAGCTTCTGGAAAGCTACGTGTTCTGACACTGTTGACGGTAGACTGGACGCTTCATCACCAAGATATCTGGTTGTGTTATATTTTGTCTGGACTTTGCAAAGTCCGTCTTTAAGATGGTTTGTGGTGCCCAAGGTTAGTTCAGGTAGCAAAGCCTAGTAGCTTCCCTCCCCTCTCATCTGTCTCATGATTATAGTAGGGACGCACACATCTTTCCTATTTTGCTGTTCATTTCAGTCTCTTAGAATCATTAGAAGATAAAACATTCTCGTTCTCGTCATCATGGCTAGATGTTGCAGCACCAACCTCTATGACGGTAATGTTGAAAGGAGATACAATCAAGCGGATGGTGTTCATTCTCTTAGATACTGGTTGGCAACCAATGTCATTATGTACCATAAATTCTTCATCCTCATGCATGTCTTCGTGTCTACTTTTTACTTCATCTGTTGATATCTCTTCGAAATTCTTCCATCGCGTCTCGCATAGTGAAAGGATTATCGAGTCTACCAGCTGGACTAATGTCTTGACATTCCAACGTTCAAATGGTGATGTTATCTTTGCGTTCATAAATTGGCAGCTGCACCAGTGGCACACGTATCACCTCCGTCCATGAGTCGAGCAAATGGCGCGGGTATACGTATCTTGGTCGATGAAGGAGCCGTCATATAGTCATCTATTGCTTATGACGGGTAGTTGCACCCTGTGGAGGCCATCCATCTAAAGGCTGTAGATCACTGCCTCTATCCATGTTACCGTACGGCTCACTCGCCGCTCGAACAAGTTGGAATACTTCTGCTGTGTCATGTCATGCTACCACCACCTTATTTTTCCCATGGGTAGGAGGACAGTTAGAATAGTAATGGAATGTGTGTGTGTGTGTCATTTGGATTTTTAACGTAGCTTTAACAATTTTTTCATTCAAATCGTAACGATGTCTGCAGTGTGACAGTTTATAGTGATATCTAGCAATGGGGCATCATGCCGCAGACATGTAGCATGATGTCCCACCCAGTCACATTATCCTGACACCAGGCCGACCAGTCCTAAACCTAACCTCATACTGCTGAACGCAAAACGAGGCAGCTGTTAGTACCATTTTTATAAGTCTTTGGTATGACTCGGCCGCGGATCGAATCCATGACGTCACGCATCGGAGGTGAACGCTCTAACCACTAGGCCACCCTGGCGGTATTTAATGAAATAAATCATTGTTACAGACGTCAATGGATTAAACGTTACCTACATTGTCTCACTCAAGTATATGAGATGGTGAGATGCTGATTTTTCATTATTTGTTCCTTAATTTATTAAATCAGAATTACAATTTAGCGTTATTTTTTTAGAGTGCAAGACTCACAAGAAATATTGTGCAGGATACAATCTTAATATAGGACTAGCCTAAGTCCGATGCCATGGTTTGCCATTCTTTGTCACTTTACTCCAACTGTCTCGGTACCATATAACCTACTTTTGTTACTTTGCCACAAAGCACCAAACCAAACCAAGTCTAAAACGGTGAAATACGCAGGACATCAGGTACATGCTTAAATAACGGTTTATCACGCCACCATAAGTAATATTGTATACATGACATAAAGTCCCATGGTTAAATGTAGAGTGAAACGTTTTCTTTCAAAATGCTAATCGGAGTGGCATTATTGATATATGCAACTGATTGTTACGTTCAAAACGAGGCCTACCCGACAATCTTGTGAAGATGAGATCATCTTACTTTTTGCCTCGTACCACAATCATCATACACCCATTCATTTCTCAAAGCTGAGCTCAATCACGCATTCCAATCGCCCTTGCATACATATATGCGACATTGTCATTAAGGTCCAATACATACACCAAAATTTGCTTGTCGTTGCCCAGAATGCATAATAAACAACGGAAAATCGGGAAGATGATTCAATTGCATGGACAGTCAAAGCATCCTTTGTCCATAGTATATATTTTCGTTTCATTTGCACTTCCACTGTGACAGCAAATGCATTTATTGTACGTGAACGGGAAACATATTTTCCAGTATAGATACCAAAGAATGAGAAAAAGTGTAATGCATGTACAACTCTCTTCTAAATGCAAGCATTATACCAACTTGTGTTGTTTATTTTTGTCACATATTAGTGGGTTGCGAGCTCAAGTGAAAGAACTGAGCTAACGTGAGAATGAAATCATCTATAAAATAAAGTTATTTTTTCTTCAACAAGAATACGTAAAAAAAACATCTAACATAAACATTCGTTGATAATAAATAGATGCACACGTGTTATCAGTAAACTGTAATACTTTTACCACCTTTCACGTAGAAAATAAAGGTGTTCATATTAAACGTACATGGCGACAAGGATACTTCGTGGAAAGAGACACGGGATAAACCACCAGCCAACGGGAAGCTACTGAATACTCAAATTCATCGACCTAAGTTTCTACTATACGTTGTCATTTGATTGATCCGTAAAGGTGAGTTCCTTGGACCACTCGGCCCTGTCAGACAAAACATTGTTTACTTGAAAATGAGACCATATTCTTATAGTTGCGTGTTCCGGTCATCTTCTTCAGAGGCAAGATATTCAACGTAAGTATTGTGACAGGCATTTTTGCAGTAAGATCAATAACAATTTCATTTAGGACAAACACTATACCATCAAAAGATATCTGGTGAATATAGATTGTTGATATCACCATCCATTAAGAAGGATTGGAGAAAAAAGCATAGTTTAAATCAGATCGATGCCATTTTCATTTAAGACCATCTATATATCATAATCTTCTGGGGAAACCTACAAGTTGATTGAATATGCGTAGCGAAAAGATTTGTTTCAGAACGACAGCCATTCTAATTACCAGATAGGCACAATTGTTTTTTAAAGGTCATGCGACAACATATAAAGTCCTTGAATTAAGACCCTGTGTTGATGGACCAAGGAATATCATTAAGAAGAATTTCATGATGGATACTGCTGTGACTATATCGGATAACAGATCGTCACTGCTTTGATGAAGGATGATCTAGACATCAGAATATATCAGTCAGTGAAAACCTATGGTAACATGACCATCTATTCGATACTAGTAGAATTGAGAAGAGTTAAATATGGCCGGTGTGGTGACTATATTTGATATCCAGGCGGCTCGATTTCATCCAGGAAAAACTAGATATCATAAGATATCTTCTTTTGATAAACCTAATGCCAATCTAACATGCTGTTGTGAAGGAGTTGCAGTAATAAGATTTGCAATACGGTTGATGTGTTGGCCATATGGACTGAGCATCACCATTTTCATTTAGGACAAACAAGGTCCTGGGATGAACGTACGAGTAAAGTTTCAATGCAGTTAGTATAATTACCTGCCTTTTAAGTAGCCTTGCTGTTGTTGTTGTTGTTCTAGGGTTTAACACCATTTTTCAGCACAAGATAAGCTATACATGGCGGCCAGTATAACTGGTGGAGGAAGAACCCTGGAAAACCCAGGGAAGAACCACCGACCCACGAGTAGCTACTGGCAGGCTTTCCCATATACCCACGCTAGCCCAGCCTTGGACCCGAACCCACACAGACAGAGGCGAGATGGCAGTGATCCGGAACGGTGAGCGCGCTAGACCACTCGGCCACTCGGGGCCCCTTTAATTAGGTTAACAACGTATTTGTTTTAGAAAGCTAATGACATTATATTTAATATTGGAATAGTTAGTTTATTATTTTTTTATGTTTTTATTGTAATTAAAGGTTTACATTTACAGGAGGACCGCTCTGGTGGCCTAGTGGTTAAAGCGTAAGTCTCGGATGCGGTAGGTCGCGGGTTTGAACCCCGGTCGAGTCATGCTACATATTTATAAAAAATTCTACTAACAACTGCCTCGCTTGTCGCTCATCATTAAGAGCTAGTGTTAGGTCTGGTCGGCCTGGTGTCAGGATAATGTGACTGGGTGGGAAATCATGCTACATGATTCCCCCAGTGCTAAAAATCAATATAAACTGTCACACTGCAGACATCATAGCGATATAATAATGACCTATATTGTTATGTACCTAAGTTCCTTCTGGTTCGTGGTGAGGGGAAGGTGTTGATAAATTAGATGACTAAATTGGTTTAAAAATAGTACATATTTGAGTAAGTAAAATAACTTAAATATGAACCAAGAATCATCTGTGAAGGTTGTTGTATGAGATCCATCTAGTAAGGCTTTCAGGGACCAATGGGCGCCAATACACACCATGATAGTGTAAATGTTTTTAAATACCTGTTGTTACTGGACATATATTGGGCATATCACAGCAGTTATCAAATTAGGGATTAGGAATTTCCGCCTGCCACTTCCGACCGTCTTCCCTTTCTCTGTAAGCAAATCCGAGTCGGATGCGGGGAGATATCATATTCCGTACCATCAGGCGATTTGAGCTGGTTTTCAACAGTTGCTTCCACTTCAACGTGAACCTTGCTAATAAAAATGGATTGAATGTTTAGTTAAAAACGACTTAAGACTAGATAATTCACTTTACTTCTAAATAGATTACGTGTTTATTTTTGTCGTCGGTTTTATATTTGTGTCTCTGTGTTATTGATTGACGACCGTGGAGTAATTTAATTATTTGAAGGACAGTATGTTGAATTGTTAATGAAACTAATTGAAATTAAGTGATGTTGAGAACATTTACTTACAATTGATTCCGATTTATGGTTAATAAGCTCTCGCTACCAAATTAGGAAAACCGATTCCATCCTTGTCATGGTTCGGATCAGTTCCATTCTTGTAGAATTATGTTATCTTTCTTAAACTCAATTCACAGGATGCTGTCTATTACTTGCATTCCATATTTACAAGAACCGGGACACGGTTAAGATTAATCCAGATCAGCTAGGAGACGTAATAAGATATGGTTTGACCGAACATGACTTCAGAATTTAAGGTCATGATAGTTCGGCAACAATCGTGTGTTGATTGTGTCATTAATAGATATATATCGTTATAGTAGCAGTAGTAAACGTAGTTTAAGTAATGAGCTATAAATGAGATTTCACTTCAGACGCACGGAGTTGGCGTGTCTAGGCCATATTATATTATTTAAACGTTTTGCAATTGTTGCAGTCACATTGAAATAGATTAGATTAAATAATGCTACAACACAATACAAGCATGTGAGTCCTTATAGGATTATAGAATTCGGCAGTTACATTATATAATGTTCACATTCTTAAAGCATCAGTGTCATTGTCATGCAATTGTAGCCCCACACCGCACATTACAACACAAATACTCGGATTCAGCAACAAAACTGGACTATTATGTTAGTTGGGACGGTATCGTTTACCACCTAGTGCCATTGTTGTTGAAAATCGGCAGTATAGTTGGATACATCAACAAAGTACAAGACTTAATTGTTTTGTTTCAACTGTGCATACAATATAAAAGCTATTCTATGGTAATACATATATTATTGTACAGACTGTTTTGTCTGTAATAACGTTGAATGTAATCTATTTGATATCCTCATAGGTGGATCTTGTCATTAGTCTATTCGTAAGTTTATGTGTGTGCTTCAACAGAACAAAATAAAGACCGTATCAGATTATTACACTGTTCAAGCAAGTTCAGATGCCAAGACAATTTCCTAAGAATCTTGACCTTTGCCGTTGCTCATTTGCATTTGTTTTGAATTCATCAGTAATGTAGTGTATTGACCTTTTTGGTTTAATTTGCTTATTCATATGTCGTTAATATCTTTGGACTGAATAAATGTATTGACAGAGTTTTCAGCTTTATCAAACCTGCATTAGAATACTTTCTCAAACGTGCGTGCATATGTTTATCTGTGTGTGTGCTTACGCATGTGTGTATCAAGTCATTCTTCCTTGAATGCCAGTATTTTGCGGACATGACCGCAAATTCATAGGCTTTGACCGGTTCATGCTCAGAGCAACAGGAGGTTGGTAAGAGGATATCCTAGGACTGATCATATATACTTGTCTCAATATTAAGCTGGTCAAATGTTACTTGACCTATATTTCCCAGTACGATTCTTGATTGTTATTATGATGGTATGGGGAAATTAGAACAAACATCAATACCAAACTGACCAATTTTGAATGAGTGGATTTGACATATTGCAAATGTGACATCATTATCATTGCTTGCAACACTGTGTGAAACTCTTTTCTAAAACAAAATCAAATTTTGACAATATATAAGGTGAACAATAAGCCTAAACATTTTCTTCACCTCTATCACCTGTTGTAGGTGTGTGTCAGTTGTATTGAAAAGGAAAATGTGGGCATTGTTTACGTTTGTGGTGTTGAAAGAGGTAAAGAAATACAAATTACTAGATGATCCACTGCCCGACCGAAGCTATTATAAATGTAACCGTTTAATTGTAATACTCATCGTGTGATAAGCAGAGCCAAAACCGATAGAGCCCTGTGTATATCAATGGGTGAGTTTGCTATTTGGTTCGATAATCATTAATGAGTTTCAATAAATCCTTTAATGAAAGTTTAGGTTTTGGCTGTTAAGAGTTGAAAATGTCGCTGGTTTAGTAATAACTATTGGTGTCTATTCTATATCAAACGTTAGAGCAAACGCGTCTTTCAGACTTAATAAACATTAAGGTCTTCACATCTTTGAGTCCAAGGCTGACATAATCGCAGCCAAAGTAGACCCCTTTGAGACAACTTTCACTATTTCTGTTTTATTCGTGCAAATGTCATTATCCACTATAATGTCTAAGTCTGAACGTTATAAACATAAATCACCAATCCACCAAAAGTTAATAAATGTTGCTAGTATAAATAGTAACACGGTGCATGATGACAACAGCATTAGACCTTTACAACTATTCAACAGGATCTCTGGATAAAATGGAAAATAATTGACCAGATAATCATCATAGGTTGAATTGTATGATCAGCACTGAGTACAACTGATTCATTTTTTGATTGCTTTAATAATGTTACTAAATCAAATGTGATATTTAAAAGGTTTAGTTTACTTATGCAAATAGTGAAATGTTTACATTATAATATATAATTTATGTACATTAAGGACAGGCACTGTTAAAACACTCCCAGGATATTAACCCGTCATAGAATAATGTATTTCTTCTAAGAACCATCCTGCCTTCATCAAGCAGATGAAAATGACTCAAATATTGTCTAGCGGTTGTATTATTGTTATTATCAATGACTGTAAATACCTATCTCCACCTCCGCAAAAATGTATAGATACTAAAAAATCTACACATTAAATATCTCCAAATATAATTTTTTACCAATGTACAAAAATAAGCTATATAATATTTGAACTATAGATGATCATTACAATTTAAAGTCAATAAAAATATACACACCCTATAAAAGCAATCATGTACCAAGAGTTAGGAAAAAGAAAATACATTGGTTTGATAGCAGAGAGGTCGGTCTTTCTTCTGATATTCACCTCGAAGAAGATGGCTTGATATCTATTAGTTTTGCCTCTGCTAGAAAATTTGAAATTTGTTTTGCTCTGATTTGAAATTCAATTTTGGAAAATGGTAATGCTGAACTCTGAAAATTTTTGTATTCCAAAAAGATGGAAGGTATATGTAATTATTCTCTCTCTGATTAATTTCCCTGCACAAGGAAATTATTGTTCTTGTCCACTTGTAGTTTTCCTGATAGTGATAAAGACAAATGGTAAGAAATTATGATGTAGTTAAAATGTTTAAATTGCTTCAACACAATTAGAAAATGTTTTATGTATGGATTTTTTTGGATCTTTTGTTAAAATGTGATAACGATAGTTTTCTAAAGCTTGTTTTCCTATAAACTAGTTTCAAAAAACTAATGGCTACAGCAAGCCAGAAAAAACGATTACATTTGAAATTAGAATGCTTCCTGAAAATTATTGTTTTGCTTTGTTTGAAACATTGTGAGAGGCAAGTATTATCCCGTATATTTTCAACAAAGTGTTTACTGAGGAATATTTCGTTATCTTTGATAAGTGTTTGCTTCGTTATTGTTTTGGTAGTTGCTTCTGTAAAGGTGTGTTCTACGCCATCATCTGTTGAGTCGTGGCATTTCCTATGTAAATTGTCTTGGCTGCAATGGTTTTCATTTGTCCCCCCAGTTAACTATATTATATTCTAGACAAAGCCCTTTGCTATTATATTTCTTTTTATTTTGTTTCGAGTAGCTCTGCTAAGGATTTCGTATTAATATATGTTGATGACTTGCAATGACGCCCATGTTTCCAATGTTTGCATGGTTATATGATGCTTCAACAACGTTATCAGTCCTGTTTTTTGAACCTTAAGACTTTTTTGCATGTTTCTTGCCTTAATGTTGCTTGAATTCGTTAGAGTCTACCCGTTTAATGTTTCATATAATGCTCTCACAAACGTCTTTATAATATTGTTTGCAATTCTTTGATTATGTCTATATACACGGGTGAATGTGTACCTTGGATACATTGTGTACTGCTGTTTTAATTATTTTTTTACAGATATTTTGAGTTATTATTTGTATTGATATTTCTTTGCCAAAGTTTTTCTCGAAAATTGTTTTTATTTTCCTAAAAGTGCAATTTAAATACTCAACTTTGTAGACTGAATATTTTTTGTAAGATCGATTCATAATTCTGAATAAGTTTGTTTGGAAGATCCATTTATTTGAAAACTAGCATTTCTCTACAATTTAAGACATATTCACAAATCTGAAAGTCATTATCAGATAGCTCTTTTTACTCTTTGACGTTATATTTTATACTTTTTTGTTCTCTTGAACACAGCATTTTCTCAAGATTAAATAGTCAATTGATTTTCTTCTTAACCAAATTATCAATAAATACTTTCATTATGACATTTCCTATTTGCATGAGTTAGCAAACACAAAATATAAATAACCTTCATCATATAGAGCTTTTAAAGCGGAAATATTTGTGTCCTCTATCAAATGATACACACGGAATGTACAGTAAGAATGTCGTCATCACTTATGCACAACTTAAATTTGTTGCGGGTACATAACAGTCATTTAAACCCATTAAAGCGGTTACTGGAAAAGCTATATGGGGAGATATTAAGGATGAGGATGAGAGGAAAAAGGGTATTTTTCCAGTATTAAAACAAACCGCTGCGGAGGCTAAAAAATAGCGGAAAGAACTAAAACAACAAAACAGATTTTACGAGAACTACCAACTGATATAGATGCAGCTCAACCTCCACACGTCGGCGAAGAAATACTTGAAGGTATTGGCAAAATTCGTACTGAAGTCGCCGACGTAAAAAAAAGAACTTGCATCTAAACCAATAAGATACAATATTGAACTGGTTGCAAAATTTAAGGATGGTTTTGTCGAAGATATTAGAAATACTAAAAGAGAAAAAGTATCTGAAAAAATGTTAATTAGTATAATCTAGTAGTTTAAACCCCGGTTCTGAAAAAGTAAGTGATGATAATCTGATCAAATGGATATATCGCATAAATAAAAACAAAACACAAGCCAGAGATGATGATTTAGAAACAAGAAGTCTTTTTGAAGAAATGCAGAGACTTTATAAAGAGACACTGAAACAAATAGAACAACAACAATCTTCTCCACCGTAGCAACATATAGAACAACAACAATCTTCTCCACCGAAATAAAGGTTGATGTCGGAACTTAAAGGTCTGGGGAGCTACTTAAAAAAGAAAAACATTAACGATCACCCTTAAGATTATGTAAGAAAAACACGGAAACAACTGAAGAAGGAGCAACTGGGAGTGGTTTGGGAAGTGGTCTTGTTTGTTCTAACAATATCCTTGATGACGTGCAACGGTTAGAAGTTTTCATAGGAGGAAAACGAGCTGGAAATAACTCACCTGAAATAATTAATGAAGCAGCTGATATATGTCGACGATTATTTCAAGACGGTATCATGGATACTGATATTTATCGAAAACTTATTGATGATCTCGTTAATGATTATCATAGTGACTAATTATCACAGTGATTAGGTAAATAAATAAATAAAAATGATCGCACACAATTATCATCGTCGACCAATCATGGTCAGGGTGTTAAATTCACGATTACCAGTATATAAGATGACTTACGGAAATGGACTTGGTGATGTTGTTCAGGGTTTATTCACGAGGATAGCCCGCAAAGCAATGCCAATTGCAAAACAATTATCGATGAAAGCCATTGATATGATTCGTGATAAAGCTGCTGGTGCTATTGGTAACGTTGCCAGTAAAGCGTTCTTGGCAATCAGGGACAGACTAGCACGATTAATACGCAGACCAAAAGCTGTCAAACCACAACCAGTCAAATTACCCAGTACTGAAGTTATGCCCGCAAATGTCAGTAAAAAAATAAAATAAAGCCGCAAATAAAAACACTAGCACCCTTGATGAATCAAGAGACTGAACAAATAAATACAAGTCTGATATCAGGATGTGGTCTTCGTTTTAGGAGATAACAAATTATAATAAAATGTTTAAACGTGAATCCGACACAGCGTTTGACATAGGCGAACCGGTTCTCAAAAATGAATCAGTGCGTGATTTTCAGTATTATCTTATGACGCACGAGATCCAAATCAGCAAGGGCGAATTGAATTACAGGTTCAAGATCCAGGCAAATATTTCTTACCCGCTGAAGCATTTATTGGAGTAGAAGGTGAAATTATAAAAAGCTGTTGATACAGAATACGGAGGTGGTGTTAAAATCGGTTTTGTTAATAACTGAATTATGACCTTGTTTGAAAAAAAATTGAATCAATTGAAAATAATGTTGATGTAGCTATAACAATAATAGGTTTGACAAGATATTCTGATGATTATACAAAATCAGCTGGTCCATCAATGATGTTTGCTAAGGACACTTCTGATTTTCCTAAAACGATGAATACAATATAAGACGGCCAAGAAACAATACCAACAACGCTGACGCTGATGAATGGCCGGTGGTTCATGGTGCTAATACAGAATTTAATTTAGAATTTACAACGCGCAAATTAATGTTGAGTGGCGATCGTAGAAGATTTTCATGTGCAATTCCTTTGCCACACATATTTGTATTTTGTAGAGATGTTAGAAAAGTAATTTTTGGAGCAAACATACAGTTGTGCTTTTTAGAAAATCTAATGACAACGATGCTATCTGGTGATGATGGTAAAGTTATACTAACAAAACTTTCGTTATGGATGCCGGTAATGACTCCGGCAATTGTTGAAGAACAGCGGTTACTTTCTTTTATGAATCAAGATGGTAAATCGTTGTTATCATGGTTTACAGTAACCACAGATAGTTCTCAAAGTGGAATTAATGGTTAATTTACATGGCATATAGCATCGTAGCAGGGAGTTTCTGTACCACGACATATTTTCGTTGCTTTTCAAGTTACTGCACGATTAAACTCACAAACACGGAGTCATATGATATTTGATAAACTAGCTGTTTCTGAAGTTTCCTTAAGAATAAACGGACATCAAGAACCATCAGAGAATATACTGTTAGATTTTAATACTAATCATGTTGCAAGTGTATATCATCGTTTGACGAAATTTCTAGGACGTGATCTAAATATAGATACTTTCTTAAATATGTCACAATTAGATTTTGCAACATATTATCCAATCCCTATTACTTTTCACTGGAACATGTTGATTTAGTTAGACAATCTGTCGTTGACATACACTTTCGAGCTCGTGTGGTAAAAGGACCTATAGATAATTACAGAGCAATCGCAGTTATCCTCAGCGATAAAGCAATGTTACTTGAAGGTGTTGGTGGGCTAATGAGAGTTATTGATGCACCAGTAGAAAAATGTAGACAATTAGACCTACCGTGTTATTATAAAAATGTCATATAATCAAGTTAATGTCACTCTGACTCCCGGTCAGGTGAAAAAATTGCAATAAAAAAACGCGAGCGCATGCGGGACAAAAATAACATTGAAGCGAGATCAAGTTGCTAGTGGTGGTCCAAACATGTTATCGTTGACTAAAACTCAACTAAAACATTTCAATAAAGCGCAAAAAGCAAAAACCGGAGTTCAACTTCATTTCGCTCCAAGTGTCATCAAAGACATGATTAAAACCGGTGGTATATTTCCACTTCTCGCAGCAATGGCAGCATTAATTGCTGCTGCTGCCCCAACTGTTGGAAAAGCAGCCGCGTTAGGGGCTGTTGAACCGCTGTTGGACTGGTATTAAAGAAAGCAAGTGGGAAGGGATATAAAAAAATGGAGCGGGTTTAAGACTTCCAGGAACTCCACCCTCATGGTACCCAAAAATGTTATAACACACGCAGCGCGTCTCACATCGATGTCAAATTTTGATTTACTCGATGCTGTTAAGCAACTTGAGATAACAAATTTCAGAGGTGTTTTTATGCGAAATCAGTTACCGCGTAAACCAAATATCGTTGAAACATGAATTATTAATATTGATAACATCGATGGTCCAGGAACTCATTGGGTTGCTTACGCGATTGATCCACGTGGGCTTGTTTATTTCGATTCGTATGGGTTAGCACCGCCAGTTGAATTTCTAAAATACGTGCAAAGTACTCCATTTCAAATTCCAGTTTGGTACTCAACGCTACCAACACAAACATTAACCGATCCACCAATATGTGGCCGTGAAGTAATTAATGCATTTGACGCGTTATCAAAATCAACCAAACCACCTCACAAAGTCGTGCACGAGTATACCGCAGCAAGATTTAACATTTCAAACAATTTCTAGGTTAATAATGGTTGATAGTTAAGGAAGATCTCTCAGCACGAGTAAAGGCAAAAATCGCGATGATATTGATTTATCAAAATATGCGACTTAAGATGAAATCGATAATCTTTTCAACCTCTCCGGGGTTGAGCGAGAAGAGGTTGTTGTTTTTCAGGACCGATATGGTGTGTTAAAAACCAACAAATGGAATGATATAATTCGACGAGTACTCGGTGCGGTCACGGAGAATATCTCTGTGTTTACTGACGGCGGCAGAATTAGAGACTCAAGTATATCATTTACAACCATTCGAGAAGAAATTGCAAGAAGCGCTGTTAGTCGCTTAAAAAGTACCGGTGACACAATGACAGGTGAACTCAACCTGAACGGAAATAAAATAGTAGCCGTAACAGATCCAACATCTGATGAAGATGTCGTGACGAAAACATATGTTGACGTTAGCTACAGCACCGTAGATGGTAAATTTTCCACGTTGCGGGCTGAGTATGATGTTCATGTAAGCACGTTTACAAGTATCCGTAGAAACAGTGGAAAAGTTAATGAAACCGCAGATGAATTCTTTGACACCTGATTGACCGTTGACGCAAAAGTCTCTGATATCAAAAAAATTGGATACGATTAAGACAATACAAGACGATATCGTAAGTGGAATTCTTGATATCGTTAACAAAATTAGTCTGTTTAAAATTCCACTCGGAGTAACTCCTGGGCATATTACCAACATAGTTTACACAGTATCATCTGGATTCGCAACATGGTCAAAACAAAATAATACTATCAAACATATCGCAACATTCACTGGTGTGTATAGGCTGTCTGTGTTCAGTGTTGCAAAATTTGATATACTGACAACATATCCCTGGCGGCATTCAACTGATCAGTTTTCCGGGGTTGTGTCTATCATATTAAATAAAAGAACCCAAGAAACATTTATACTGGAAGCAGCTGATAAGAAATTAACCGCAACATCTTAGTGGTGGTGTCTGGAATTTGTTGTTGAAACACGTCAGTTGGTTACTGCGTAAAATAATAATGTCCTTAACGGAGTCAATGACAGCGTCCAGGACAACTTTAAATGTTCAACAATATAGATACGATAAAGTACGCGAATGGCAATTAGAATTTAAAATACCATCATCGAGTATACGTTATGAGTAAAAAAAAAAACAAGCGGCTTGTAATCGCGCTGGATGCTGTAGTTTATTGGGTAACTGCTTTAGTTGCGTCGACCGGAGTAGTATTATCAGCGCTAACGCCAGTAACAACTGCAGTAGTAGTAACAATATGGGTTTCGTCATCGGCTGCCATCGCTGGTGTTTTTAATATTATCGCGAAAAAGATATCCACGTGCACAAGCACAAAAAGGCAACGACGCAGTTGTAAAATTAAGCACAGCCACAACAGCATATTCTAAATTATCGTCGCTGTTATCATCAAGCCTCAACGACGATGAAATATCAGATTCCGAATTCGCATTAATGGTTAATATATGCAATGAAGTCCACCATTTGAAAGAAAACGAAAACAAAAATGACAAAACTACCCGCAGTGATATCAATAAGCTTCACCCGTAAATTTCCAACCATCAAGATAAACTTCCCCCACGTCTCCGTGGATATATCATTGATGGAGAGGCCTGAAACATTACCACCGGAACCAGCGATGTCTGATTATGTCACGGACAATCAATCATGTCATGGAATTACTCTGTCATACGAACCGCATTTACTTGTTATAAAAAGTAAAAATTGCAACGTTGGGTAGTACTTTTATCTTTCACGGTAAGGATCGTGTTTGGTGGGGTTTTAGTCGTGAACAACTCCCTAACGGAGGAAATAAATGTGTTTATATTAACATACCTGAAATTATAAAATATTTTGAAATCATTAATCAAGAACATAAAACACAACGAGATCGATTATGGAAAAATTTCCAAGAACATAACGAAATCATTCAACAAACTGAAATATTAAATCAACTTGTATCCGACATGGAATATCTTCACCGGAGAGCAATCGAGTCAGTAATTAACGATAACCACATAAATATCGATTACGAACGATTTTTAGATGAATACTCGTTAACAGCAGAGGAACTACCTGAATATAAACTTCCCGAATATAAAGCAACCGAGCTAAGAAAATTAGTCAATGACATCATTGATGAATACGTGAAGAAAACACCATTTGAAAACAAATAAAAACAATAATGACAGAACTACTTCAGCAGATAGCTGCAAATACAATCCCGCCGAAAAACCACGATGATAACAGTAAGCTCAGCCAAGCGTGAATTTGGTTATAATTTTCCAACTGCGATTCCGGTAAGCAAGATCGCATTAACACAGTTGCGAGTATACCACAGTTCGCCCAATATCAGATCAAAATCATTTGGTGGATTACGAGCAAATAATTCGTTTTTGTTTGCAAATAAAGGTAAACCAGATGGTACATCCGACTGTAACGTTGTTGGAATACCAACCGGGTGCTATCAAATCGAACAAATCAATGAGGAATTAGCGCGTAGAATGAAAAATATCACTGGGAAAGAATCCAAGATAACAATAACAGTTCATGAACCAACGCTGTCATCTGTAATCGAGATAAACGCTCCCGATTACGTCGTGGATATATATCAGTCATTGGTTAGAACAGTGTTAGGATGGCCTGAAATTCCACCGGAAGTAATACCAATGCTTGAACCGAAACGGTATTATTCTACCACAGACAAACAATTATACCACGATGCTACCGTGCCGTATAAAGATCACTTACTTAGAGTAAATGGCGCAAAATCGGATATTGTTTTTAGCTTCGTTGACAGCAACAATATAACGGGATATTATTCAAGTGCTAGAAAGAGGAAATAAGGTTGCCTATGTTATTACGTTAAATCAAATTATTCAATAATTTAAAAGCATTAATCAAGAACATAAGCGACAACTAGAGCAACTACGTCAGCTCTTCCAAGAACATCTTTTTGATATATCAAGTTCACGTGACGGAATCATTAAACAAATTGAAATATTAAATCAGCTTGTATCTGACATGAAATATGTTAACCAGCGAGTAATTCAGGAAATACTTGGAATCCCTAGTAATTTATATCTTGAAAGACAACTTGTTTAACTGCATATTCAATAGCTATGCTTAATATAGAAAATTTTAAATTTGCCGATAATAACGCAGACGAACTAAAAAAAACAGTCAACGATATCATTGATGAGTTCTTTACTGAAATACTTGAAAAGTGGAAGAAAACACTGCCACCCGCAACTATTCTCAGATACAACAATGATCCACAAGGAGGTGTTGGTCGCGGTCAATATTGTGTGTGATGTAATTGATGGAAGTTACAGCACGGATACAAAAATATAAAATCAAGCACAGCAAGGATTTGTTCTTTATTCGTTCACACCGAAAAAACCACCCGGATTTTTGATTGTACAAGAACCGATCAATCCGGTCTATCTACGATGTCATAATCCACTGTTATCAAGAATAAATTCAAACTAACTCACCAGTCCGGTCACTTGCTGTATTTAAGAAATGCGACTGTAAATATTAATTTATATTTAAACCTTACGATTTTCAAGGATTTCCGATCTTAAGATCTCATCGCAAAGATTTTCAAATCTAAGTGTTATCAAGGAAACAACAAAAAAAGTAAATCTCCTGACAGTCAAGGTGGATATTTTTTTGCTGACTGACCAGACCCAAGTTGTCGCTCAGATTTCACAAAAATATTATAAAATTTTATTTTTTACTGAAAATCAGTCTGATTTGTTAATTCTGAAAGTTAATAAGGTAGTCAAAATCGTGTCCGTCCACTGATTTGTTAATTCTGAAAGGTAATAAGGTAGTCAAAATCGTGTCCATTGAGTGATTTATTAATTCGGAAAGGTAATAAGGTTGTCAAAGTCGTTCAAAACTGACAGATCTCACAAAAAACACAATAATTTTATATTTGGTCAGTGAAGGAAACAAAAGATAATTCTCCTGACAGAGTCAGGGACGTACTTTCACTTTCATATCAACGAATAAGTCTAACTATCATTTTCAGTACTTGATATAATTTTTCTTAGTTGCCTCACACGGGTATTAATAATCTTCTGTGCCTCATATTCACGAGATAATTCTGATCTATTTTTTCGATTCCACGAGACAGAGAGGCAAATTCCTTGACATCACTTTCTTTTATCGTAGCTAGTGATTGAGATATCGCCATCTGAATCTTCTTTATACATTTATATTCAGACGGTAGAATATATGCTCCATATCTTTTGCTCCATATTCTTTTTCTTGTAGTGTTTCAAAATCAGAAATAATTTTTCAAGATTTAGATAATCTGATAAATTTATGTCGTCGCGTTCTAATTTTTCAATAGCAGAAATAACATTATTGATATTTTCGTTATTCATTATATTATATATACCGAATATTATGTATTTAAAAGAAAAATATCTTACACCAAAAATAAACAGTAGCATGATGAGCGGTTATCATTCATAGATCCCTTCACTGGCCTGTGTGTCTTTCATAGGATCCTTTTTTCTTGTGGTCTTTTTTCTTCCTTTTTTTAGACTTTCGTCTTTTCTAGAGACCTTTCTTGTACCATATGACCCTTTCTTTCAGCCAGCATTCTTTCTTTGTGTGGTACCCAAGTGATTTAGAGCTTATGCATCCACGCTACTGTTTATTTTGGGGGCGAAATACATTTCATGTACCGCCCCCAGGATCAAACCCCTGGTAGTGCAAACCGCAATCACCACGTTGTTTGACGCGATGATAGATGTACATGAACACATTTCGGTCTGCTGGTGCCCCAACTATATAGAAAAATCCTAATATCGGTACCGTCGACAATATGAATGTTACTAGATTCGAACCACTGACCCCAAAAACGAGAATCAGCCCCACTACCACTGCGCCATGTTCCAATCTACTGGTATATGATTTAAAAATTAGTATATGATTACAGTTATGTTGAATGTGATACAGATAGTACTGAGTAAAATTACTAATTTCTGCACTGATAAAATAACAGTTACATGATGATATGTTTACTGGCTCCTTTTACTGATCATAATGCATCATGGGGTTCGTGGAGAATAAAACAATAAATGCTACATAACTATTGTGAATCCGCTGATTCGTTAAAGATAATTATCGCAGTGATCAGATATCAGAATTATCGTCGGAGCCATCCGTGTATGATCCAGTATCCAAATACAAAACCGTTTATGTAAGCGGATCAGGTGGTTCTGGTAAGACAACATTAGTTATTGAATTATATCGATGGAAGCACGATGATATGATTGTGCTAACACCAACACACAGACTTGCACGAGAAATGAAACAACGAGGAGTAAATTCTTGTACTTATCACAGTTTTTTTTTTTTTTCTGATACAAGGGTGACGCATGGACTCCTGATCGAACGGGAGAGAAATATATTCCTGGTATTATCGTTTGGCATGAGATATGCACAGTGTCGTTGGATACATTAAAAATATTTCTTGATTGGCTGTGATAATGTGCGGCGAACACGGTCAACCACCTCCGTTTGTTGGTCCATCTCCACATCGCTATCTAAAGGATTGTGTAGATTACTATGAAGAAATAACCGATGATCATCGCTCACTTGATGCAGAATTAAAGGAGTTTAAAAAATTAATCAGACTACAACCGAACAAAATTAAATGTGAAATAGCGCTTAGAATAATTCCAGAAACTTTCATGAACGACGTTTTACAAACGTGGAAACCAAATGATTTGATAGTGGAAAGTAGAAAGATAGTTAAAGACACATTTCAACGGAAGTTAGTTCAGTTACAGAAGGAGAAATTCTCAGCGTTACCAGTACCATTGTGTTATAGACCAACTGATACACGGCGACAGAATATCGACGTTGACATACCGGGAAAAACCGAGAAACAAAATCCCGTATTAAATTATATTGTATTAGTTGATGTTAATGTTCTTGAGGATGCACTACACGCTGACAAATCTCCGTGGACGCTAGAGTACGCGATGACAATTCACTCATCGCAAGGATTAAATATTACTGATACAGTTGTTAGGATCGTTGATGATCGTATCGAATAGTCAAACCTAGTTTATCTTGCAGTGTCAAGAGTCTGAAGAATATCTCAGTTGCGGAGATTTGTATTAGACGAGTCAGAAACCATTAAAGCAGCAGAGGGGCTGTACAGACCGAAACTTTTTGCACAATAAACCCCTCCAGGAAACTATTCCTCGATAGAGGGCTTATTTCGACGAAATAAACCCTTCTATTCAGAATACAGGACAAAAAAAAATGTCCCCCGAAAACTCGAAGAGTTTCCAGGGACAAACTCGTTGAGTTTGCACTGACAACTTGGGTTACTTCAATAAATCTGAAACAGTTTCCGTGGCGGGGTCGTTATTGAAAAATCCATGGGTCGGGTCCATCCCCTCTGCTGCTCTGGGAAATGAGTTTCCAAGGAAAAACATTTTTATGTTGCAAATAGTGTATCAAGTCCAATACGGTATCTTGTTCTGGGATCGTGTAAATTTATTGTCACAAATCCGTGAGGTTTTCTTTGAGCATGACTGAAGAAATTTTTAAATTTATTTAAATCCATATCGCCACCACACCAGGTTTGATGAATATTTCTCAGTGTATGTGTATCAACTCCATTGAATATCGCAAGAAGATTACAATTATCCCTGATTACTTTAGGAATTTGTGTATAACGCTGAGTAACATAAATCACATCAGTGTTTTTGTGACGTCCCCGGGAAAATATTCTTGCGGGATTTTTTTGCTTGTCCAACATAACATCATCATACACTACTAGGTTGTTAATTGATTCATCAAGATCCTCGACGCTGGGGGCTTCTTCGATATCAGTAATAAATTCAACAACATCCTCACCGTCTTTACTCAGCGCGCTTGCACTCTCATTAAAATCTTTTATAACGTTATAGCATCGTTGATCATCTACAGATGGAGCTATCAAATACAGTTTATCCCATTTCATCCACTTCATTATCAAGTTCAGCAACAGCTGTGTTTTACCTGAACCGGATGGCCCAATTATAATCGCGCGGATAGAGTTTGGTAGCACTGAATTATGCTTAACTGGCTCTTTCTTTTTTGTCGCAGAAAAATCTGTAATTTCCATTTGTATATAAAGAATAATAATTATGGATCTATATTGTGTGAAGTGTAAGGCACGAACCCCTACGAATGATCTAACAACCATTACAACAAAAAATAACAGACAAGCACTTTCTGGTAAGTGTACGCGATGTGGCACAAAAAAATTTAGATTTCAAAAAAAAAGCGAGAATTTAGCGGAGGTGACATTGCAGCCAAACTTGGAAAGCTCCCCGGAACTCCCTGGGCAAAGTATCCCGGAGAAAAACATCTCCCAGGATACAATTACTGCGGTCCAGGGACCCGACTAGATATCAGACTTGATGAACAATCTAAACCAAAACCGGGAGAGTATCCGATAAACGCTATCGACGCAGCGTGTCACATACATGATGTTGCTTATCGAAGTAAAGATCTACAAGACAGGCATATCGCGGATGTGAAATTAATTCATGCACTAAGCGCCATAAAAAATAAATCATTTAAGGAGTCACTCGCTAATTGGTTAGTAAGATCAGCGATGAAATCTAAATTAGTATTAGGCGCTGGATAATTAAATAAAAATGCAAGCGATTTATTATTCCCCAATCGGATACTGGAGAGGTAACTCAGCAATTAATAAACTCGCCAACGCGGCATCAGTAACACGCGAGGTTGCCAAAAATTGGCTATCAAAACAAGCAATATGGCAAATCTACTTACCACCACCTCGACAAATCAACTTTGCACATTTTGATGTTAGTGTGCCCAATGAAGTTCATCAGGCTGACATACTATTCCTGCCTCATGATACTGTCCGTAGAAAAATATACAAATACGCGCTAACAGTAGTTGATGTTGCCAGTAGATACAAAGAAGCAGAACCGTTAGCGACTAAAACAGCGTCCGAAGTCGCCTCTGCGTTTAAACGAATTTATCAACGAGGACCTCTAAACTGGCCACGATTATTACAAGTTGATCCTGGCAAGGAATTTCAGGGCGCGGTGTCATCACTGACAAAGCAGCATAACGTTACCATACGACGAGGACATACTGAAATTCATCGGGATCAGGCAATTGTTGAGCGATTTAATAGAACACTCGCTGAGAGATTATTCGGATACCAGTACGCGAGGGAATTCATTTACGATACGAGATCTCGTGAATGGGTTGCAAGACTGCCAAACGTGATAGCCGCACTGAATAATGAAATTACCAGAACAACAAACATGAGACCTGTAAATGCAATCACAAAAAAATATATACCCCGCGTCAGTGAACGCGGACAACAGCAACAAAATGTTTCAACGCAGCCAGGGACGCTAGCGTCCCCACTGCTGGGTAATGTCACCGTTAGGTATTTATACGAACCAGGCGAACTAGAAGGAGGAAAAAAAAAGAGCAACCGATCCCACATGGAGTGTTACTACACATAAGATATCCAGCATAACCAGATCAACTGGGAGAAACGCAATCTACAGATTAGATTCGACTGCTCCTCAACGCGGATTTAAACGCGAGCAACTTCAGGTGATTCCCGAGGATACACAATTACCACCCCGATCACTAAAGTGATCCGCACTGAAGTGATTCAATCATTTAAATAACTGCAGCAACACCTCTGCGTCGGTTACACTCAAGACAGGTCAACATCACATTTTCACGTGTATGACCGCGACTGCTATCTATTCTATCTACGGTGAATTGCCTTGGGTCGTTTTTCGAATACTGCCACAGCAATAAACAATTACAACTCGCACAGTGATTATTCTGCTGTTGTTGTAATTGTATTACAAATTCAACATCCAAACTTTGTTTGGGATCAAACTCTCTACCATTTTTTTTGTCGCTCTGTTTGTAACCGGCTAATTTCTTTCTTATTGTGTCATCAGCGATTGAGCTGTCGTTGACAACATCATCTAATACAATTCTTCGTAACTGACCTATCCTTCTTACTCTTGACACGGCTAAATAAACTAAATTTGACCACTCGATGCGATCATCAACAATCCAAACTGTTGTATCTGAAATAGTTAGTCCCTGCGAACTGTGGATGGTCATAGCGTATCCTAGCGTCCACGGGGATTTGCTCATTTTCAGTGCCTGTTCAACAGCATCAACATCAACTGTGACAATATCATTTAATACTAAATTCTGTTTCTCCGGACCCGACGCAGTCAGGCGCCCTGGAATATCAACATCAATATTCTGCAATCGCGTATCAGCTGGTCTATAACACAACGGCACTGGCAACATGGGAAATTTCTTCTGATGTAACTGAAATAACCGCTGCTGAAGTGTGTCCCTGACTATCTTTCTAATTGCCACAATTAAATCACCTGGTTTCCACGTTTCCCAAAAGTCGCTCAGCGAAGTCTCTGGAATTATTTCACGCATTATCTCACACTGGACTTTATTGGTTTGTAGCCTGATCAGTGCCTTAAACTCTTTCAGCGTTTCATCGAGTGCTCTAACATCGTTAGTTATTTCCTCATAATAATCTACAAAAGTTTTCAGCCACTCGTGTGGAGATTCACCTGTAAATGGGGGTGGTTGACCATGATCGCCGCACATCACCACTGCGGTATTTTTCTTTAGCAGCCAATCCAGAAACTGTTTTAATGTATCCAACGGCACAGTGTCTATCTCATCCCAGATGATTTTCTCGGGAATATATTTCGTTCCCATTCGTTCAGGTGTCCACGTGCCGCCGCTGTATTTGAAAAAACTGTGATACGTGCACGCGTTAACATCCCGTTGTCTCATCTCCCTGGCAAGTCTGTGTGTGGGTGTTAGCACAATCATGTCAGAGTTTCTAAATAATTCAATCGCTCGAGTTGTTTTACCAGAACCACCAGGACCGTTCAGATAAACTGTTTTGTGTCTTGTAACAGGATCGTGCACCGGCGGCAACAACGAAGTTGCCCCCGACGAAACCATCGAAGATATTTCTGCGCTGCGATACTCATCCTCGATTTCAACATCAGCCGATTTACAATATCCGTGTAACATTTCATTCTTTATTCTCCACGAGCCCCACGATGGATCATCCGATATAACATTATCCAACAGCGCTGAGTGTTTTTTATCAATATAAAATGAATCCGTTGCAACTCTCACTGCGGCAACAGGGAATCTATTGATCATCGACAACAAATTTATGGATACATAAGCCAGCATCGAAGATCTCAAATGTATGTACTGAGATGATTCTCCGTCAATATAACTAAAAACAGTCCCTAGTTTTTCCCCGTTTGACAGAAACACATCTTTGCGGTTACAGAACATGTTGTTCGTGGCTGCATCAGCGACAATAAGATCCAATTCAGTCTTGTCCATGATTAATCGACTGTGATGTTGTTTATGATCATACGCTCCACCTTGAGTGAATTTCCCTATTATTCTTCGTCCTAGATCTTTTGCTGTGCTTTCATCATTTCTGAGTTTGCTTTTAAGTACTTCAGGAGCTTTCTTGATGATAGCGTCGATAGAAGTTTCTGGATATTCTCGTGACCAATCTTCGATGACTTCTTCTAACGTAACCGGCGTTGGAGTTGGCAACCAAACTTCGGTTTGACGACAATAACATATAATCGCTTCGCTGACCGTCAGCGACAACAGTATTCGACTGTCAAGCATGTATCGCAATAACACTATCGGTGCCCATCGCTTCTCAACGAAATGTCTGCCAAACCAAACATAACACACAGGATGTAAATCCTTAGCGAATTTAAACGACGACACACAAGCAAATCCGGTCAAGTCAAAATCGGGTAAAACACCGTTGACAGCTACTCTTGTCATGGTATTGCCAGCGTGGCCAAACCGTTTAAAATATTCGCTGCATTCTCCACGCCCAAGGAAACTTCCTGGATAACACGCCGTCATGTCCACGGATATCATACCGCGGTGATCATACTGAGTATTCCACAAACCGCCGTGTCCGTATTCGACACAGCTCTGCTGGATATCAGCAAGAAAACTTTTCGGAGTTGGTCTCCATGAATTTCGTTCCCGGGCTACATGCGCGACAACACCCGGGACAGTAAAACAGTGTGTCAGTAACGTATCAGTGTTGCCAGCATGATATTTTTCTGCGAGTTTTTTCATTTCCTGCTGTAACGCCATTGTTCTGTATATTTCCCCGTTGGGTCTCACAAACTGATCATATTCTCCATCTTCGCTACTTCTGAATAACCACACAGACACTGGATCGGTTTTACTTATCTGATAAATAAAATCAAACATGCTCCCAGAATTGCTTTGCAATTCCGGATAATACTTCACAACACGGTCTTGCGGAAATATCCTAACCGAGTCAGTCCAGGCGTGACTGTTATGATCGATAATAGTTATTGGTGTTCCACGGGAATTGTATTTACACTCATACAATACCTCACCGGTTAACGATGAAACCGTTATAGGAAATTTTAGTAATCGCTCTAGCTCAGCAACATCATTTATTGACGCTCCTTTATCCGCTACTCGTGTCGCCCACGCTGTTATTTTAGTTTGTCTTAGCGGTGTTAGGCCGTTTCCTCGCATTGCATTTTTAAAATGTTCCATTACTCGCTCAGCTACACAATTCAACACCGACACCTTCATCGGTTTGAGTTTATCAACGCGTGGTTTCTTCATCGGATAAATTCCATAAACAACTGCGGTCACAGGATACGCTCTGGCATAATATGGTATATCAATCCCAACAAGTACTCCCGGTTTTGAGTCTTTACTTAACAGAACGGTTTTTCCACGAACGCCTCTGGCATCAAGAACAGGGTCTAGTTTGTCTCTGATAATCCACGTTCCCTCGCCGACTCCAACAATAAATTTTATCTGTACGAAATATCTTCTATCGTCGAGATACCCAATTATGTTACGCGCGATTGTATCGTTCATGGTAGCATCAATGATACGGTCACGAGAAATGCTTTGCATTTCCCGAGAAACGCTCGCGTTTCCGAGGATAATTTTATACGAAGACCACGTGTGTGCGGCACCATCACGACGAAACTCTTCTTTGGCATTCTTGATAACACCAATTACCTCTGCTAACTCTCTTCGTCGTGGATCAGCGGTTAACCGGTCAAGATCGAATCTAGAACCTGATATGGGTTTTATTCTGGATAGTCTTTCAAAACCCATTATTATAATTAAGACAAATATTTAAATAGACAAATATATTATATGATGAACCAATGCAAGTGGATCAAACTAAATTCATCAGCGCCGTGTAGCAAACCCTGCAGAGGCGAATACTGTGGACAACATGCTCAACAGGTCCGCGGTGGGAGTCTAGGACCGATACCGTGTATCAGATGCGGCATTGGAGTACGAGGAAAAACGCAATTATGTTCAGCGTGTGGTGGAAAACGCTATCGAGAACTAAAACGGTATTATGATAAAAAAAATCCAGACTGTGATAACGCTCTCAAATGCGAGCGTGATTACATAAATAAGTTTTCAGACAAATTATGAATTAGACAATGATTTGCTTATAGTATAATGAATCAAGAATTCGTCCGACATCCAACTATTCCAAATTATGAGGCAAACCGAGATGGCATAGTGAGAAACTACAGGCTGAGGAAACAAGTTGGTACAGTTGATAATGCTGGTTATTTAAGATTTACTGTTAGGAAAGGGAGGTATTTATGTCATCGTTTCGTCTATGAGGTTTTTAACGGAGAGATCCCTAAAGGCCTTGTCATTGATCATATTAACGGGAACAGACTTGATAACAGTATTGAAAACCTTCAAGCGATCACTCAGAGCAAGAATACCATACGAGGAAGAGTTAAATGTAAAACAGCTATAAGAAGAGCAGTGAAATCTGTGAATGTTGAGACTCGTGAAGAAATAATATTTCAATCAATGAGCGCAGCCGGTAGGTATTTCGGTATTTGTCCACCTTCTGTACAGCATGTCGCAGATGGGATCTACAAAACAGCATTTTCAAAGAAGCTCAAACAGAAGATTTCATTCTGTTATATAACTCTTATCGTTGACACAAACGACGATAACTCCTCCGAGAGTGTGTAACGCTTTGCAGAGTTGTCGTTGCTGGTCAGAGGATTTGCTCCCCCTAAGAAAGCCACCTTGATAAAATATTTTATCGAGTTCATAACATGTAATCATTTATTTACCGTAGAATATATATTTTTTTACAAACAATATCCTCGTTTTACTGAATATATCCGACTGTTTTGCTCTTCTGTGCTTGTTATATGACCGCGCTTAAGAAAACATACAATTAAAATATTTTAAACAAGTCCCGCCCACTGCTAGAGCGAATTTCCAACTCGCAAGTAACAGTTGGGTTATATACGAAATCGCTCCCTAAGACCTTTGGGTCGATCGAAAGTCAGCACGCGCAAGCAAAACCATAAATTTAATCCGCCAATGGCGGGTGTCTTTTGTGCACCATCCAATGGTCGATTCAATGGATGGTTTTGCTCTGCTGCTGACCGTAGAAAATGACCCACCTGTGTATGTTTGTGTCGTCATAGGATAAGGTCTTAGGATAAGTTAGGATAAGATTACATGTTCATTGTGCCTTTACTTGCTGTCATACTCGAATCAGAGGTTAAAGGTTGTCTGTTCTGTACCGTCTCTTAGGATAAGATTACATGTTCATTGTACCTTTGCTTGCTGTGATACTCGAATCAGAGGTAAAGGTTGTCTGTTCTGTACCGTCTCTTAGGATAAGATTACATGTTCATTGTACCTTTGCTTGCTGTGATACTCGAATCAGAGGTAAAGGTTGTTTGTGTTGTCAAATAAATGTTTGCCGGGCCTGCTAGAGAACTCGATCCTAGAAGCCAGGGCTGTCTCGTCTTGTAAATAAATGTGCCTCTGAGTCACTTGGCAGTCAGAGGGGTCCGTCCTTAGGATAAGTTACGTGTTATATGTTTGTCCTTGTCAATTCACTAAACACGTCCTCTTGAGCCTATAGAACGTTATTTGACGATCTAGAGGCTCTTGCAGGGGATAAAGTGTTTCGTGTTACATGTTGTATTGTCATGTCGGAAGCAGTCCTCGTGGGGTTCTAGAACGTTATTTGACGATCTAGGCCCTTGCAGGGGATAAATGTTTCCGACTGTCTCGTTTTGTTTTGGAAAGCTAGCGTTTCTCATGCAAAGTGTTTCTATTAAAAATATAAAAATATATAATAATATGAATCACGAAAATATAAATACCATACTTGTTGAAATTAAAGAATTACAACAGCGAGGTTTTAATATTTTACTAGACACTGAAACAATTATGTCAGATTTTGAATCCTTGAATGAGCTATCACGCTTGGGGAAGAACAATCTCCCTGCTCGTTATAGGTTCATTAAGGGTTTGCAAGATCGTGTTTACAGATCACTTGCCGGGATAACTGAAAATCAGGTATCTGAATTTATTCCACTGTGCCGTGCAGTTGAGAAGATTCGTCTTGGATTGTCACAAGAGTATGAGACTCGAAAATTAATTAGCACCAGGGTGAGACGGTTAAAAGGTTATATAAAGAATCTAGACACGGAAATGCCTTGCATTTCTGACAAAAATACTAGTGTTTCTGACTACGAGGCCGACAAGGAAGTATAAACCGCATAGCGTGTGACTCACAGCACAAAGTGAAAGTAAAACCTGAGAACGCTAGCGCCCCCCCCCCCCCGCTTGGAGTGTAAAGCACATTTCCACGGGTAAAAAAAAAAGTGTATTATTTTTTTTGCCCTTGGAAACTCAAAGAGTTTCTCAAGTGAAGGGCGCTTTCAGATTTTCAGGATTTGCTTAAGCGTTTCAACATCAATACAGGAATGAGAATAGTTCATAATCTGTTCTCGTTGACACCAAACTATGATCATATGATTTTGCTGTAGCTCTGTTAATTGTGACGGAGTTAACAAGAAGTCTTCGTCACCATACACGTCAATAACTATTTTAACGGGGAAATACTGTTCTGGGAATGTCTGTATTTGAAATGCGGTTTTTATTGCCTCGTAAAGAATTTGCTTATCATGAATATGAACTCGTGCATGAATGTACTCGGGTTGATACATTATACACAACCGTTTTTTTTTAAATGCGTGCTAGCACTTTCAACGATAACTTATGCTGGTTTTGATAGGGTATTTGCACGATAAAATGACGAAAATGGATCAGTGCAGAAAAAAAAACTATTATAAATATTATGGATCCCTTGACTTAGGACTTCACCAGTAAGTTTATACTAACAGTCTCGTCACGCAGGTCCAACAAATTCCCCCTCTGGTCGGTGAGTTTGAAATTTATCGTTGACAACCACGGGTTATGACACCGTAGATAGACCGGATTGATTGGTTCTTGCACAATCAGAAAACCAGGGGGGTCTCTTGGTGTGAACGTATACAGGATAAACCCCTGTTGTGCCGTCGTAGTATCTGATGCGCTGTAACTGCCATCGATGACGTCACATACAAGATTGACCGCAATAACATCTGTGATATTTACGATCCCGGGTGAGATGTGTCTGCCATCGGATGCTGTACTGTTGTCGTGCTTGAGAATAACAGGTTGTGGTTTTATTCGTTCGTACGCGGCAAGAATATCTTCGAAAGATTGATCGATGAGATCAGAGACTGATTTTCTCAGCTCGGGCACGTTATATCCAGGAAATTTAAAATCTGAAATATCATTCACTTGAATACCATATTTAATTGCAAAATCTGCTCTGGCTATCTGTCTATAATTATCATCGATATAGTCTTTAAGATCCAGTAAAGCCTGAATTATTCTTAGATTTATAGTTTCCATGGCCGATGCGAGTTTGTTTAGTTTTTCTATGGTTGTGATAATATTATCACGCGGACTTGTTAAATCAGAAATATAATCTTGGAAATATACTCGCAGGAGTTGTAGCTGTTGTTTATGTACTAGATTGATCGGAATAAATAATTCAGATTCTATATCATCTAGACGGTAAACACGGAGCTCCTGCCCCCCCTTAACACGTGGAGCTTCTATACTCCAAGTATCGGGCATTAAAGTACTTTTTCTTGCTAGTAATTGATCTGCAAGGAGTAAATAATAATTGTACTCGAGGTCGTGTAGTGCTTCTTTATAGGTCATAAAATCCGATTTTTCAGGTTTTGGTGGACGAGGTTTAACCTCGGGGGCCTTTGGCCATCCTAATAATGTTCGGATTGAGCTGTTATAAATATCCACGGCGTATCCTGGCGTTGAGATTTCAATGACCGCAGACAGCGTTGGTTCATGAGCTGTTATAGATATTTTGGCTTCCTTGCCGGTGATTCGTTTTATTTGGCGTTGTATCTCATTATTGATTTCTTCGATCTGATAACTCCCAGTGGGAAGTGTAATTGTATTCCAGTCAAGTTCACCCTGTTCGCCGGAGTCGGCTTTGCTTTTCCCGAACACGAATGAATTATTTGGCTGCAGACCACCAAATGATGCCGACCTAACATTGGGCCAGCTGTGATACACACTGAGCTTTGCTAACGCGATTTCACTCACTGGAATTGGAGTTCGAAAATTAATACCGAATTCTGGTGTCGTCGAGGACACTGAGATCATTGTGGTCCTTACCGGTGTTGTGTTTGTGACTATTTGTTGAAGCAGTTCTATTGACATTATTTATTTGTTTAGTTTTCAAATAGTCATTGTACGCATCTGACATTAGTTTGAATTCAGAATCTGATATCGTAGCGTCGCTACTTTGCACGTCTAACGATGATGATATCAGCGATGATAATTTCTGATATGCGGTCGTGGCTGTATTTAATTTTGTCGTGTAATCGTGTAATTTTGTGTTAGCACATGATGATATTTTTTTTGCTATGATGCCGAAAACTCCAGCTGTTGTTGTGGCCGCGGAAACACAGATCGTGGCGGCGACTGCTGCAGTTACCGGAGTGACCGCTGATAGTATTGCTCCGGCAGATGCAACAACGGCAGATACTGAATAAACCATAATATCCAGCACTGTTATGCGGCGCTTGTATTTTTTTACTTTTTGACTAGTTACTTCGATGACAGTTTTTAACTCAGATTGCCACTCACGGACTTGATTGTATCGATATTGTTGAGCATCTGGCGTCGTTGACATTATTCAATTACGCGGTAACCAATTGAGGCGTTGCAGCGACGAATTCCAAACAAAACCAGTAAGATGTTGCTGTTAAACTATCGTCCTCGGCTTCAAGCATAAATGTTTCCTCGGTTCCGCTGTTTAGTATTACAGTGCAAACCCCGGAATACTTATCGGTGGAATGTCTCCAAGGATATGTTGTGAAGATTTCAAATTTAGCGGCTGAAAACACAGACAACCTGTAAACACCGGTGGCTGTTGCTGTATATTTGATAGTGTTATTTTGTCGTGACCATGTTGCGAATCCCGATGATACCGTGAATACGATGTTGGTGATATGCCCCGGAGTAACTCCAGTGGGAACTTTAATCAAACTGGTTTTGTTAACGATATCAGGAATACCCGATACGATATCCTGCTGTGTTTGTTTGATCGTGTTAATGTCGGTCTTTACATCAGCGAGTTTTACATCGACGACTGGAGGAGTCCCAAAGAACTTATCCACGACCTCATCAGTTTTTACGAAGTTTCTTCGAAATCTTGTAAACGCGCCCACGTGAACATCATGCTCTGCACGCAGCGTATTTAGTTTACCGTTGACGATGTCCACGTATTGTTTGTTTGACGCATCCTGGTCGGATTCGGGATTCGCTAACGCGGTTATTTTGTTGCCGCTCATGCTGAGTTCGCCTGTCATCGTGTCACCGGCTTTTTTCACACATTTATCAACACCTTTATCAATACTGTCTTTGATGCTTGCGATTGATATATTCGAGTCCTTGATCCGGCCGCCATCACTAAATGCAACGAAGTTATCCTTGGTAGCTCCAAGAACTCTGCGAATTATATCATTCCACTTAATGTTGCTCGTTCTTAGTTTTCCTTGCCTGTCTTGGAAAATAGCAACTTCATCTGGGTCAACTCCAGCTATATTCAAAAGAGTATCGACTTCATCTTTGGTCGCATATTTTGAGAGATCAGCATCTGTGCTTGGTTTACCTCCTCGTGTGAAAGGTCTTCCGTAAATATCCACCATTATTCTTATTGCTGTTTTTCAAATGCTAGCATTTCTCGATGCGGTATATTCATACACTACTTTATGAGGAGGAGTTGCTGGATTTCTTGAGATTGCATCAAGAACATTTAAAACCTCCCTCCCACAAATGGGCGGATCAATTAATGTTTGTGTTGGCAACGTCGACTGCCACACTGGAACATTAGAAAATCTGCTGACATACTTGAGAAACTCAACTGGCGGTGCTAAACCGTACGAATCAAAATAGATAATTCCACGTGGATCGATCGCGTAAGCAACCCAGTGAGTTCCCGGACCATCTTTGTTGTCGAGATTGATAATGCCAGTTTCTGGATTATTCGGTCGTTGCGGTAATTGATCTCGCATAAATACGCCTCTGAAATGTTTTACACGCAATTTTTTAACAGCATCGAGTAAATCAAAATTGCTCAACGGCGTTAGAATTTTTTTGGATACCATGATGGTGGAGTTCCTGGTAGTCTTAGACCGCGTCCCTTTTTTTTCTTGTATCCTTTTCCCGTTGCCTTTTTTAGTGCCATTCCAGCTGCAGTTCCAACTGCACCGAGTGCTGCGGCTTTTGCTACGGCTGGTGCTGCCGCGGCAATCAACGCCGGTATTGCTGCGAGAAGAGGAAATATTCCACCGGTTTTAGTCATGTCCTTGATAGCTGCAGCAGAGAAATCAAGTCGGACACCGGTTTTTGCTGTTAGTGCCTTATTAAAATGTTTAAGCTGAGTATTAGTCAACGACAATTTGTTTGGACCACCAGTAATCTGATCTCGTTTTAGTGTTATTGATGTCCCGCACGTGCTTGCGTTCTTTGATTGCAATTTCTTCGTTTGACCGGAAGTCAAGGTGACATTAACATGACTGTATGACATTATATCCTAAGTTTGATTTTAATTGCGTTACATATTCTCGATTGGAGCGTCGATGACCCTCATTCGTCCGCCAACACCTTCAAGCAGCATTGCTTTATCGGAGAGTATGACAGCAATCGCTCTGTAACCACCAGCAGGAACACCTACACGAGCTCGGAAATGTAGGTCGACAACAGATTGTTTAACCAGATCAAGATGTTCCAGCGAAAAGTAATAAATCGGATATAAACTCATAAAGTCTCGCTGTGATATTTGCAGGCCAGTGTCTACATTAAGGTCGCGCCCCATAAATGACATCAGACGATGATACGCGCGTGCGACACGATGATGTTCGAAATCTATTAATATATCCTCAGATGGCTCCTGATGCCCATTTATTCTCAACGAAACTTCAGAAACTCCAAGTGTATCAAATACCATTGGATTTCTTTCCTGGCTATCTGTTCTAGCACGGTATTGAAATGCAATGAAAATATGTCGTGGTGCTGATACTCCTTGTTGCGATGATATATGCCATGTAAACAACCCACCATTATCACCCTGAATAACGTCTGTGGTTGTTGTTTTCCAGGATAGCAGTGATTTACCGCCCGTGTCCATGAAAGACAACAGTCGTTGTTCTTCGGTGATTGACGGAGACAACACTGGCATCCACAACCACAGTTTAGTTAGTATTACCTGACCAGGGGCAACAGCAGCATCTCGCCAGATAGCGTCATTATCATCAGGTTTTCGCACAAGTACAACTGTGTGTTTGGCACCGAATATGACCTTGTGGACATCTCTGCAGAATCCAAAGATGTGAGACAATGGAATCACACCTGAGAACTCTTCATCTCCACTTAACATCGATCTACGTGTTGCAAAACCCAAATTAAAATTTTCGTTCATCGATGCAACTGCGTCACCGGCATTATTCATTGTTACATTCCTGTTCTCGGGGCTGTCGGTTATATCCTTTGCAAACATCATTGATGGTCCGGCTGATCTGGTGTAATCATCCGAGTATCTCGCCAACCCGAGAATTGTTGTGGCAACGTCGACGTTATCATGAATTGTTTCAATTTCTTTTCCATCTATCATGTAAATAGCGGATTTAAATAACGCCATGATGCCGTTGTTAACAAATCCAACTCGGTCGCCGATTCCGTAGTTAGTGTTATCATTCTTTAAAAGCCTACCTTCAACTTCGATGAAGGCCTCAGCGGGCAAGAAGTATCTACTTGTATCCTGGACCTGTAGTTCAATTCTTCCGCGTTGGTTAGGATCACGTGCTTCATAAGAATAATATTGAAAATCACGTACAGAATCATCTTTAAGTACTGGTTTGGACATATCAAACGCGTCATTGGATTTTCGTGCAAACATTATTATTATTTGTGATGATCTAATTAAAATGTTATCGTCACCGGAAACCACTACCAGCTATCAAATTAGCAGTTACACTATCTTGCAACGCTTTGGAGGTAATTCCTGCTGTTGCGATCTCAGCTAATTTCTGATTTACGGCCTTATTTACTACGCTACTAACATTTGCCGGCATAGCTTCAGTGGATGGTAGTTTTACTGGCACCAACCTCTCGACTGGGTTTTTTTTTCGTATCAGCTGTGCTAGTCGATCCTTGATTGATTGAAATGCTTTCCCGGCAAGACTACCAACAGTGCCAATGGCTTTATCCTTGACAACATCAGCGGCTTTCATCGCGAATTGTTTTGCTAACGGTCCAGCTTTCGGAGCGATTCTTGTGACTAAATCCCTAACAACATCACCGACTCCATCTCCGTAAACAACCTCGTATACTGGTAATCGTGAGTTTACTACTCTGACACTTCTTGGTCTGCGAAAAGAATCGTGTAGTATCATTTTATTTAATTATTGTTTATCTAACTGAATTTGCTAGCAAATTTAATTATTAGTCGCTGTGGTAACCGTCTGCGAGTTCATCAATGAGCCCCCGGTAGATGCTGATATCCATGATGACACGCTGAAATAGTCTCTGACAGATATCTGCGGCTTCATTTATAATTTCCGGAGAATTGTTTCCGGCACGTCTTCCTCCGATGAGAACTTCCAACCGTGATACATCATCGATGATATTATTAGGGCAGGCAATAAAACCGGATCCTAAACCCTCCCCTGTTGATGGTACAATTCTTGGGGATAAAATGTCTTGAGGCAAACTTTCAGAAGATGTTGTTAAGCTAATTATCGGCGACCTAGTTTGTTTGAATTTTTGGCCCCGCGGACTTCCTTCAGATGCAGCCTCGTATTCACTTAACGGAGTTAGGTCAGGATCTATTGCTCTTCGCCGTGAAGGATATTGTTGTCGTTCTGTGTGTTGCAACGGTGATTTTTCTTCTTGAGGTTGCGATGGTGGAATTTCAAGTTTACGTATAGCATCTACAAGTCTATCGTATTTTGTATCGTCCCTGCTGATTTGTTTTTTATTTTCACGTATACGATACGAATATTTGATAAAATTATCATCTGTCATAGAACCGTGTTCTGGGTTTAAAGACACATCTCTTCTAATCAATCCTAACAGTATTGTCTCAGGTAATTTCTCTTCTGGTACATTTTTAAGAAGTTCAATATAATCCGGCGTAAATCTTTTGGCGGGGTCAGTAATTCTCCCTGTTACTCGCTTACCAGCAGGTACTGACACAACAACTTCATCGGGTGGAGGCGGGGGTTTAAGTCCAGCTGAAATATCCTGTAAAATTTTCCTTTGCTCTATTAAAGCCTCTTTGGTAACAGCTGCGGATTTTTCAGTAGCTTTGGTCACGGGTTTAAATAATTCCTCCGTAGTCTCTGCAAAGCCTTCCCGTGCTTGCTGTCTTAGTTGTAATTTTTGTCTGACACTATCACGGACAGGAAGAAATTTCTGAATTGCTTCGAGACGTTCTCGAGCTAATCTAGTCGTATGTGCTTCTCCAATATTTGCCATTATTTATTTGTCAATGATTTAATTCCGCTAACATAAAAATGTTTTTCCTTGGAAACTCATTTCCCAGAGCAGCAGAGGGGATGGACCCGACCCATGGATTTTTCAATAACGACCCCGCCACGGAAACTGTTTCAGATTTATTGAAGTAACCCAAGTTGTCAGTGCAAACTCAACGAGTTTGTCCCTGGAAACTCTTCGAGTTTTCGGGGGACATTTTTTTTTGTCCTGTATTCTGAATAGAAGGGTTTATTTCGTCGAAATAAGCCCTCTATCGAGGAATAGTTTCCTGGAGGGGTTTATTGTGCAAAAAGTTTCGGTCTGTACAGCCCCTCTGCTGCTATTAATGATGACCTCGATAACGATATAATAAGAAAAAAAATTAGTTAAAAACAAAGTGACAAACAAAATAAACGAGATTTTGTTCTTGACGTTGAATTTATCAACGCGTTGAAGCAGCAGCAGAATAATCAATGTGTGAGCTGTAATTGTACAAATATATGGCAGTATTCGAGTAATATTCCAAGACAATTTACCGTAGATAGAAAAGATAACAATCGCGGTCATACACGAGAAAATGTGATGCTGACCTGCCTTGAATGTAATCGACGTCGAGGTGCTAGTTAAGTGATCGCGGTGGTAATTGTTCACGTGTAAATCCACGTTGAGGAGCAGTTGAATCCAGTCTGTATATTGCGGGTCTACCCAAGGATCTTACTATGTTTGATATATTGTGCGTAGTAATACTCCAAATAGGATCAGTTGCTCTTTTTTTACCACTTTCAAGTTCACCGGGCTCATATGAATATATTACAGTCACATTACCCAGTACTGGCTATGCTGAAAAATCAAGCCTTGTACGGGTAGATGTTTTTTATTTTGTGATTGCATTAACGGGTTTCAACGCAGTTGTTCGAGTTACTTCATTATTTAGCGCAGCAATCACACTTGGTAATCTTGCAACCCATTCACGAGATCATTTGTCTTGAAGAAATTCCATCGCGTATTGATATCCAAATAGCCGCTCTGCAAGTGTTCGTTTAAATCGCTCAACATTTGCCTGATCACTATGAATTGCAGTATGTCCTCGTCGTATTTTGACATTATGTTGCTTCATAAGCGATGATACTGCACCTGAAATTCTTTGCTAGGATCAACCTGTAGCAGCTGTGGCCATCGCAGACCACTTCGTTGATGAATTCGTTTAAACGCACAAGCAAATTCAGTAACTGTCTTTGTTGATAACGGCTCTGCTTCTTTGTATCTACTTGCAACATCAAAGACAGTTAGTGCGTACTTGTACTTGCTACGATGTATATTATCATATGGTAAAAATAAAATATCAGCCTGATGAACTTCATTAGGAACCTGACATCAAAATGTGAAAAATGAATTCGTTTAGGCGGTGGTAGATAACATTTACCATATTGTTTGTCGTGCTAACTTTTTTAGCTGTAACACATGTAACTTTTGCTGCTTCGGCGAGTTTACTAATTGCTGCTCTACCTTTCCAATATCCTCTTGGAGAATAACAAATCGATTCCGTTTATAATTAATTATCAGCACCTAGTGCTAGTATACCTTTCATTGCGGATCTTGCTAACCAATTAGCCAATGATTCCTTGAAAGATTTATTCGTAATCGAAATTAGCGCGTGAATTAATTCCACATCTGCTATGTGTCTGTCTTGCAGATCTTTACTTTTATAAGCTACATCATGAGCATGACACGCTTTATCAATAGCGTCTTTTGGATACTCACCTGGTGTTGGTTAGTCTTGGTTGTCAAGTCTGATATAAAGTCGGGTTCCACGGCCATTGTAGTTATATCCTGGGAGATGATTTTCTCCTGGGTATTTAGCCCACTGAGTTCCGTGTAATTTTGTTAATTTTGCTGTAATGTCACCTCCTCGTTTTTTAATAGTATTATTTGGCTGTAACTGTGTGGGAATAAATTTAAATTTCTTTGTACCACTTCGTTCACACTTACCTGTAACTGCCGATCTGTTATTTTTGTTGTAATAGTTGTTATATCACTTGTTTCGGTACGCGCCCTGCATTTCACACAATATAAATCCATATTCTTTATATATAACATGAATATAATTGATTTCTCCAAGACAAGAAAACAAGAGCCTGTCAAGCATCATGCTGCGCTACCAAATTATGTTCGTATGATCATAACTGTACCATCTGGAAGTGGCAAAACGCAACTGTTACTTAATTTGATAATGAGAGGGCTCAGGTGGGATAAATTGTATTTGATTGCTCCGTCTGTAGATGACCAGGGGTTTAATGATGTACTTAAGGATTTTAATGAAAATGCAAAATAGTTAAATGAAAACGAAGACGATATTGTTGAATTTATGACTGATTTCGATGAAGCGCCAAGTATTGATGACATTGATAGATTCGTTAACAATTTAGTCGTGTACGATGATGTAATGCTGGACAAACAGTCCAATCCAGCTAGAATATTTTCTCGAGGTAGACACAAAACACTGATGTGATTTATGCAACCCAGCGATATTCATAAATTCATAAAGTGATCAGGGATAATTGTAATATTCTTGTTGTGTTGAACGGAGTTGATACACACATGTTACGAAATATTCATCAGGCCTTGTGTAGCGGTGATAGGGACATAATTCAGTTTAGAAATTTATTTAGTCAGGCTCAGTTATCCCCGCATAGATTTATAACAATAAACTTACATGATCCTCGAGCACGATACCGAATCGGTCTTGATACAAGTTTTGGATAAAAACAGCAGAGAGGGTGCTGTATCAAACATGGCACCGACGTGATCGCGTATTTTCCTGAGATTTTTCGCGATCAGAAAAACTTATCAGGCTGGGTAAGTCATTTAGAGTTTATTAAGTTCGTTGACAGAATTGTCTCTTACCGGGTACTGGACAATCGCGATATTTATTTTGTTGAGATTTTCCATGAAGGCTTATTTTGCGAAACGGAGAGTGAAGCAATTAGAGGCTGTTCACCCTCTCTGCTGCTGCTGAAGTTTTGTGTAGCTTCATTTTATTCATTAGATAATATCCAATGAATGCTCGTGATGTAGTTTCTTATGTCGTTAATCCTGTAGGTGCTGAAAGTGGATGCAATAATCTTAGTATAGTCAAAGTTAATTCACTTTTTAGAATTTTACGAAACCTTTTCAAGTATAACGAATCAGTCATTTTCATTGGTTGGTGCAGAACTCTCGTAGCTTTTATGTTCATCCATATTGTAGACGAATGACATAAATGCATGTAAATGTCTTGTACTTTGTTAGAATTGTGGAACAAATTTGATATGTGCTTTTCGTGTTTCAACGATGCTAAATAAAAGTCACGAGTTCAGAAACAGAAGAGCTAAACATATTTCGTTACTGTATGATATAACATTAGTTGCATTATGGTAATAATATAATCTGCTTGCAGCTGACCCGTCCCTCTGAGTAATTTCCATGCATTTTGTTCACCGAACATTATTCGTTATTACTTAAGTTTCACATAAGCATTTCTAGACTTGAAATCTCGTGAGATACATTTCTGCAAAGTGAGTAATTCTTAAATGTGAATTACATTTTCTGAACATAGCAGCCAAGTCTATGCTAAAAGATACGAACATGAAACTTGTCACGATTAGTTCTCATACGTCATTAACACATTCTACAGATTTAACAAAATAACCGAATATCAGGATTAATGTCTTCAAAGATCAAATGGTGCCAATTTCCTCTATCTTCTGAAACTAGTCTTGCAACCGCTCTTTCATCATATGTTCGATAGCTTATTAAAATAATGTATTCGTCATCGGTGAGCATCGTTTATCTAGAAAATCAGCCTTACATAAGCCTATTGTGGTATTTGTACACAAATAAAATAAGAATTTTACAATCTTTCTTTGTTGCTGTGACAAAACAAAATTGTGGGTTTAGTGGATTTTAAGATGAAAGAGATATACTTAATTTGCTTAGGATATTGATTTCGACACATTAGGTGATTCCAGTTCTTCTGTTGTATTAAATAGCTGATATTTATATGATCAGCCTTTGAAATTGAGGTCATTGTATGACCGGGAGGGGGTGAGGCCTGCAGACGTGGGTGTTCAGTTTTCTCAGTTTCGATTCTCTAACAATTTTGATATATAATAAAGTGAGAAGGCTACAATCCTAAGTTAAAATGGAATATATTTCAACATATGTATCCACTCGTTAATATATCGCATTTCTTTCTACCACACACATTAAGTAATAAAGTAGGAAAAAAATATCCTCTGTTATTGTAGTAGTAGCTGCACAAGTGTTGATTGCTAACAAAACTGCTACAACGATCCAAAACTCTTGATAGTAACAGTCACTTAAACAAACTCTTTGCATGATAGAACAAAAACCGTTTTGAAACACAAGAAAATTAGAGAACTGCGATAAACTCAGATTGCAAAAAAATCTTCTTCTTATAATTGGGGCCCCGAGTGGCCGACTGGTCTAAAGCGCCCTCCGTTACGGATCACGGCCATCTCACCGGTGTCTGCGTGGGTTCGATTCTCGGTAATGTGAGAAAGCTTGCCAGTAGCTTCTCGTGGGTGGGTGGTTCTTTCCCGGGGTTTTCCCGGGTTCTTCCTCCACCATTAATATTGGCCGCCATGTATAGCCGTGTGCTGAAAAATGGCGTTAAACCCTACAACATCAACAAATTATTATTATTATTATTATTTTTATTATTATTATTATTATTATTATTATTATCATTATTATTACTATTATTATTATTAATATTATTGTTATTGTTATTATTTTTATTACGAACACGATCTATTTTAATTTTAAATTTGCATAGCCATAAGCAATTGCTTTCTGAGAATATAGAAACAGTGATATGAGAAAACAGCCACCACCTAAGAAAACTTAAATACAGCGGTAAACAGAAAGTGCCAAAACTATTGTCATGCGACATCGGCATTTTGGTTATAAAAGCAATGTGGTAATGTTATGTACCCCAATCTTTCTTAAAATACTGCTATACATCGCACGGTAGTCTGCAAAATTATTACGGAAAATAATGTAGTGTTCTAAAGCAAAGCCTTTTTTTTTTCGAATTTGCGGCTCCCTAACAGCTGCAAGCACTACTTTGATCTGATTTATAGCAAAGAAAACCATATTATATCCATTGTATTTTTCACAAAGAAAATAATATTGAGGTGAAAGAAAATAAAACATCTCATCTAGAGTGAAAAATCACCTTTCCCTCCTCCAACATCACACAAGTTCTCCACAGTATGTGAGGTTCTCATGTAAGCGCTATAAAGTTAGATGATAAACATACAATATGGCTGAGAGCTTGTTGATAAAAATTAGGAAGTATTGACATAGACTCGTAATACGTGTTTACACAGTCATGTTATCAGTACAGATAAGGGCAGATACTGCATCTAACGTGGTAAAGTAATTATAACCAATGGAAGAGAATAGCATTGCTATACTCCATGCCATAGGCTATTACATGTAGACTATGAATAATCTGTGCACACTTTAGACAGTTTTGAGACAGTCTGAAATCCAAACTCCAACAAAATTATAAAATGGTTCAAGACGTTGATACAAAACAAACGATTCAAGAACATCACAATTGTTAGAGTTACCAAATTAATTATTTAACAGGGTAAATAAATGAAAGAAGAAGATGAAAAGATCGAAATCAAAATGAATGCAAACGAAAACGTATTGGGACAACATTCATTTATTTATGAAATTAAACCGGTTAGATGAAATGAATGAAATGTATTAAATGCACAAGGTTTTACATAAAACTAAACAGAGAGGTGATTTATTATAATTTTATACCAAATGGCAAAGTATCCTTGGAACATAATTTACATAATTTCATATTTCAATTAGTTTGCTGGTAGGAACACTGGTTACTAGTACTGGCATTTCACAAAGTATTATCGACAAACTGTTTAAAATAATGACAACAATAAGCTAACAGTTATACGGTTCGGAAAATGATTTTCGATTGATCAAGAGACTGTTTAAACTTAAATAAAGAATAAAGATTGTGGTTGTAAATGATCACATTACTAGAGCTAAAAAAGAAAGGCACGCAAGCATCGAGATGCTTAACACATCACCATCTCTCTCTCTTTCTTTCTCCCTCTCTCTCTCACTCCCATACATTCTGTTTTGACTCGCATTATACGCGTTGTGATGGCCGAGAACCTTCTTTGGAGCATGCGCAATTTAATATCTCCTTCCGGAACACATGCGCCTATACATCAATTATGTTCCATTTAGTCTCATATTAACAGACACAATCCAAAATGGTGTTTAATGGATTCTTTACGTGATGTCATTTAATTGCACATGAATCAATAATGTGAAAAAGTACCTTAACGAACTTTGTTTCCGCTGCTAAACAAGCTTTGTTTTCTTTTTAACCTTTTTTGATAAATGTGTGCAAGCACATTCTTTTTAGGCTGTGTGATCTGTCTATTGTGCGTGTTTTGTGCATGTGAGTGTCAAATATAATTCTTGACTGAACGCCAGTATTTGTCGAACATGACAGCGAATTCAAATGTTCTGATCCGTATACCATCGGAGCAGCTTATACGATATCTTAAATCTCAGTATATCTAAATGTCTTTCATTTATATTGAATTTAAACAGTAAAAGAAACATGTAAGAAAAAGGCAATGCAAAAAGTACCATGTATACATTAGAGATTGTTTTCTTGTCATATAATGTGTTTCTTTCAAGGGTGATTAAGTCTAAATGACATAGTTTATTTGTCGAACAGTGGAAAGAAACAAGGCCAAAATAAATATTGTAATTGTGAAGTCTGACAACGTTGTAAGACAGAAAAATATCGATAGAAAAAATAGTAGCTGTTAGGAAGACACTATCAGTATTACAATGATGTAAAATCGTTGGTGGAGAAACTCTTTCAGGAATTGCAGCGAAAGCAGCTCAGATAGCCATCAAATCAGCCGAAGCTGTAGACACTGGAGCTGACTCTTCAGCTGAAAATGTAGTGGGAAACAATAGGCACCAAAATCATTCAACAGTCGTCACAAATGACATAATCTTCGTTGCCGTCTGGAGCAGCACAGTTATCCGATATTTACAAGCAGGCAAAACACGCTGTTAAGAAAACTGTCGAGATGCTCGGTTAAACATCACCAACAGTGTGACATAACCTTGATAGAAAGTGAGTGGTATATCAGACTGCTAAATCGGGAGATGTATTTTCACTGTGTTTTTTTTTATAACTGTGTGATTTTATCACGGTGTTATGTCTATAGCACTACCTTAGTATTAAAGACCAGGGATCCGATATTTATTCCAGATTACCTTAATCTGAACGATGACTCTCTCGTCGACATCTACACGACGGAGTACGATTATGTCGAATACAATGACACGCAAATTACCAATCTCAAATAATCTCAATCTGAATACAAACCGAAAAATTGAAACACGTGACAAAGATGTGTACCTGCATTCCCATAAGGCCTATCTGAATGTCTGCGATATATGATCTCTCGTGGAATGCTGTTAGGTCTAACATTCGCCGTCATTTAACAGCACGAAAACATAAATCTTTGCATTTGCTTATTGTTTATTACAGGTGTATTATTTATTGCCAACGTTATGTACAATTAGAGCTGGATACCACGACTGAACGTTTGTACAGGGGTATTTCAGAGCATATCGCGATACGCCAAATTATTTTGGGAATGGGCCTAGGGCTTTTTACATTTACGTTTGTCAGTAGCGTGAGCAATATCTGCCGATTTATAGCGAACTATTACCATATTATATTCATTATATTATTTTCAAAACATAAGCGTCTTTCGATAAAAGAAAATTAAATAGCTCAAACGAAGAGTGCATGCACTCTGGAAATAATTTAATTGCCGATATTATTTAGTCGATGAATTTCCTATGTGTATCTTGACTGTTGTCAAAGTTATAATCTTAAACTGAAGCTAAAGTGGGATGATTTAACTTACAAAAATTTACACTATATCAGGCACCCAATAAAATATATTCTACTGACATTAAAGCACTGGCTGATACAAAAATGGAAAGCTTTGACTCTGAGACCTAAAAGGTATTACCTACAATATTGATCTAACAGACAGGGGCACATATATTGCGATAACAACATGCGAGCAAGGCATTTATCAGATCGGGGCGATAAGGATGGGGTCAGTAGAGATAAAACACAATCAAGAAACGGAAAAAATATTGTGTGGACTAAACAATTACATCAACGTCAAACACAAGGCATATGCTCATCTGATAATATTAACATGAGGTGCAGTAATACCAAGGAATACGTATACTTAACTGACTGACATCCGCTAGTAAATTACTCAGAAAGTGACCTTAATGTTTCAATCAATATATAGTCTATGATTTCAAACAGAAGTTTGAAAGGAGATGAATTCTTAGCTATGTGTATATAATACTTTAAAAGTGGTTTACATGTAGACGTTTCATTTTCTTCCGTCGCGTTTGGGACAAACTCTTTAAAGTATAAAAGGGCTCCAAAACGGAACCAATAAATGAGTTGATGTACCTTGAACATTAAATTAGCTATTGTACTTTTATATTGTGTTTTATTATAATATAATTAAAAAAATATGTATATTTGTTCTCTTTTATTGTGTTCATATTCGCATTATACAAATTAATTTACTGGATAAGGCAGTTCTGTAGGTACCGGACAAGAAATAAGGAAAACATCATAGCTCTTTACTCTAATTAGTGGCGTTAGTTTCGATCAATTGTTTATTATCTGGATGTTAGACTGGGTGAATGATAGCGAATTATTCTGCGTAATACACATCGAATAATAACCATAGTCACGGATAGTTGCTTACAGCAAGCGAATCCAGCCATTGTGCATACCATATTCAGCAAAAAGACGTAAAGGACGAATTTGATTATTAAATTTTCCAGTGATTGAAAATTGTAACGTACAAATGTTGCCTAATGTTCGTGACCAAAGCACGATTTGGTTACATAGATCCTCTTAGAATGTGCTGAGAAAGTAAAAACAACAAAGCAATTAATACTTTACATAAAATACTTCTTCTGGATACACATACTCATACCAATGTATACAAAGTGTTCAGCTGCAAATCAAAGGAAATAATCATAACCTTGTTCATGTTCTACCTTGACTATAAGTATAGCCATATTGTTCGGTAGGATAATTTAATCTAAAAGTCAAAAATAAAAGCAAATGAAAAAGGGAAAATTTGATTTGATAATTTAGTGTATCAATTTATTTACTTTGTGTGCACCAAGTATTTATAGGCCTATTGCCTCCAGAACTATATATTTTAAACTATGATATTGAATAAAAAATAACCGTGGGACATTGCAATTTAGTTTTGAAACAATAAATGAATATGGAATAAAAAATAATCCATAGAAGTCCTTCATATTACTGATCGGTATCTTCATAACGATGGCTGACTGTTTTTCCGTAAATATAAACGATGTTTAATTTTCAGCAAAGCAAATCTCCTGAATCTTGTTTCCTTATGTGAAAAGGTATGTATCTGATAGATACAAACGCAAATATTTTGTTTTAGGAAACAAAGATATCAAAATATAATTCATTACCTTTACAATATTTTCATATAAAAGTGACATAATATAAGAAAATCAATAAATTATAGTTTTTAATGGTACATGTTTTGAATATAGTTTATAAAATGAAACAATATTGCTAAATTATTAAATCGTTATTATATGCATTGATAGGTCAGATGATGACGAATATAGTAAATGTTTTCTTATTAATCAAGGATGTTATGTCCAAGACTGACACAATTCTATCAAGTGAAGAGGACAACGTAAAGGTTGATTCGTTCAAAATGGCCAGACGATCACTGCTGCAAGTTTTAATATCTGTGCCTAATCTTTTTATCCGTTACGTCTTTATCGAATAAGAAACATTAATTCCGGTATTGGTTATTATTGTAATGACAATGGAAAATGGTAGAAATGTATCAGCAACAAAACAAAAATGAACCATTGCACATTTTAATTATTGATAGTTTCCAATTTTCAGTCTATAATTTTCCCTCATGTCTCTTGTTATCTTTTTGAAATCTACACGTTTAATTGTTATCACACTGGCTTAAATTTTAATAATATGTTCTTATATTTCAATTTTCTTCGTAACTTGCAAAATATTGTCTATTGTAATAATTTGTATCCGATCTATTGTCATAATGTAAACTACAGCACATATGAAAATGACCTACCAGCTCTGGCATTGTAAAATATTTTTCACAGTTTTAAAACTTTTCTCATCCATAGTTTCCAAATATGTTTAGTTAAGTGTATATTGTTCTCTCTATGAATGTTCCTTTCACATTGCAATGCTCAATTCCTGCCTGCAATCTTCAAGTAAAGATATTGTTTCAGGATAAGCGGATATATGATTGTGTTTAAAACATTCCCAATTCTTTTTCAAGTTCCACTTTGTCCATTCTCGTAGTATTTTATAAAGAAAAGAAGGATAGATGTAGTGATAACATCACTTACGCATACGTAGTCGATTTACAGTAGCATCTAGTTTTAATACAGTTTTGCTGAGACTTCTTTATGAGTAGAAGCAGTTGCTAATAAAGGACCTAAGTTAATGACCTAAGATAAATGACAGTCAAAATGAATTGATTTGCACGGACTTGATAATTCATGCTAGAATGCACTTTAATGAACCATATTACAGAAAGAGGCCATGATGAACTTGCAAGCGCCTAGGGCAATACCAGGCAGAAAACGGTAAGCGACCTTTGGAAACTTATATTACGTTGGACTTGGATAAACAAAAGTGCTTGCAACATGCAGAGAAATTAGAGGATACACAACGTAAACATCAACATTTATCAACTGTTATGCAATGGCAATGTCAATCAATATATATACCAACGAAAATGGAGAAACAAGGCTTGTTTAGAATATCCATGGTTTAAATATGATTTAGTTATTACAAAATTGGAAAAGGAAATAAATAATTTTCTTAGCTCAATATGAAGAAAACAACATGGATCTGATCAGCAATGTTGAAATCTTCCACTACCGGAGCAAATGTTATTCTCTAAAAAAGGATGAAAGAAACGAAAATGGATATTTATAAACCTCTACATTTGTCAATGTATGAAAAAAATATTTTAAAACATATTTTAAAACTAAACAGGAGATCAGAAATTATAGACTCAAATTAAATGTTAATTTACGAGGACAGTTACGACGTGTTTAAAGAGAGAACTGTCTAAGAACCACATTGATAAAGAAATTCTAAAGTTACTAAACGACTTTGGAATAAATGATTATTGCAGTTATAGGAATTGTTACCACTGACAATATTACAAGTTTCATTGTCTATGGCAAATGTGGTAGTGATTAAAAATGTTGTCTATTCAACGTACTCCTTTCACGCCAAATCCACCTACTCAAAATACATTCTTTTCTGCAAATGATCCAAAAAGGGCTATACAAGTCAACATTTGTTTAGTTTAGCCAGAAGTGCTGACAGAAGCATTGGGTCTTTTTGTTGATTGTGTGATAAGGTGATTGCTTTATGTCTCTGAACAACTTGATGCCTTTATTTGTAAACGCGTTATGTTACTTGTATTGTCATTAGTCAGAAACGTGAGAACAACAGATAGAAAAAACTAGCGAAGCGCATCGTTGCTTATGGCGATGTATGCTGAAGGGAATGGTTCTTTAGTTTATTAAAGGTTTTTGAAATGTTTCCAAACGTTAGCAATGTCGCTTCACAATGGCGAGTAGAAAAGGAAACATACGCTTTAACGTTTATTTCATTTCTTGGTGGACAAGTGATGGAAACCTTCTGTGTTTCTAAACTGCCGTGTCTTGGAACGTCAGAGTATCTAAGAGAATTAACAGAACTGACAACATCGCTCGACGACAAGTCTCGTACCAAAGGGTTAATGACGGTGTCTGGTACTGTTTGTTGTCACTGTTAAGGGTTTTGTATTTGGTTTTGGAATACCGCCCTTCCTTAACTCGATATTAATGGTAATGTTTACCCCAAATATAAACACTTCACTAGATTTCTACAAATTTTGTTGTGTTCTATTACATTACCCATTTTTATAATAAGGAATGTCCTATTAGTATGATTAGTTTTTAATATGGAATGATATTGAGTTTTACCATGATTGTTTTATCTGTGTCGTAAAGATGCTTTCTAGTATTAGTAGTTCCAGGAATGTTCCAAAACTGTCCGATACTCTCTAAATGGACTGAATACTAAGACTCAAGTTTGAACAACTCTACCTCTGATAGTTTGATTCAATCTAAATGTTATGTCAGGCCATTACTGTCTTTCAAAAACAAGTACGTCAAGATTGTTGACTCTTCTGTGGATGTTAAGAAAATTATTCAAACATTAATTAAACGTCTTGCAATTTCCCCTAGTAATTGATATATATGCTCAGTGTGTATATTTACATTAGTGAACTGCTAACTGAACAGATAACGTAGTTTCCCATACCTTCTGGTGTACAATTGTAGTACTGGCCAATTATATATCAAACATTTGATTTTGCTCTTGAAATATCTCCATCATGTCCTTGTGGGATTTTCGAATTGATGTGCGTCAAATATAATTAATAGCAATCGATGCTGTTGTTATTTTATGTGTACGCTTTGTTTTCGGGTTGTGACATCTAACATTCAGACAGAGGGTTTTAAATCTAATAATAAAGGTGATATGTGTATTCTGATTTAATCAATTATGTAATATTTTTGTCATCAACTTCAAGAATAAAACATGTTAATAGATTAATTTCATCCTTTAACCCATTCAAATTGATATTTGAGTCAAATGCATGTCACGTGTGAAGTGTATCATTTCATTAAGTATTCACTGTTTGTAGTGTTTAGATTCAAAAGTATTCAGTGATTTTTGCATAAGAATATGAATTCATTGAAGTAAATTTGTATATCGTTAATATTTCTAAAATATCCAGGATCACTGGAGAGTTCAAATCAATTGCGGGCAGGGAGTTTAGTTTTGTATTGTGTTTTAATTGCACAAGTTATTTTTGTACATCTTAAATCAATTTTTAATAATGGGACATATGCATGGAATTTCTCTTTTGCATATAACTTTATTTCGTTATTGCTGTTTTCCCGCAATTACGTGTAATTTTCAGTTTGCTTCCATCTTCTGTTTTTATTCCCGTTGACTGTAGTTACGTATATTCGAATGTCATTTCCGTTACTATTGTTCAAAAGCTAATAGACCACCGTGTAATCATTTGGATTTATCTTGTTTTAAACTCATTTGAAATGTAGTTTGAATCAAATCAATGTTCTCGATTATTATTGTTTTCGTTTCTTTTTCTGTATTTTATTACCTTGTCAGGCTATTGCCTGCATTGTACTCAGTTTGACATCTTTAAGGGTTTGATGTCATTTATTTGTTTAACTGCGCTGTATTTTGTCTTTGTTTCTTCATTCATGTGGTCTCTTTAGCGATGCATATTCGCATGACATTTTGATTATCAGTGGCAGCAATAGTGGTTGTACCATTTTCATTATTGACCACCACGACGTCATGTGAAAACAATGGTGATAAGATCATCCATTTAGGAATAGTGATAACAATATTTTTAAGATGGCCAATGTGGTCGCCATATTGGATGTCACAGAAGCACCATTTGTTTAACCCTGGGATGAATGTGATTTGTAAAGTTTCAGGTCAATCCTATAAGTAGTTTAGGAGGAGCAGCAACAACAGACTCGTGTTAACACACGCAAACAATAGACTACTGAAGACAGTCAACAGACCATCCTAAATCACTTCTGGCATATGACCAGTAGAGCTAAAAATAAACAACAACATAATACGTGTATCTATTAGTTTAAAAACATTTTTAATTATTTTTAAAAAAAAATTATCTTGAGTTAAAAGGAAGACAAAATATCCTTTTGAAAGCACCCTTACCCCACTAATGCCTGGCTTCTTGCTGGACTTCAAACATGGTCACAAATAATCAACAGCCAAACCATACCATCTTTTATGTAACGAAATGAAATTGTGGATCAACATTTGTATAACTAATGCGATCATTACTTTTTAAAGCAAACGTTCAATTAAAAACAGTAATAATCAAGGTTAAAGGCCTGGAGATATGCATGTAAACGACATAGAAAAAGGTGGGGGCCAGTCAGTATGTGCATATAGTGGGCATTTGTATATAAAAAAATTGTTCATATTGTAACTGCAGGTACTTGTAATTCCTCCTGGACATTCATCATATGTGATATTATCAATTTTGCATTTCAAATAAAATGTCTGCTATTATGAAAGCTTAGTTGTGAAATGGGTATCTCAGGTAGATACGATTGTATTTTTATTATTTACGGAATAAACAAGCAACAGTCACATTCAGTCAAATTGCATGATCAACCATCCTCTTCCATCCGTTGGAATATTCTTCCGACTGGCTACACTGCTAGATCCCTGTTACGTTATAAATGTGAATGGGAGATTTACTTTACTTCAGTGAAAATCAGTGGAACACGTAAATGTTCTATACTTCTAAACTTTTGTTTAGATCTGCTTAGTTACATATGGGTGATAGGGGGTGGGTTAGCATGGTTTACACTACTTTAGGCACTATTAAAACTTGTTATTAGCTTTACTTGTCATATTACAGAAGAGGTTATATGATTGTCTATCATGCATCATTTGTTATCCATTCATTTGTCTGTTACGGCTTATTTGTTATCACATTTCCTAAACTACATTGAGGATGTCAGTGAACCTTTTCTTATACATGCCTTCATCTCATGGTCTAGTTGGTCCTAAATAAAGACGCTGCTGCTCTGACATCCAATATGAAAATAGAGTTTTCACCAGAAGTCTTAACATACAGGTATCGTCTAGTTGAAAATTTTGTCATTACTTCTCAATGGATTGTGATATAATGTTTTAACTAAAAGACTTATCATGATGTCTAGTTGGTCTTAAATGAAAAGGGTGATGACCTAATTAAATTATAGCTGTCACAGCATTGATCGATCTTAAAAGCTTTTTATCATTACTCCTCCTTAGCAAATAGTTTTGTGACAATGATGCTGTTCACACATCTACTATGGCTATCATAATGGCCATTTTGAGAACTTTGTCATCACTTCTTGTGCTAAATGGATTTCTCATTAACATGTGGAGTTGACTAAAAACTTAAGATGTCTAATGAAAATGGTGCCACTCAGGCAACCAATGTGACCAATTTAATGGTCATATCAGCATTGTGTTTTAACTGAAAGACTTGTTGTGATGTCTAGTTGGTCATAAATGACAATGATGATAAAATGATGACCCAAATGGTCATTTGGAAATTATTGCTCTACTCTTCAATGGAAAAGACATTCTGAGATGGGTATTCGTCAGAAGAGTTTTTATAATGTCTAGTTACTTCTAAATGAAAACAATGCAGACTGACTCACAGGATGACCACCATGCTGGCCATGTTGAAAGTGTCGTTATCGCTGATCCTCCTAAAGGTATGCCTATATCAACATAGTGTTTTCACCAACTGACTTCTTATGATACCTAGCTGATTTTAAGTGCAAATGTTGCCTTTGGTAGATCCAATATTGATGTCACTTTTGCTGTCTTGAAAATGGTGATGTCACTACCCCCCCCCCCCAGCATGGGTGGTTATGTTGTCATCAGGATTTCACTAAAAGACTTTTAATGTTGTCTTGTTACAACTCAGTGGTCTTCAACTAAGTAAAAGAAAAGATAAAAAATCATCAAGTTTTGTAAAATTCAACAGTAATTTATTTATTTTTAATAAAAGGAACTTAACAGTATTGTGAATAAAATCCCAAATAATCCTATAAATTCTATCACCTGTCCAAAAGTGTAATCTTGCAAACGAATTCCAGTGATGTTCCAAATAAATTCCAATATTGTATGTTCTGATATGTGAATTGTCTTGAATTTGCAAATGGTCTTGCAGTTTCAAATTGATGTAACCTAGAATATGTCACTGAATACATTCACAGTAATCCTTAAAGAGTGATTTTATTCTAATGTCAATGAAAACTTTGTAATTCCAATAAATACTGGCAATTAAAATAAAACAATATCCTCAGATAATAATTTAACACTTCTAAAAGACCAATTCCACTACAAATGTTAAGATACGAATAGTAATTCTGATTTAAACATCATTACATGTATATACATTCCTTCTTGACCTTTGTTGCAATAAACCATTTTTGGGAAATAGTCTGTCATCTTATTAGAATATCCATCAAGTTTGTAAAGAAAATAATTTATAAAGGTCAGGTCTGTTTACATAAATATTAGCAAGTTGTTAAGAAAAGAGCAGGCAGATCATGTTTTTCTGAGGGGAATACCAATGTCCTGAATTCACATCCAAGTCAACATATTTACCAACAAAATTACATTATCTTAAAGTAAAAGTCCACAAGAACGAACATAATTACTGTCTAATATGTTCTTTACAAAATGACCCATAACAGTGTATAATCATTAAACAAATATTAATATAGTATACATAACAGTCCGCTTAGTCTTTACCAAACAGTGGTATTGTATTAAATTCCTGGAAATTCTTCTCACTCAGAAAAGCAACAATCCATTCTAGGGACTCTTATTATTTGTATTGTAGTTAAAGTAGCATTTGTTGTTATATTTGGGAGATTGCTGTTGTTGTTATTTTCTGGAATATGACACTGAATTTTGTGCATGAAAATTAGACATTACTCATCAGTTCCTCTTATTTTTTTCATAGTGTATTTCCAGCAAGAAAACATCATAAATAGTCATTGTATTGTACCTGTATATCTTGTTGAAAAAATATATTAAACATTTTGCAAAGATTTTGCAGCCTGTTTAGTTATTAAGTGAATATGTGTAAGCTAATATAATCAGTCAGCACACTTTGATACAAATGTATAAAAGACATTCAGCTGCCGTATGCGTTGTCAATTTTAAAATATTCGTTAAAATAATTGATAAATGAATGAAAGAGGTACCATAAATATCGAATGTTAAGCATCATATAAATACATCTTATTTAAACTGCCTGCACACTTTAAGATGGTCGGTCTCTCGGGTCATATTTTCGAGACCAACTGGAAAGTGTAAGTCGCTTTTTATAACAAAAGTAGATATTTAACACTACTTTGATAGCACACGCCTTGATAACTCAAGAAACAGCAAATATAATGAGGTCAGATATAGATACCATTTTTAAAACTAGAAAATACCCCAAATTGTAGCCCTATTTATTGAATGAGAAGAAAATCACAATACAAATCGGTGACTCGAATCTTAATTAATGTAATTAAGTGCTGATGATGGTTTAATAGAATAATGAAAGGTTGGGGGTCTTACAAATAAAGGTAGTATATACTGAAAAATTAACAGTTTCATTATAAAAATCGCTTTATTGACAATTACACATAACAAGAGTATGAAATGAGTACGTACCCCTTGAACAGAACAGTTATCCCTATCCCACTCCCTACCTCTCGATATACAGTGGGAATACCATTCCTTATTGATTTTTAGATCACTCTTGTCATTTGCACAATTATGGTGAGGTCTATGTTTTTGAACCACATTGTGTGCAAGTTTTCGATGGAGTTGTGTGGAATGTATTTGTCCCTTAAATTATATATTATGTCTATCGCATATGAAATAATGTTTAAATGATGCTATTCCGATATACTTGTTCATGAAAGTTATTTCTTCTTTTGTATTTATATAACAGAGAGAGAGGGAGGCTGTGGAGTTTCAATACTTAAACATGAGTAATATTCACACTATCATCCAATGTAATTATAACATATAGCAATAATGCCTGCATTTCATGGTATAACACAGCTGTTGATAAGGGCATTTCCTGTTATAATTATTTTCAATTAATCGTGCTATAGTAAATGACATGTAATAGTTGTTATATATCGTGTTATAGCATATACAGTTAAATATTATATCATATGTTATAACACAAGGCATGTAACACTCGCATCACATGTTATAATACATGGCATTTACTAATACGTGCATATGCTGTTATAGTACGTGGCAACAATCGTGTTATAACACATGGCAAACAATAATCATTGCATATCATTTTACAGCTTATGCGCTTCATACTTATATCTTGTGTTATAACACAATGTAGATTAATGATTATTGCATCTCATGTTATACCATATGCAATTAATATATATACCTGATGTTAGAACAAATGTCAGTTAATACTTGCATCTTTTGTTATATCACATGACATAATTACTTGCGTCTTTTGTTATCGTGTACTGATTGATCAATGATCTGTTGCAATGCAAGCAGTGATTGGAAAATCAATTTGTGTAAAATTAGTGGTGCATATGACAGTGGACATACTCGGAATGACACAAAATAAACATGAATGCAATGTAATAAATTAATCAACATGAATGGTAGAAATTTAATTCATAGATAGAAGTATCACATATATGAAAGAGAGGCGTTTTGAAAGATAAAGAGTTGTTATGATGTACCTGACTGATAATAATAGTACATTAGAACGGGAACTAATAATCAAAATGTCATGCGAATATGCATCCCTAAAGAGACAACATGAATGAAGAAACAAAGACAAAATACAGCGCAGTTAAACAAATAAATGACATCAAACCCTTAAAAATGTCAACTGAGTACAATGCAGGCAATAGCCTGTCACGGTAATAAAATACAGAAAAAGAAACTAAAACAATAATAATCGAGAACATTGATTTGATTCAAACTACATTTCAAATGAGTTTAAAACAAGATAAAACCCAAATGATTACACGGTGGTCTATTAGCTTTTGAACAATAGTAACGGCAATGACAATCGAATAGACGCAACTACAGTCAACAGGAATAAAAACAGAAGATGGAAGCAAACTGAAAATTACACGTAAATGCGGAAAAACAGCAATAACGAAATCCAGTAATATCCAAAAGAGAAATTCCATGCATATTTCCCATTAATAAAAATTGATTTAAGATGTACAAAAATAACCTGTACAATTAAAACACAATACAAAACTAAACTCCCTGCCCGCAATTGATTTGAACTCCCCAGTGATCCTGGATATTTTAGAAATATTAACGACATACAAATTTACTTCACTGAATTCATATTCTTATGCAAAAATCACTGAAAAGTTTTGAATCTAAACACTACAAACAGTGAATACTTAATGAAAGATACACTTCACACGTGACTCAAACATCAATTTGAATGGGTTAAAGGATGAAATTAATTTATCAACCTGTTTTATTCTTGAAGTTGGTGGACAAAAATATTACATAATTGATTAAATCAAAATACACATATCACCTTTATAATTAGATTCAAAAACCTCTGTCTGAATGTTAGATGTCACAACCAGAAAACGAAGCGTAAATAAAATAACGACAGCATCGATTGCTATTAATTATATTTGATGTACATCAATTTGAAAATCCCATAAAGACATGATGGAGATATTTCAAGAGCAAAATCAAATGTTTGATATATCACTGGCCAGTACTACAATTGTACACCAAAACGTATGGGAAATTACTTTATCTTCTGTTGCGTTAGCAGTTCACTAATGTAAATATACACACTGAGCATATGCTATCAATTACTAGGGGAAATTGCAAGACGTTGAAATTAATGTTTGAATAACTTTCTTAACATCAACAGAAGCCTCAACAATCTTGACGTACTAGTTTTTGCAAGACAGTAATGGCCTGACATAATATTTAGATTGAATCAAACTATCAGAGGTAGAGTTGTTCAAACTTGAGTCTCTAGTGCTCAGTCCATTTAGGGAGTATCGGACAGTTTTGGAACATTCATGGAGCTAATAATACTAGCAAGCATCTTTACGACACATATAGAACAATCTTGGTAAAACTCAATATCATTCCATATTAAAAACTTGTCATACTAAAAGGACATTCCGTATTTAACGTGAAATTATACTTGATATCGGAGATGGTAGTACCTAGTGACAGTTTTATAAAATGGGTAATGTAATAGAATGCAACAAAATTTGTTGAAATCTAGTGAAGTGTTTATATTCAGGGTAAACATTACCATTAATATCGAGTTAAGGAAGGGCGGTATTCCAAAACCAAATACAAAACCCATAACAATGACAACAAACAGTACCAGACACCGTCATTAACCCTTTGGTACGAGACTTGTCGTCGAGCGATGTTGTCAGTTCTGTTAATTCCCTTAGATACTCTGACGTTCCAAGACACCGCAGTTTAGAAACGCAGAAGGTTTCCATCACTGGTCCACCAAAAAATGAAATAAACGTTAAAGCGTATGTTTCCTATTCTACTCGCCATTGTGGAGCGACATTGCTAACGTTTGGAAAAATTTCAAAAACCTTTAATAAACTAAAGAACCATTCCCTTCAGCATACATCGCCATAAGCAACGATGTGCTTCGCTAGTTTTTTCTACCTGTTGTTTTCACGTTTCTGACTAATGACAATGCAAGTAACATACCGCGTTTACAAATAAAGGCATCAAGTTGTTCAGAGACATAAAGCAATAACCTTATCACACAATCAACAATAAGACCCAATGCTTCGGCCAGCACGTCTGGCTAAACTAAACAAATGTTGACTTTCATAGCCCTTTGTTTGGATCATTTGCAGAAAAGAATGTATTTTGAGTAGGCGGATTTGGCGTAAGGGGAGTACGTGGAATAGACAAAAAAATTTAATCACTACCACATTTGCCATAGACAATGAAACTTGTAATATTGTCAGTGGCAACAATTGATATAACTGCAATAATCATTTATTCCAAAGTTGTTCAGTAACTTTCGAATTTCTTTATCCAAGTGGTTACAGTTCTCTCTTTATACACGTTGTAGTAACTGTCCTTGTAAATTAACATTTCATTTAAATCTATAATTTCTGATCCCCTGTTTAGTTTTAAAATATGTTTTAAAATATTTTTTTATACATTGCCGAATGAAGAGGTTTATAATTATCCATTTTCGTTTCTTTCATCCTTTTTAGAGAATAACATTTGCTCTGGTGGTGGAAGATTTCAACATTGCTGATTAGAGACATGTTGTTTTATTCCAATTGAACTAAGAAAATTATTTACTTCCTTTTCCAATTTTGTAATAACTAAATCATGTTTAAACCATGGATATTTTATACAAGCCTTGTTTCTCCATTTTCGTTGGTATATATATATTGATTGACATTGCCATTGCATAACAGTTGATTAATGTTGATGTGTACGTTGTGTATCCTCTAATTTCTCTGCATGTTGCTAGCAGGTTTGTTTATCCACGTCCAACGTAATATAAGTTTCCAAAGGTCGCTTACCGTTTTTTGCCTGGTATTGCCCTAGGCGCTTGCAAGTTTATCACGGCCTCTTTCTGTAATATGGTTCATTAAAGTGCATTCTAGCATGAATTTTCAAGTCCGTGCAAATCAGTTCATTTTGACTGTCATTTATCTTAGGTCATTACATTAACTTAGGTCCTTTATTAGCAACTGCTTCTACTCATAAAGAAGTCTCAGCAAAACTGTATTAAAACTAGGTGTTGCTGTAAATCGACTACGTATGCGTAAGCGATGCTATCACTACATCCAGTCATGGACAAAGTGCAATTTGAAAAAGAATTTGGAATTTTTTTAACACAATCATATATCCACTTATCCTGAAACAATATCTTTGCTTGAAGATTGCAGGCAGTAATGGAGCATTGCAATATGAAAAGGAACATTCATAGAGAGAACAATATACACTTGACTAAACATATTTGGAAACTATGGATGAGAAAAGTTTTAAAACTGTGAAAAATATTTTACAATGCCAGAGCTGGTAGATCATTTTCATATGTGCTGTAGTTTACATTATGAAAATTGATCGGATAAAAATTATTACAATAGACAATTTTTTGCAAGTTACGAAGAAAATTGAAATATAAGAACATATTATTAAAATTTAAGCCAGTGTGATAACAATTAAACGTGTAGATTTCAAGAAGATAACAAGAGGCATGAGGGAGAATTATAGACTGAAAATTGGAAACTATCAATAATTAAAATGTGTAATGGTTCATTTTTGTTTTGTTGCTGATATATTTCTACCATTATCCATTAGCATTACAATAATAACCAATACAGGAATTAATGTTTCTTATAAAGACGTAACGGATAAAAAGATTAGGCACAGACATAAAAACTCGCAGCAGTGATCGTCTGGCCATTTTGAACGAATCAAACTTTACGTTGTCCTCTTGACTTGATAGAATTGTGTCAGTCTTGGACATAGCATGCTTGATTAATAAGAACACATTTACTATATTCGTCATCATCTGACTTATCAATGCATAGAATAAAGATTTAATAATTTAGCAATATTGTTTCATTTTATAGAGGATATTCAAAACATGTACCATTAAAAACTATAATTTATTGAATTTCTTACATTTAGGCACATTTATATGAAAATATTGTATAGGTAATGAATCATATTTTGATATCTTTGTTTCCTACAACAAAATATTTGCGCTTGTATGCAGCAGATACATACCTTTTCACAAAAGTAAACAAGATTAAGGAGATTTGATTTGCTAAAAATTAAACATCGTTTATAATTTACGGAAAAACAGTCAGTCATCGTTATGAAGATACTGATCAGTAATATGAAGGCCTTCTATGGATTATTTTTATAGCATATTCATTTATTGTTTTAAAACTAAATTGCAACCTCTCACGTTTATTTTTTATTCAATATCATAGTTTAAAATATATAGTTCTGGAGACAATAAGCCTATAAATACTTGGTGCACACAAACTAAATAAATTAATACACTAAATTCTAAAGTCAAATTTTCCCTTTTTCATTTGCTTTCATTTTTGACTTTTAGATTAAATTATCCTACCGAACAAAATGGCTACACTTATAGTCAAATCTTTGGGGCACACAAACTAAATAAATTAATACACTAAATTCTACAATCAAATTTTCCCTTTTTCAATTGCATTTATTTTTTACTTTTAGATTCAATTATCCAACCGAACAATATGGCTACACTTATAGTCGAGGTAGAGCATCAACAAAGTCATGATTATTTCCTTTGATTTGCAGCTGAACACTTTGTATACATTGGTATGAGCATGTGTATCCAGAAGTCGTATTTTATGTAAAGTATTAATTGCTTTGTTGTTTTTACTTTCTCAGCACATTCTAAGAGGATCTATGTAACCAAATCGTGCTTTGGTCACGAACATTAGGCAACATTTGTACGTTACAATTTTCAATCACTGGAAAATTTAATAATCAAATTCGTCCTTTACGTCTTTTTTGCTGAATATGGTATGCACAATGACTGGATTCGCTTGCTGTAAGCAACTATTCGTGACTATGGTTATTATTCGACGTGTATTACGCAGAATCATTCGCTATCATTCACCCAGTCTAACATCCAGATAATAAACAATTAATCGAAACTAACGCCACAAATTAGAGTATAGAGCTATGATGTTTTCCTTATTTCTTGTCCGGTACCTGCAGAACTGCCTTATCCAGTAAATTAATTTGTATAATGCGAATATGAACACAATAAAAGAGAACAAATATACATATTTTTTTTAATTATATTATAATGAAACACAAGATAAAAGTACAATAGCTAATTTAATGTTCAAGGTACATCAACTCATTTACTGGTTCCGTTTTGAGAGCCCTTTTATACTTTAAAGAGTTTGTCCCAAACGCGACGGAAGAAATGGAAACGTCTATATGTAAACCACTTTTAAAGTATTATATACACATAGCTAAGACTTCATCTCCTTTCAAACTTCTGTTTGAAATCATAGACTATATATTGATTGAAACATTAAGGTCATCTTCTGAGTAATTTACTAGAGGATGTCAATCAGTTATGTATACGTATTCCTTGGTACTACTGCACATCATGTTAATATTATCAGATGAGCACATGTCTTGTGTTTGACATTTATGTAATTTTTTACTCCACAAAATATTTTTTCCGTTTCTTGATTGTGTTTTATCTCTACTGACCCCATCCTTATCGCCCCGATCTGATAAATGCCTTGCTCGCATGTTGTTATCGCAATATATGTGCCCTTGTCTGTTAGATCAATATTGTAGGCAATATATTTTAGGTCTCAGAGTCAATGTCTTCCATTTGTATCCGCCAGCGCTTTAATTTCAGTAGAATATATTTTATTGAGTGCCTGATATAGTGTAAATTAATGTAAGTTAAGTCATCCCACTTTAGCTACAGTTTAAGATTATAACTTTTACAACAGTCAAGATACACATAGGAAATTCATCGACTAAATAATACCGGCAATTAAATTATGTCCAGAGTGCATGCACTCTTCGTTTAAGCTATTTAATTTTCTTTTATCGGAAGACAATTATGTTTTGAAAATAATATAATGAATATAATATGGTAATAGTTCGCTATAAATCGACAGGATATTGCTCAAGCTACTAACAAACGTAAATGTAAAAATCCCTAGGCCCCTCCCAAAATAATTTGGCGTACACCATCGTAAGTATCGCGATGTGCTCTGATATACCCTGTACAAACATTTTGTTGTGGTATCTAGCTCTAATTGTACATAACTTTGGCAATTTAAAACATACACCTGTAATAAACATTAAGCAAATGCAAAGATGTATGTTTTCGTGCTGTTCAATGACAACGAATATTAGACCAAATAGAAACTAAGACATTTGCAGAGAACATGTAATAACTTGTCATTGGATATAAATCATGGAATTAATTTTACGAATTTACAATGTATATACAATATTCACCTGAAAACCAACTATTGCAATTGTTATTATCCTGAAAAAAGAATTAAACGAAAAAAGATAGACTGCTTATATATATATTGTTTTATGGAAAGGTCCTGACCTGAAGATCCAGTATTATTCTTATGCATGTTATGCAGTCCTGTATTACAAGGCCCATAATCTAAACGTGTTCGCCACAAATATAAAATATTAAAGGAAATGATGTTAACCAGGCGACACTCTATACATTTGAATTAATTACTTCGTTACCAATCTGGTAGGAGGGAAACCCGATAACGTAAGTATTAGTTCCAAGACTTAATGAATAAGGACTAATACAACTATAGGTGACATTTTATCAAATGAAGCAGAGTTATTTCGGTTACTACATACATAGATTGTGCCGCTGGACTTCAGTGATCATCTTCAGAAAATGCAAATATATAACGACAATAAAAAGAAACGGAGATACTGAGCATTTTTTAGCAGTTTAACAGTTTCACCAAATGTCATACATAAAAAAGTATACGAGATACCAAATATAATAATAAGTCTAAAATACGAGCGTACACAGTATTATAGGTAACTTTCTGGAGTCAGAAACCAGTGACATTAACGTTGGCAAAGAAAGCTTATTGTTGAATAAATGAATCAAATAATAGCTGCTTTAGGTAAATAACAAAAGATGAATATAGAAATGATTAAAAATATTGGTCTTCCATTTGTGTCAATTTTAGAGATTCTTTTTAAAACATTCCTGATGGAAAATTGTGTATATATATATATATATATATATATATATATATATATATATATATATATATATATATATATATATATATATATATATATATATATATAAGGGTAATTCAAATCAGTACTAAATTGGGACAGATAACAATTATTACAACTGTCAAGGGTGAAGCATGTATATAAACTTTATTGGGTTTTATTGGATCTAAGACCTGAAAAATTGTTTCTCCCTTTTCAATAACTTCATCCAATTACTTAGGTTAAACAGAGCTGGGTTGTTCGGAATGAAATACTATATTTAATAATACGCGTATGTTCTTTATTAAATGAAAATATAAAAAGTGATACATATAACATAAATTGAAAATGATTTATTATATAAGACGTTTTAAAAATGTTCTAACTATTAAAATGAAAACAATTCGTTATTATAAGTTGTCACATATGTGGATTATTGTTATCACCGCAAGGTAGTAAGTCATATCAAATTGTTCATTTTATAATTTTAATAACTTTAATTTACTTCATTGCTTGAACAAAGAAACTGTAAACAAGATTCTGCACTATGAGCTGTATTTATCAAGTACACCCTTTCTATCCTTATGACAGGTGAACATCTATTGCTGATATTTATTTATATTACGTGATCGTCCTTTGTGCTATTAATTGTGTATATTACTATACTCACCTTTCAACAAAGACTTCCTCTGCCTTATGTATTATTCTGTGCTAGCCACAAAATGTACAATTGGAAGTACAATTGTTATTATTTTAATTGGGGTATCTAACTTTCATATAATAAATTGTGTTATATGAAATATGCACTTGCATGCTTTTTGTACACATTTCCCTGCAGATCAACACTGACCGTGCTATACGCATGATTTAGCATGTCACATCTTCAAGATATTTGGTACATATAAGTTACTTATTTTAAAATCTTATGACTCCATCCCACCTGTTTGTGCGTCTACATATGTACCATCGTTATACTAAACTATTATGAAATTTATAAATCAATGTTAACAATAAAAAGTGCTTTAGATCCCAAGCTTGCGAACTAGATTATTTGACCTAACTTTTATCTAGTCTTAGATACAGAAAAATGGTTTACAACATTTTAATATATATAAATCCGTATCATTACAAAATGTTTCAAATATTAAACTGTTTACATTACAATAAATAATAATAAATATGGGATATTTTTGATGCTTTATAATATATATATATATATATATATATATATATATATATATATATATATATATATATATATATATATATATATATATATATATATATATATATATATATATATATATACATATAATATTATTGAATTATTCGAAAGTGTGAAACAATGGAGTCAGAAATCCTTGAATAAATACTGTGAATATTTAAAGGCACACTCCAACCCTAAAAAGAAAATGTTAAGATTAATATTTCCGACGGTGTACAAAACGTTGGGCATGCCTCCCAGGGATATGCATTGAAAGACAATCATGGCTTGACCAACTTAACTGTTAGCTGCAAGAGTAAACACCAACACATATTGTGGAAGTGTTAATTTTTTCACCTTTAAAATCACCTGCAATATCATCTAAATTAGGCCAAATCGTTCCAGACCATCTGGGTGAAATAATAATTTTGCGTCTGTTCTTCAAGTCAAAAAAAAACATTTTTGGGAAGCTTTGAAATTTTTTTAATTTTAATAACACATAATCTAATTACTGACAACTTGTTTTGTTAAACCATGTTGTGAGGTACATTATTATATTTATCTGTGACAAGGTTAAACAAGTAGTATGTCTGCTATACAAATATTCCATACTACTCGTACTCCAGTTATTAGAATTCCTGTCGTGACTTGAACGAAACGAACAGAAAAGTGTTATGATAGTGCATGGAATTAGTTCGTTGTGTTATTTCACTTCCATTGCAGATAGTGCTTAGTCAGAGAAAGTTTATAGAGTTGGTGTCATCTCGATGCCATTTACATCCACTATGACCGGGTTATCTGGAAGAACTTCGTATTCTGGTTTCCAATCAAGCAGTATCGGATCAGGATTTGAATCATTGTTGTTCCTCAAATAGTGTAATCCGGGTTCTTTCCAATTAATTGTTAAACCCCGATGTCCTGGATAAGAGAGAAGAGGAATTCGTTATTAAGTATACTAAGCTAACTATGCATAACAATGGACTTAATCATATATCATGAAGTAACCATTTACTGTTAGGTTTCAACAAAAACGTATATATGTCCTTATATATGACCTTATACCTGGTATCGTCTATTGTGAAAAAGATTAGACTCTGGTTAGATTGGTGTCAATTGTACAATCCCCAAATTACAAATAGAATAACGTCATTCAGTCGTAGCGTATTATTTATTCATATGGCTTCCAGTCGGTCATACTGTAGAGTCTTGTGTAAATGACACAACTGCCCCACGTCTGAAGCAAAAAAAACAAGCTCAGATTCTGAAAACCTGATTAGTATATAATATTGTTAGGATAACCTATTTAAGGGTAATTTTGATTCTTATTAGGAAGTCATGTTCAATTGTATTTAATTACAATAAGTTTATTTTTTGGTTATGTGTCTATGTTTGTATGTTGCAGAGCACAACATACTTCTAGTTGAAGATTTTCAGACGCTTTTAAATGATTTATTAATTCTTCCTACCAACTTGTTTACACTTTTGATAGACTATTTCTGTCATTCCCGCCCTCCGTGTCTAGTGTTGTAGGTGGATGAAAATGGTGTATTCCCCTAGCGATGAGCTTGATTATCTTCAAGCATTCTGAGAAACATATTTTCTATTGCGCAGTTTTCAATGTTTCTATATATATATATATATATATATATATATATATATATATATATATATATATATATATATATATATATATATATATATATATATATATATATATATATATATATATATATATATATATATATATATATATATATATATATATATATTTAAGACTGACTTGTTGCTATCGCTCTGGTGGCCTAGTGGTTGGAGCGTCTGCCTCGGATGCGGGAGGTCTTGGGTTCGATCATGGGGTCTATACCCGGCCGAGTCATACCGAAGACTTACAAAGATGGTATTAACAGCGGCCTCGCATTAGGAGGTTAGTGTTAGGATTGCTTGGGCTGGTGTCAGGATAATGTGACAGGGTGGAACATCATGTTACATGTCTGCAGCATGATGCCCCAGTGCTAGACATAACTATAAACGGTCACACTGCAGAAATCATAGCAGTAAGAATGAAAACTTTGTTAAAGCTACGTTAAAGATCCAAAACACGCACACACACACTCACTCACACACATATACACACACGCACATACAAACACACACACATACACACATATAAAACTACAACTCACGGAAAATATCATTGGTCTGCAAACTTTGAATTAACTCTGCAAATAAACTCACATCGATCAAAATGATTGTGGTCATGATGATGATGACAACATTATCGTTATCTTTATTTTCGCTGCCTGTGGTAGTAGTAGTAGTAGTAGTAGTATTAGTAGTAGTAGTAGTAGTAGTAGGCGTAGTAGGAGGAGGAGAAGGTGGAGGAGGGGAGGCGCAGTAGTAGTAGATCTCACCTGGAAAATTGCTGTAAAGTGTTAATTCCTTAATGCTCCATGCGTGGTATATGTGCCACATTTCCCACATTGAATCCTCTTTGCCATGCTGGAAAATGTTTGGTACCATTCACTTGGCAATATGCCTTTAACAAGTGGTTGGAATGTCGAATTCTTCGCGCTTTCTTTATACCAGTTCAAGAAGTTCAACCAGTTATTAACTTTTGGAGAAAATCCCCAAGTACCTATTATTGGATATAGAAACGTCTTGTGCTTCTTGTTAACGTCTAAATGGCTCGACTTTGCATCAATACCATGGGTAATACTTACACCCTGAAGCGAAAATCCATTTATGTATTCCAAATGGTCTTATTTCATATGAACTACTCTTAACCATTTATAAAAATAAGGAGAAACCGTTATATCGTCTTCAAGCAAAACACCGATTTCTGAACAGTATTTATGTGGTTTCCATGTTTCCATCCATTGTCCGTATATACCTGAATGGTGCGTATGGTTAAAAACGTGATAGTCGCCGTGCATAAAAGTGAATGATTGGGCTGAACGATATGTTTGTGCATCTATTGTTCCATCTTTTGTGCGATCAATCCAGACCTCCAACGTCACACTATCTCCATAATAATTGGCCTTATTTAAGGAATCTAACAATCTTCTAAGCGACGAACCTCTATTATACACCAAAACAATAATACGCAGTGTAACATTTCCTGAGTTGTGCAGTTCATTTCTAAGTATTTTAGAAGTGTATGTCACAACCCACATGACCGCTACCAAAGTAAACACTACGAGGAATAATATCCGATTGCATTTATGTTTGTATCTGTAACACCCTAAAGTTTGCATCTTGAAGTACACGGACGTTTAATCACACTCTTCGGGATGAAATCAGATCAAGAACGGGAAACAACATTCCACGAGATATCATATATCGCAGACTTTCAGAAAAGCCTTATGTGAATGCAGGTAGACATCTTTGCCACGCGTTTCGATTTTTCGGTTTGTGCTCGGATTGAGATTGGTGATGTGCGTGTCATTGTATTCGACATACTCGTACTCCGTCTTGGAAATGTCGACGAGAGAGTTATCGTTCAGGTTAAGGTAATCGGGAATAAATCTCGAGTACCCGGTCTTTGTATACTAAGGTAATGTTATAGACATAACACCGTGATAACATCACACAGTTATAAAATAACAGCGTGATAAAACATCGCACGATTTAGCAGTCTGATATACCGCTCACTTTCTATCAAGATTCTGTTACACTGTTGATGATTTTTTCCCACTACATTTTCAGCTGAAGGGTCAGCTCCAGTATCTACAGCTTCTTCTGATTTGAGGGCTATCTGAGCTGCTTTCGCTGCAATTCAACACAATAGAACCATACTATACTATTAGCATTTATGCGATAGGGAAATGCATATATATTTGCGAATGAAACTGAAAAACGAAACTTGAATATAATTATGATATTCATCTTCCCACTGCGGTATTATCTTACTGAAATGTGCTTTGGCAATACAAAATCTAATAGATTATTAGGTATTTGGAGATTAGCCAACTAAATTATATGTAGACATCATTTTTATATTTCTTTCAATGTTTAAACTATTGTCTATTTATCAGCCCCTGGTATGGAAACTTAGCATGTGATGCATCTCAGTGGGTACACATCTATAGAATATAGCATAGTAGCATAATAAAAATAACATATAGTAACATAACACAAACTTTGTAAGTGTGTGATCAGGGCTAGATTTCATCAAATGCCAGAGTAACACGTTGCTGTCATATAGAACAGTCATATCACTGAATATTCGAAATAGCTCCCCTCAGCTTAAATATGTTTAGATTTGAAGTAAACACTAACAGTATTATACACTCCTCTTATTTGGCATTTACACCATTTACACGAGCTATTGTATTCGTCTGTATACGCGAGAAAAGTATTGCGTATATTTACAATAACGAAAGCTTACACCTACAAAATGTCTTCAAGAAGTTTCGTAGGACAAAATATATCAAGCTTATTCTAAATGGCGGCCTCTTAAAGAGCACTACCCCTTGACACATTTTCCACATATTTTTTTTTATAAATTTGAGACAAAAGGAACAACCGTACAAAATAGCTTATTTAGAATACATGTTTCAATTGCAATCATCCTTTAAACCTAAAACGAGAACCGATGCATGATAACATTGTACCCTTCAAATTTCCGATTTAAGATGCTTGGAAAAACCGCTTTACTCCAGCAAGAATCTGTCACAAAGTGGATTAAAGCAAGCATGCATTGCAGGTCTGCACAAAGCATTATTTAGCCATGTACGTTGCAATAAAATCAATTACTCTGTCTTTTTAAGGAAACGATGACAAGACTTGTCACAAAATGGCAAATGTATGTGGGAAACAGCCTTTCTCACAACGGATGTATGCACATGATTACTGTCATCCTACTCCTAGATACGATACAAACTACTAGATCAATTAACCTGGAACAAATCAAAAGTCACTTACATCACCAAATTGCACCAATCTCGCCTAGTAGGACTATTCATTTAGAGAGACTGGCACCTATTCGATTGGATATCCAGTTAGAGGATCTGCAAGTATGTGTACTTGAACGTCATCTTCACGAAGGTTATGGGTATCAGACAACTATCTATTTTATAGCCAAATACAGTGTAATGTATCAGTATCACAAGACCAGGGGCGGAGCTTATCGTCCAACAGGGAGATTTGTAATCAGAAATAAATCACAAAACCAGTTGTAAATGGTGTTGTAAGTAATAGGCTTCTTTATGTCACGATTTAAGATCAATACCCTGCTGTTTTCTGTTAGTACTTCAACAAACCTACACCTGTAGGGTTTCATAAACTTTTTATAACCCCAATCAGTTATAACACTATTATTCCATATTTTCAGCTCACTTTCAATTAATACTGAATTTATGCTTAATTCTTTAGATGTCGATTGGAAACTCATATTATTTATAAATGGTTTCTGAAATAAGATACCTCTTACGAGAATCAATGACACTGTATTTCTCTATGTTAATTATCATTTTTATTGTTAGAATTTTGTATTGCCCAGGAAAGGGTCACACACATGTTGATGTTCGAATGAAATATTTTTATCTTTTAAAGACTGAACTGGTGGATTTATCTTTCTTCTTTGGAGGATTGTTTGAAGTAAATACGATTTGTAGTTTTAAACTGGCATTTAATACATCATTTCATCGGAACGAACAAGTTGTTACGGTGTTTTGAACGTTTCCATATATATTTCTCTAATAAAGAACGCTCTATATTTTCCTTATTGTTTCATTTCACTAACTTCAGAATTATATGCGTCAGATCCTTTACAAGAAAATATCTCACGTTCGTGATATGGTAATTTTCTGATCTTACTTATTTCTGAGATGGTACCCTGACTAGTTGTCTTTTTGGGATTAACTCTCATCAGGTGATGGCATCGTGATCGCCTTGCTGTCATTTGATAATTGGGCAACCAGCAGCTTTCAGACCGAATTAAAGATTCACATGCTTTTCTATCGTAAATAATTTGTACAAATTCAGGTACTTTAAAATGACAACAAATAACTAAAGTGATACACATTATAATGCTGGATATTACAGCATGCTCTGCATATATGGAGCCAGAAATGGGTTTCAAGTAGATATTGGTTTGAGATTTATATCAAAGCTTGAGTGAACTAAATTTTATAACTGAAAAACATTACAGTATTCAGATTGTTAAGTACTACACTGACATAATCGCAGCAAATATAAGTCAGTGCGCAAACTTGCACTGGGTTTCTTTCTTCTTCTAAATTTTGCTATCAACTACAATATCTAATTTTGAAAGTTATTCACATTTGAGAGTTTAAACTCAAAGTAGTATGCCTTTGGTAGGGGCATATACTTAATCAGTGCTTAGATCCTTTCTAACATCATAATATATTATTGTCAGATATTTTACCAGCATTTGACCAATGCATTTATTCCAACTAGAGCATGGAATCTTTTTTTTTACATGAGTTAATCCTTAGTGTATATAAAATAACGTCTTAAACTTGATTTCATTTAATTTACTGTGTCCAACGATTTTTATCATCCCCATTAGTATGTTCATTTAACTCAAAATATTGCTTCTGGCAATACTGCATGAGAAAAAGCATCATATGAATAATGTATTAAGTCATAAAATGAAAATATAATATGAACTAATAGCGTTATGATTTGAATCCAAAATTGTCCTAAACAGTCATATAAATAAGAATAGGATGTTCCTAATGAATTTCAGACCTAGAATACACTTGTCTGCCAGGAGTCCCGTTGTATGGATAAAGATTATCTAAAATGCTTTTCAATTATTTACACTAGTAAAGAACACTATTTTAGTGCAGCCAGCTCTTTTAAACTTCAATGAATAATCCAAATAAATGATCCCTCTCAAATTATATTTAAACACAACAGTAAATACGTCTGAAAACTGATGTTACAAATAGAACATTATAAACACGATTTGGTGCCATTGTCCAATTCGACATACATATCTTTATTTTTCTTACTCGCTAGGTGACACTTTGCAAATATCTCATATCACCAAAGAACCCATATGAACTAACATATTAAATGAGAAATAACTTATTCTTCTAAGTCCTAACATGGCCCCACCAGCCAGTTAGAAATTACCTCAAAATTTACAAGAGGTTGTATTATTAATTTTATTATTAATGATAGTAAACATCTACATCAAAAACCATTGATATATATATATATATATATATATATATATATATATATATATATATATATATATATATATATATATATATATATATATATATGACAATGTAAAGTTAACGGGGAACAAATGAGCATATAATAAATATATATTGCACAATCTACTCATAATATCATAAATTTAAAATGTGCACCCATGTACAAAAACCAGCTATCCAATATCTTAAAATTAGATCATCATTACAATTTACAGTCATGAACACAAATAACACATACGGTAAACACCATCATGTAGCAAGAGTTACAAAAATAATATATACATGTGTTATAACTCAGCGATGTCATCATCCCTGACATTCTACCGGCAACCCTTAAAGAGACATGCTTCTCACAGATGAAGTTTACAGACCCTCTTTTTGAGCTTTTCGATCTTTATGACGTAAATGATTTTTACTTGAGAGTAAAGAGTTCGATCTTAATTTTGGCATGAATCTCCTAAAAGTTTACCAGTTCTGTATTATTGTTGTCTCCGCCTGAACATGTGAATACATTACAATTTGTTGTGTTTTATTTGAATTTCAAAAGTGCACATTTAACAATTGGTAGTGCTAAACTCAGAACATTTATTTCTGCATTCCAGTGACATACCAATACTAATACCAGAACTTTACTATATGTTCTTGGACACGTTTAAAAATTGTGACACATAGTGATTTTTTAAAGCATGCTTTCTAACGTTCGAGCGATTCAAAAAGACAACGAAAGAGCAAAGTTGAATACAAATACATAATGCTTTATGAACATTGTTTTGCATAATTTGTGTCATACTTTTATAAGGTTGTGATTATCTCGGTTCATCGTGAAATGAACTTTTAATCCCGTGCATCATCAATAAAGTGTTTGCTCTTGCATATTTCTTTATCTTTGCTGTTTATTGTGGGGTTTTCTTTCGTTGCTTCTGCATGCATGTGTTCTACGTCATCATCTTCTGAGTCTTTCATGTTGCTATGCATGTTGTCTTGCCTAAAAGATACAATTTTTTTTTTTTTGCGCCGTGGTTTTCATTTAGTTTCCTACTGTTAACTACGTTCTATTCTAATGGAAGAGTTGCTTGCTTTTCTATGTCGTCTAACGTTGATTCAGGTACCTCGTCATTTACTGTATGGATGACATGCAGCAGATTCGTTAGTTCTTTCATCTGCAATGCACATTTTATTTATGCGTGCAACAGATTTCCACATATTAGATTCCTATATTTTTTCCATACATTATCATTTTCTCATAACATAGGGAAGCGCGTACTTACGTATAACACATTATTCTAACTTAGTTTCATGTGTTCTCACTTCTATATACCAAATGATTTTAGAGAGATAGCAACAAATGAAACACAGTTTATGCAAATTCAAGCTATTACATATTTTCGTAAACGTCATACTGGAATATTTCTGCTGTGATTATATGTAGGATATATGAAAGTATGTTATGAAATATAGTCAAAATGAATCAAACCGGGCCGTATTATTAAAACATTTGCTTTAGTCATTTTCTGTTCGCAAATGGGTATTAGAGTTAATTAAATCAAAATAAAATATTCAATTTATAATATATTGTTTGATCTGTGGGTAAAATGTTTTGACCTCGATTTAAGGATGTACATGAGATGCTCAGTATGAATATTACTTACGCATTGAAATTATCTCAGAACCTAGCATCTTTCATGAAATCAATTGATAAGTCAGTAAATTAAATTTTTGTCCTATTTTATTTATCTTTTAATACTGAACGTGTTTCTCATCTGCAAGTGCTGCAATCCCGATCAATTCGCTATTAACTTTTCCAGAATGTATACATGTCTTGGGATGAATCTCTCTATTGGCCCAGCCATTTACATTTTCACCATTCAAAGTATCACTGTAAGTCATCTTCACACTAAGTTGAAATTTAAATCAGTTACCTATAAACAATTTCTCGCAAAATAATTATACGTTGAACGAGAAAAAGAACTTGCTGAAAACTAAAATCATTAAAGTGATGCAAATGTCAGTTGACAAACGGGACGAAAGTTCCCTGCAAAGTTGAATTTCTTAATCAATCATGTTGATATTCAATAAAGCAACACGGTGGATAATTACATATCACAACATGACGAAAAAGAAACTGACAGTCAATAAACCTCTACCTACCAGTTTAGCATTGACAATGTTAGAAAAATCTCAGACTTACGCAAACTGATTACAGAAAATACAAAGAGAGTTTATAACCTTTATACCTGTTTGCACAGCCCTGCAATCACTAAATAAAAGGACAGAACATCTAAAGAACGTTGTACACTGGTTAAAACTATTGAATCAGAAAAATATTGCTGTAGTCGATGCCAAATAGAGTAACATGCAGAGAATGAAATAAGTTTGGCAGTCTTCGGTAAGTCCCTCAACTGTTGCAGGGAAATGTCAGTAATCAAATCCAAAGTCAAACAAAATTGTAAAGTGATTAAAATGTTGATACATAATTTCAAAATAAATGCGTCGAAGAGATTTAAATGAAATGATGGACAAAAATGAACAGGACCTTAATCAAAATGAATGCACATTAAATATTGATAAAAACTAGGGCAGCAATGTAAATATGTTCATAAAGATTGAACAGATTCGATGAAAACAATGACAGGATTCAAATTCACATGGTTTAACATCAAGCTGCATGGTGAAGGATGGATCAGATTCCATAGAGTTTGCTGCTGGAACACTCGTCAATAGTACTGGTGAGGAACCAGACATGTTTGATGAAATGTTCAAAACAACTAAAAGGATAAGAAAACAATTTTAATGTTTTGTAACAAGTATTTACGACTGATTAAGAGACTGTTAAAACTTAAATGAAGAACAAATATTATGGTGGTAAGTGCTGGCATTGCTAGAGCTAACAACAAAATACACGCTACCATCCAGATGATCAACTTATCACTGTCATCTCTCTCTCTCTCTCTCTCTCTCTCTCTCTCTCTCTCTCTCTCATATTCTACATGTTTTAATGCATCTTCGATAATTTGTATTACGCTGCGATGAACTGCTTTGGAGAATGTGGACCTTAATACCACCTTTCTGAATAGATTTACATATATAACAAATTCAGATCGGAAGATGTTTGGCCTCCAAATAGCATACATAATCCAAAAAGTATCCTAAGCACCCTTTATTCTACTTTTATACAAGTTTTGGTTTCTTTTTTAACCAATGTTGACAAATTTGTGTAATCGATTTCTTTGAGAATCGAGATCTATGAGTAGTGTCAGATGTTCAATAATGACAAATATTTATCGTGTACTTCACCTTACGTCAACTTTGACATACAAAATTAGGTGTCACGTTCTCTGATAACATTATATGAACTCTATTTTATCTCTAATTGTAATTTTAGTTGTACTTTGACAGAAACAGCAGCTTCACTTACTCACATTATTCCTCTGTTCAAGGTTAGTCACGTATCATTAAAGTTTCTCACGAATCTTGATTTTTTTTTTGTTTAGTTTTTTTTTTTTGTCTAAACCAATTTACATTTGTTTAGAATTAATCAATAACGCATTTGATGGAACGTTTTGTTGATAATTTGCTATTCCTTTACACTGGGTGATTGAATTAACAGAGCTTCAGCTTTTCTAACCCTCGCTGGAATAAGTAACCATCGTCCAATGTAATGCTTCATTGAGCATCATATTTCACGGGAATAACCGGCAATACAAAGGTTATGAACAGTACTTATTCGGAACAGCAGGATTTTTTAATAAGATGTCATAAATCTCAAACTAAACAATTGTCTCTCTGTTTTTTGGTAATACAGTCGGTTTCTTTTGAGAGTTATTATGTTTTATAGGCATAGTTTCCTCCTCGAACAACGAAAAGAGATGAGGCACATTAAACGTGTTACTGGTGAAGAGCCTGAATGGTATGCCTTTTACAGCTAAGCTGATCAAATACCTCAATATATTGCCATTTTGGATAATTTTGAAAGAAACCGCTTCACCCACACAACGTTCAGCGAGTCCGTGCAGAGAATATAACTTTTATAATGCGTCTTCTTCAGTCAGTTATTTTGCCTTCTACATTAGTATAAGTCAATGAATCTGAAAAGTTGAGGAAACGACGACAACGGTTTTATAGAGATGGGGAGAGATACAAGGGAAACAGATTTTTTCCCAATGTCGGCAAATGGATGATTACTAGTTTTCTACGCCACGATACGTAAAACATTTCAAGGTTAATTGAATTGAAACGAAGGTCATTTACTTATTCACACTGCCCTGCTTATTTTATGATATGGCTCTTCTAGAATGAGTACCATAATGTCTTTATCATATAGTCTATAGTTTTAGTTCTTTCAGGATTAAGTTCTATATCATGATGTGGACTGATCTCTGCATTATTTTCTCTCTTGTTAAGTCAACATACCGACAATTCTAGGGCTTAAAAACGTGTTAAATCACCAATCAGTAATACTCATATTATCACGATATTTTCAGCAGAATTTCAATTAATATGGATTTCTCAGAATTATAACAAAACTATTTATATCTTATTATCTGGCTAACTCATTAAATTTCTATTGGCAAACCTAACAATTTTTAAAATAAGATACATATTCCTACAACAAATGATAGCATTTTTCTCGATCGCAGAAGGAACTAAGTAATGTATATGTATTTCTTCCTTAAAACAGTATTCGCTAATACCTCAGTGCATAAAAGCGATTCAAGTCTTGGAATCCAGTGAAATACATTTGCGCAATGTGATCTATTCTTAAATATATTTGCATTTTCTCATCATAGCAGCCAACTATTCTAAGAGATACGAACATAAACTTGTCACGATTATTTCTGATACCCTATCAGTACATTGTACAGATTGAATAAATCAACATCAGGGCCGATTTACAGGGTTCAAAGGTCAAATGGTACCAATTTACTCTAACTTATAATACTAAAGACTTGAAACTGCTCAGTAATCAGTTTTAGTTAGTTTTTAAAAATAATGTATTCGTCATCAGTCCGCATGGTTTGTTTACAAAATTAGCTTTATAAAAGCCTCTTATGGTCTCAACACCATATATAATAAGACTATTGAGTCAATAAATATCCCTATAATAAAATGTTGAGGATTGGTGGATCTTAAGAAAAGAAGATATGTATTTAATTTTCTTAGGAATGAGTGGTATTCAAAATACCTTCTGCAAGACAACCGTTTTATGAAAGGAAATGGCAATATTTTATTCGTGATGACTCGGGATGTGATTATTTATCTCTTAGTTCATATTCTTCTAATTTAAAAGGTGTTGTTATATTACTGAATACTAACTTCCATCTCACTTTCCAATGTATATAGAAGCCAATACGCGTCATAACCTTACAATCGTAAGTACAGAATAATTAATGAGTGTAATTATGTGTCTGCAAGCAAACTTTGCGAAATTCATACGTTACTGAGCCTGTAAATTTGGTTTCACGAAACGCATAAAGGTCATCGAGAGTTTGATGAAATGCAAACTATATCAGGGCTAAAACAAGCTACAGGGTATGACCGAGTGCGTTCATGGTCGGAAATAGCAGCCTAAGGTCAAGATTCAGATGTGGAACGAAATATGTGAAATTTATTTACCTTGTCTCATTCAGTATGATAGACACGCTCTGGTTCAAAGGAATAAGCTGAGGTGAATTTGTCACTCGGTATGACTTTTATCCTTCAGGTTATTTCTTTTTTCAACATTAAGCTAGCAACATGTGCCTGTGTCATGAACTTACTGTGATGCATTGCTGAATCGGTCTCGCATTGTGGTCAAATATGAGCATATAGTGCGACATATTAGGTCAACCCATTCCTTATCCTGTATTATAACACCGATAATTAAATGACCATCTTATCCAAATGAGGTCAATTTACAAGCAAGTTATACGTATTTCTTATGCAAAACATTATTCGTTATGACCTCAGTTTTACACAAGCAATTCAAAATTTGGAATCCAGTGAAATGAAGTTGCACAATGTGTGCTACTCGTAAAATGTATACTGCATTTTCTCATCATAGCAGCCAACTACTCTAAAAGATACGAACCGAAACCATTCACGATTATTTCTAATACCCCATCACTACATTCTACAACTTGAACAAGTCAATATCAGAGCCGATTTACAGGGTACGCATTATTTGTTTGCAATATCAGCTTTAGACAAGCTTATCAAGGTCTCACCACACATATAAAATAATAATATTGAGTAAATAAATATCACTATATTAAATTGTTGGGGATTGGCACATCATAGGAAAAAAAGAGACGTAATTCATTTTCTTTGGAATAAAAGATATTCAATATACATTCTTCAAGACAACTGTTTTATGAAAGCAAATGGGATTATTGCATTCGTGATGCCCGGGGGATGTGAATATGTATCTCTTAGTTCATATTCTACTAATTCAAAAGGTGTTGCTATATTACTGAATAATAGCTTCCATTTCACTTTGCAATGTATATAGATGTCAATAAGTGTGATAAGCTTATCATTGTACAACAATTGGAAACATCAGCTTTACAGTTATTAAATGTGGATGAAAAGATCCTGATTTTGTACTTGAGATAAAAAGAATATATTGCATTTTAATCATTATTTTGTCTTAATTGACCAGGATTTGGTCAGGTGGTGGATCAACTAATTTCAACTTACATCCACTGCTCATAGATTAATGACAGAATGTGTCGTACAGTCGCATACACTGTATCTATGTAAGTACAGAATAATTAATGAGTGCAATTATGTGTCTGCAAGTAAATTTAACGAAATACATACGCTTCTGAGCCTGTAAGTTCAGTTTCGTGCAACGCATAACAGTCATCGAGACTTTAATGAATAGCAAACTATATCATCGGTAACACAAGGTACATGTTATGACCGAGTGTCTTCATGGATGGAAATCGCAGACTGAGGTCAAGAGTCAGGTGTGTAACGAAATATTTCAAAGTTATTTACCTTGTCGCATTCAGTGTGATAAACAGGGTCCGGTGTCACAACGGTTCAAAAAGGAGTAAGCTGAGGTGAATTTGTCACTCGGCATGATTTCTTTCCTTCGGGTTATTTCTTTTCAACACAAAGCTAACAATCATCTACCTCAGCCATGAACTTACTGAGATACATTGCTGAATCGGACTCCCTTTGTGGTCAGATATGAGCATATAGTGCGACAGATTAGGTCCACCCATTGCTTATCCTGTATTATAACACTGATAATTAAATAACCATCTTATGCAAATGAGGTCAGTTTACAAGCGGGTTGGGGTGGGTGTGCAGAAAAGTGAGCTTAATTGTCTAAGCTTCGATTCTGGGACAATTTTGGTACACAACACAAAGAAAATGCTATTACCCTACGTTAATGTGTAATATATGTCATCATATGATACCACTAGCGAAACTGTTGAGTTTTTGTCTACCACATAAATTCAAAATTAACGTAGTATATGTGTTTTTGTTGTTAACACTGCCAGAACGACCTATCAATCTTAATCGCAGTCCTTTAAAAATAAAACGATCATTCTCCTTTAAAAGAACGATCATTCTCATAATCATCATCATCACTGCCACTACGATGTAAATTATTTTAAAACTTGCATCCCCATAACCAAAATCTTTATGAGAATATAGAAACAATCTAATAGGATACTACAACCAGCACCCTAGAAAACTTAAATCCAAAGCGGTGAACTGCAAGTACCAAAATAATTGTCATGCCACAGCTACAGTTGGTTTTAACGAAACTTTATGTACAGTCGTATACCCCAGTCTTTCTGAACATATCGTGACCTGTAGCACGGTAGTCCGCAGTTATATAACGTTCCAACAATTTAATGTTCTCAAGCAGGAGCTGGTAATTTCGTTCTTCAAATTTCCGGTTTTCAAACAGCTGCAAGAAATATCTTGCTCGGATTTATAGCAAAAAACAACATTATATATCCATTATATTACTGGAAGAAAAAAAAATTATATTGAGATGAAAGAAAATAAAATATCCCGGCCAAAAGAAAACCGGCCCTCCTTGCACCAAAATGTAACGATCAGTACTCATAGTACATGAATTAGCTATCCGTGTGTTGACTGTTTTATAGCTATAATTAAAGTGTGATATTGGAGAGAGCTCGTTCATGCAAAAGGAATATTGAACCCGACGCCTTCCATAAACTATCTACACCTGTCACCATTTATATGCTGTACAGAGAAACCATGAGAGGCATGCCAATTCCAGGGCAAGATATGTATCATATGGGCCAGAAAACATAAAAATAATGTCTCAGCAACATGAAAGTAAGTGGACCATTATAAATTACGTTATCTTTAAACAAAAAGCAACTGTTCTCCTAAAAATCGACGATAATTCTAGGCCTTTCAAATGAATTCACTAGTAAATAACTAAAAAAAAAATGTTTTTCTTCTTTCCATCCGAATTTATTTCAAACGTTGAATTTCATCGGAATATCTTTAATAAATGCCGATCAGCAAGTATGTGTTATACTATGGTATTGATGTTACTATTTAATTACTGTCATGCTTGTGTGTTGTTTTTTTTTTTTTTTCTTTTTGTAAGGAATCTACTTCAGGATCATAAACGTTATTAATGAGGTAAGTTAGCATTTATGTTGACCAAAGGTAAATGTATAACATGAACACAATAAACAACGAAGGCTTGAATCGATCTGACACTCCCTTTAGTTGCTATTGTGGATTTAAGACATTATTCAGCACACGAAAGACTAACACATTAGACGAATCAAGACCCACTACCCAACCTCCCCACACAATCAAACTTGTATGCATGATATTAATGTATTACCTGTCTAGATATAAATGTAATGTTTAGCGATGTGTTGTCTTTTCTTGGGGTTTGTGGTGTATTATGCATTCTTGGATGGGTTAAGCGGTGTTTCTTTGCGCGTGTGCTTTTATATGTATGTGGCTATTTCTGGTTGTTGGGTTTCAAGGATAATATAATGTAAGGTAATCGATATTAGTTTAAAAATAATTATCTTCATTTATCTTCATTTAGTATGCAAACTGTGCATCTCAAAATAGTCAGCAATCAAAATAGTATCTTTATTCAGCTGGTTCTTTTGATGTGAAATAATTAGCGGTCTAATAGCTAAAAGATAGTGTAATACGATCAAATGAAAGGCAATTGAAGTTAAAAGTAATGTAACGTATATAGGTCGAGAGCGGTTAGACGCAAAATTAGTAAAATAAATGAGCGATTTGAGATGGTGTGACGTGGTGGATGACATTTCTTTTTAAATTATATTTGGTAGTAATTAATTATAATTTATAAAATTTTAGTTTATGCACAACCTCTAAGATCTTGAGTTTTTTTAGGTACAAATTTCCAGTTTTGCAATGGGCTTTGTCTGATAATGACCATTAAGGGAGCAATTGTTGGTACGCTGAGCAATGACCATTAAGGGAGGAAATGGTTTTGCAGAAGCTGATGTATTGTTGAATTATAAGGATTTGTCATTGATTAATACTTATATGCGTGTGTTATACATGCACCTTGTCTTGAAATTGAGAGTCAGACAAGGAACTCTGCTAAAGGTTATTATTAGTCTCTTTACTTGCTGCCTTCGCGTGGGGTGGGCATGCTCAGAAATTATCCTATTGGTTAACATTGTCAGGTGATTTCAAAGAGACAACTAATGTAGATAATCGAACATAACATTGCATTATCATGTAGAGTACCATGTGATCAGTCACTTTTCTGGCTTCTCAAAAGGTACAGACAATGAATTTATAACCTCTTCATCATACTATTCTAGTGGATTTGTGCTGCATTTTAATCTGACGGTTTTCAATATCGTTTAAAGGGACTTTCTGCTCATCTTCCTGATTTCGCTCTATCTCGGGTTGATTTCACATTTTCTATTGTGATTTATTTCCGATGGTAATCCACACTTGGACAAGTTTAACAACATGGCTGACGGGATACGTCGAGTCGACCCCTTTGCGCGCCATCAACGGCCAACTATGATGTGTCATTACTGGATAATTTTTCTGTGCCAAACTGAGACAAGAACTTTCCAGTCCAGGCATTTATTTCAGCACGGGATTAACGAAAGCTCGTCAGTTCGTTTACTCATGGAATGTAGCAACAACAGTGATAATGATAGATAACCAGTCCTTGGAACAGACAATTTCGCCCATGCGCATCTTGAAGTAACTTCAAAACATCCTAATGTTTAGACAGTGCCCCAAATGTAGAGGACGGTGCTGACGTTGCAAAAATACTCCAACCACGTTATCTGATAGCTTTTCGTTACTTGATGGACTCTATGAATATTGGCACAAGCGAAGCATGGACCACTCCGATACGCTATTCTTTAGGGAATGCTGGATCATTGCGGCTGGATGTCCCCGTCATGGTCAACACTGCAGCACTACGGGAAGACACCTTTCATCACTTCAGTGACGGTCGCAATATACGAGACTGAATCCTTGCCGTTCTTGGAGACAGTGCATCAAAATCTTCGACTACAAATTCAAGAATGTTCACAGATTCCTTCAGCTCTCATCTTATGCAGAGAAAATCCCAGAACAGGCCCCGGAACTACCGACATTAACGACAGGGAGTGATACAACTGTCCACTTTAGGAAAAATTGCTCTTTCTCCAGTTTCCATCAAGCTTATAGGCGCAGTTGGAAATAATATACCCTGATCCAATCAATTCATTTGTTATTAAAAGAAATCTTCTGCAAACACGTCATAAATCTTTGCCGCAGACTAAAATTGATAAATGTTTCTGCAAAAACTCTTTCTAGTCCTGCCTAGATTCAGTCACAATGTTTTCTGTCTGACTCTGTTTAAGTCCACTCTTCTTATGTACTTCATGCATTCTGGCGGATAAGGGAAATGACAGAAAACCTGGTTGCAGAAACCCACATTTCAGTTCTCTCGGGTTCAGATCAGTGACGGTGGTTTAGCTGTCGAGTTTACAGATTACCAGAACAAAACTACAGAGGTACCCGTTTTTTCCTAAGTGACATGCCCCAAAAAGTACAAGATCAGCGCCCTGTCTCATGCGCTGCGTCATTAATAACAACTATTGAGTTGGCATTTGGGACCACTCTTCCATACACCTTGGTGGGGGATGGGGTTTGCCCATAACTAGACAGGAGTTCAATCAAGCCTTCCGCACATTGCTTGTATTATGTGGTTTTAATCATCAGTTATTTAAAACTCATTCTTTTATAATTGGAAAACATTCAAACTGGATCCTCTTGGGGGCTCTCATTTGGTCTATTTTAATATCAAATTCAATTTGGTATTTTTCCCCAATCGGTAACTCATATGCTGTGCTAAGAGCATAAAGGCCATGCACCTTTAATATTTTTTTTCTTCGAGAGTTTTAAATAGGAAATGTAATTTCCTCCCTATATGAACAGGATTATTTCTTTGTCAAAGGTCTTTATCATACTGTCCTTTAAATCTACCTAGCTAAGCATATACCATATGTTAATATACATATGTCTGAGCGACCTGCATTCGATCCATTATATTCAAATTTGCATATGCCTACATTTGTAAGTTATTTCGTAGTTTTTCTCAATTGTGTTGAATTTGTATACTCTTAGATCTCCCCTCCCACGTACATACACACAAGTCACTCCTAAATCTATTACACGTGTCGTAACAAGTTCCTGTTCGAGTCCACGGCTGTTCTCCCGCCAGTTACTTATTAACAGAATTTCAGTTTTTTTGCATGATTAATCTTACATTCTATTGCTTTCCCGAAGTTCATAAATTCCTTTTCTAAATGTTTGGAGTGTATGCATCGGATGTAAAATTTGTTTTAGTCACGAACATGCTGTACCACTTTTAGTTCCTTATTGAGGTTTGGAAGATAAATTCCGTTTATTTTTTTATTGATATGTAATTTTATTTGGAGGGCTTCTATTGCTATTACATATAATATCATCGATGAGGAAGAATCCTGTCTCGCGGAACGTTCTATATTAAATTTCATCGTGCATATATAATAAACTATATCTATGTAACTATACTCTATTCTGTCCAAAGCCTTTTCTTGATATAAAAGATCAAGGCCCCCTCCTCTCCTTTAGCTTCCAAAAAAAACAATTGCTGTTTTTAAGGTTAAAATTTTGTTCGTCAATGTCAAATATGAATATGTCCTTTTGTAATGACTTGCACGTGCATAAATTGAGTATTATTATAGGAAGTTGTTATCTGGCTGAAAGCATGTGCTATACAAATCTGGTTTACGTGAGTATATATTGTAATGTACTTGTTATATATAGATTAACAAAGCAATGATATAATAATTTAAGGAGAAAGTAAATGAATATAACATTTCGAAAGTTTTGCAATCAGACGTAACATGTTTTGTTCAAGATATCAAAAATGTATATAAGAAATGATCGAGAGTAAAACGTTGAAGTTTGTTATTCATATGTAATTTGGTGATTTCAAACACCACATACGTAAAATTATAAGGAGATATAGTCTTAAACATTAAATGTATCGAAGCTTCCGTAAACTGGTGTCACAATTTTCAACCTGTTGCCATTTGACCATTTAACCCTTTAATCCAGACCTGCATTTTTTTCTGTTTAAGTTGTGCATATAAATCAAGAGGAAATGCAGTGCACATTTTGCAAATAACTCACGTTTACGATAGCATGGTGCTGCAGTTTTAATGTCTCGTGGAAAACATTGGCAGTAACGAATATTCTTCTGTGGAAAAACTAAGTGCTAATTATTCTCGGAAACAGCTGCGTGATAGCAATTAATTTTTTCCACAAAGCAGTTAAAGTTCAATTCGCAAGGTACAGTTGTTTCATCAACAACTCTAAAAATGTTTTTCAAAAATCTTCGTACATACAGCTGTCTTTCAACAATATGGATTGATATTTTGCTTTGGTCACTATCAATAAAATGATGAGCTATGAGAAACAGATAGCTAACGAAAATGACTAATTCTGTTTAATTGGGAAAGTAACAGAGCGTGTTGCCTGGACGTAAATCATAGAAATGAAAGGCATATAAGCTTTAAAGAAAGTCATTGGTAAAAGCAAAAAATAATTAGTTCCATCTTTTTTAACTATCCTCTGAAGATAAGAAAATGAAACAAAATTGTGTTAGTTTCTCATTTTGGTAAATGTACATCAGAAATACTGTCATCCACTGTAGTCTCAAATCCAAATGATCCACATATTTTAGAATTGTCAATAAAGACAAATGTAGGTTCTCGAACATTACCCCGATATTCGTGCATCTTATCTTAGTAGCTACGTCGCGAACATTACCCCGATATTCGTGTATCTTATCTTAGTAGCTAGGTCTACCAGCGAGAAAACGTAAAGGGGATATATATTTTAAGACTTGTTTCACCCTGTACCAATTTGCTAAACCCTCGATGCTGCAACTAACTAGTCAATTGTTTTGATGCAATCAGGTGTATATCTACGTACAGCACTTGCAAGATTAAGAACATAAGAAACATAAACCATGTGTTAATTGTGTATAATGTAGGACGTTAACTAGATGAAGATTCAACAGTAATTTTAATATTATAACTGTAAAAAGGATTTAAAAGAATGATTGCATCAAAATAATATGAGGTGTCTTGTTTTCTTTGTAAAATTAGCTACTTTACAAAATTACGCAACTTCTATTGATTGTGTATTTCTTTTAGCAATACTTTTTGTTATCACTTCTTTGAGCAATAACTAAAACTAAAACTAATTGTCTAAGTTAACATCGATAAAGCAGTGTTACTGATTCCAGCGAAAGATTTCTTATTACAGAAATTATATAGAATTCATTCGGCTTTCCCATTAACATCTAACAAATTAAACAGTAACTCCGTATTCATTAAAATTCAGCTGAAAATACCGCGCAATCATAGTTATAACTGACTGCGGTTATAAAAGGTTAGAAACCCGACAATTGTTGGTATTTATACTTATTGCAAGAGAACACAACAGGTAATGGAGATTAAACCGTGACATAAAGAAACCAATTACTTTTAGCACTAATCACATCTAGCTTTGTTGTTTATTTCTTAATACAAAGCTCCCTGTTTTGCTCTATTAGTACCTTTGCACTGTCTTTGGCTATAAAAAAGATGGTTGTCTGATACCCATAACATATGTTAAAATGACGTTCAAGTACATCTTGTAACAGATGCGTTCAGTGGATATCCGTTCCAATACGTGACAGTCTCTGTAAAGGAAGGGTCCATCTAGATAGCATACGTAAGTGACCTTTGGATGTTTAAATTTAATTGAGTTTGTAGTTTTTAACGTATCTCATAATAGAATAACAGAAATCATGTTTATGCATCCATCGTTAAAAACCTGTTTTCCTCTTAACTTTGCTCTTATGTGTTCGTACATATATACATAAATACATTCCTAAATGTATATGATGCATGTGGATTAATATTTATGTACAATGATAGGGAAGAACTGCAAGGAATAAACGTTGTAAGAGAGTAAATAATACCTGTACTAATGACCCTACGATTTGTGATTACAAGCAGCATCTGTTTAAAACTGAAGACATCATACACGTTTTAAAATATTAGTTGTATTGAAAATGTGTCACAGCCTATTACTTTTGTGCTTTGAACCATATAACTGTGATTTGATGTTTTCTCGGTTTAAAATGTAAAACGTATGGCTGACATCCCAGGAAGTATCGATACAAGTTTCATGTTTTTAGTACAATTGGTTGAAAATGCAATATAAAGTTTAGAAATAGATAACTATTCACTACTGTATCGTAATAAAGTGAGAAGACGCTTGGGTCCAACTTTGATGCTAGGGAATACTGTTTTATGAAGGACATACTAATTAAAGAGGTATTTCCGGTGCTAGAAATGTAAATTATTGCCCCAACACACAGTTAAATTACAAAGAAACACATTTGGTTTGACGTTATAGTTTTTGACCAGTTTTAGATGATCATCGTTGAAAGTCTTAAGGAACACTGCAGTGTTGTTCATCTATACCTCTTACAAACTAGGGAAAATCTTTGTATATTTATGTATTTCGCCTACATGGATTAACATTCTGCTTTGTCACTATCAAATACTATATGAGCTGTCGTCAAAAAAGACAAGTAATGAAAATTACTGATACTTTTTACTGATGAAATGAAAGTTCAATCCCACGAAGTGCAATAACTCTGCCTGTCCTTAAATTATTGAAATTATATTTCTTAGTGAAGGTATTTGTTTCTAGCAATCGACCTACAACGATTTAAATATGATGTACGTAAATTTAAAGATTATCTACTCTTTTTTATTTTTCATATATGTATGTGTTTCCGAAAATAAAAATGAATATTTATCTATGAGAGGTGAAGAAATACCTAGCAGTGTAATGTGCTGCAAGGTATTTTTTTATGCTAACTTGCAGGCATATTTCATGAAACGTGTTAAAAGGTAATTATCTTGACAGGTAAGGTCAAAGAAGAAATATATATTCCTCACTTGTGCCAAATATATCGACAGATCTATTTTATATCCTTAAAAAGTGGTTGCAAAGACCAACAATATTGTTTCTGCTCGATCATGTTTATATAAATATCTGTGGAAAAAATTACAAGCAAGGGAATATTTTGAAAAATCAATTTTTTGTGGAAGATTATCTTTACATTCATATACAATATGAGATTTAAACTGCGTTGTTATTGACAGTGAAAAGCGGAGCGGATCTGGCATGAAACCTGGTTATATCCGCTTAATTACATGATAGGGTGTATACCATTACAAATCGCTTATCCCGCTCACAACTTACAGGATGATGTGAATATGTAATCTTCATGCATGAAGTTCGATGATGTGCATATTTCATAGCTGTGAATGCATGCTCGTGTAGATTTGTCTGAATTTCAAAAACGCTGACGGATCAAAATTTTCGATCTTACATACTATTTTATTTAACTCATTTGTAGGTCCTTGAAACGAATATTTCACATGATTGAATAAATGCCAGTGTATTTGTTATGTTTTCTTCATGGAAGAATCATACAACATTAGCAGGATGTGCATTACAGCCAGCAATACAATTTTTATCAAAATTAAATACAGAGTACAGATAGCTGAAGTTGATGTTTCGCACCCTATTATTAAGTTTGTTCGCATGTGGTTATGGTCATTTTCATGGTAATATTTCAAAGCATAATACAGAGATAAAACTATATGAGAACCACGCCCTCTATATAAATAATGCCATTATGGCCCATATTTCACATTTCAAAGAGATTTGTTAATGTTGAGTTTAGAGTCATTTCGTTGGCACCTATAATGATAAAATAATGGATGGACAGTCTTTCGGCTTGTACAAGGGCTTTCACGTCATTCCAGGCGACTAATGATATCAATTCAGACTTCGACGGAATAAAGCATAACAATGTTGACGATCCTGATATATTGGAAAAGCTGAACTTGTTATCGGCCTTCTCAATGATGTCTTATAAAATATCTGTGCTATCTGCCATAGATTCTTATTGCAACGTATTAGAATATACAGAAGGGCGTCTACCACGTGAATGCATTGGGCCGAAAACATCAGTAACGTCCCTTTTGTGTAGAACTAAACTGACATGCTCGACCGCGTTACAATTTCTGAGCATCCCTACAAAGCCTTCGAAGCCAGGTGATACAGCATTTTGAAAATGAAACAGTAAAAGTAGGCTATTATTATTATTGCCCTAAATGGCAGCTATTTCATTACTCTAACAGCTATGTTAGATAATGCTGATGCGTAATTTTAAATAAATCACGAAGTTAGTTTGCAATATTTGTCATATTTTCTTTGTCATTCTCTTAGAATGAATTTGCAATAATTTAGCTTCCATACACTCACCGCTGACACCACATGATCCTGTATAAATCCTTTGTACACATTGCTATGGTTAGATCTAAAGTTACAGCTTTCATGCCCAGAGCTATGGAAGCTCGATATAATTGCTACATCTTTTCTTTAATGACTTCTTCGAACTTTCATCAAATGATAAGTTGACGTGAGCTTTTGAATCAATTGTACTGAGATGTTCTTTACGATTATTTTATATAACTGCAGTGAATATCCATCTTTATGCCCTTTATAATTTCATAAAATTACAATATATCTTGCATTTATTGCCTGTGCAGCTATAACTCTAGTCTTGTGAATTGCGTTAAATGTGTCGTTTTTAGTCATATATTTATGTATTATAGATAGTCATGTTTATATTGGGATGATTATTTTGCAAGGGGGCATTTAATCATAATTACATCAATTGTTCCAAAATAAACTGAAGGCAATAAAGGGAAAAATTAGAGCAATTCGTAAGATTGACAAATCATCTCTATTTGCAACATTGCAAACGATGAGATGTTTACACAAAGATAAATGTGAAATAAAACATCATGTAGTACTAAAGAGTGTAATTATTGTATTACAATTAGGTATTAAATTGTTTTAGTCAAAATTCATTGTTATTTCTAAACTGTTCCCTGAAAATAATTCTTGAATTCGTCAAAGAGCAGGCAAACATCTGTCCGTAAATGCCATGGTAGAAAACGATTTGATCCCTAATAATGATACAGAGAGAAGTACTATACATAACAGTGTTCATGCAACATTTAATTCTGCCCAAATAGTCATTACGTGCTATTAAGGAAAATAGTTCAGATGTCAATATAGCAATATGGATTAAAATAAATAACCGCTTTTTATAAAATATATTTAAAAAGTATCAAGTTGAAATTATGAGTTCAGTTCTGTGTTTGGTTTTCGCAATGACACTCGACGGCATAAAACCGTTCTTTATTGGTTTGAATCCTATCTAGATATCTAAGTTTATAGAATTTTATATATATATATATATATATATATATATATATATATATATATATATATATATATATATATATATATATATATATATATATATATATATATATATGTAAAGAGAGAGAGAAGGAGAGAGATATCTGGCTTTCAACGTGCGGTATAATTTGATTACTAAAGTTTGTTTAAAACACATTGAATCTTGTATACAATTGTTGCTGTTATTGTTTGAGATCAGACTTTTTAAGAATTGATTTCTACTGGTGCGACCTTATTCATTGGATTAGCTTGAATGAATATCTTGTTACATCTAAGTTCGCATTAAAAGTGAAACCAGAAACATTGTTGATTCTAAGATATTACATCTTTCTGAATGGTGTTGATGTTTTTATCAAAGCTATTTTGCGTTTAATGCTCAAGTCATTGTCATTCTAACATGTCAAGAAGGTCAGATCTTCTTGCAGCTTGCAAAAAATCTTACTAAGTTGTTGTTACTGGCCCTCGTGTGTAGCGACCTAGTAATTAATTCTGATCTAAGTACAAATTTATTTCAGTTTCCAACGAAATAAATCAAGATATATAGTAATAATTATAGAAAAAGATAAATATTAAAACACAACGGAAAGTGATATCGCTTGATTCTACAAGCATTCTACGGTAGAATCCTGTGATTGTACTTTCCGTTCTGTTTGGTGTATATTTATAATTCCCTGTCACTGTCTACCTCTCTGTGTCTCTGTCTCTCTGTCTTCTCTCTCTCTCTCTCTCTCTCTCTCTCTCTCTCTCTCTCTCTCTCTCTCTCTCTCATATGTATATAATGTATTTTCATTATTCCTCATTATTTTTATTTTCTAATTTCTTAATACTATACGTTCGATATGCCTGAGCTAATATATTATTTATACTGATTAAGACGCTTTTCTTCTAATTGACAAAAACTTAGTATTGAAGAAGAATGATTTGAAAATACATGAAGAATTTCGTTTATTATGAGAAACAATATATTTCAACCTTATTAGTGATATACAGTCGACCGAGGGCTTATTATATTGGCATATTGCATGCGTGCATCTTTGTTTCTTTTTTACAGAATTTCCCACATGTGATTCTCTGGGAAATATCTGCCCATCTATCTATGCACATTGGAATATTAAAATGCATGGCTACGAAAAGGCAAATCTGACAGTACCATCTACAAATATACCCTTAAGGGTTGCTTTGCACCTATGTATTGTTTCCTCGTCGAGGCAGATGAAGAATTATAACAGTGGATTTTCAAAGTATGTAATATCCTCTTCCCTTCCTAAGTTTCCATTCTTTCTTTGATTTTCTAAGCTCTATAAGTCATAAACATTATTCTTGATGTTAAAGATGATTTACATAGAAGTATTCTGTGGTAGTAGTATACATTATGACTTGAAGTAAAGTAGCACTGAGTTGAAACTCTTGTCTCGGACATAATATAAATGAAATCTGCTGATAATTAAATTGTCGGAAATCTGAAGAGCATGTGTGATGTGATTTGCTTTACAGAACACACTATATGTCTGCATTTTAAAGTGGCATGTACAATTTGTTTTACATTTTTTTAAAAAATGTTTGCATTTTTCTTAAACATTTGCGCAAAAAAATGTTTTCTTTCTGAATAGGCATTTAGGAACAATATGTCTCTCAAAAAATTACAATCTGGCAACTCAAATTAAATGTTGTCAATTATTTCACAATATGTTGTAAAATATTATATCTTGTATTCAGCAGTATACATGCTATCGTACGAAGTGCGATGACTGAACGAGAAACCAACTTTACATGTTAAAACAAATTTCGCATATATTTTACTTCATTTCTAGCAGTGAAATCTACAATATGTTTAGATGGATGCTAAATCTAAGAAACGCTAAATTATTTTATGAAGGAGTCTGTATGCCGTGGAAGAACCACGGAATCGGAAAGCGTCCAATTCTGAGTCATTCAGAAGAAATGACACGTGCTGCTGATCGAATCAGTATTATGATGAATCCATTTCCAAATGTACAGCGTGTCCATCGGGCACAGTTGCTAAATACGGAGGACCTTTTTGTGGTAAGCATTCATTTTACGTTCATTTGAAATATAACGTAGAGTTATGGTGAGTTCCGCTGAGGCATCATCGGTGTATAAGCGGCGTTTAACACAAGTCCGGGAAAAGGATGTATATACGATGCGAATAAAATCAAAAGTTTAAAATTCGTAACAATTAAGAACAGCGATCAATTTTAGAAGATGAACACTTCCGAATAGAGGTAATATAACATACTAATAAAGATATACGACTGTTTAATGAAGTTAAATTATCAACGCGATTCCGGAAAGGTACATATTAAAAGTACTAATTTTATATTTATTGTTTCTGACATAAACAATTGTCCATATGGATGGTAAACAAATAAAAGGGTTTCCCAGCATATTAACAATAGTCATCTAGTATTGTTGGCGAATGTGTGGAATCGCTTTAGCGAGCAAATCATTGTAACCATGCACGTTCTTCGATGTTAAACGCAGTTGGCAACAACCAGTAACACCTTGCCCCTGTTCTAATAAATCTCATGATTAATGTATACATGTTAATTCGTGCGAAGTGACTATTTGTATAATATTGATATAAGTAATAATCGACTAGACAACACCTGGAAAAAAAAAACTGTGAACAAATTATCCCGACAATCATTTCAGATTAGAATACGCGATACTACACTTGGTGTTTCTCAATGTTAAATTGTCTAGCTGGGTTGTCGAACACGTTAATTAATATCGTAATATGCTGCTCGGATATCCGTATTCACAAGAATATTGTCAACCAACGTATCTACATTTTCCGTGGATTGTAAAAACTTCCTCTTAAGATGATACACGACGAGCCTACCCTAACCAAACCGAAAAACACTTCTAGTAATTATTAGTAATTTTGGACCTGTGACGCCCGTTAAAACATATAATCGAGGAGTGACACTTGCCAATGCCATTTTGTCAGATCAAATGTCCAAATATTTTGATGCCTCTTCAAATTCGCAAGCATGCAACATAGTTGATATATATACACAGCTTATTCATGCTCTTTTCTAACCTGCATTACTTGGTAAGAATACGAGCAGTGTGAGGGTTCAATCAAGTCCAGTTGCACGTTATTGATTACATCAGTCTTGACTGTAGCACGTGTATTATCAGGTATGACATGATTTGTCTGTATGCAAATATGGATACGTATTTAAAATCTCAACGATGTGTCGCGTTTGACATTCGAGTAATTTTAGACCCTTTTGATCTACTCAATTGGGTTCTTCAGGGTACTATCTGTACTGAGATCTTCTTGTCATTCACAACCCAATTCATCTTTAATAATTGCAATATAAGATGCTTTCAATAGCCCTATCCATATCGTTTACAAAGACTCCACTACATATCCTTTTAAATATATTCTGAATCTAGACACCGGGTCTATTCTGTAATCCATTTCTTTGAGACGTTTTTTAATTCCATAAGATCTTTTCCTTTAGGCGAATAACGTTGTTATGTTAGTAGGTAGAAGGACCAGAACTCGATCACCTGCTTTAAATGTATTAGTTTGCGTTGTACAGGTGCAATAATGTGTATACTTCGAGCCGGAATACACTGGAACTTGGTGTACCTTTCGGCACGTACCTTATAGTATGTAGTGTAAGTGTAATATGTAATGTCGTTTTTACATCCTCGTTAGTGGAATCACCAGACCATATTTAGTGCATAATTGACATACAATCATGACTTGTCCTGACTTGTAACAACTTGAACGTCACAAATCGCAAGTTTACATGGGGTGATACCCCTTCTGCTCAACATTTACCTGATAGCAACCTTCTAACTTCCGACAAAAGTTTCAAAGTCTATTCAGCTTACAATCCTTTAAGGTCTGTTCCGACACCTGTATCCTGCTGAACCTGACAGCAAGTTAGTAACCATGTGGCTTCAAGATACTTAGTTGTGCAATCCACAACAATGAGGTCAATCCTTTTCGTCTGAATTCTAATAGGAAACATGGATTCCAAAATGTTGTCATTTTCATTTTAAACGTTACATGGATTAAAGGGATTTAACTTAATGGTCTTTAACATATCCCTCTTCTGTACTGTGTTATCTGTCATATTCACACAATTTACATAATTTTCCCATATCGAGGGGAATTTCAAGCAAACATTCTTAATTGGAATTTTTATCACGACGTCCATGCAGCTTCTGTCGAGAAATACCCTTGTTTAGTAAGAACGCAGTCAAGACGTATCCATAGTAATGGCATTCCTCAGCTCAAAGTGAATCCGTTTTATCACACCATTGTAGTAAGACAATACTGGGCTTAATTATGTCTAGCAAAAATACTGAACAAAAGTGCACGATAGAGATAGTAATGCAAAGTAATGATGCTAGGATACCTGAAACTATAGCTCACGCCCTATTTTCCGACTGTTTTAAACAAAGGTGGAACAGCTAATAATGTTATTGTATGTATGCTCACAAAATGCAAATATGTACATAACAAAATGGCAATATTTGCGATAAAGTATTGATTTAAATAAATCGTAACAAATTAAACCTTTCGAATATACATGATACATGGATTTCATCAGCAGATATGACCGTTGCATGAATTTATCAACATTTATGATAACAATGAATTGAATTATCAACAAAAGCATCAGTGCATTGTTCATCAACAATTGTGCTAGTGCAATAGATACTGACTTATCTAAAGCTGAGAGCAGCATGATAAAGCTTGTATGTATTGTAACAATAATAAAAGGAATATCCCAAGTAGTAGCATGGTCCTGGTCTAACGGCCAGATAAACTTAGATAAGCAGAGCCCACACTGCAGATGATTTGTGCGTTCGTATCAGAGGAAGAGAAGTATACCGGCTAAAGCTGTCGACGATAACGTGATTTCGTCTTTTGATAACAAGGAGGTATTTTCCAGGCAAATAGATTAAATATTATCTATAATCAATGTTTTATAAAGTCCGTGAAAATTTATCTTATCAACATCATAAAACTTAAAATGGTAATAATAATGATTTTAACAATGATTTCAGTCACACTTTGTGACTATGTAGATTTACTGTTTTTTTCTAATATCTCATTTTTAATTAATTTTAATACATTTAGACACTTTATAATTAAGGGTATGGGTGTGTAAAGTATACCCCGAGGTACATTACCTTTTCTCACAGCCAAACCCTCCAGTTGGTTAAACGCATCAAATGTTTTGGTATCAGCTATAGTATATATTATATTTCATAGACTGTAGTTCCCTGACAGGCTGAGAATGATTATTGGAAACATTAATGACTTGTTCCTCAGAAGAAAGCATCATAAGGGTAAATTTTTAAAAAAAAGTAAGACTTGATTCTAAATCCGATTTCATTTTATTGCTTGGGTCACGAGAAGTATTACTAGATGTAAATAGACTAATTTAATCAGACTGGATTTTAGCCACGGTCACTGAAAAGGGAATTTGTATCAAACCTCAACTACACATCATATACGTTTGACACCTCATAGATCGCTACAAACAAAGTATAATACCGGTAATTTGACAAAATATTTAAGCGAATGTTTTGACATGATTTTTATATATAGTAGCAAAAGGAAATCAACCGCATAAACTATGCATAACCGCGTCTCACCAGTTCAGATGAATTTATTTTCATTTTTCAAATTATGTTTGATTCGCTGCGTTGGTGTAGCCTCTTGTCAATGTTACTAATAAGCTATGTGTAGCGCAAACTGAAGATACGTTTACTTACAGCTCCCATTTTATTCACAATCTTTTCAAAACAACAACTTACCATATCAAAATGAGCTAATGTGTAATGTATTATTGCCAACAGCACAGTTAATACCGTTGGTCATCCAATATTAATCTGCAGCAAGTTCAAGCAAACCAATGTATTAGTCATATGCCTCGTCTTTTAAAAGCGTAAATAGATGATGATTGTTTTATTAAAGCTTAAAAATCATAAGTTTCTGGTCAACATCTCTTTAAAATTTTAAAATTGAGTGGAAAGTAAATTACATGTTTTGAAAGAGTTAAAAAGAGTTCAAAAGAGTTAAAGTGTGTCCATTATGCCTTTGCTCCACTTTTCCTGCAAAACGTATTGTGCAGTATTTAAAGGTTACTGCATTTGTATGGGAAAATATGAACGAATTTTTTGGATGGACATTTTGCACGACATTGGGAGTGATGTATATCCATCCGACAAAACTAGTTCGTATTTTTCCATACAAATGAAGTAATATTTTCATTATATGCTCATTTTTGTTTAACTTTCTAAGGCTTTATAATAAAATATAAAACAATAAACAGTACATTTGATTTATGGTTTATTCCAAAATAAATTCACAACCGTACATTCTTCATGGACATTATTCATGAACACATAGCTCCGCCCTGCGACCTTTTACCTTCACAGCGTAACGTACGCTCAGTCACTCATTTGACAAAGACATTCCAGTTGGCTCTATCTAATAGTTAAATTTAAAGGCATAGTATGAATGACTGCGCCATTAAACAAAGTTCCCAGCTGGTCAGGAATGGATGAATTTAGTTGTTCTGTCAGTTCAGCTAAATTCTGAATACCCTCTTCTGGGCATTTTCCACACGATGTGTATGTGACTTGAGGAACTTACGTTGACAACAAGCTGCATAACTGGTTCTGTCCTACCATAGACAATTTGGACTCGTAAGCTGAAAAAATATGAATTTGTTTAAATCTATATTTTCAAGAAGATGCTGGATTCAGCATTGCTTTTTAGAGAACAAGTGTTTTAGTTTTGGAGTGTAGTGGAGTCTCCTTTGTAATGTGATGTCGATTTCAAAAACGTGGTATGGATTTTAGGCCTAAATAGTACAGTACATGTCCGCGATGTGAATCAGTAAGAGCCCACATAGTACATTTTGAGGAGATTAAAGATGCCAAAAGGCACGTAGATGTATTATCGTATGATCATTATTATTACCAGTTATAGATGATATACTGTTACTCCCAATCACTTGCATGATCTTTGCTGATGGGACACTAGCTTTCGACAGGATTGTTACAGTACTCTTTCTAACTGAACGGTTGGTAATTCTCCCCTGGATTCCTGCCTTTTCGGCGGCTCGTTTCATCAGAGTTCCTAGTCGATTAACCCCATCTGGTCTCAGATAATAACTGCAATTTTTTATATTTTGTCCAGTAAAATATATTTTTTATATTTCTTAAATGCACTCATTACAAAAATCAGTGTTCTTATATATCGCGAGGTTAGTTGCATTTCATTGTGAAAATTGTTTGGTATTTGCAGAGCAAACCATTTATTCCAGATTTTTTCCATAGTTTTTTTTACTTTGATATAATTTTATTTTCATTTAATTTTTATTGTCGGTAAAACCTTTACGAATATATTTTATTTTATTAATTTTTTTATTTTAAATAAAGACTTTAATTAAATCTTTAGAAATACAATTACCATCTCTGTGAGTTTTTGTCAGTGTATGCATTGGAATTGGTGTCACATAAATGGGGCTGTTGGCATCTAACACTTCCAAGAGCCTTAGTTTCAAATGTTGCAGGTTAAGATGAACAGGGTCTCGCTTTGTTGTTATTCCAATAGAACAAATGCGAGGTATTATTGATCTGTAGTCATCCGTCCCATTACCGTCAAAGGTTCTGCTATCCTCCCTGCATATTTCCTGTGCTCGTCTCGGCCTTTAAATCCAAACATTTTTGAAGCAAAAGTGCAACAGGAAAAATTGCAAAGCAGGTGGCGTGTGAGAGCCCATTTTACCGGCTGTAAAAAAGGTTTCTTCGTCATCAGCTCTGATGCTCTTGTTTTTTTTTATAAAAACAGAATTCTTCAGTTGCATTTTTATAGAATTTAGTGCTTCGATTTATTTCTGAAATGGACGGCCTCTAAGACAGACGGGTAGACTTACGTTTCCTTTGTATGTTGTTTCTTATAGAATCGAAAGAGCAGGGCTCAAACTCAGAACCATTGGCTTTGTCAATCTTCATAAACATCTCGGCTAAATAAAATTTTAAATGACATTTTGAACGCAGCGTGTCTCACGTTTGTTATCATTCATTAATCGCTGCACATTTCTGATATTACCATCAGTCGCCTGCTTCTTTGAAAGTTTATTTTTTGAATATATGAATTAATCCACTTTGTCAACTTTGGCATCTCTTTTTTCAAATGGCTCAAACAGTTGGTTTACTTCATCCACAGACAAATAAATAAATCAAAAGTGCTGGCATCTGTGTCCATCGTTTGTTTACAATAGAAAGTAGTTCCTATATGTACTTGAATGCAATATATTTGTATTTGCACGCGAGTTCAGAATCGGGCACAATTGCACAATTCTGACAATCTAAAGATAACGGAGAAAAAAGCAACATATAATTAGAACACCTTTTGTGAAAGTAATATTTGTCTCAGGATCACAGATATATACCGACATATGTGCACTGGAATATTAAATGCTGTATTAAACGGGAAAAAAGTTTGAATGTATGCGATTAGTTGAAATGAATAACCAGAAAAGGGTATTCGAGTACGTATATTTGTAAATAGCAAATTTATGGATGCTAGTAATTCATATTAGTCTCGAATCTAACGTGGTTTTCACGTAATAGCCATCGCGCATATTTTCTACAAAAATGTCAAATACGATTTTTCACCGGGCTGCATTTTTATAGTAGTCACGTACACGGGATTTATTGCTATAAACCCAGATGAGAATTGTAATTTTTCCGTTTTGAAATTTCCACTTGAGTAAATCATGCATTGATTTGTTTTGCCATGAATAACAAAACGTATTATAATATGGCAAAACATTACCATTACAGTCTTCAGAAATGAATCAGATGTGTTGTTCCCACTACGGATCTTTTTCCATTTCTAAGCTGTCCTCACAACACGATATTCATCTAATAGGATAAGCATATCTCTCTTTCGTAGTTGCAATCCCTTTTGACACTGTGCAAAACTTGACCGGATCTTAATTTGTTATTTACAGCAAATACATTTCGTTTTGTCCCCAAACCTGCCAGCGATATACAATTTTCACTTGCTCATGCGCAAAAGGCATGCACAGAGCCAGGGACCACCATCACTTCAACAAAAACTATTAGAGAAGCAGTTGCTCATGGGTACGACGAATGCCTATGCAGCTGGTTGTCGGAAGGAACCATGGAATCACCAAAACCGAATGACATATGCAAACAAAATGGTGGCCTCAGTACGGTCATTTGCACAAGTACTAACACTTGGTGTGTTTATTGTACCAATATATTTTAGAAAGAGAATTCATATGTTTAACCAATGCGTATTCTTAAGATAACACCATGTCGGAATGAGAAATGAACTTTTAGTTTCCATTTCAAAAAGAATTAGATTGTTTAGATAATTAGAATGTGAATAAATAATTACTTTTATAATGTGCAGTAAATGGTGACACAAACAATATAAACATCTATCACTTCTTTTTTCTGTAATATTCCATACAAATCAACTGTTCATATAATAATGTATGTAGGCATGTATTTATGTATGTAAATGGCCATGTTTTATTCATCATAAATTTTCAATATTTGTCTTGAACGTTAAAAACAGACACTAGACGTAAACAAAAAATAAAGATTCGGCTTAATGTTTGGGAAATTATTGATTGAAATATTGGAGTCATTGAATGCTAAATATTCATATGTTTTTTTATTTGCTCTTAGTATCACACTTTCTAAACAAAACATAAGTTATGATGTATAATAAAACCAAAAATAAATACTACTCATGTACATCACGGAATTCATATATTTGTGTGAAAATATCAACTTTTCTCCCTAATATATCCAATAAAACATGGTTATAATCATTCCCTAGAGTATGCTAATGTATTCAGTAAATGTAATCCTTTGTATGACCAAACATTATTCTACTATTTGCAGGAAAGCATCTGGGGTTTTTTCTTGTTTATACATTACGTAATGTATCTGCATAAATAAATATGTTTCGTCTCCTAGATCTTTTCTGTTATATTTACCGACACTCTCCGACAACCAGCTTTAACTTTGCAGGATCTTGGCATCCCAGTTAAAGTTTGTGTATCAGTCATATGAAATAAGTTGCTAGTAAACTGGAAACTCTAATGACAAGGGATTGCCACAAAACTTAGTGATATTATGCTTTTTACATGAACATTTGAATCTAAACGAATCACTTTGCTCCTGAAATGTTTACCTTTAATGGGCATAGAACAGAAAAGTGTATCTTATGGCCTTTTACCTGTTGGTCATGGACCATACATCCATTAACAAACTTTCCTTAGTGCCAATCATCATAAACTACTCGTATGATGGCATTGAAACTTTACTCAAACGTTCATCCCAGGATATTGTATGCCCTAAATGAAAATGGTGATGCCCAGTCAGTATGGCCAACACACCAACCATCTTGCAAATCTTATTATTGCAACTCCTCCTCATCAGCATGTCACAATGGCATTGGGTATTCAAAAGAATCTATATTATCATATTTAGTTTTTCCTGAATGAAAATCGTTTCGCCTGAATATCAAAAATAGTCACCACAGCGGCCAGCATTAACTAATCACATCGCTACTAGAATCGAATAGATGTTCATGTTACTTAGGTTTTCACTGATTGACATCTTCTGATGTCTAGTTGGTCCTAAATCAAAGGCAATGACGATCTGTTTTCCGATATAGCAACCACAGTAGCCATCATGAAAATCTTGTTAATGATAGTCCTTGTTCCATCAACACAGGGTCTTGAATCAACGACTTCTGATAGTGTCGCGTTGAACTTTCAAAACAATTGTGCCTATCTGGTAACTAGTATGGCCGCCATCCTGAAACAAATCTGGCAGATCCGCATATTCGACGAACATGTTGTCACAGAATGATGTAAATGTTGTTAATTAAATACATGTACTCGGGTTTCGTTTCTTTTCGCTGTACAACGATACCCGAGGGTGATTATATTACGGTCTATTGTATTTCGAAATCGTGAGTACGATTCGTCCTATGCCACACGTGCAAGGTGCCTTCGATAAGGCAAAACGAAAATTCTAAAGGTATAAATACGTTACTGTATGTAAAGGACCTTTACAGTACTAATGGTTTTGTCAGCAAGCGGCCTGCTAAAAGGATTCGCACAACTCCAGCTGTAGGGGTAGGTAATTTTTCGGTCTTAAGTGATAACTAGTGTATTAACATATTTACCTTTGCATGTTTGTTATGTAGTTTCCTTTATACAGCATAATGCGTGCATTTATTTTATTTTTGTTGCGACGTAGTACAGGATTTATGTTGGTAATGTAAAGCTACACTTTTTTTATAAAATAATTCTTTACTATTGTCTTATCGAGCAGGGTTAGGTTTACTATTGAACCTGTTTTTGTAATTGCCATAATAATATAATCTCTATAACTTACCATGTATAACGTCCTTACGTTATGTTTGTATTAAGTTTAGTACACTGTATCGGGTATATTTTCAGCTGTTTTTGATGGTAGGAATATCCGGGGTGTCCGGTGTTGTCTGAGAGTAGGAATATCCTGGGTGTCCGGTGTTGTCAGAGTGTAGAAACGTCTGTGTGTCCGGAGCGTTTAAGGTGCCGGAGTGTCTAATGTCTAGCGTCCGGAGTGTCCAGAGTGACTAAGGTGACCCAGCTGTAGAGCCGTCAAAGGACCAGGGGGGTCCGGAGGGTCTAATATTTTAAGTGTCCGGAGGGTCTAATGTTCCGAGTGATCATAGTATTCCGAGGGTCCGGAGTCTATAGCAGTTGTGAAATTGATTCGGAGGAGCTGTGAAGCGGATATGGTGCACGGGTGACGGAGTGTATCTCCACACATGTATTTTATTAGCTGTATGCTAATTTTGGGTTAGTAAGACCCAGTGTATTATTCAGGACTGGAAGGATAGATTGTATATATCCGTCCTTTTGTTTAGTGACATAATTTCGCTACCTGAGCGAATACATTTTTTACTATGTGTAAAGACTTACATCGTTTACTATTTGAGTGAACTATATTCATCTTTCCATTATTGAATCATTTGTGAAATCATTTATCCTGTGTTTTAAGGTTACTGAACTAATTTATTTGTATATTTTTCCATCTTTGAAACTGCGTTTTTTTGTTAAATAGATCCAATATTTGGATTATAAATACGCACACATCTTCATAATCCACTACTCATATAAATCGCCACATTAAACCATATCTGTGTCGTCAAAACGTGTTCTGTTGTCAATCCGAAATATCCCACCCGGTTATCTTGTTACACTTGTAGTTTTCCTCAGAAGACTACTTATAATATATTGTTGGTCTTAAATAAAAATGGTACCGATCTGACTTAGACTAAGGTTGTTTTTCCTATCCTTCTTAACATATGGTGATATCAACAGGGGATGTTCACCAGATGTCTTGCAATGGTATTGTGCTTGTCCTAAATGAAAGTGTTATCGATCTTACTGCAAAAATGCATGTCCAATGGTTACGTTGAATATCTTGCCACTGAAGAACACGGTCGGAACACGCAACCTGTAAGAATATGGTCTCATCTTGAATTCATGGAATTATTTTTCCTGACAGGGCCGAGTGGTCCAGGAAACTCACCATTACGGCTCACTCACATCGCATCTCTGTCCAGGTAGGTTTGAAACTTAGGTCGATGCATTTTAGTATTTAGTAGCTTCCCGTTTGCTGGTGGTTTATCCTGTGTCTTTCTCCACGACGTATACATGTCGCCATGTACCTTTAACAAGAACATCTTTACTTTGTATTTGAGAGATGGTAAAAGTATTACAATTTATGGATAACAAGCGTGTATATATTTATTATCAACGAATGTTTCTTTTAGATGCTTTGCATGTATTCTTGCTGAAGAAAACAAACTTTATTTTATATATTGTTTCATTCTCACATTAGCTCATTTCTTTAACTTTAGCTTGCAATCCACTATAGTGTGCCGATAATAAATAACAAAAATGGGTATAATGCTTGTATTTAGAAGAGAGTTTGAAAATGTAAATGCAATATATTTTCTATCTTTCTTTGGTATCAATATTGGAAAATATGTTTCCTGTTCACGTAAACTAGTAAACTAAGTGTGTTTGCTGACACAGTGGAAGTGCATATGAAATGAAAACATAAAATATCGTCAAAATATGTTTTGACTGTCTCTGAAATTGAATCATGTCCCGAGTAATCGTCAATTTTTCTCTTGTATAGTATTCATTCTGGGCAATGACAAACAAGTTCTGTGCATGTATTGGACCTTAACAAAAATGTCGCGTATTGGTGGATTTCAGTTAAACTTGGAGAAATGCATGGACGTATGATGATTGTGGTTAGAGCTGATTTAAGATGACCCCATATTCACAAGATTTTCGAATAGGCCTTGTTTTGAACGTAACAATCAGTGCCACTCCAAAGTTTCGCATTTTGAAAGAAAATGATGCTCTCTGCATTTGAACATGGGACTTTATGTCATGTAAGTAAAAATACAATAATGCATATGGTGGCGTGAGAAACTTATTCTTTAATAATGTACCTAATGTCCAGTGCATTTCACCGCTTTGGGCTTGGATTAATTTGGTGCTTTGTGGCACAGCAACAAAAGTAGGTTATATAGTAGCGAGGCAATTGGAGTAAAGTGACTTGAAGAATGACAAACCATGGCAACAGACTTTGGCTTGTCTTATGCTAAGATTTATCTAGCACAATGTTTCTCTTGAGTCCGGCACGCTACAAAAATAACGCTAAATTGTTCCTTATAATTCGGATTTAACAAATTAAGGAACTAAGAATGAAAACTCAGCATCTCATGGTATGATATACTTGGGTGAGAAGATTTAGGTAACTATTAATCAATTATCGATCAGAAGTCTGTATCAATGATTTATTCCATTACTATTCTAACTGTCCTCCTACCCATGGAAAACAAAAGGTGGTGTTAGCACGTCATGACATTGCAGAAGTCTTCCGATTTGTTCGAGCGTAGAGCGAGCCATACGGTAACATGGGTATAGGCAGTGATCTGCAGACTTTAGAGGTATGACCTTCGGCATGTTGCAGCTACCCATGATAAGCAATAGATGATTAATCGACGGAACGATCATCGCCTGATATACTTATACCCGCGCATTTCGCTCGACCCATGGACAGAGGTGATAAGTGTGCCACTGGTGCAGCTGCCATCGAAGTAGCGGCAAACGATAACATCACCATTTCAACGTGGACTATCAGTGCATTAAGTCCACCTGGTAGACTCGAGGAGCTAACCCTGAGATGGAAGATACTACTGGCACATACTTTCACTATGCGAGATGCGATGGAAGAATTTCGGAGAGATATCAACAGATGCAGTACAAAGTGGACAAGAGGAGAAGCATGAGGATGAAGTCGAATTTATGGTACATGAGGACATCCGCTTGGTTGTATCTCCTCTCAACATTACCGTCAAAGTTCTTTTCCACAATTTCTAGTCATGATGACAAGGACGAGAATGTTTTATACAGCCAGCTTCAAACTCTCATTAACAAGACACCCAAGTAGGATATTCTAGTCATTCAAGAAGAATTAAATGCACGGCAAAATAGGCATCTTAAAGATGGTCTTTGCAAAGTCCAGACGACAAATAACACAACCAGACTGACGATATATTGGTGATGAAGCGTACGGTCTATCGTCAACATTGTCTGAACATGTAGCCTCCAAGAAGCTGACTTACGAAGCGATGATGACTTGCTGATGATACCTATCAAACTGTGTCAGTGGATGACCAAGACGTCAAAACTGGTTAGGATCAGATCCATGCTTGACTGAAGCATCTGAATCATTGACAAGCGGCAAGTTCAGCACTACAATAATAGGCACAGCCAAATAAATCCATGGCAAGCGTTGTGGGATTTTAAAAATATCACTGGTTCACAGCAGATATTCTCGGCCGCTGGTTGTAAAAACAAACTTGGGAGGAATAGGCAATGCCTTGATGGAGCAGGTACATACATATATGTAGATTAAAAACAGAATTACAAATACTTTAAGGCAAGCTAAAGAAAGCTGGTTGAAGGTCCAATGTAAGGAAATCGATAAACGCCTGAACTATAATATCTCGGTAAAGAGGCATACCATGTGGTGAAAGACCTGAAAAAATAGAAACAGGGAAGACCAACAAGGACAAATGTCTCATAGAAGATCAAAAGACCCTTAATAGATTGACGGAATACTGTTCAGAGCTTCACAAGCAGGAACCATTCTGAAGACCTAGTTGCGCTAAACATACCACTGACCACAACAGAGGTGGATTAACAGATATTAAGGGAAGAATTGTTGGCCTTAGTTAAGGCACTAATCAAAGGGAAGTCATCTGCGGTAGACATTATACCAGCAGAGCTTGTTCAAGGACGGGGAATCTACTTGATAAGTTTCCTCACAACACTCTGCAAAACATTCTGGCAAACAGAAGAATGGCCCAACCAATGGATTGGATCTCTGATTATAATTTTTCCTAAGAAAGGAAATTCGCTGATGTGCCAGAATTAACGAACAATTTGCTACATCCGAGACCCAAGCAATGATGTGCCACGGATCATGCTCAGAGAATACTGTTATGATTTAGACACTATCTAAGGATATCCTCCTACCTCAGGAACATAATTTTATAGAATTTAAACGCCCGACGAAACATTTATTCTAATAAAACATCACGATATTGTATCGTTGATGCAGGGTGAGATTTGCATTTGAGATTTGTATATATACACAGTCGTACTACAAGTTCTTTCATATTGACCAAAGTTTGATGGAATGGAGATCCATGTGAACAACTGTAAAAGTTTCACATTGAAGTGGATGGTCACATTTCCACCAACAAAGAGGAAACAACTGATCTTGAATTCTTGATACTTTAGGTAAGAATTTTAGATTTTTCAGGATTTAAGTTCCATATCGTGCTCTGATTGGGGATTGGTTGATGTTTAGTAAAGAAGAGATGTATTTAATTTTCTTAGGAATGAGAGGTATTCAAAATGCATTCTGCAAGACAATCGTTTTATGACAGGAAATGGGAATATTTCATTCGTAATGACTCGGGATGTGAATATTTATCTCTTAGTTCATATTCTACTAATTCAAAAGGTGTTGCAATATTGCCGAATACTAACTTCCATCTCACTTTCCAATGTATATATAAGTCAATACGTTTCATAACCTTACAATCGTACAACAATTGGAAACATCAGAGTTACAGTTATTAAATATGGATGAAATGCAAATAATCCAGAATTAATTTACTTGACATAAAAGGAATATATTGGATTAAAACAATTATTTTGTCTTAATTGATGAGGATTAGTCTTGTGATGGATCAAATCTTATATCTTTCACTATTCTTAGATTAATGAAGGAATGTGTGGTATAGTCTCATACACTGTATCTCTGTAAGTACATAAATAATTAATGAGTGTAATTTTGTGTCTGCAAGCAAACGTTGGGAAATTCCTACGTTCCTGAGCCTGTAACTTCGGTTTCGTAAAACGCATAACAAATGAAAAGCAAACTATATCAGGGGTACAACAAGGTACAGGGTATGTCCGAGTGCCTTCATGGACGGAAATAGCACCTTAAGGTCAAGAGTCTGGTGTGGAACGAAATATTTGAAAGTTATTTATCCTGCCGCATTCAGTATCATAGACAGGGTCCGGTTTCAGAACGGTTCAAAGGAGGAAGCTGAGGTGATTTTGTCACTCGGTATGATTTTATTTCCTTCAGGTTATTTCTTTTATCAACATTAAGCTCGCAACATCTGCCTGTGTCATGAACTTACTGTGATACATTGCTGAATCGGACTCGCATCAAATATAAGCATATAGTGCGACCAAGTAGGTCAACCCATTCCTTATCCTGTATTACAATATTGATAATTAAAAGCGGCGTGGGCTTTGTGCAGAAGAGTGAGCTTAATCTTCTACGCTTCGATCCTGAGACAATTTTGTAATACAGTAACAAGAAAAATGAACTATCGTACGTTCAATTGTAATATATTTAATGATTCGAAACAACTACCACATACAATTAATATTAGCACAGTATATGTTTGTGTTGTTAACAATGCCACAACGACCTGCGAATTTATTCGCAGTCCCATAAACAAACGATGATTCCTCTTATCATCATCATCATCATCATTATTATCATCATCATCACTGCCACAACGATGTATATTATTTTAAAACTTGCATCCCCATAACCAAACGCTTTCTGAGAATGTATTAACAAGATGAGAGAATACCACAACCACCACGAGTGAAAAATTAAGCTCACAGCGGTGAATTGCAAATTCCAAAAGAATGGTCATGCCACTGCTACAGTTTGTTTCACGAAATATATCTTATACCCTAGTTTCTCTGAACATACTGTGATCTGTGGAACGGTAGACCGCAATCATCTAACGGACCAACAATTTAGTGTTCTCAAGCGGGGCTGGTAACTTCGTTCTTCAAATTTCCGGTTGCAAAACAGCTGCAACAAATATCTTGGTCGATTTGTTGTAAATAACATCCTTATATATTCATGATATTCTTGGAAAACATTCATTATCTTGAGATGAAAGAAAATAAAATATTCCAGCCCAAAAGAAAACCGTCCCTCCGTGCACCCAAATGTAACGATCAGTACTCATATTACACAAATTAGTTATCCGTGTGTCGACTGTTTTATAGCTATAATTAAAGTGGGATACTGAAGAAAGCTCTTTCATGCAAAAGGATTATTGACCCCGAAACCTTCCATAAACTATCTGTACCTGTGACCAGTAATATAATGTATAGTGAAACCATGAGAGGCATGCCAATTCCGGGGCAGGATATTTATCATAGGGGCCGGAAAACAAAAATACTGTCTCAGCAGAATAAAAGATAAAGATAACCATTAGAAATGACGTAAATTATAAATATAAAATAACTGTTCACCTAACATTCGACAATAAATATCGACTTTTCAAATTACTACACTTGTAAATATCTATACAAATAAATTGTTTTCTTTTTATCCTAATTTATTCCAAACGTTCAATTTCATCGTAAAATCTTTAATAAATGTTGGTTAGCAATTCTGCCCATGCGCTACTGGAAGTGCCTTCTACGCATCCTAATGTTTAGACAGTGAACAAATTGTCGAGGGTGTTGGTGGCGCTGCAAAAGTACTCAGGTCACGGTATTTGAAAGTTTCGCTACTTGATTGACTCCAGTAATATTGACACAAATAAAGCATGGATACGCTATTCTTTAGGGCATGCGAGATCATTGTCGCAGGATGTCCCCGTCATGGACAACACTGCAGCACATGGGGAAAAGAATTTATGTCCCTACAGTGATGGTCTCAATATACGAGACTGAATCCTTGCCTCTAGTGGAGACAGTGCATCAAAATCTTCGACTACAATTTTGACAGATTCTTCCAGCTCGCATCTTATGAAGAGAACATCTACATAACAGGTCCCGGAACTAATGACATTAACAACTGGGAGTGATACAATTTTCCACAAAAGTGCTGTTTCCCCAAGTTCCATGCAAGGTTATGGGTGCAGTTGGAAGCACTATATCGATTTTTCAACCACTTTAAAACTCTACAGCAATATCCTTGGCACTTTTCGCTTCATATCTTTTTGAAAACCACTATGCAGTATCTGACATATCTAAATATGTCTCGGCTGTTTCCTCTGCACAGAAACATCAATATCCCTGATCCAGTCAATTCCTTTCTAATTATTAAAACATCTGCAAATACTTCATAAACCTTACCCGCAGACTAACATTGATAAATGTTTTCTTCAAAATCTCGTTCTAGTCCAGCCTACATTCACTTACAAAGCCTTCCGTGTGGCTCTATTTACGTCTGTGTTTCTCCTAGCATTTCATGCATTCTGGCGGTTAGGGGAAATGACAGACAACCTGGTTTCAGAAACATAAACTTCAAATTTAAAAATAAAATCCAAGGGTAGCCCTTTTGCCTAAGAGACATATCCCAACAATTGCGTGACCAGCGTCCTGTCCCATGAGCTGTGTTGTTATTTACAACAACTGAGTTGGCATTGGGGTCCAATCTTCCATACCTCTTGGCAGCTGGATGGGGTTGAACTCGACAGGAGTTCAACCAAGCCATCCGCACATCGCTCGTATTATTTGGCGTTATGTTGCATTAAATACAAACATTTATGGTTAAGGTGTGAAATTTTGACACAACATGTGCAGGACTGGTGGTTTTTATATATGTACAAAAATGCTACGTCAGTGTACAGAACTAGTGTTCGTAGAATTTTGGCAATGTCAGGCATTGTTCCTCATGTTTCCTATATGCTGTACTCTCAGAAGATATTTTGATTTATTTCGTTAGTCAGGTGCTTTGGACACCATTCCTTCCAAATGGATTGTCACATTCAAACTGGCAACCTCTTAGGGTGTTCTAAATTGACGTATATTAATATCGATTTAAATTTGGCATATTCCCCCAATCGGTTACACGTATGCTATATTAAGAATATAAAGGTCCTACTCCTTTAATATATTTCTTCGAGAGTTTTAATTAAGAAACTAATACTTTCTTCAGACTGGAATCAGCCTATCTTTATTTTACTAATCTGACATCGATCCAAAATGCACTCTGATCCGGTGATCACCGCTGCATAAAGTTTGTTGAGATAGGATAAATCCAAAATACACTAGCATGCTGAGATCAGCCTAGCAGATAGTCTACTTATAATGCGATCAGTTTTCGATAATATACCGAAGCTTTGACCATCTCGGAATACGCGTTCATGAAGGGATTAGCCCAGCACCAATTATGATTGAGCTGAGATCAGCCCATAATACACTATAATGCAGGGATTAGTCTAACATATATTTACCCGTTATGTAATGAGGTTTTCCTGTTCAAAAAGTATACTTATTATCTTACACCAAAGAGGGGATGAAATTGGCTACCATGCGACGACCTTGATCACACGTGATACAAAAAATTTAATGGCAGAAAATCAATGCGATTATTCAGACGGTGGAGGATTGCCAACACTTATTACATAAACTGTATCCATTAAATTAGGGTTGACGTGTGGTGTGTGTCCTAGTGCCTTCCTTTCTGGGATTTCGTTTACCTGCCGATTCTTTGTGGGCTCTTTACCAAAAAGTACTTGCCACCTAATAAAACATGAAAGTGGGCCCTTTAAATGAGCACGAGAAACTCATTTTGTTAAAAGTCTTGCGTTTTCATATGGATACTTCTCGGCCTCGACGGGAAAAAAAGATTTGTCAACTTATAGTTACTGAAGATGCGTATGGCGATGTGTGTGTAGCTTGTGACTACATTTCTCACTGGACAGATGTACGTGACAGGAAATATTGCGGTTTCGAGGTATGGACCAAAGAAGTGGCCAATTATGCCCAAGAGTTGTGATCCTCAGTTCAAACGTCCAATGAAAGAAGTAACGCTTGAACCTGTGTTAGTGATAGTGCTAGAAGAACCCGTCACTGACGACAACCACTCCCTTCAGGACAGGACTGTCATGGACATTCCCGAAAGACCCTTACGGTAGGACACCTTTTTCACTCAACCCAATGTAGAGACTCTAAGAACATTACACACTGTCTCATGTACACCTTGGTTGCCAAAAACATATTGTACAGCGACTTGTTTATATTCTACTTTGATCGTTTTGATTTGTTTTTATTGCTGTACTTAACCCTTTGGCTAGTATGTAATTTTGTCTTTCATTGTTGTTCCATTGTAAAAAATCAACAAATGTGTCCTGAAAAAGGACACAAACTCTTGTATTGTTTGTCTTCTTTTCAAATGGGGCATTTATTGCACTATGGCTACCTCTTCTGTCTCAGCTCTGTCTTCCTCCACTTTCAAAGTCGTCAACGGACACTTAGATCGTTCCAGTGGAGGGGGGAGGGGCTTGTATCTTTGCCATCCCTTTAACATGTTGATTGCCGGACCTAATGGTTAAGGCAAAACCGAATTTGTCAAATCTTTGATCGAACATAAACATCATTTGATCGATGATCCACCTCACGAGATCGTGTGGTGTTAACAAAGAGTGGAAATCGGCGTACAGCCTCTTGCGAAAATGTCAAGGCGGTTCAATCGTGTTTGTGGAACGCATTCCTAACGAGGTCGACCATACTCAAACCCATCTCATCATTTTTGATGACTGCTTAGGAGAAGAAGAAGAAGGTTTAATCTGTGCTTTACTCGCAAAGGACATCATCGTAATGCCAGTATCATTTACATTCCTCAAGATATCTTTCAACAAAGTAAATCCGGTCGAACTATCAGTCACAATGCTCATTAGGTGGTCATGTTTGAAAGCCCTACGATGCCGCTCAAACCCCACACCCCTATTTACTCGTGGATTAACCCTCCCCGCCCCGATTATTTTAAATTGTGTACCCATCTGTTACAACACTGGTGCCAAGACTACTGACCTGTCATGTACACGTCCCCGTCGTCGACGTAACAAAACAATGCATATAAAAAGTTCCGACACTTTGGGTCTGTCTCACATGACGTCCCTCAAGCCTCATCTTCCCATCAAATTGATTCGTTCTTTGTACGGCATCAGACGCGATAAACGATCCTCAAATACTTGCTTGACTCTTCAAAACTAGCCTCAAAGAAGTCTTACGATGGTTTACGGTGAGAGCACGTCAATTACAGCAAGGTATCATTCCAATTCCTCATCAAATCAAATGCTTTTTTGAGAAAATAAATTAGTCTTGACTCAACATTCTCATCTCTGCATCGACACTCAAACCTAAACGAAAATCATTTTGAAACCTGGGAGGTGTCATCGTTCAATCCCTTTTCAAATGGGATCTTAATGCCCCCAAAGTCCTCCCCAAGAAAAAGGGCAACTATCAAAAAAGCCAAACGTATCCCAAAGAAGACAAAGAGCAGACGTATAAAGACCAGGTCACAGCCCCAGAAAAATAAAGCCAACAGAAAAAGAAAAAGGAACGTCCATAGAAGAAGAGAAGCCCAGAGAAAACAGTTTCCACACGCAAGAGAGACACCTGGGCCAGGACGCGACCTTACATTCGCAAACCACGACCAATTGGCGTCGGTGAACGCATCTCCAGTAGCCTCAGGATCTTCCACTTATCCGTTGCTGGTGATACCAGCCGAACCCAATTTGAAACCCGTTCTTACTCTTTTGAAGAAACAATGGAAAACCGCGTCTCCAAAAGCGTATGCGTCAGCGGTGACACCATCTTCCTCCTAAGCTACAGGGGCAGCTGCTCACAAAGTACCTGCCTTCGAAATCCAAGTCCAAGAGAGATCGGATATGTTACAGAGCTTACTGGATTTGTTCAATCAAGAACCGTCCTGACTTAGTCTGTTGCGAACTCCTCCACGACGTTTGATAAATGTCATCAAGTTGATACCACGTAAAGAAAATCAGTAACAACGCATTGCAGTTTTTTAAAAGACTTGTGAGAAAAGGATTCAATCAGTGTTTTTCTGCTCCTGAACGCTCAAAGGTGTCTGCTCAAAGACGTGCGCACGGTCACAATTGTCGTTGTCCTGTCCAAAATGGAAAAGGAGAAAGAAAAAGACAGTCTCGTCATACGAAATAACGCTTAGCCAAGTATCGACGTTATCTCCAGAAAAAAAAACAGTCGTCTGAAGAAGAGATGAGCAGCCAAACGCGAGGATTTTTGGACGAAGCGAAAGTCCAGAAAACAGATTAAAGGGCGTGTCCCAAGTCATCGACGTTAGTGTCTTATTTATGTGTGCCCTGGAACCGACAAACAATAATGTCATCCCCAAAACACATTCTTCTTCTACCCCAAAATGAAAGCAAAGGAAAGGACCTCCTCTTCGTTTAGCCAAACATTGGGAAGTGTTGTCCGTCCTCTCCAAACCCTCTCCACCCATGCGAAAACAAATCATTCAAACCGCTACCAAAGATGTTATCGATACTGTGTACAAATGTTGCTTGAACGTCTTCAAAGGCTCGATACATGTGACTAAATACCAGAACAAAATGATTAGCCTAAATCAATACGCTTTTTGCCCAGTAGTTTAAAAGAAAATACCCATTCGTCAAAATAAAAAGATGTTGATGCTACACGAAGGATTTTTATCTCTGTTAGGACTTCTTAACAGAGCAGTAGTAGGACACACGTTGGGGCTCCTCGGATATGTTTTATCCATGCTTCCATGAAGATAAATTGGACTTCAGAACTGACAAAATCTCAGGCATGACCACTGAAGTCAAATGAAAGGAAGAAACCTGTCTTTAATGCATTACATCCGATGGACGGAATACCACTGTTGGCAAGAACAACGAACTCATCATTTTACTCAGAATCCAGTAGTTGATGGATCACAACGATTTGTTAGAAACAGAAAAATCGCAAACTATTGCAACACCACAAATCATTCACCAGGAAGCTTTAGACGAAAGAGAAATGCCAACTCTGGAGTATCTTAGGACCCTCTTTAACACCATCACCACCAACAACACCTCTAGAGGTCGATGCAGACGCTTCACCAAGAATGCCTGAGGAAGAATATTATCGAGAGGTCTATCAAAACACGATCAGCAGCTCCGGTTCTTAGCAAGATTGCAGCGTCCTTGCTGACCCCTTCCCCCACTCCTCATCGAGAAGAACTTAAAGCTTGGATTAAGGAGATGATCTCCACTCCTCCTCCGACATAAGTGAAAAATAAAGACAGGAAACCAGAAGTGAAAAAGGTATAGAGGACCAAAGCCATTGCATTACCACCCCAACCGTCACCAATACCCTCGACTTATACTCCCGTGGCACATTTTTTCCCGTCCAAAGAAGCATCAGTGAAAAGTAGAGAAGGTGTTAGCCAGTCTTTACTATGATCCATCCCATCCTGCAGATTACGGACGAGTTCAGAAATTGTATCGTGCTGCGACAATCTGTCTGAAAAGTCTCCGTTTACCTCAAGTACAACGATGGTTACAAAAGAATCTACTGACACATTACACAAACCACAAACCCATTCAACGAAATTTTTTCCATACGTTGCACCCGAGTGGAGGGATCATCAATGGCAAACCGATTTAGCCGATGCATCTCATTTGGCTACCTACTATCGTGGCTACAAATATTTATGTTGTGTCATCGACGTCTTTTCTAAATTTCCCTGTCGTGCCTATGACTTTTATATCGACAGTGAATAAGTGCGAGCCCTCCAAATGGTGTTGAAACAAAGCGGTCTTCACCCTCTTCGAAGGCAAACCGACAAAGACACCGATAATGATGAATCAAGCTTTCCAAAAAGAATTAAAGAAACGTGACATTCATTTTTTTAACCGGGGAGCATCGTGGAACGTTGTCAACGCACCTAGAAAGAACACACTCTCAAGTACATGTACGTTTTACCGCACTTGGTTCAAGTTTATTCTCGAACGAAGAACACGTAAAGTGGGAAAACATCGTATCAAATAAATCAAAGTACGTTGGTAAGGATATCCTCCCAGTTTTGATTCTTGCATTGACGTTTCGCAAGTCATCGGCTATAAAAAGCAGTTACGTAATGCCCTCCAAACAGCCTCAACTACGTCTACCACCGCAGTGAACACTCCTTCACTGAGTTCTTCTCCGTGAGGTGTGGACAACGGGGGCCTGAAACAGAAGTCGTCTTTTTCTACCAAATCTTTGTGGTGCATTGTCATCGATGCAATCATTGCAAATTTGAGAATACAGCAAGGATAAAAACAGTTGTGGACCATTTTACAGAGTAGATGCATCAGTTACCTTCATCTCAATCCGTCCATGAAATACTCTTCGATCGGAAAAAACATGAGTTTTGTGTCCAACACCAGTCAGCACTCCAACAACAACCTCAGCCACCACAATAATCCACTTTTACATACTAATCTGACATCAAGTAGCCCATCAGAAAGCAGCATTGCTCTGGAATTATGAACAACAACAACCAATGTTAATTAACGCTACCCAGTGACAGCTCCATGGATGTGTTTCCCAACAACAGTGTATGCTCTTACACGGCCACAATTACCTCAGACCATCCAATTGGATCATGAAGCCCATCGGGAAGTGGCTTTGGTAGAAATCATTCACCCTACAAGGTCCTAAATGTCCTTCAAATTCAAAACACGTTTTCGTCGATGATCTGAACAGAGCAGTGCAACTAACCATGATTGGAAGTGAACAACATCAAAACTTAACTAAGAATCGACCAATAGCACCCACCACGTCTCCCCCATTATACATCAATGATTTCAACATTAACCCAGACTAATATTTTAGCGGTCAACATCTTGTGCACGAGATTTCTGCAGGATTCACTGTAGCTTTTGAGATAGTTCTGACCAATCAACTGAACAAACCTGTCACCATTGAGTACCATAAAGTGGTTCGTCGCCTAATGATGACATTTCCGGATGACATAGTGATAGGTATTAGATTTTGCATAGAAGTGTTTGACATTTTGGCGGAAATCTCAATATGATCACGAATAAGAGTACTAAAAAGATCACCATACCAACCAGAACCATCAACCTCAATTCTGTGAGATATTTTCAATCCCCATTATGAACAAAGGACTAAATTTGATCTTTGTGTACTCCGATGTCTGGAGTACAATGTGGTACACACCTCCGTACCGTTATTGCGTGTCATTGCTTTCAATGTGGATTCTGCCACGAATGCAGACGAGGAAAGGGGAAACACATATCAGTTCACCGCGAATTTGTACAGCCTCATTATTTATCTGTCAGTAAGTCGTATATTGACACTGTCAATGTTGCTATAAAAGGAGATCTGGGACAAAATATTCCGTTCACCAAAGGGAAAGACACGGGGAAACTCCATTTTCGAAAACGATTATCTAACGATTAGTAAGTCATGTATCCTGTGTACCGAAGTAACGCTCGACAACGAGGACATGGCTTAGGAGATGTTACTGAAATCGGCCTTTCGTTCCGTGGCCCGGGTTTTGAAAACGATGGTGACACCAGGATTGCACGCCTTGAAAGATGACGCATTGACGCAAGGCAAAACAAATTCTCCAAAATGTCACCATCGACAAACAAAACTCTAAAGAAGCTTTCGAGAGATCAGGAATAAATGTATGAGCCGAAGAGAAACTCTTATAAATGCCCTGGAAGCTACCGAGTCAGGCATTCCTGCTTCCCTGACATCACGGCAAGGATATGGCAGAAAGAGACGACGAAAACACCCCATCAGAGGACTTCACACTCCTAGAGCTAAAAAGACTAAGCAATGAAGAACCGTCCGAAACAAAGACGTTTTTGATTATTAAATAAATCACACAAAGAAAGAAAGAAAGAAAATGATGCACCGAGTCTTACGCGTGTTCCCTGTCGGAACTGAATCAGTTTGCCATGCCGACCCCAATGATGACAATGCTAGAAATCTGAACGAGTCAAATTTCATCCCATCTCCTCTTGAACGGCTTCAGCTCCCATCGAGTTTGAAATGAAAGGACAGCCAGAAGATTACATCAATCTGAATAGCAGTTACATGTACATGAAAGTGAGGGTGTTAGAAGCGGACAATACCAATCCAGAAGACGACAATAAAGTAGCCACCGTTAACAATTTCATGAATTCCTTGTTCAGCGAGGTAGATTTGTACTTAAAAAAACAAACTGGTCAGCAACAGCATGTATATTTACCCTTACCGAGCGAGTCATGGAAAACAATTTAACATACGGAAAGAAACCAAAACCACACATATGGATGCCTGCGTGGTATGGAAACCTTACAGAGCAGGCAAATTCAACGATATGGAAAGTCTAAATAAATGATTCGTCAAACATAGACTCAAACTGATTGAAGAGGGTAGTTTAGAACTGATGAATCATTTGCATTGGGACACGTGCTTGCAAGAGAAGTATTTGCTGAAATCCCTGGATGGATGTCTGAGACTGAATCTTAACAGTACCGCGTATTTGATGATGCTACCACTTACAAAACCATCATCGATGAAGCCAGACGCTACGTACGACGTGTGGAAGTGTTACATAAAGTGGAAAACAACATCAGTCACACTTTGAATAGAAATACCACCAAGTATCCGACACGACCATGGAAGTGAAGACTTCCACCATTCTCAAGGGTCAGCTATCCATGATCGAAGATCATCTATTCCATGGACAGTTACCCAAGCGTTTAGTCGTTGGTATGGTTGGCAATGCAGCCTTCAACGAAACCACCAAGGAAATTCAGTTTGAGTTTCAGTATTACAACGTGTCCAAGATCGAAGACAGTCGTGATGCAGAGGCCTGGAGAACCAGAATTTTCGTACCTGACTTGTTATTAATAATGATGAAGATGAAGACAAAAATAAGAAGACCAATTACTTGAGATCGTGCTTATCCCTGTACGGAACCGCCGGACATTAATCGACCAACACCACTGACGGCATTACGTACGAGGATTATGCAGAAGGTTATGCTTTGTGGGCTTTTGATTTCACTCTTGACCAAGAGAGCGACGAGAGACATTTCCACCCTATAAAATCCGGCTAGATTCATGTGGAACTTCAGTTTAAAGTACCGCTTAAGGAGACAGTGAACATCATCATGTATGCTGAATTTGATAATACCATATAAATCAACAGTTTGAGACAAGTCATTCTAGACGATTAGAAGCTATGGAAGACTGTTGTCCCTCTTTGAATAGTAAAGAATCTATGGCAATGGATGGCAGGATACCATGGAAGTAGTGTCACGGAATTAAATTATTTTGCTTATTGAATACATGTACTCCGGTTTCGTTTTTTGTGTACATCGATACCAGAGGTTGATTTATGTATGTCGTGTCGTATTTTGAAATACTGAATTCGGTTCATCCCATGCCGCACGTGCGAAGTGCTCTCGATGGCATGAACCGATTGTCTACAATGCACAGGCTGTGTATAAATACCTCATCGATGTATATTTATTTACAATACGGAAGAGTCTTGTCAGCCAGCAGCCTGCTTCAAGGACATGTACTACTTCAGATGTAACGGTATGTAGGTTTATTAATTTCTAATCTATCAGTTATAACTACTGTATTACCACGTTTACTTTTGAATGTTTGCTGTGTAGCTTTGGTGTACACAGTATAATGCACATATTTCTATTCTCGTTTTCGACTCAGCAAGGGATTTATATTAGTAATGTAAATATACAATTTTTAAGAACTGTTTAATATAATAGGATTTTTATAGAGCAAGTTTAGGTTTATTTTTGAACCTGTCATTTTGTAATTATTGTGCTGATAATGTAAGCTATATAACTTTCCGTGTATAACGTCATTACGTTATTATACCCGTGTAATGCATAGTGCACGGTATTGGATATATTTTCAGCTGTCTGTGATCAGAGTGTCTGTGTCTGGAGTGACCAGAATGTCTCTGTCTGTGTCTGTGTCTGGAGTGACCAGGGTGTCTAATATCCGGGGTGTCCGGAATGTATGTGTCTGGAGTGACCAGAGTCTATCATGTCCGGGGTGTCCGGAGTGTCTAATGTCCGTAGTGTCCGCAGTGTATAATATCCAGGGTGTCCAGATGGTCTAATGTCTGGAGTATTCCGAGTGTTCGAAGTATTCCGAGTGTCCGGAGTATGTAGCGGCTGTGAAGCTTAACTATAGCAGCCGTGGAGCTGAAACAAAGTGTACTGATGACCGAGTGTATCTCCGTCCATGTAATTTGTTAGCCGTGGGCTTATTTTGGGGTTCGTAAATCCCAGTGTATCTTTCAGGACAGTAAAGATAAGCTATATATCTGTCCCTCTTTTTTATCACTATAATTTCGCTATCTGAGTGAATGCATTTTACTACATGAGTAAAATTGTACATCCTTTAATACCTGAGTAAACTATATCCTTTGTTTTCATTATCAAATCGTTGCGAACCATTTATCACTTGTCTTTGTATTTGCTAAATTAATTTATTTGTATTTTTCATCATTACTTCTGTGTTCTTATGTTAATTAAATCCAATATTTGTAATATATATGCAAGCACATATTCATAATTAATTGCCCATACAAGACATCCATTATTAAACATTGTATTTATATAATCGTCAAAAGTGTTATGTTGTGAATCCGAAAATCACACCCGGTTATCAAGTAGAACCCAAAGACAAAGACGAAAAGGACGTAGTGATGCAGTCCAGATGGCCAGAACAGGAATAACATTTAGTCTCCTGTTTTGCCAAACACCTGACGGAATAAAATACGAAATTGATCAAGAACGATTGATGTGGATGTCAAAACGATCATCTCAGTCAAATTAAAAGCAAGAATATATGATGCTGAGTCAAGAAGAAACATTGGATAACTATCTGGATGAAGCTTGGAGTCTGATCTCCGAAAAAGCAGTGTTACATCAGTGGTATAAAAACGTGTCTGAGCATTCCTCTCCTTCACCGATGGCTTTAGAGATCCATCACATCAAAGCTCTCTTAGCTCAGAGTGCGGAGACAAAGAGAAGAAACGGATAATTTTCAGACACTTTCAAGCAAACATTCTATGAAAGAAAACGAAAACAAAACAACACAAAAAATCGATCGTACACTGCTTCTTTGAAAACTGTTATATGTGCTAAAAATAAACTGCCTCATTGCAAACCTCCATACCATCAAGCTTATTTCATCATCACGGACGGCAATCATCTCCCAGGAACCCACTGCGTATCCGTCTACATTTCCCGTGATGGTTGAGCGGAGTATTTTGATTTCGTATGGATTGCCACATTTGGAAAACATCGTTGACTTTATGAGAAGAAATGCCTTGACGACACGATTCAATAATGTGAAATTACAAGGTACATATTCCAAGGTGTGTATACAATATTGTGCGTATTCTTTCATCAACACAATCAATGATATTCTTTTGAACACTGAGTGGCTTATTGTGATCACAACTCTTCTAGAAACGATGACAAATTAGATCGAAATGTTTGTGACCATTATGGTTATATTTTGTCTTTAGCTAGAAAACGCTGTGTACATCACTGGCCCAATGACTTGCATCAGTGGAAGTCTAGATTAACTTCACAACGTTGTCATCATTCTCATAAACTTTGTTATCTGAAAAATGTGTTTGTTTTATTGTTAAGTCTTAATTATTGGTAGTGGGTTGTTTGAATAAAAATAAAAATGCTGTTTTAATTTTTTATCATGATATATGCTCTTTGACTCCTCTCTATCCCTTTCCTTGTAATTAAACCATCATAGCGTTCCGACTCTAAACGTTGTAGGGATATTTTATATCTCGTCCGCGCACGAACTGTATACCGTGAGGCAGTCTCAAGTCTGACCATCCATTGTTGACTCATCCTCCAATTAAGATGTGTGCAATACTATCCGAGCTGAACGAAGCTTACGTGAATTTATATCGTGTCAGGCATTGCCAGATACCGAAGTCTGAAGATATAGAAAATGTCCGAATATTGAACGTGACCGAAGACCTGATAGAAGAGCTCTTCAGATAGGAAATCTAGCAGGAGCAAGAAGAGTGGACTGGATTGTACAGACTTCACAAGCAAAGAGAATAGAGAGAACAGCAGAAGGAGCAACAGCAGGAGCCAGACCAAGGATTTGTTGACTGCCGTGTAGACATGAAAGAGTTCTCCTTCTCTATCCGGAGAAGCTGACCTATCCTTTGGGAAAGCCTGTCGCCAGACTGGGACACAATCTTAGACGATAAAATATTGCCATAACCTCCCGTCAACAAAGTCATTCTTTTTTTAGGTCTACTCCAATACTCTACAAAAGTGATACTAATTAATTTGCAAATTGTATGTGAGCAAGTTAAAACATAGAAGTGTTACCATAAGCACTTTGCTTCTTCGTTTTATGTTGAAATAGAAATGTATCTACAAGCACTTCGTTTCCATAGCTTATCAAATTGTATTTTCTTATGCAGTTAGTGACTGTAATTAAACCGTGAGTGTATGTTTCCTTTTCGTCCGCTCTTCCCATTTCTTGTGATAATATGGGCAATGTAAGTTTTATTGTCAGGGGATGTTTCCTTTACGTCCGCGATTCACATTTATAAGGAGAAATCGTTCGTCAGTCTGGATACCCACTGGAATCGCCGATGTTTTTTGTGGTGCCCTGCCTGGGAGGTGCCAGTACTAAGCTGGTGCATCTGAAATTTTGAAGAAAACAAAAACAGCCCTTTTCGGGCTAACCAAATCAAGTTGCCAACTTCAGTGAGTGTTGAGTAGTGTGTCTGTAAACACTCACTAATCTACTGGCGTGATTGTATGTATGTGTGTGTGTTTGCATGAGCTCGCGTACGCTTGTGTGGATAGCAGAGTGTGTGTTTGTATGAGTGTGCATACGTTTGTATAGATAATAGATTTGGGGGATTGTAAGCGTTCGCGTGAATAGTAGATATTGCGGTTTTCCTCCTTCCCGTGTGTCAATAGTACATATTTTTTATTCTGAATAGTAAATAATAGGTTTTTTTCGCGTGTGTGGATAGTATATTTTGGGGTTTATGATTGTATATTCTGGGTTTGTATGCGTTAGCGTACGTTCGTATGTATAGAAAATTTGTGGGTTTTTTCTCCTTCCTGTGTGGGGATATTATATATATGGTATTGTTTTTCCTCTTCTTATATGTAGATAGTATATATTAGGTGAAGTGCGTGTAAGGGATTGTTTCCTTCATGTCCGTGCTTGTAGTAAATATATCTTAGTGGTCGGCATTTGGCTACCTCAGCGTTCACTAGTCAACACCTTTGGAAACATGAATTTGTTAAACAACTTGAAATACAGTTTGTACTCGATGGTGGATGCAGCCTATGTAATTGAAAGGTTAGAACATGACTGGAGGTATCCAGTTACCAAAGACTTTGCGACAAGACAATTGACCAGCTTGAAAGTCACCAGGGATCTAATGAAAGGCAAGATAGAGGAGAAAGTGAATAAATTAAGAGGCTTCATTCAGCTTATCTATGCGAGACTGGTAACACTGAATCCGGTCCGTGATAATGTAATGAAAGTGAGGTGCTTTTAACAAGACACTGAATTTCACAGAGTGTTCGTTTGTAAAGTGAGAGCTATTTCAATTAAAGAAAGGGAGGAAAAACAATAAGAAAGGTGCTGGAAGAAGATATGAAAAAGATTAAAGAAAACTGTTCTAAAGAAAGTAAGGACAAAGACAACGGAAGGACAAAATGGGAGTTTGAACAAATGAACGATAACTGGATGAAGGTGCAAGAACCGTTAGATCGACTGAACATCCTGAATGGATACCAGACGATGACAAGATTACAATTAAGACATTTATCTGGTAATGATAGCAATATTTAGCTTCATGTGTTCCATTAAATATAGTGTGAATGTTTTTTGCCTATGTATGTTTTAATTATACTTCATACACATTATGAATAATTTATCTTAGAAAATTATTTAATAAATGATTTATTTTAGAAATATCCCTGCTGAAGTACAGTGAGGCAGTACATATTAGAGGGGAGATCAGTTTTACATGCCGTCCATGCAGAGAATTGAAGAGGGTATAATTTGAAGCAACTAAAATATAAGAAATCATGTTTACCACGTATGACCATGATAGTGGAAGGTGAAGACAAAGATGAACCCAACTTTGTTGTATATATAAACAAGTAAAAATATAGTTGATTAACTTCTCATAAAATTCGCGGAGTTTATCCAGAAATGCTGCTGACAAATCGTAAAACTAATTTCGTCATGATGAGCGTTTATTGAGGCAAATTTTGCATTTAATAAATATACCTTATTCATTTACAACAGGTTCTAGTGAACATTGCTGTATCAGATAAAGACCAGGACGAGCCAGTAGACACGCCTTTTTGGGGGTTAAGTAAGTGTTTAAACTTCATAAGTCAATACGAGGAATGGATGATTTTATTGTCATTTGCAATAAGGTAAACAACAGTAAATTGGCGTTGGTGTGGTTTTGATGTTATATATATACGTATGGGATGCCAACATCCTGAAAAGATGAAGATATTTATCAGAGACAGCCAGTAAATATAACAGTATTGACCGAAGAGAAGAGAACGTATTTATTGAAGCTGTGACATTACGGAATGTGCATAAAAAACGGCTGCTCTCCTGAAAATAGTAGGTCTGATTTGGTCTTACAAAGGAATATATGTACTTAACACATTGACATATTTTAGAAAATTACGAAAACTATAATTTATCGCATATATTGGAGAGAAATGTTGATATTTTAGCAAAACTAAAGTATGTATGTAATGTACATGAGTAAATGTATAGCTTGGTGTTATTGTACATCATAAAACATATATTTGTTTCCATTAAGTGTGATAATTAATAGAAATAAACAAAACATATGGTTATTTAGCATTCAGTGTCTCCAATATTTAAATCAATGTTATCGATTTTCCAAACATTAAGCATTATTTTCATTTTCTTTGAAATTTTATTTTGTGTTATGTAGACTCAAGCGAAATATTGAAAATTCGTGATGAATAAAGTCATCAGCATTTATAAATATTCATACACACATACTTATATACATACACAAAACAGTTGGTTTATTTGTAATTTTAAAGATAAAAGAAGTGAAACATTTGTCAATTTTTTGTGATACTATACACTGCATATTATAAAAGTAATTATCTATCAATATTACGATAATCTAAACTATCCAAGTCTTTATGATAATATAACAAAATGGTTGACAATTTGGTATCTGAAGAATACGTATTGATTGAACATCTGATCTCTCTAGAATATATTTTCACAATAAACCCCCCAAGTGTTATTGCTTGTGCAAATGTCCGTACTGAGGCCGCCATTTTCTTTACAGCTTTCATTCGATTTTGGTGATAGCATGGTTCCGTCAGACAACCAGCCGCATCGGCATTCGTCGTAACCACGAGCCACTGCGTCCTCAATAGTTTTCCTTGAAGCAATCGTTAAGCTGGCATCTGTGCATATCTTTATCGCATTATCGAAAGAAAATGGTGTACAGTCGATCGGTGCGGGAACAAATCGAGTTGTATTTGCTGCAAATAACAAATTTGAATCGGATCAAGTTGTTCTCAATGCCAAAATGGATTGCATCTTCATAAAAAGAGATATGCATAAAAGTGTATAATATTAGCTGTATATTCTGTGGTGAAGACAACATATAAATTAAAAATGATCCCTAGTGGGCACGGAAAACTGATTCAGTTCTCAAAGTCTGTAATATTAATGTTTTGCCAGATTACAATAGTTTTTGGTAGGCCTGGCAATACAAATCAGTGTATAATGTACTCGAGAAGAAACTTAAAAAAGAACATTGACATATTTCGCAGTTGGATCTTGAGAAAGAACTTCTGTGAACGTGTCTACTATCAAACTGTGGTCCGGTGAAATATCGTCCATGACATTTCTATAGTAAATGAGACATGACGGCTGTAATATGAAAATCATGTCAGCTTCAACTTTAGATAATATTATCCACACGTTTGCTACTTCCGTAAACAGGTACGTTATGACTTTCTTCCGGTTATTATTTTCATCCAATCGGGTACCTTCAATATGTTTTCGTTTAATACAGCGTTTAATGTTTCACCTCAAAGGGGTTGGTTCATGTCTTTGACCTGGAGTCAAATATTATTTTGACAATACGTGGTCATACTCAACAGCAGTGTTTGCAAGAAAAGTTGTGAAAACGCATAATCGACTCACTGTAACCCTTTTTAAGATATCAAACATGTTGTTTCACCTTCAATTCAATTTTTACAATTTTAATGAGACGTTGACCAAAAAACTGTACTTATGGTTTCTTAACCTTGAATAAAGCTATAATCTTGTACTTCTACCATTGGAAGACGAGATGTATCAATCATACATTGATGTGCTCTAATTTATTGCAGATTGGTTTTGGAAGACCTCCGGTATTAATTGCGCTGTTGACCATAATACATTAAACATAATTGATTGTGATATGGTAAGATGTTGTTTTCAGTCAATAGTTAATACAAAAATGGATGCTGTAAATAAAAGTATCTTAAGTTTGCACAACATAGAAATTATTATCAATATTTAGATGGGAAAAAGATAATACAACAAACGCGCAACCAAACAAACAAAATTTGAAAAAGGACATTTCATTCGTCAGGACTGGCTGACGAAACTGGTGAGGCGCGGTTGAGCATGGTTTTTACGGTTAATTTCCACCGGAAACTACCTTCTGTTACATATTGTATCTACTAAAGCTAGTAAAAAGATTTGAAGTAGTTAACTGACCGGAGTGATTGGCTTTGAACAGCATTTGTGTAGCATGGGGCTAACTTTACATTCCCTGTTAATTATTGTTTTTATTTTGATGAATTCTCAGAAGAAAGGTAGGTTTCATTAGCATATTGCTTCCATAATGTTACACTTTGGATGGAAGAGTACTTGAGATTGGCAATTTTATCAGTGTTATACATATTATCGACACTTAAACAGCATGTGTAGATGAGAAATTGGGTTGTGAAGAACAATAACTTTGAACATTTGCGTACTTGGAATAGACTTGGGGAGAGGGATCAGAAATTAAAGAGAGGATACTATAGAAGGTATGGTTAGACAAAGGTGCAAGCACAAACAAAGAAGGGCATTTAAGAATTTAAAGCTCGAATTAGACAATCACCTGGGACAAAGAAAACAAATAACGGTGTAATGTTCATATAGTTAAAATACAAAAATATGGAGAGGGAACACGAAGGGATTTTTATTTTTTACACATTACTACTGATACGAAATAAGAGAGTAATATGAGCAAGCAAATGATACAAAATTTACATCCGTGTAATGAGGATAGAGTTAATATGGCCAATTATATGCGCAGATTTGGATAATATGGTAATGTTTTCAAATGGAACAAAGATATATTCTGTTTAAGTCTTGTCCTGTTACTAATGTGCAAAGCTAAATGAACGTGACAAATTCCACTTTCAAAAAGATGCATGATTAAAGAGATTTCAGTAATGCTGCAATGTTTCCGGAACCAAACGTTTAAATATGGTACATCTAAGAAAGAAACAAAACACTCCCAACGTGTTAGCAGGACTGTAAATTATTTATAAATATGGACTAAGTTTACTAAGCTCTAGAGAACCACATCAGGTTTTTATAGGCTTTTTCCTCAGATACATGTTGCTAAACAATTCTAGGGATTTGCACCTGCTTCGGAAGGAGGAATCCTGCAAATAAATATTTGACATGAACACTGAAGCAGATTATTCAGACGAGCGTCACGAGCGTCAGGATCACTAAAAACATGATTGGGTTTTCAATAGTATAAAAACCAGAGGCTTGAAAGCCAAAAAAATTAGAAAGAATTGTTTGCTTTGAATTCAACTTGATATCAGAAAACGAAGCCCCTTTCTTAACCTCAACCACACAAGCACTATATATGGCAAAATCAATACAGGACTTAGCAAATCAAATGTCAAAAGACTCCCATATGTATCAGATTGTCGTGCTCCTATTCTTCAAATATTCAAAACTAGGTCACAGGCGAGAATGCGCGCGTGTGGGGGGTATTAGTGTCTGTAATTGGATTTTAACGTAGCTTTAAAGACATTTCAGTCATATAACTACAATGTCTGCAGTGTGACAATTTATTGTGCTGTCTAACACTGAGGCCTCATGCCGCAGACATAAAGAATGATATCCCACCCAGTCACATTATCCCGACACTAGGCTCACCTCTTCATGCTGAGCGCCACGCGAGGCCGCGGTTAGTTCCACTTTTTGTAAGTCATTGGTATGATTCTGCCGGGGATCGAACCAGCATACTCCCGTATCCGAGACCGACGTTCTAACCACTAGGCAACCGGACAGATGGCGAGAACGTAGAAACAGTCACTAATCAAATGTATTGTTAGGAAACCGGGAGCAATATATCGCTAATTTAGTTTATCATGGTGCATGGACAAGACGTGCACGTGAGCGTGACCGCGGAATAAATATTATCTGGCATTCATAAACATCCCTTTGATGTTTGAAATGTTAATGCACGACATAAATATTATAGATGGAATTTTCCTTGTATGACAATATACATTATTCCATGTGGTGGTTCCCCAGTTAAACATGTTATATGTACTTGGAGTGGTGCATTAGTCCATTATAAGGTACGATTTAGCAATAGGAAATACATCTAGGTGAATATTGGCCGAAATTATCTACCCTTGCGTAACAAGCGACTTGAGAGGATTGTGTAGTTAGTATGAATATGCCAGAAGTAAGTGTAAGAAAAGTCGAATAACGAACGTATCATTAAACAAAATACCTTTAAAATGTATGCCCTATTTAAGGTGACAGATCTTGCTATTTTCGACAACATATTTCCTGTTACACATCATAAGAAATATCAAAACTTTATTCTTGGGGATTGCGCAACTAAGAATCTTGAATCCGCATTCTTGCTAGCATGTTGCCAGTCCCAGCATGATAGAGGTATCTGAGTAGCTTCTCAATGACTGTGGTGCCGAAATTTATAAGGGTGTTTATCAGGAAAACGTCGAGCACAACAGTTATCAAACAATGTAAGTTTGGGATTCTCGTCGTTCAAACAGTTATGCTGCAGGACAATTCATGGTATTGCACCGATCCTGCGCCAATAATAGTATGGTAATGCCGCGGACGAGGACGTAAAAGCAACATTACATTGTCCACATCGACTAAGCATTATAGAGCACGTGTCGGAAGGCACAAGACGCTTCACTGCGGCTGGGCTCTATGTTTACAAACTATTACAAATGCAGAACGCGAAATAGGAAATTTAAATTAATTGTACGGGTGCCTGATTTTCTACCTACTAGCAGAAACACCTTATACATCCATAAGAAATGGCTCTATGAAGTGAAACAAGTCAAATCCAAATGAATTACACAATAGACAAGATTTATATATTTAGAAAATGTTTAAAAGGATATATGAAAAGGAATGGGTAAATGATATTGACACAGTTATTCGACTCATCATATAAGATGATTATTGAAAGCGAAATGGGTGGCGAGTAATGAGGACCCAAGTTCGGATATGTTTCTATAGTACAAATGGCGTGTAGAAACAATAAAAAGATAAGGTCTAAAATTATAATAAACTTTGGAGCAACAAATCTCTGAGATTTTTCATTATGTATCCGTATTTGCCTACGGAGAGTATAGGCCACACTGCGCTAGTAAATTATGAACTAAATTTAAGCACACCAGAGAAGATCCGAATTAATTGCTATCCAATACATTTTAATACACGTGCTATAGTCAACACTGAAGTACGTAATGAGTGCACCTTGATTTGATAGTACCCTTAGACTCCTCGTATTCTTACCCAGTAATACAAGTTCGAAAATGGAAACAATAAACCGAAATTAGATCTCACCAAAGGATATTCGCAAGTGCTTCTCCCTGATGCCTGCATTTTAACTGCAATCACAGCTAATGTGATATAAAATACTTTCAGGTACTGCTATTTGGTTTGATGAGAGTTATCTCATCGAGCTGTCGTCATATGCGCAAGTTGGTAAAATGCACGGAAAATGTAGATTATTTCGTTGCTATATTTTTTGGAATACGCTTATGTACCACAAGCATATCACGATATTAATTAACTAGCTCGACAACCTCCCCAAAGGCCAATTTAACAGCAAGAAAAGCCAAGTGTAGTAGTACATATTCTAATTTGGGATGATCATGCGATCCAGTAAGTTGATCAGAGCATTATAACAATTAACTGGACAAATAATAATAAGGCAATTATATACATTTTTAGACTATTTCTAGATTATTGTTTGTTAAGGGAATGCTTTCGAATTATGTTTCTATTGTTAGCCCGTAGACAGACCAGATACGAAAATGGCAGCTTATAAATAAGGAAAGGAAAAGCACAAAACAATTCATTGTTAATAATCAATGGTCAGTCCTTTGTTCAAGAAAACATATTAGTTTCCTGCAGATTTTGAATAGCTGGACAATTATTATTAGACATATCCCTGATAATTTGTTCCGATCTTTGTCAGATGTTGCAAAGCTCTTTACCTCATGTGTCAATAATATATAATCAAGCACTTTGTTGGAATTACCAAGCATACTTTACCCAAGAGATTTAACAATATATGGGCACGGTATGAGTGGCTGTTGCCATCAGTGATTAACACAGAATCAAATATATAACATTCTCTATAACGATTGCACAAATTTGCCCACAAAAGCAGATGATTAATTTTAATAGCATGGGAAAACCTTTTATTTGCTTACCATACATATGGATAATCACTTAAGTAAGAAGCAATAACACTCCTGATATCAAACAACACAATTATTAAATTTAAAATTAGCAATATTAATAAGCTCTCCTTCTGATTCATATTGATAATTCAACTACAGTATACAGCCGTATCTCTTCCAGGATAATTTATGTTTACCTTTATTAAGAAAGGTTCATCATTCTAAAGTTATATACAATTCTTAATTTATAAGAATTTTAAATTTGACATTTTATTGACATAATATATCCATCATTTTCGTCAGGACGCTTTAGATAGTTCTATGCAAATAATGCCCCAGCGGAAAAGACCAGGACTCTACGTTCTATTTGAAATAATGTTAAAATCAATGATTACCACAGAAAAGTCCTCTATATTTGTCAACAGTGCCCAACGGACAAGCATTACATTTGGAAAGTAATTCATCATAATACTCGTTCGACCCGCAGCACCTGTCATTCCCTCTGAGTGACACAGAGTCGTAAACATTCCGATTCCTTGTTTGCTCCACTGCATACAGATTCCTGCACAAAATAATTCAATTTTCATAATTTTAGCATCGATAAAAACATATTGCAGATTGTATTGATAGAAATGAAGTCAACAATATGCGATGGAAGTTTAAGCATGAGCTGATGTCATTTTTAACCGCTTTTAATTGTTATGTTAGCATACAAAAATTTTTCAATTAGATTGTCAAAATTTATTACTGACTTGCCAGAATGTAATGTGTTAATATACTTAAAATCCAAAATAATGTACTGTCTTGTGGGGAAGAAATAATTTTTGCGCAAATGTTGAACCAAATTTCATTGACAGCAAACTTTATGTAAAATAAATTGATCATGCGGATTTGAAATGCATTTAGACAAAGTGTACTGTAAAACAATAATAATACAAATGTGTTTCAGATTTGTTACAAATTAATTGTTAGTGGATTTAATTTATGTTATGTCTGAGAATAAAGATTATTCAGAATACCACCTTACTTCCAGTCATAGTAATCATTACTACTACTGGGTTATTCTATGTAAATAATCTTAACATCGATATATATATATATATATATATATATATATATATATATATATATATATAACATCAAAGACAGAATTGAAACTTTGTAAGTGAAAAGAGTATTACATACTTTGCAAATCCACTGTTACGTTTCTTCTTTTTCAATGAAGGAATTCGACATAGTTGCAACGCAACTCTTAACGATATATCTGTTGAAGGCAAGATGAGTATGTCCTTTTCGTAGCCAAACAATTTAATATTCCATTGTGCATAGATAGATGGACAGATATTACCTAGAGAACTACATGCATGAAACGCTGTAGAAAAGAAAAATAATTAAATAGTAACTATCAACACCAAACGAAACAAAGATGAATATATGAAATATACCTAATGCTGACCGTATGTCATTTATCAGAATGGAGTATATTGTTTACATAAATAACTAATACATCATATATATTCAAATAATTATTCTACAAAAATTAATTTGTATCTATTAGCAGAATGCGTACTAATCAATATAATTAATATATTGATGCATGCAAATTAGAGGTATAAAGGAATTTCGAAAAATATGAAAAAATGAAACGTAATATCAAAAAGCCAATTTTTTTCTCTCTCCCTCTCATATATATATATATAAATATATATATATATATATATATATATATATATATATATGTGTGTGTGTGTGTGTGTGTGTGTGTGTGTTTATGCGTGTGTGTATGTGTGTATGTGCATGTATGTATGCATGCATGCTAACATGCATGGATGTACCTACCCACGTATGTTTGTATGTATATGTGAGTGTGTGCGTTTGTGTGTCTGTGTGTGAGTGTGTGTGTGTGTGTGTTGTTTATCCGTGTCTGTATTGATACTTGTATTATGTATATCTAAATTATGTGCAAATTGATGTTATCGTGGATGGTAAATATCATTTAATAGCCAATATATTAAAGCCCATGTCACATTGTTGATCAAAACTTTATTTATTCATCTTTTATAACCAAAGTTTGGATTCATTGAACAAGCTATCTGAAATGAGCTCTTCTGCGAAATAATCAAGATTTTAAGTCTAAAAGTTCAAATACTCAGTTTAAAAGTAAAAGATGCCACCACTTAATTCGTTCCACGAAATAGCTCGTATTTGAAAAGTAGTGATGTGATACATTCGACAAATTCCGTTAGTGACAAATCTAATACCAACATTTCGTGCACGTTACGTCCACAATGAATCAATGGCGAATAAAGAGGGGCATGTCTGTTTTAATTTTAGCGTATCTTAGAGGAAAATCATGCATTAGATTAAAATGAGACAGGGTTTAATGTTGGAGATCAGCTTGGGCGCTGGAATATGCAATGAAGCACCAACGTGGGCTTAAAATAATCCGAGATAGTGAGGTTTCAGCTTCATGTGTTGGTAACGGTGACGTCATTAGATCTTTTGTTGCAGCTTTTGAACGAAATCGGTTGACTAAGGGATATAATTTTAGACCTACATTAATATTTTGTAATCTCTGCATTGCATGTTAACGTTCTTGTTAGTCTGACTTCACTGGCTTCGGTTTTTTATATTTTTTATTTGCGTCTTCTACGTTTTCACCAGCCCTATACGAAATAAAGTATTAGTTCCGTCGTCAATAATGGTGTTATTCTGGCCAATTATATCTTTTATTGTATGAATCTGTTACATTTCAGGCTAGTCCGTACAACAAAGATTTTCTCCTGTAAATTCTTGTTATATATAAGTATAAAGAGAGGATTACAATAATGTCCAAACATTTCTTACATTCTGTTCTGACAATGACCAATGCTGCTGTCTAACATCGCATAAATTCATATTACGCAACCCTTTAAAATGCACTAAATAGTCAAACTGTAAAATTTGTACATGGTTCCTCTGAATAATAATGTATATGAACATCAAATTGCATCTACGTTTCTTTATTGGTTTATTTACAGGATAATGCCTTTCACAATATGAGTTAATGTTTAGCTTGTTTCCTGTAAGATATTGCACATGTACTACTGTACTGAGTGTAAACATTATTAGCAACTAACCTACGAAATGCATTATGATTGTGTTCCTTGTCAAAGGAATAATTTGATTATGTACTTTGTTGATTCATGCAATGCCCTGTAAAACAAGATGGGTAACCCTTCACGGTAATCACTGTATTATATATTGCTGAATTAGAATACTTATCAAAATAAGATCCATTTTAGACACATTCATGGTGGCTGAGGTATAGCTGTGTCATACCTGTACCACTTGACACCTCAATATTTCTCCCTCTTGTGATTCAGAAGCAAATATATCCCGTTTATGTACTTTCAAAAAAATAGTCCTGACAAATCCTTTTATCTATCGATTTCGCACTAAAAGCACACGCACATATCAATTAAATATGTCCATTCACGTTATTAATTTAGCATTAAATATCAGGTGTCAAAAATATACGTTTCAAGGTTATGGTGAAAATTCATTTCTACTCCACAATAATTGTTAATTCTGATTTTCAATCTGTTTATATTACTGTGAAGAATATTTAAACAAGAAGGTCTCTACAGTTTTAGAACGTGTGTATTGGTGCGTTTTTTTTACAACTCTGTATACTTCAATTTGGTATATTCTTTCTCTTTCCTTACATGTCTCAAACAATTTTATTTGCACTCGATTTTTTATTAGGATTATATTTATGTTTGCTGGTTTTGCTTATAACATATTCACTTTCCTTGGTTTGCTTTTAACATAGAAGTGCTATTGCATTTTTCCAATCTAATATATTAGCTTTATGTCCACGTGAGCTCAGTTTGGGATTACACTACTTTCCCTTACATAATCAAAATATGACTCAAATAAATACAATTAATCAACTCGTTTTTAGTCCATTTTAGATGATTGTTATATTGACATTTTACATATCTCCCTTTATAGCATGCAGTGACCATTAGGCCTGAATTAGATGTCACATGGTAATAGTGGCATTTATATAGCTTCTCTATTTGTCATTTAATATTGACAAAAATCGAGTTCCACCATGGTACTTGTGGTTAGAGATTTGCCTATTCGTTGACTCATTGAATTAGTTAATTGTGAGGCAGAATTTCAGATATAACAGTCATCTTTGTATACAGAAAATAAAAAACATATTCTAATACAACTAGTGCACCATCTTTTAAGTAATACATTTATTGTAGTTATTTATATCAGTTTCAGTTATCTAGATCGCACGTTTAGTTTCATCATTTACCTGTTTAAAATTTACTTAGCTGCTCGTCGAAGGTTTTGTAAGACGATATTCACGTTCACGTTCACGTGCGAAAAATGGAACAAGCTCAGGGACACGATAAGAGAAACTATGGCGACCCTGTTATTAAAGAAGCGAATCCATCAAGACTGGTTCGACGAGAACAACGATGCCATTGAAAATCTGCTTGCCAGAAATAACAAAGCATTCATGGACTGGCAGAATGACACAAACTCCATCAACAAAAAAGACCGCTTCAAATTCTATCAAGCTGAGGCTCAGACGCAAATCCGCAAGATGCATGACCATTGGTGGGAAAAGAAAGCTGATGAAGTGCAAAGCTATGCTGACACTAACAACTCCAAAGAGTTCTATAACGGCATCAGGTCAATCTTCAACCACGCAAAGTCCAGCTCTGCGCCCTTGATCGCTGCAGATGGCATTACACTAATAAAGGACAAAAAGGATGGCATTAAGGAAAGATGGAAAGAACACTTTAGTCAGCTCCTAAACATGCCGTCATCGGTCAGCCAATCTGTTCTTGACCAAATATCTCAGCAGCGAACGCACTACCAACTGGATATTCCACCAACGATGGAGGGGTTGAGGAGGGCCATTAAACAAATTAACTGTGGCAGGACAGCTGGAAAGGATGGTATCCCAGCGGAAGTGTACAAGGCTGTCAGTGAACAGACTCTAAAGGCATTCCACGATGTGCTAATCAGCATCTGGACGGAAGAAGAGATGCAAACGAACTCAGGGACGCATCAATCAAGACCGTCTATAAAAATAAAGGCACAAGTGTGGACTGCAGTAACTACAGAGGCATCTCCCTGATGTCCATAGCTGGCAAAATACTTGCTCGCATCATCCTCAACAGGCTTATTGCAGCAGTGTCAGAAGATAACCTCCCCGAGTCTCAGTGTGCTTTTCGCCCAGACAGCAGCACCGTTGACATGATCTTCGCAGTGAGACAAGTCCAAGAGAAGTGCCCTGAGCAGAACATGAATCTGTATGCTGTCTTCGTGGGCCTGACAAAGGCTTTTGATACAGTCAACAGAGACGCACTGTGGGTAGTACTCAAGAAACTTGGTTGTCCTCAGAAGTTTACCAACCTCATTCGGCTCCTCCACGTTGACATGACTGGAGAGATTCTCTCAGACGGTGAATCCTCTGAGCAATTCCCAAAATATAATGGTGTCAAACAGGGCTGTGTACTTGCCAGGATACTCTTCAAACTCTTCTTCGCACAGGTACTGTTCCATGCCATCCGTGACCTTGACATTGGCATCTACATTAGGTATCGCCTGAATGGATCAGTGTTTGATCTCCGTCGCCTATCTGCAAAACTAAAGACACTAGAAAGACTCATCATTGAAGCACTTTTTGCAGATGACTGTGCCCTCATGGCCCATGAAGAGACAGCAGCAGGGAAGTTGTACAGACCAGTGCGTCCAGACCAAATAAAGCTTCCTACGCGAACTTTCTGCGTAGAAGCCTCGGATTTCATTTTTACAGCCTTCTACGGAGATCAATTTTCGTGCATTCCAGACCAAGTGCATCGGGTGGTCGCGCCGTGTGTGTTAGTAAATATAGCGTCCGAGACAGGAAAAATAAATGTCAGGGAATAAATTTTTTGTGTTATTTTTTTTGTTGCATGGTGGGGCTGCTTTGGCCCATTTTACGTCACATTAAAATGATATACTTGAAAATAATATGAGTTCGAAAACTAGCACAGTTGGAGAGCCTCATTCTGCTAGATTAGCGCGAGAACAATTAGCGGCACTAAAGAAACTTATTCCAGTAAAAAAATTATTCAAGGAAAAAGTTCGTGAGCACGAAGATACGCAATATGAAATTACCGAGATATCGTCAAAATGGTTAAAGCCAGTTACCGAAGTAACCGAAAGAGTCTTTTTTGGCGACGAGGACGATCCGGATATCAGGAAACGTGGAATTCTTCCCGTGTTGAGAGGTATCGAGGAACATTCACGAGTATTACCGGAACGACTAGCAATACTAGCACAACAACACGGGTAACAACCAGGAGGAGGAACCCCTGCAATTGGTTTTAAAATAAGTAAAGGAAAACCTGGAGGAAGAAAACCTGGAGCAGGAAAGATGCCTCTTTTCGAGAATACACGCAGAAATTTTACCGAGGAGGGCTGGGAAATGATATTACGGCCGCTATCGCTTTATGAAATAGATGATTTTGGTAGGAAGGCGGAAGATTATTTTAATGAAAAAGAAAGATATCTATCAGAAGAAGGATTAGGCAAAATGAGAAACCGCGATGATTGGTATAAAATGTTATATAGAGCCTATTCGGAAAAACCACAGGCAAGAAGAACGGATCCGCTTTTTAGGAGATTTTTGGTAGCCGCGGTGGAAAGAGAAAGATATAATGTGCAACAAGCGGAAGAAGAAAAGCAACAAAAGAAAGAAAAAATTCAACAAGCGAAAGAAAAAAGACGACAGGAGAAAGAAGAAAAGCCTAAATCTTCACGGAAAAGAAAAGCAAAATTAAAAGAAGATATTCAACCACAGGAAGAAGATATTCAACCACAAGAAGAAGAATTTCGACCACAGGAGTTTGAATTTCGACCACAGGAATTGGAAGAAGATATTCAACCACAGGAATTAGGATCTAAACCAAAAGAAAGAAGTCAGCCTCAGGAAAAAAAGAAAAAACCAAAGAAAAAAGATAAGAGCGACCAGGAACCAATATTTCATCCAAGCGACTACAAAAAACCTGCGGACGAGAGAGTTCGAGCATTAACTGAGGAAGAAATTGCATCTCGTTCAAGAAGATCAATTGATTATAGTAAATCTGCCGATTATTATTTGAGGGAAGACAATATCGATATACTCAAAGACGATTTTAAACGATTAGAAATTGCTGCGAATTATACCCCAGAAAATAGAAGATTATTCTTGCGAGAAAATTTCATTGATACAATCAGATCAGGAGATTGGTCGGCGATAATTTATTTTGGTAGTTTAAGAAAGCCGATAAATTACTACGATCTCGGATATTCAGATTTTTTAAAGGAGATCAGTGAACATAAAGAAAGGCAAATGAAACGATTATCATTATCACCACCACAATATCCTGGAAAAAGCGCGACACCATTTGGAGATCCTAGACCAGGTACGCCACCACCGCAAGATCCTAAAATAGGAAGCGGATATACCATTTGCCCTGACAGCGTCGTCAACGATGTATCTCGCCTCGAAATATTAATCGGAGGAAAGCGAGCCGGAAACAATTCTTCTGAAATAATCAACGAGGCCTCAGATATGGTGTTATTGATTCCCACATTTACAAGGAGCTCGTTGACGAACTCATCGATTAAAACAACATTAATTGAAATAACATGATTGTTCACAAACATCAACGCAGACCTAGACAGGTCCGCATAGTTAACTCTCGATTGCCCGTATATAAATATATTCACGGTAACGGATTAGGCGATATCGTTGGAAGCCTCGTCACGCGGGTAGTCCCTAAAATAGGACCCGCAGCCAAGCAAATTGCATCAAAAGCAATAGGAAAAATTGGCGAGACTGTCATTTCTGGTATTGGTAATTTGGCCAGTAAAGGCTTCGATTTTGTCAAAAGCAAAATATCAAATTTGATGGGCAAAAAAAGGCAGCCCGTCAAACTACCTAGCACCAGCGAAATGCCCGCCGATGTCAGTAAAGTTATAAACGACGCAGCAAATAAAAAAATAAATGATCTAGTACAGGAAGTTGCAAACACAAATCTAGCAAAGGAAGTAGCGAACACAAGTTTTATATCAGGCAGCGGTCTTCGTTTTAGATGAAATTCTTAATAATAAATGTTCGCACAAGTGTCAAACGAAGTGTTCGACATGGACGAGCCTGTAGGCAAGGACACATCCGTGCGTGATTTCCAGTATTTCTCGTACGACGCAGTTGAACCAAACACATCTAATCGCTTGGAAATTCAAGTTCACGATACAACAAGATATTTTCTTCCATCTGAGGCGTATATCGAAGTTGTTGAGGAAATTCTTAAAACAGATAATACCGCCTATGGAGCAGATTTTAGGGTCGGATTTGTTAACAATGGCATCATGGCATTATTCAAGAACGCTACTTACATGATCGACGGAACAGAAATTGAGTCAATTACTAATGATGTTGACTTAGCAACAACGATAATAGGCCTAGCTAGATACTCGGATGATTTTACCAGATCAGCTGGCCCTAGTATGATGTTTGCCAAAGATAATTCTGATCGCCCCGATAGTAGGCCGTATATCGTCAGACGACCGACTGATCGCGCCAATCCTCCTGCACCCGTTGGTGTCGAAGATATGATTATTAATACTAATTCTGATTATAATCTCGGATTTGCCACGCGAAAACTCACGCTAACACCAGATCCCAGAAGATTCTCCTGTGCTATTCCGTTATCCCATATATTCGGATTTTGCAGGCATTTCAGGAAAATTATCTACGGAGCGAAACATACTATTATGTTTGTCAGAAAAGGAGATAGCGATGATGCTATCTGGCGAGAAGGTGCTATTGATTACGCTACTAACGTGATAGATGCCAATGCCGATCCCGCAAATAGAGGCCAGGTAAAATTACTCAAATTTACCCTGTGGATGCCAGCGATAACTCCATCAATAATCGAGGAAGAAAAATTATTATCGTTCATGAACCAAGGCGGTAAATCTGTCATGTCATGGCTGACAACAACAACAGATTCCATAAATACCAATATTGATGGTGATTTTACCTGGCGTATTGCATCGCAGCAAGGTACCTCTGCACCTAGGCATATCTTTATCGCTTTTTTGCACACGCGAAGATATCATCAATTATACAGCCACATGATATTTGATAGTATTGGCGCAACAAACGTGTCATTAAGGATAAATGGGCAACAAGAACCATCGGAGGAAATATCGATTGATTTTGCCAACTATTCTACGGCCCGCGCGTATCATCGCTTGCTAAGTTTCATGGGTCGTGATCAAAATATCGATACCGGATTGCAAATATCGCAGCTAGATTTTAATAAACTTTATCCTATCTATTACTTTTCTCTGGAACATCTCGATTTGGTGAAACAATCTGTCGTTGATATCCATTTCAAAGCCAGAATTACCACGGGAGGTGCTTTGCATAAAGCAGTCGCGGTGATTCTCAGCGATAGAACAATGATCCTGGAAGGCATCAGCGGCAGAATGAGAATCATCGACGCTCCTGTCGAGAAAATGTAACAAAAACCTAGATTTTCTAAATTTAGATTAAACGATTATTAATATGCCATACGAACACGTCAGCGTAACTCTGACCCCGGGTCAGATGAAAAAACTTCAAACAGCAACAGCAAAGCGATGCGGTGTGAAACTAACCCTGAAAAATGATCAAATTCAGGGTGGTCCTAACAAACTGTCGCTAACTAAAAATCAACGTGAACGTTTCACCAAAGCCAAATCAGCGAATTCCGGCGTTCATGTGAATCTTAGTATAGGCGCCATCAGAGACATGGTCAAAACAGGTGTAATTTTCCCTTTCCTAGCCGCTATTCCTGGATTATTATCCGGGGCTCTTCCGGCAATTGCAAAAGCGATAGGATTAGGTGCGGCCGGAGCTGTAGGCGACAAACTAGTACACAAAGTAATGGGAGGGCGATATGGTAAAAAAAAGGGAAGCGGCCTTTATCTAAGACGCGCCCCGTACGGATCCGGCCTAAGATTAGCACGCCCTATTCAAATTCAGATTTATTCAACGAAGCAAAAAATAAAAAAATAAAATTTTTCAGAGGCGTATTTATGCGGGATCAACTACCAGAAAAACCAAATTCCACCGAGACAGGAATAATAAATCTCGATTCAAATACTGGCCCTGGCACACACTGGGTCGCCTACGCGATTAATCCTCGCGAAGTTGTTTACTTTGACTCGTACGGATTAGCTCCACCAAAAGAATTTATCGATTACGTGTCAAAGTTAAATATTCCAATTTGGTATTCGACACTTCCGACGCAGACGTTAATGGATCCACCGATATGCGGTCCTGAATCAATTAACGTCCTTGATGCAATTTCAAAATCATCCGGTCCGTATCATAGAATCGTATTTGAATATGCCATAGATAAATATCATGGTTGATATTTACGGGAGATTCCTCTACAGGAAGAAGGAAGCAGAAGTGACTGACGTCGATCTATCAAAATTCGCAACCAGGGATGATATTAATAATCTTCTATCGCTGTCAGAGGTAGATCCTGGCGAAGTTGCTGTTTTTCAGAGCCGCGAAGGAAGATTACAAACAAGCAACGTCAAAATAACTGATATAATCAAGCGAGACGAATATAACGATCGCATTAATCAATTTACTAGCCTGTCAGATTCGGTATCGAAATCCATCGCTGATATCGCAGATATTATAGCGAAGTTGTCACTGAAGGCCAATATCGCGGATGTGGAAAAAAAGGACAACGAATTATCAGCAACGTTGCTTCTGAAGGCCGATAAAACATTATACGACGATCTTCAGGACAGAATAACAAAAAGACTTGGCAGGCTAAATAACGATCTTAAAAAACTCGACGATACCTTAGCTAAATTTAGCAAAAAAATCGAGGAAGATATAAAAACATCCGTCGATAATATCTCCACCACCGCAAACGAGCTAGCAAAGAAAAAAGTCGATCAAGCATCGCACGATGATCTTAGCGAAAAGGTAGAAAAAATCAACAGCGACATCACTAACGTTCTCGTTGATATTACCGAGATAAAAACCGTAATGAGTCAGAAAAGCGATAAAACATCACACGACGATCTCAGCGAGAAAACAAAAAAAATTAATGAGGATATTACTAAAATCAACGATGATATTAACGTGGCACGTGAATTGGCGCGTTAAAAGATCGACATATCGGTGTACGACGGAGAAATTCGAGATTTCAACACGAAACTTAATGACGCAGCTACAAAAATTAGCGATATTAGCACAAAAATATCGTCAGTGAATCTTAAAAAACTAGCGCGTATTATTACACCATCGGAGGTAGAAACAGAAAAAATTGATTGTTATGTGCCATTTGTGTTAATGAAACAAAAAAAAACAGATGGTTTCCCGAGAATAACACATTTAGTTTTACTTTTTCGATTGCTGGTGTATATAGAATATATTTTATCTCCCCGGTAAAATTCAAAGTAAAACCCAGAATTCGTGACTCTTATGAGTATCATTTCGGGTTTTTAATTCTTCCGATATACGAAAACTATACAGAAACGTTTACATTAGAACCGCCAGATAGAACGTTTCAGATGACAGTTGAATATATTGTAATTTTCGAATATTTATCCGAACTTCCACAATCAATTGATTGGGCAAGTTAACTAATAAATGACTGCATCGGACTACCGATACAATCAGGCGCGTTCATGGCAGGATTCGTTAAAAAAACTCCTCGACGAATATCAAACAAAAATAAAAAAATATCAGCGCAGATTAGTTGCCATCGATGTTGCTGTGTACGCGGTAAGTGCAATTATCGCCGGCGCAGGGATAATCTTATCCGCGGTAACAACAATCGCGCCGATCGTAGCAACGATAATAATCTCGTCGACAACGACAATCGCCGGTGTTCTCAATATTATCGCAAAAAAATATCCTCATGCACAAACGAAAAATTATCTCTGTACACGAGTAAACTATCCCAGGTCAACGAGGCGTATTCGAAATTATCATCGCTGCTTTCTGAGAGTCTCAACGACGGCGTTATATCCGATCTAGAATTTTCCATGATGGTAAATATCTATTCTGAGATTGAACAAATGAATATCAATAATGTCGGAACTAGCTCAAATCGTGACAAACACGACACCACCGATAACAACGCTGATATCGGCAAGTTCAACCAAGCCAGAATTTAGTATCGATTTTCCAACACCAATTAGCGTTAAAGAAATTGCGCTGTCACAGTTACGCGTCTATAACAGCTGGCCCAATGTTAGATCAAAACCATTCGGTAGATTATCGCCGAATAATTCGCTTGTTTTTGCCAATAAAAACCGTCCCGATGGAACTCCCGATTGGATCGTCGTTGGCATACCAACAGGCAGTTACGAAATTGAGCAAATCGATAAGGAACTTACCAGTAGGATATCAAATATAACCGGCGATGCTAAGCCAGGAATAAAAATATTAGCACACGAACCAACGCTGTCATCGATAATCGAGGTAAAATCGCCATATATCGTCGATATTTACCAATCATCGATTAGGACAGTGCTAGGTTGGCCTGAAATCCCACCTCTGGAAAAACCAGAAAAACCAGATGTTTTTATTCCAGGTTGGCACGAGGAAGCTCCTCCAGAGCAACCGGAACCAAAAAAATCTGATTTTACTACTGATGAGGGATGGTACGGAGATATCAAACACAAGTCTCTAATCCTCACTGCCATCGGCCTCGTGAACATCCACAAATTTAACATGTTGATGTTCGCTTTTACTTTTAGGGACGAAAGAATTCTCTCGTGGTTGGTTCTTCCCCAAATTCCCCCCGGCGTGAAAATCTTCGACGCTACTAACATTAACAGGACAATATTCCCCATAGAAGGCATCATGATAAGAAAAACCATCAACGAATTTAATCAAGAACATAAATTACATTTAAATTTATTGCGGGAATCCTTTCATGAATGCATCTTAAATAAATCAGGTTCATGCAGCGAAATTATCGGACGTGTGAAGATTTTAAATCAACTCGCGAATGATGTTGAATATTATCACGACATGTTCATTCGGGCGATAACCGATGATATATCAATTGCCGATTATGTTCTTCCTATTAGCAGCTTCACGTTGATCAGAAATTCAGGAGAAAAACAAAAATTCATGAGAGTATTTGGATTAACCGAGGAAACGCTACCAAATTTCAAATTTCCCGATTATGACGTTGATAAAATGAGAAAATCTGTTACTGATACCATCGATGAGTTATTTCCGAAATTACACGCCGCGTGGGCTAAAAAAATACAATCAGAATCAATTCTCAAACACAATAATGATCAAACGGAAGGGGGACGGCATATCTCGCCAGGTATCGTTAATATAACAGAGGTTATCGCGATTTATCTTCACGCGGACGTCGTTGAAGGTAGCTATAACGCAGATGCGTCTGTGTCAGAGCAGGTGCAGCAGGGATTTATCTTATATTCGTTTTCACCTAGCGCATCTCCGGGTTTTTTGATAATAAAAGAGCCAGTAAATCCGTTTTACCTGCGATGCCACAATCGATTATTATCGGACCAGAATGGAAATTTGCTTGATATACGCGGGGAAACACTGAGTATCAACTTGCTGGTGAGATCGTAAAAAATCTGCCCGCCAGAGAAAAATAACCAAAAAAATAAATAAAAACCAGGAAATTTTTCAAAATTAGTAAATTTCTTAATTTTGATGGGGTAAATACCCGTCAAATTGAGTAATTTATATAATTTCGTAAATCTGTTGGGGTAAATACCCGTCAAATTGAGTAATTTATATAATTTTATGTTTTTGATGGGGTAAATGGTAGTCAGAAACAAGAAAATTGCACAATTTCAGTAAAATAATTAAAAAAAATAATAAAAATTAGAATCGGAGATTCTTGAAATTTTGTTTTTTTTTTGTTGATAGAAATTTTTAAGAATCTTCGATTCTAATTTTACTCTCATCAACCAGCTTTTTTAGCTGCCTGACGCGCGAGCTGGTAATTTTTCTTGACTCGTACTCGTCTGATAAACTCGACCTTACTTTTTCTACCAGCGTCGATAATTTAACGAAATCCTCGATTTGATCATCGCTGACATACGCAAGCGATTGGTACATGGCAATCTGGATTTTCTTTATAAACTTATATTCGGATGGTAGCGTGTACCTGTACTCGAGTTTTCCTTGGACGATCGTTTCAAATTCGGACCGGATTTTACCTGCGTCCAAATCCGAAGATAAATTTATGTTTCTGTTTTTCAGATCCTCGATAGCTTCGATGATGTTGTTTACGTTTTCCTCGTTCATTTATATTTATATTTGTAATCTTCAATTTCAAAAATCTTCGATTTCACTTTCCGAATCGGATATTATTGGAATATAATAAAATTCGATCCATGAGCCGAGTTTGTAGGAGAATGTCGCGTTGATTATTTTTTCTGTCACACGTTGCACCGATGCTGGATTAATACTAAAATATCTTGCAGCGGCATTCATCGATGTGAATACAATTTCCTCATTTATTTCTCGATTTACTGATTTAACTGCCTTAGCTGGTCGCCGTACGCCACCGGCATTACCAAATTTGGAATTTTCACTCGGAGTTACCACCCGAAGATTTGACAGTTTGTTGTTAAGTTTATCTCCGTCGATGTGGTCGATAACAAGACCGACTTGTATTGGTCCGTTGAAACATTCGAATACAAACTTATGAAAAAAATAACTTGCGCATCTTCGTTTTTTGTTTTTGTTGATGGTAAAAACAAGATAACCTGAATTACAAACCCTACCGATCCGATTCTTCGTCTTAATATTCCTAACGATACCATCGGACGACGACTCGTATTCCGTGATCGTTGGATGAGATTTAAACTCGCATGTCATTGTTGTTTCTGGAATCGTTGATTTTGGATTCATATATGATAATCTATATGTCTAAATCGTTATTTGCTTTGAATCGATTAATATAATCTTCTTCGCATGTTATCACCGACGAAGATCTTTTTTCGTAATATCTCCGCAATTCCCGATAATTCTTTCCTCCACATGCCAAACACAATCGAGTTTTCCCTCGCGTGCCAACTTGACAAACTAAGCAACGTTGTGGTCCTTTACTGCCACGCCGAATCGCATGTATATGAGCGCTGCAATAATCGCCTCTGCAAGATTTGTCACAATTATTTGTTGAGCCGATTAGTATCCATTTGCAATGCATATAATTTAAACATATGTCTAAAATATAATCATGGATATATTTGATCTTGATGATGCAGAATATATTATTCCTGAGGTTGATCGAGCCAAGAAAGAGTTCTTCGATGATGGAGCTGTTCACACTTGGTCGACATGGAAAACAAATTCTATTGATGCTACGATGAACCTGGAGCGAGCTAAGAAAATAATCGAGCATATAAAAACCGAACACAAAGAAGAGCGATTTATCTTTGGAATAAAATTTATCGCACAAATGCCTGATGATACCTGGATTATTCGCGATAAGCGAGATCCTGTGCGTGGTGGTAAGAAAAACGTTGTTTTTGATAAAAATTCTAAACCCGGATTGTTACTGGGAATCGATCGCCCTTATTATGCTAGATCCTATCCAGCCAGCGCTGTTGTTTATGGAATTTATCGGCTGAATAACAATCCGGACGTAAAAAACCTACCTGCGATGAAAGAATCACCGATGATAAATTGCGTGGCTGAGCGTGTTATCGAACATATGAAAAACGCTCGACGTGGATCTGGTTTGACACAATTAAGGTTGGATAAAATTAACGCGTGGGCGAAGACTGTCGCTGATGGTGCATCGGTGGACGATGTAGCTGCGTTGAGTAAAAAACTTAAATTTCCAATCACGGTGAAAACGTTATCGGGAGAAATATTATACTCGTCGCCGTACAGATCCCGAGGAGCACCAATCGAGATTATCGATCATAACTCCCACGCGTGGTCGCATTCGGTAATGATATTTCCGCGGGATCGTGTGGTTAAATTTTATCCCGTGGAATTTTCCACGGCGGATGTTGCGAAAGATAATTCCGATGCCATGTTTAGATTTATCAAAAAATTAAGCGCATCTGATCCAATATCGATATGGATGTTTTCGAGCGAGGAAAGATACGATCAATTTATCCTACCATGCGGTGATATTTACAGAGACGAAATATTACACGAGTCGATGAAAAAACTCGCGGTGAAATATTCTTCGAATCCCGATCAATTATTAACAAATTGCTTTAATTCCGTCTGTTGCTGCTCACGCCGCTAGAGAGAAAAACTCGTGGAAGCCTACGAGGAACGAATTCCTCGCTGATATTCAACTTAGTTGTATCGAGTATGGCCATGGCGGATTGTGGAATACCAAGTACGATTTCGAAGATATGATCTCCGTTGACATGAGTGCGTGTTATCCTGGAAGTTTCCTTGGATATGGCAATTGTGCAGATTATTTTGCTAAATTCGGCCATCCTACCAGCGAGATGACAAGAGTAGCAATTAACGGACCATTGCCTGATTTTGTCATGACCGGATTCGCTTGCGTTACGTCATTCGAGTTTGCTGAAAATCTACATAAAATCTGCTACATTTGGTTTGGCAAGCATTTCTCTCAGCGCCGTTGGGTCCCTACGGTGTTATTGAGATATATGCTAGATTCGTCGATGTTAGTGTCGTTGACGGTGAGCGAGGCGATTGTATCTTACAGAAAACAGATCGAGGTGTGCTTGCCGACGGACTGTGACAACGCGAAAGATATAGGAAGAAAAATAATCGGTAAATTTACTCAAGGTGGATCCGTTGATCACAAACATCGACACGCTAGATTATTTATCAACGACGCCGAGATGGATTTTATAATCGCAGATACGGTATCACGAGGAATATTTTGCAACAGAGAGAATATTATCATTGATGGAGCAAAATTAGGTACCGTGATTAGTTACCTTGACGGAGAATCAGCGCAATATACGCATTTGCGGTCGTCGATGCTCGCCTATGTAAGTATAAATTTACTCTCGATGATAAATAAATTTTCTGATATCGCAGTAAGGGTCGCGACGGATTCGTTTTATATCGATAAAAAATACCAAGATAGGTTGGAAAATTTAATCACCGATGGTAGCTCATGGGGAACCTGGAGGATAAAAAACGAGGATATCCTAGATTATTGTGAAGACGCCGATGTCGAAGATTGCGATGAATTTCATCGGGGTAGATTTGAAAAATCTTTGATTTTGGAATCTTCGGCGGCCGCATCTGCGTTTGACCCAATTTCACGCAGCAAATTCGTTTACCTAAATGGACCTGGTGGTAGCGGTAAAACAACGCGAGTGATAAATTTATTTGCAAATTCTGACATGATTGTATTAACTCCGACACATAGATTAGCACGAGAAATAAGGCAGCGTGGCGTTAATTCTTGCACGTATCACAGTTATTTCAAGTATAGTGGCGGATCATGGGATTCGGTGCGTATGGGAGACAAATATGTCAACAAAATCATAATATTTGATGAGATTTGCACAGTAAATTTAGATATTTTAAAATCGATCTTGACTTGGCTGGAAGGGAAAAATACCGCTGTGATAATGTGCGGTGATCACGGCCAACCTAATCCTATTGATGGCGAATCGCCTCACAAATGGCTCAGAAACTTTGTTGACTATTATGAGGAAATCGACGCTGATTATAGATCTACAGATATTTTGTTGACCGAATTCAAAAAATTGATTCGATTACAACCGAATAAGATTCAGTGTGACGTCATGAGGAAAATAATCGACGAGACTCCGATGAACGAGTTTCTAAATTTGTGGCGTCCCGATCATCTGATTGTCGCTAGTAGGAAAATTATTCGTGATATTATTCAGGAAATGTTATTCAAACTACATTGCGAGAAATTTCCAACGCTGCAGGTACCGCTATGCTATAGGCCCACTGATACTAGGCGACAAAATATTAATATTATTTTGCCATGTGGAGAGGAAAAGATTTTGGTCCTGAATGATATTATCTTCGTTGATATTAATCTCGTTAATGACGCGATAAATGCAGAAAAATCACCGTGGAAATTAGGCTACGCAACAACGATACACTCGTCACAAGGATTGACCGTAGATGGACAAGTTTGGATCGTCGATGACAGAATTTCTTGGTCAAATTTGGTATATTTGGCCGTGTCGAGAGTAAGAAAATTATCTCAGTTAGGACGAATTCGAGTAAATTATCTCAATGACGCTGGCGGTAGTTGAGTATCTTCGGGGACTATTTGTAATTCTTCCTTGGTAAATCCGCGTTGAGGCGCTAACGAATCTAGGATATAAATCACTGGTCTTCCTGACGATCTTGTTACGGCGGATATTTTGTGAGTTGTGACGCTCCAGGTTGGGTCGGTTGCTCTTTTTCTGCCTCCTTCAGCCTCGCCTTCTTTATACAAATATCTGACTGTGACGCTACCTAGTACAGGCTGAATTGTGGAATCTCGCTTTAGGGGTATATTCGATTTTGTAATTGCAATTGCGGGTTTCATTGCTATTGTTCGAGTTACTTCGTTATTCAGAGCGTTAATTACATGAGGCAATCTTGATACCCAATCGTGAGATCGATTATCCTGAATAAATTCACGCGCGTATTGGTATCCGAATAATCGTTCTGCGAGAGTTTTATTGAATCTTTCGACGATAGCTTGATTGTGATGAACACCTACGATACCGCGTCGGATTTTCACATTATTTTTTTTCATCAATGAAGTAACCGCGCCAAGAAATTCTCGACCTGGATCAACCTGAAGAAGATTTGGCCATGTCAACGGGGATCGTGAATAAATTTCATTAAATGCCTTAGCAATTTCCGTCGCTGTTTTATTCGATAATGGCTCTGCTTCCTTGTACCTGCTGGTGATATCGACGATGGTCAAAACGTATTTGTACGTGACGCCGTCAACGGTATCGTGAGGAAGAAACATAAGATCAGCCTGATGGACCTCATTAGGGACACTGACGGTAAAACTCGCGTATGGTATTTTTTTAGGCGGAGGGAGATATATTTGCCAAATTGCCTGTTTTGATAACCACGATTCTGCGAAGGATGATTTTACTTTAGCGGCTTTAGCGAGTTTGGCAATCGCTGATTTTCCTCGCCAAAATCCTCGCGGAGAATAATATATCTGCTCCATATTATTTACCAGCACCGAATACTAATTTGCCTTTCATAGCGCCTTTTATCAACCAAGTTGCCAATTTTTCTTTGAAACTTTTATTAGGAATCGCGTCTAGTGCGTGAATTAGCTTGATATCAGCGAGATGCCTTTGTTGTAAATCTCCGCTGCGATATGCAAGATCGTGGTAGTAACAAGCTTTATCGATAGAGTTTACCGGATCTTCACCTTGCTTTGGTTGGTCATTATCGTCGAGTCTGATATCGAGCCCCGTTCCGGGTCCACAATAATTATACCCTGGCAGATGCCTTTCTCCGGGATATTTTGCCCAGGGGGTCCCAGGTAGATTTGTCAAGGAGGCTGCGATATGTCCTCCGGTTCTTCTATTTCTTTTTTTACAAATCTGAACTTGCGCGTCTTACAAACTTCGCATTCACCTGAGATCGCATTTCTGTTGTTGCGTGTAACGATTTCGGTTGGATTTATCGTAGCTGTGTGCGTGCGGCACTTAACACAATATAGATCCATGTATTCTAGTAACATGAATGTAATTGATTTTTCAGCCACGAAACGACGCGAGCAGGTAAAACATCATGCGGAATTACCGAATTCGATTAGAATGATAATCATCGGTCCATCTGGATCTGGTAAGACACAATTGTTACTGAATTTGATCATGCGATGGCTAAAATGGGACAAATTGTACTTGGTTGCACCATCCGTGGACGATCAACGTTGTTATCAAGTGTTAAAGGAATTTAGCGACAATACCGACGAAGGCACAATCGAATTCATCACAGACATCAATGAAGCTCCATCCGTGGAGAATTTGGACGGCGATATTAATAATCTTGTTGTATTCGACGATGTTATGCTGGAAAAGCAGACCAACCCGGCTAGGATATTCTCGCGTGGCAGACACAAGAACACCGATGTTATTTACGTAACACAGAGATATACGCAGATTCCGAAGGTGATTAGGGACAATTGCAATATTTTATCGGTGTTCAATGGCGTAGACACGCACACGCTGAGAAATATTCATCAGACCTGGTGCAACGGTGACATGGACATAAATAAATCTAAAAATTTGTTCAGTCGCGCTCAGGCAACGCCGCATGGTTTCATCACGATAAATCTTCATGATCCACACAGTCGGTATCGAATTGGTCTTGATCAAATTTATTCATGAAAAAGCAGCCCCACCATGCAACAAAAAAATTAACACAAAAATTTATTCCCTGACATTTATTTTTCCTGTCTCGAACGCTATATTTACTAACACACACGGCGCGACCACCCGATGCACTTGGTCTGGAATGCACGAAAATTGATCTCCGTAGAAGGCTGTAAAAATGAAATCCGAGGCTTCTACGGAGAAAGTTCGCGTAGGAAGCTTTATTTGGCCTGGAAGCACTGGTCTGTACAACTTCCCTGCTGCTAGAGACTCACCTACAGACAATCATGGACAGATTCTCTGTGACGCCTCCAACTAATTTGGACTCACAATCAGCCTAGGAAAGACAGAAGTCCTATTCCAGCCCGCCCCAACCACTGTCCCCTCACAACCCTGTATCACCATTGGCGACACGTAGCTGAAGAATGTGGACAGTTTCAAATACATTGGCAGCACAATATCTAGTGACGGATCACTGGACAAATAAATCACTGCGAGGATCCGAAAAGCCAGTCAAGTACTAGGACGACTTCGAACCAAAGTTTTGCAGCACAAGGACATACGCCTGTCAACAAAGATGAAAGTGTACAATGCAGTTGTCCTCACGTCTCTCTTGTATGGCTGTGAAACGTGGACACTCTACCGAAGACATATCAGTCAGTTGGAACAATTCCACCAGCGCTCCCTAAGATCCATTTTGCGGATCAGGTGGCAGGACCGAATCACCAACCAGGAAGTCCTTGACAGAGCCAACACAACAAGCATCGAAGCCAAACTAATCCAGGCCCAGCTTCGTTGGACTGGCCATGTCATCCGCATGGATCAAAGCAGAATCCCAAAGCAGTTGTTCTATGGCGAGCTAGCCCAGGGAAACCGAAACCAAGGCCGCCCTCATAAGAGGTACAAAGACAACCTCAAGATGAACATCAAATGGACAGACCTCCTACCCCGACTGCTCGAGATCGCTGCCTTAGACAGAAGCCATTGGCGAGAGCTGACCAGAAAAGCCTGTTCTACCTTTGAGGATGACTGCCGCCAGCGTCTTCCTGCAATTCGGGAGAGACGTCACAGAACTGTATCACAAATACCACCAACCACCGGTGTCCCATGCCCCACCTGCAACCACCTGTGAGCATCGGAATTTGGACTCAGGAGCTACATGCGCGTCCACCGTTGAATGAGATCGCACAACTTCTCTTCCTCGGCTCGAGAGACTACCATTATTATTATTATTCACGTTCATCTATTTATATATATTTTCGTCTTTTCCAAAGTTACTTCTACAGATGATGAATCAATCTTTCTCCAAAATTGATCTTATTACCTCAAACTTATTTTGCAACAATTGACCTAATTAGGATTAAAAGCTTCCTTGCAAAGTATTCATCCCGATAGATACATGACTAAGTATACTTCACAAAGGTATAAAAAGAAGAGAAATTTAATATAACTCGCAAGACTTGTGTTATAATTGTACAGGCAAAGCAGGAAATACTGGAATTGTATAAGATAACAGATGGAATGTGGATAGATATTCAGCTTTTATATAAAAATGTAAAGGAAATCTCAAGAGCATTGATTCAAAGTTAGCTTCTCATTTGGTGAAAGTTAGAACAAATCATTAAAGAAAATGTACAGCAATTGATAGCACATTTCAAAGCTTTAGGCGTGGTAAGTAATTTTAGACCTATCCATAGCAATGTTTGCAAAAGATTTATACAAGAACATGCAGTGGTATTGATGAGCATAATTGATAAATCCGTTTTAGGACGAAGTTATATGACAAATTTTGCAAACTGTTTGCTTGGTTTAAATACGAAATTAGGAAAACAACCTATTTATTTTAGAATATTGATGACATTTTATTTAATATACAAATATTTAGCTTACCTTGAGCCTGCAAGTGTAGTAATGGTTTATATTTCATTTCGCGGCTACAAGGATGCAAAGGGAAGGACTTAGAGGGAAAATATTATCTCTTTGAAGAGTTATATTGTACTATACAATACAAGCGAATTTGAATAGGTAATATTACTTATGTATTCAGCTAGATAAATTTCCATGTCATGTAAAATGACACCACATTATTGGTGGGGAACGTTTGCAACATTATTGTGCAATAGTTTAAATAATTTTTTGTAGACATGCACTTTTTCTACCGTTTTCTTATAATTGTATCGGTTAATTAGCACAAAGTGTTGTTTATAAACACTTAAAACAAAAATAATGTAGGCCATCAAATTAGTGTTGAAAGCAATGAGCGTGATGATAATGTTCTGTGGTTTGAGATATGTTTATAAAATTGAATGTGGGATTAATGCAATGCTTCAAGTATATTAGAAAGCCACTGTCTCAACCCTTGATTTTATGAGCCTTGTTTCATTTTGGTGTTGAATGAATGGAAAGGGGGATTTGTCTATGAAGTATATAACGAAAATATGTAAAATACCTGTTGTCACTGGACATATATTCGGCATATCTCGGCAGTTATCATTGTAAGGATTAGGAACTTCGCTCTGCCGGCACGTCCGACTACTTTCCCCTTCTCTGTAGGTATATTCGAGTTTCACTCGGGGAGATAATATATATTCCGTACCGTGAGGCGGTCTGAGCTGATTTCCAACAGTTGCTTGCACATCAACGTGAACCTTGCTCATAAAAAATGTATAGCATATTGAGTTCCAGAGGGCTTAAATCGGGTAATTCACCTATTTCGAAATATATATATATGTTTAAGTTTGTCGCCGTCGATACATTTCCTTCTTTGTACTATTGTTTGGCCACCGTGGAGCAATTTATTTTCCTTAGAGAACAATATGGTGACCTTTGGATGAAAGTAATTGAAATCAAGTGATATTGAGAACATATACTTACTACTGAATCGGATAGATGATTGATAATATTACCTCTACCATGATAATAGTACCTCTACCGCATCAAGAAAGACGATTCCATCCTTATAATGTTCTGATCAGTTTCAGGCTTGTATTTCTCTATTCTCTTTCTTAAATCTGTTTCACAAGATGTCTACTAGTAATATTCCATTTGTACAGGAACAGGGACACTGCTACGATCAGTCCAAATCAGCTGGTAGACACAATGAGAAAATAATGGCTTGACCTAACATCACTTCCAAAATTAAAATTATTGTTTGTCAAAACGAGCGTAGTGATTGTGTCTGTAATAGATGCCTGTTATTATATTAGCATCAGCAGCAGCAGGGGTAGTAGCAGTAGTAGTAGTGGTAGTTTAGTTAATTAACTATAATGGAGATTTCACCTAAGAAGTATGGAAATGGCATGTCATGGAAATGTGCTATTCTTTCAATCTTTTTGCAATTTTCAGTCTCATATTTGAAATAATACTGCCAAAATTAAATGAAATATAAACAATTATAGGATATGTAATTCTCCAATTATATACTACTATATTCACATATGTAAATCATCATAGTCATATTTATATATTTGTACCCCAACACCGCTCTTATAAAATATAAGTGAAATGTTTTTTAGTTCAAACTTCAGTTGCTCCATAGCTTCTAATCTTAATCAAATGTTTCTAAAGAAGTCATCCAAAGACTTACTGAAATCTTGTATGAAACGTTTATCTCCATATAAAAAGATTTAAAAAGAATATTTTCACATGTTGTTATGACATATAGGTATCAAGTAAAGGAAAAATGACTTTTAATCTTATAACGTGAATAATATCTCTCAATACGCTTCTCCGTCTAACGTATAAAATGCATTTTTGGTGGGACAAAGATAAAGTTCATGACATATACAATGTTGATTTTCGCAGTCCTCTTCGCCGACTAAGCTCTGTGTTGGAATTTTCTTCTGACAAACAATGACGCCTAGAAGTATTAGGTATAGAGCTATGGGAATGTATTTTAGCCTTTATTTTTATGTATATCCATATTTGCCAACATTGTTATTAAAACGATACACTTTGTACCGTGCTCGATTCGTTTGAATTGAACTTGAATAATGTATAGTATTTAAAGCGAATATTATCGTATACCTTGGCAGAATTTGAACAATTAATATAAATCTGGTGTTATCATAATTTTAAACATGAAAACCCGACTCATCTAAAACACAAGAATGTTTGTATCTCGACTGTGAATGTTATGTGTACCTTCAAATAATGAGGACGATGTGCTATCATCATGAATTCATATGAGAAACATAATAATTAATGAATGTCTCATTAGAACCTGACGATTATGTCATTGTCCGACTACTGTATATCTAGGCACTTTTCGCTAGAATTTTGTAAACCTTGTATCGACTGTTAAAGGTGCAGAAGGCGGAGGGTGGAAATTTCTAAACAACATATATCTCTTCATGGGTTAGTCCATGGGTTAGTCCACGCTGAAACGTACATCCGTGAGATATTATGTTTTTAGTGTGGGTGGATCATTGATTTCGGTGTGGTTAGATAATTAGACAAGTTGGTTGAATTTGTTGTAGTTGTTAGTTTAACAGCATTTTTTAGATCATGATAGGCTATACACTGCGGACAGTATATGTAGTAGAAAAAAACAATCCGGGATAGCCCTGCAAAGAACCCCCTATTGACGGGAAGCTCCTGACAAGTTTCCCACATTCGCAGATCACGAGACTCGATCCCTCTTGAACAGATGAGAGATGTCCGTGATCTGTACAGGCCTTATGCCTCTCGGTCACACTATTCCCTCGAGGTAAAGACACTAGCAGTATTAAGAGTATTTGTTGTTGTTATAGGGTTTAACGCCATTTCTCAGCACAGGATAGGCTATACATGGCGGCCAGTATAACTGGTGGAGGAAGAACCCTGGAAAACCCAGGGAAGAACCACCGACCCACGAGAAGCTACTGGCAGGCTTTCCCACGTACCCACGCTAGCCGAGTCTTGGACTCGAACCCACGCAGACAGAGGTGAGATGGCAGTGATCTGGAACGGTGAGCGCTTTAGACCACTCGGCTACTCGGGGCCCCATTAAGAGTATTAATTATTTAATTAAAAGACAAAGACAAACTAGTCCTGGTGCAAATAGCGACATATATATATATATATATATATATATATATATATATATATATATATATATATATATATATATATATATATATATATATATATATATATATATATATATATATACTACCCATCATTGTTATTATTATTATTATTATTATTATTATTATTATTATTATTATTATCATCATTATCATCATCATCATCATCATCATCATCATTGAAATGCAAGTATTGCTCTTTCTAAAATTATAGCTGAACAATACCTGTTTGTTTTTCTTGCTGACAGCTGGAAGATAAACCTCAAATCGTTGAACAAATATCTGATCATATTGTTGATGCGGTGCAATCCATTCGTGCTCTATTAACCACAGACTGTCTGGAATCTTAAATGTAACAGTTTTCCCGGCATAAAGATCATCCAGGTTGATATATGCTTTATCTCCCGGCTTCGAAGGCTTTGTAGGAATGCTCAGATATTCTAAAGAGGTTATGCATGTGAATTTATTTCTACTCAGAATAGATGTTATTGATTTTTTAGCACCAATGCACTCAGGTGGTACAAGCCCTTCTTTATATTCTAATATATCGCATAAAGAATCTATGGCAGATAATACAGATATTTTGTGGGATATCATTGAGAAAACTGATTGCAACTCCAGCATGGCAAGTATGTCAGGGTTGTCAGCATGTGTAATCTTTGTTGCGTCTAAGTCTGAAGTTATCGCTTTAGCCGCCTGGAATGATGTGAAAGCCCTCATACAAGCCGAAAGGCTGTCCAACAGTTCAAACTGGTAATCGTAAATCTCTTCATAGATGGTGATCAACCTTTTAACCTGTACTTTTGCATTCGGACAGGTTCTTTGTGCAGCCAATATTGTCTTGGTTATACCTGAAGCTATCCCAGAGGTTGAGTCTAAAATGTCACATGCTTCATCAACAAAGTTCTCCCAACATGCACTTATTGCACTTAAGTCTTCTTTTGCAATTGCTGGCTCATAATTTTCGTAAAGCTCAAAGAATGTATTTATTGGAGCTTTAAGGTCACCTGATGACGATGATACTAATGCAGTCTGCAGATTTTTTATCAAATGGGAAATAAGGTTTAAATATATGTCATTTTTACTGAGTTTTTCAACATATTTTCTGGTCTCAATGATGAGGCTGTCGAAAGCCTCTTTTAGTTTGGCTGCTTTAGCAACATTGACCATGGCCTGAGAGACTTCCTTAGTTGCATCAAGTATGCCAGTTGCAGTTCCACCTGAAAAGATTGCTTTCAATGGATTACATGCTTCTGCTATTGCAAAGCTTAATACTAGAGCGGCTTCTATCTGGTCCCCAATCGCTGCCGCCAAGGCTGCATTCAGTATATCGTTCATAAGAATGTCAAGTGTTTTAGATGATTGTTCTGATGTAGTTTTGTACTTTACTAATGTGCTAGTAATGTCATTTATATCAATTAGAGCCTGTGTCCTGTCGAACTCTGCTACTGTTTGGAAATAGTTCCTGAGTTCTGCAAATTTATTTGTCATCGCTAATTTAAAATGTTGTGCCACAAGTGATAAGGTATACTGTGTTGTTTCACCAATATTTAAAATCTGCTCAAATCGTTTTTGTTTTAGGAATGCCTCATAATCTATGCTTGTGCTTATTATCTTGGTATTAGTCATGTTGTTTTTTCCTGCAAGATACAATGATAACGAATTTACTATATTGAAAAACGTACACTCAGTCCTGTTCAGCGATAGGAATTCTGCAGTATCATCACATGATAGCACACTCTTGTAAGGCAGTAATTCTAACACTGGACGTAGAGATTCAATATTATCGTTTTTAAGGGAATCAAATAAGAAGAGGGTGATCTCTTTAATCCATTTCTTGATATCGCTATCGAAAGCAAAAAGGCGTGCCATGAATATCTCTGGTTTTAACATCGATTTCATCTCGTCCATCTGTAATGATTGCAAATATATCCTCATTGCATTTTTCAGCAGTTTGGAAAAGCTGTCTTCCCATTTATCTCGTTCGGCATAAGTCAATAATATTTCGATTTTATCTGCTACCTTCGTCCATACCCTCATCATGCAGATATTTTCTGTAGATGAAACCGGGCAGATTCTATCAATTTCCTGTCGAAGTCCTTTCGCATTGATATTGTCATGCAATAACTTCATCGCAAAAAATTCATCGAATGACGTCAGATTGGAGAGCGCTTTTAAATATCTCCATAATGGTAGCAAAGGTTTAGAACATTCAAGTTTTGCAATACGAGGATGCATGCGCCATGGTCCGATATAAAGACTAAAGTAATTCGGATAAGAGAGGGACATGGAACTAAACGTATTTTGTATTCTTAGGAGATCATCCATAATAAGGCTGCCAATGGTAACAAAATCTCTGAATGCACATATAGGCTTATCGTCACTTTTTGTTTCTTTGCAACTGTCCTCTGCGATCTTAAGTTTCTCCGTCATATTTAAAGAGCGATATAATGTCCTACCTATCGTCTTTAAATACTCATCCCATATAGCTTTAAAATCGTTTGGATGCATAGTAGCATTTATTCCTGGAAGGTATAGACTAAGGCAAGCGAGTTTATTAGAGACCGTTTGGAAATTTCCTTCATCGCATAAACACATCAGTACCACAAGCCAAGATATAGAGTACAACCTCATTTTTGTTCATACAAATATGTCGCTTACTTCAGCAACTTCCGGTCGGTACTTTCCTTGAAGATAATGACGTTCCGAATTTATAAGCCAATGGAGGTGCTGAAAAAATTAGAAGATATACAGTATCATTACTTAGATTCTTCGCTTAGTGGATTTTAATAATTTCAACAAGATGTTAAGATACTATATTATATATAATTTGCAACCATAATCTCTCTTAAGAATAGTGTTATGTCTGTCTCTATCACACAAGCAAACACGTCTGGTTGGTTTAATTCCCGCATCCCATCCAGATCTAACCACGTACTGCAATAGTTAACGGTCCTGAAAATCTTTATCATTTCATCTCTATCAAGAATATGTACAGTGCAAATAATACATAGGTTTTTTTTTCTTTCTTCCAAAAGCAATTAGTTCCACTGTTTTTCTCATCTGATCACATCCATTTAAGCGTTAAGAGATTGCGAACTAGATGCAATATAGACATACATCCTCCCTCCGAAAGTATGCAAAAGCATGTGTTACTATATTTGTATACAGAAATTTACTTACTTCAAATTGACATCAATGCACATATTATATGGACAATATGAAGTTATTACAGTTAACAGTATATAGCATCCATCCGTTGGACCAATTTGCTAGTCTCGTAGCTTACATCAACCCCAGCGCTACTATAATACCTAAAAGTATAGAGTAAATCGTCAGAAGCTATCCGTTAGCACAACCGCCAATGGTACGATGTGACATTCAGTGTATTCAAAGTTAGGAGAAATTTAGTAACGTATATATTAGATGCTCTTATCATCCACTTATCACCGTATATGTCGTTCCGTTGAAATATGGCATTTATAAATATATAAGTAGCTATTATCATAGTAGCAATTATATATTTTCCTGAGAATTCGAAAACACCAAAACCTTAAAATTTTTCTCTGGTCAAGAGCTCCGTCAAACGTTTCTACACATAAAACTCTACATTTAACATAACTCTTAATTGATCAGTTACTAATTGAATAGGTGATATATCAAATTCTTCTCAGTTAATAATTTCAACCATGAATGAATATGTTCCAACAATACGCGTGTGGATGGACAGAATCACGAATCAGCAGCCGACAAAACAAATTATACTCCTGATCAAGGAAGAATTACACATCAAAATTAATGTCGACATACCTGCAACGATGATCTGAATATAAAGGTAGATATTTTATGCTCCCTTCTAATGTCCAATAGCAATTCGAAAACAATGTATTAAACTGTGGTAGTGGCCTGAAAACATAGCAACAAACATTTGATGAGCTTATCATATTTTTGTCTCACTTCATAAGAGTTTATTTATATTTTCTAATAGGACACAAAATATTCTACAGATGATATTCTTTTAATAAAAGGAGTATTATTTTAGATTATGTGACTAGATAAAAATGGAATCCTTATGAGAAAATGGATAAGACCGGGTATACGTGCTGTTGACAATTGGTCGGTGAACTATCACATCTTTATTTCCAAAGTCGTTCAGACAGAAAATAATTCATTTCACAGTTAATGTAAGGATCCATGGGACTTATCACAAAATATTTAATAACTTTTATCGGCAAAAAATTAAAATTGATGTTTGCAAAATACTGCGGATCTTGCCACACTTGTCAATTATATGAATTCCCAATCAAAAATACATGGGTCTCATCCTTACAACCTATTCCTGCATTTAACGGACCATTAGAAGAATTACGGTAGATTATGTCAGTACCCTATATAGGACAAATACTTGTTAACCATAATATGTGCGTCTTCAAGATTCCCAGAGACAATTCTTTTCAAGAATATTAAAACTAAAACGATAGTGAAACCTTTGATTAAACCTTTTACATAATTTGACATTCCACTTAGTGTTTTTGAGCATTCTTCAAACTTTTCTTCAGAGTAGGTATCATGGTTCCTCCAAAGTTACCAAGAAAATGAGTTCCTTACATTTCCATATTAGTTCTCATGGAAAGGATACATATTAAAGGAGTACCGGTTTGTTGATATAGATAGCCATGTTAATCATGTAATCAGTTTAGTTGTAATTCACCCACACAATGACGTTTAAAGAGATTTAAAGCAGTCGGACTGTAGTGACTATGTAGTAACCAATCTCCGGAATTCAGAAATTAAGAATAATAAGGACCAAAACCTTTTAAATTTAAGCGACAGGAAAAGAATGAATTAAAACGCCGATTACTTGAATAAGAGCACTTGACTCCAGATGGTCCTTAACGAACAAATAAAATCTACCACAACACCTGTCCAATACCATTCATACAGGATGTACCTTCTCAGACAGGAATGCTTGAAAGAAAAACTGCATTTTGTTGCTAGAGAATAATGTCATATTACCGAATAAAGGTGATTAGCCTAGAAAATTGTGAGCTTATAGCGATGATGCCATCATCTACAGCGACACCTGGAAGAGTCACTCAGCGAAACATTCAAAATTACATGACAGACTCATTGATGCGAATTTTGATAATTAATATCTCAAAATGTGAATTTGTCGTGCTTGTATTACATTTCTAGGACATATTGTGGAACATTAAAAAGTTAAACTTATACATGCTAAGGTTAAGGCTATCCCTGAATTTATTACTTCTATCAGTGCCTGGATATTATAGGACATTTTGTAATATTTTCATAATTATTGAACCCTTGAAAACTGTATTGAGTAACAAAGCAAAGATACCTTGATCCGGAACATGTCAGGAGGTTTTTGATAAAATAAAGCAAAAGACATTATTTAAGTGTGCACCAGCTAGTTAAGCTCCATGTTTTAGTCAATTTAAAATACATGTTGATGTAATTAATGTTTGGGTCGGTTCAGTATTGATTCAAGAACGCACATATTGTACAGATCATCCAGTGTGCTAAAATTCTCATAAATCAAATAAACTCCTTAGAAAGCATTACTCAATTAACAAAGAATGTTTGGCTCTGATATGCATACTCTGCAAAACTTTGAACTGTATATTAGTTCAGCTCCGTCTCTGATCATTGTTTTTATGAGTCACAAACCGTTAACATTCATTGGCAATATAAAAAAATCAAATTTTTATTAAGGTAGAATTTGATATTGCGGGAAAACAATATTTACCTCAAGTAAGGCAAGGAATATACACTGTAATAGCAGATGCACTTTCACGTGTATAATAATATTATTAAATTTTCAAGAATGTTTTGTGTTACTTTTAAGATTTAATTTCTGTTTAACGTTTTGTCATATGCATATTTTAAGAGTAGAGGAAAGATAGTTGTGTTCCATACATCCTATAAAGGTAAGGTGAACTGTGATTGATATTTAATTTTCATTGTATTTTAGGTCTTCTAAGATTCATCGTATAATATTGTAAATGTAATATTGTATTATGGACTTAACCGTGTCCAAAATCAAGTTTAGGTTCTCCTTCGCCTGAAATATTGATTTCTTAAATTCTATATGCAATAATACGTAGTTGAAATATTATATTTTCTATGGGTTTAACGTGTGCGATCATTATTCAAAGAATCTGAGTCTTAGTCAAGGTTATAGGGATTTCCCTGGCATGTCTAACACAGTCCATGCTCTATATTATAATGTTAGTTACATTAAGTCTAGTTATAACTAATAGCGTTTTTGTAAAACATATATAGCCTTCCAGACTGAAATTTTCCATTAGTTTGTTGCTTTGTTTTTAGAAAATGCGAATTGTGGATTGTGGTCAACTAGAGTAATATATTATATTTCGACTGGAAAACAAAATTCACTCGTGCCTTAAAATATATAAGAATCAATTGCATTTTTGTTGCTTTTTTGCGGGAGTCGGAGGCTTTCATTTGCACTTTTAATTCTAGAGAAAATAATGTTTCTTGAATTGTATAAAGCTTGTTTGCTTCTCCCTCTTTTATATTACTTAATTCAATACAAAAGAGCCATACTATACTATTAGCATTTTTGCGATAGTGAAATGCGTATATATTTGTGAGAAACAATGGAATTTTTCTAAAGACCTTACCGTGACATTGAATGAAACTAAAAACGAAACCTGAATATAATTATGATATTTGAATATAATTATGATATTTCTCTTCCCACTACGGAATTATGTTACTGAAATGTGCTTTGGCAATAAAAAAAATCTAATAAATTATTAGGTATTTGGAGATTAACTAACTTAGTTATATGTAGACATCATATTTAAATTTATTTCAATGTTAAACAAATGTCTATTTCTCAGCCATTGGTATGGAAACTTAGAATGTGATACATCGCAATATTTAGATATATATCGTATCTAGAATATAGCATAGTAGCATGATGCAAATAAAATATAGTAACAAAACACCATAATTTTAAGTGTGTGATCAGGGCTAAATGTGATCAAATGCCAGAGTAACACGTAACTGTCATATAAAACAGTCATATCACTGGATTTTCGAAATAGCACCACTCAGCTGAAATATGTTTAGATCTGAAGTAAATACGAACAGTATTATACACTCCTCTTATTTGGCAGTTACACGAGCTATTGTATTCGTCTGTATACGCGAAACACATATTGCGCATATTCACAATAACCAAAGCTTACACCTACAAACTCTCTTCAAGAAGCTTCATAGGACAAACAATATCAAGCTTTTTATAAATTGCGGCTTCTTAAAGAGCGCTACCTTGTCATAGAATTAGGCAAAGAAATAACTTGGTTTTGTCTTAAAACTATTCGACTTTTTCTCGTTGTACATGCGTACAACATTATCTAGGGTGAATATTTGTTTTTCCAGGCAAGCGACTGTATTAACATGTACCTAGCCAGATATTAGTTGTGACAAGGTAACATGACTAACATGATATGCACGGGTATTCTACCCTGACTTGTACTCACTCTCCTATGGATTTAAGTAAGATCAATTTCTAAAACCACACTGGTCGTTTTTGGATCACGTCAAGGAATGTACGCTCTCCATTGTTCTCCAGCCATAGGGTAAGTGTTAAATTTACTACATTTTCATTTGATATGCGAAGCTTATTCGGTTTGTAATGTCTTATCGCGTAATAATGCATTTATTACTACGCAGATGTGAACTTTGAATTACATGTCACTGTTAGAGGTTAAAGTATTATCATATATCTAGAGATTATACAGAAACTAATATGACCAGTTTGGTTTTATTGTAGCTGATTGTGACTGTCGCTGTGATTATGTCTGTCGCTGTGAAGTGTGATTGTAAATGTGAATGTGAATATGACTAGAGCTGTCTGAAGCTGCCTAAAGTTGTTTAGATTTGTCTGGAGTTTCCAGAATATTTAATGATGCGTTCTGTCGATACGAATGTATGTATGAATGTATGTACGTATGTCTGTGCCACGGACGTAGACGTAGCAAATTGAAAAGGGTGCTGTATGCTGCCTGTACGTGTAACGTATGACTGTACTCGTGGTGGATTCATAAAGGGTGCGAGCGGCCGATAAGAGTGTGGGCCAACCCAAGGAATCGTGCAACTGTACAAGGGATCTAGAAGCATACGTTTGGATCAATTGTTGTTCCATTGCATTTTTATATCCATAAGATTATTTTGAATCTTAGTTGTGTTCAGAAGATTATTTTGAATCTTAATATAATTCATATTCGAGATTATGTGAATCTCTCTTATGGTGTAAAATACTTGTTTGAAGCGTATCTACAGTCCATGAGGTTTCCTGGGTCTGTACATCATATTGATTTAATATTTTTGGTTTATGTTCGATGTGTGAATGTTGTGTAGAGTGATTTGAGTAAATCGTATGTTGAGAGCGTGAGAGAATCATTGTACTTTACCTCATATATTTTTTTTTTATTAATTCATTCATAAATTTCCATCTTTCACACATTGTGTTTGTCTTATTCATTTAGTCCAAAAACACTTCGGTTTCTATTTTGCGACAATGGTGTCAGAAGTGGGGTCTTTGGATTAAGTGAATCGTCATCACATTGTTTGTGAAAGTCTATATTTATTGTTTATATTTGTGTGTGACCTTCTTGACAACATAATCATCAAGTAGGTGTTTATTTTGTTTAGTAGTTCTAGGTCTGTGGGTCTAGTATAAATACTTATTCATTTTTGTTTTGGTTGCCTTCATCAGGAATAGTTTCTTTTGTTAAAATTAAATTTGTTTTGTTACTATTAAGCATGTCATCCCTTAAGGACTTGGTCGCCTTAGGCAACGAACTTGGGTATGAGGGAGAAAGTTTAAGGAAATGTATTAAGGAAGAACAAGCCCGGGAGAGGGATGAAATGGTAAGGGCGAGTGAATTAAAAAGAGAAGAACATGCCCGGGAGAGGGATGGAAGGGTAAAGGAGATGGAAATGACCAAAAACTTGAAAGGGGAAAAAGGGAAACAGAGGAAAGGTGGGCAGAATTAGAGAAGGAAAAGATAGAGTTAGAAAAACAGGCCGAAAGGGAAAGGATAGAATGTGAAAGGGAGCTGAGTGGGAGAAGATAGTTAGAAAAACATGCAAGGTTAGAAGCTTTGGAGGTAGAAGAAAGATTAAGGCAACGAGATCATGAGCGTAAGGTAAAGTTGGCAACAGCTAGAAAAGGAGAACACTATTCTGCCTCTAGTAAATTAAAGGGTCCCAAACTACCCCCCTTTGACAATGAAAAAGATAAGATGGATAGTTATCTTCGTCGGTTTGAGCGGTATACCGAGAACCAGAAGTAGAGTCGAAATGACTGGGCACTGCATCCCAGTGCTTTATTAAAAGGTAACGCGCTGTGTGTGTACACGCGACTTCCTAGAGACTATATGTTCAAATACGACGTCCTGAAGGAAGCACTTCTAAAAAGGTACGAGATGACTGAACAGGGTTTTCGTAAAAAGTTCAGGTATAGCAAGACCGAGAAGGGAGAAACCTTTGATCAGTTCATCGTTAGAATGGCGAACTATTTTCAGCGGTTGATTGAATGCGGAAAAGCGGTGAAAACATTTAACGATTTGACTGATTTCTTGCTCATATATCCATTGTTGAACACAGTTGGGCGGGAACTGTCAGTTTCCGAAAGAGATAGTCTATTCAAACGTACAGGATATGACTAAACAAGCCGATTTCAATGCCGATACTCATAGGGGAACCCAGAACGTGGTTTCAAAAGATTTCAAGTCTGAAAACCAGTCTACGAGACCGATGCCTAGGGAGCTTGTGAAATCAGCTGAGGCAAGTAGGTCAGCTAGGGATACAGGTCTTCAGGGTATACAATGTTTCTTGTGTAAGGAATGGGGTCATGTTCAAGTAAAATGTCCTAAAAGAAAGGGACTTGTGCATAACGTAGCCGTGGCTATACAGAGCAAAAGTATGTCTGATAATGTGATGCAGGTAGAACCAGGTATTCATGCACTAGGCACGTGTCTTTTTCCCTAAGCGCGATTACCAACCAGCGCATTACGTGACACTGGTTGCATGACTGTAGTGATCAAACGTAGTCTCGTGCAGGATACCATTTACTCGGGTGGGAGTCCCCATGTATGTTACTTGATTTAATGACTGGTCACATTCCCGTAACAAGGATCACGATAGAAACACCTTTCTTAACAGGAACTGTAGATGCCCTTTGTATGGAAAACCCTATTTACGATCTGACGATCGGCAATGTTGAAAGTTCCCGTCTTCCAACCATGGCAGATTTCAGGATACCTTTGGCCCAGCCAGTCAAAACGCAAGCACAAACCAGGCGACAGAAAAATCGTTTCAGAAATTAATAGTCCCTAAATCGATCTCTGGAATTTCGAGTGACGAATTCAAACGAGAACAAGAACGTGACGAATCCATCAAAACTGTTATTCAGGAACTCGCGTCGGGCACAATTAGACACTGCAAGGGTGGGGACAGCTCGAGATTCGTTCGTAGGAACGGGCTAATTCACTCAGGAGGTACTGGCAAGTGGTCGTAACCCAGAGATACAGATCTCAAGTACTTACGGTGGCCCATGAGTCTAGCATGGCAGGACACCTAGGTAAGGCGAAGACCACCAGTAGAGTAGTCGCTGATGTTAATGGCGATGTCACACGGTTCGGTAGGTCTTGTGACGTATGCCAGAAAGATATATGTAAGGGAATGGTTACAATGGTGACCTTAGGACAGATGCCATTAATAGATACACCATTTAAAAGTGTGGCGGTGGATATTGTAGGTCCAATACAACCAGTTACCGAAAGGAAGAACCGGTATATTCTTACCCTTGTGGATTACGCAACCAGATATCCCGAAGCTGTAGCGTTACCAACTTTGGGTGGCTGAAGCATTGGTTGACATCTTCAGTAGAGTAGGCGTACCAGAAGAAATCCTTACTGATTGTGGTGCCCAATTCACCTCCTACCTCATGGGTAAAATAAGTAGGCTGTTATCAATCAAACAGCTAAACACTACCCCATACCATCCGATGTTCAATGGACTGGTAGAGAAATGTAATGGTACCCTAAAAAGTATGCTACGAAAATTGTGCGCGGAATGTCCGCAAGACTGGGACCGCTATTTGAACGCGGTTCTGTTCGCGTACCGTGAAGTACCGCAAGAAAGAAGAACAGTTCGAGGCCCGATGCAAATACTACGCGAACTATGGACAGGTTTTGTCGCGAGCGAGGAAATAAAAACTACCTGCCAGTACGTGTTAGATCTGCGAGAGAAACTGGAAACTACATGCCAGATGGCACGCGACGAATTAATGAAATCGGGACGCAGATATGCCAAATGTTATAACTGCAGAGCGCGAAATATGAAATTTCTTGTAGGAGATCAGTTTTTATTGCTTCTTCCTACTAGCACAAATAAGTTACTAGTCCAGTGGAAAGGTCCCTACGAAGTTAAAGACGTCAAGAATGACATAGACTATAAAATTGACATAGACCGTAATTTAAAGACATTCCATGCTAACATGTTTAAATTGTACATCAAGAGACAGAGTGACAATGTAGGAAAAGGTGTCTTGAATGTCGTTTGTGCGGCAGTCATCGACGACTACATGGGAGAATCAGAATATGAGGTTTCCCTTGAGTGTCCCTTGTGTGTTGCAAGGGAAGGGGTAGATCAAGTCGATGTGAGAGCAGAGTTGACCAAAGACCAGCGTCAACAAATTAATGCACTTTTGGTTAAATAATCAGATGTATTCACCGACAGACCAGGTTGTACAATCTTGGTAGACCTCAAAATTAAACTGAATACATCTGACCCCATTAGAATCAAAGGTTATTCGCTACCATACAACGCACAAGAAGCTGTGGACAAAGAGGTGAGTAAAATGTTAGATCTGGGGGTGATTGAACCCTCCAACTCGCCAGATTCATCTCCCGTAGTGCTAGTTATGAGACGAACCGATTCTGTATCGACTTTCGACAGTTAAATAAAATCACGGCGTTCGATGCAGAACCAATGCCAGATATGGAGGGTCTATTTGCGAAGTTGTCGGGCAACCGATGGATTCCCAAATTAGATCTCTCCAAGGGATATTGGCAGGTTCCCATTGTTCAAGAGTCCCGTACATTGACAGCATTTGCGACCCAGAAAGGATTATATCAATTCAAGGTAATGCCACTCGGATTAGTAGGTGCCAGTGCCATTTGTTGTCGTTTGATGCGCAAGTTGCTAAATGGTTTATCAAGCATTGATAGCTTTGTAGATGACATATTTATGTACTCGAATACTTCGAGTGAGCACGTGTCCGTCTTGGGGGAACTCTTCGATAGACTCCGGAGAGCGTACCTCACAGTGAGACCCACTAAATGCAGTACCTGCTATACAGATTTAGTTTGTTTGGGTCACAGGGTCATTGGTTCGTATCAGTTGAAACCTCACCCAAGGAAGTGGAAGCGATTATGAACGCACCTAAACCAAGTAACAAAACGCAAGTTCGTTCATTTTTAGGTCTAGTAGGGTTTTATAGAAAGTTTATACCAGCTTTGCAGCCTTTGCTAGCCGACTGTCTGATCTGACAAAGATGGGGTAACCCAACAAAGTAGAGTGGATAGCGCTACAAGATAGATCTTTTTGCGCGCTGAAAGAGAAACTAATAAGTGCACCTATATTGAAATTGCCAGACGTTAGCAAACCCTTCATTTTAAGAACAGATGCCTCTGAAACTGGGTTGGGAACAGTTTTACTGCAAGAGCAAGATAACAATAAGTTACCCGAAGCTTGCTAGAGTAGAAAATTGCTACCCAGGGACAAAAACTATTCCGTGATTGTACAAGAGTGTTTGGCCGTAGTGTGGGGAATTGGGAAGTATCATGCATATGTTTTTGGGAGAGATTTCATTCTCGAGACTGATCACCAATCCATATTGTATTCAAACAAGGCCAAGGTCGATAACGTTGGGAGTTGACACTATAACCCTATCGCTTCCGTGTAGAAGCAATAAGAGGAGTTGAAAATATAGGGGCAGACTACGTGAGTAGGGCATGATTGGAAATTTGGATAAACTTTTACCCATTATAGAAAATCCAGATTGCATTATCACCGGTGTAAATAGTGTAACATATCATTAGAAGTTATTTTTCTTTTATTCTGTGAGGGGTTTTAAATAAATGTGTACATTTTTTTCTCTTAGGAGGGAGGTATTGTCAAAGAATTAGGCAAAGAAATAACTTGGTTTTGTCTTAAAACTATTCGACCTTTTCTCGTTGTACATGCGTACAACTTTATCTAGGGTGGATATGTGTTTTTCCAGGTAAGCGAATGTATTAACATATAACTAGTCAGAGATTACTTGTGAAGAGGTAAAATGACTAAAATGATATGCACGGGTATTCTACCCTGACTTGTACTCACTCTCCTATGGATTTAAGTAAGATCAATTTATAAAATCGACACTGGGGGTCCCGAGTGGCCGAGTGGTCTAAAGCGTTCTCCGTTACGGATCACTGCCATCTCACCTCTGTCTGCGCCGGTTCGAGTCTCAGATTCAGCCAATGTAGGTATGTGAGAAAGCATGCCAGTAGCTTCTCGTGGGACGGTGGTTCTTTCTGGGGTTTTCCCGGGTTCTTCCTCCACCATTAATACTGGCCGCCATATATAGCCTATCGTGTGCTGAAAAATGGCGTTAAACCCCACAACAACAACAACAACAACAATAAAACCGACACTTGTCGTTTCTGGATCACGTCAAGGAGTGTACGCTCTCCATTGTTCTCCAGCCATAGGGGTAAGTGTTAAATTTACTACATTTCCATTTGATATGCGAAGCTTATTCGGTTTATAATGTCTTATCGTGTAATAATGCATCTATTACAACGAAGATTTGAACTTCGAATTACCAGTCACTGTCAGAAGTTAAAGTATTGAATGACAAATCAATGTTAGAGATTAAAGTATTATCATATATCTAGAGATTATACAGAAACTATTATTAAGACCAATTTGGTTTTATTGTAGCTGATTGTGACTGTCGCTGTGATTGTGTCTGTCCCTGTGAAGTGTGATTGTCAATGTGACTGCGAATATGACTAGAGCTGTCTGAAGCTGTATGAAGCTGTCAGAAGTTGTTAGAGCTGTCTGGAGTTTCCAGAATATTTAATGATGTGTGCTGTCGACACGTATGTACGTATGTCTGTACAACTGACGTAGACGTAGCAAATTAAAAAGGATGCTGTATGTTGTATGTACGTGTAACGTATGACTGTACTCGTGGTGGATTCATAAAGGGTACGAGCGGCCGATAAGAGTGTGGGCCAACCCAAGGAAAAGTGCGACTGTACAAGGGATCTAGAAGCATACGTTTGGATCAATTGTTGTTCCATTGCATTTTTATATCCATAAGATTATTTTGAATCTTAGTTGTGTTCAGAAGATTATTTTGAATCTTAATAGAATTCGTATTCAAGATTATGTGAATTTCTCTTAGTGTAAAATACTTGTTTGAAGCGTAACTGCAGTCCATGAGGTTTCTTGGATCTGTACTTCATATTGATTTAATATGTTTGGTTTATTTTTGATGTGTGAATGTTGTGTAGAGTGATTTGAGTAAATCGTATGTTGAGAGCGTGAGATAATCATTGTATTTTGCATCATATATTTTTCTTTATTAATTCATTCATAAATTTCCATCTGTCTCACATTGTGTTTGTCTTATTCATTTAGTCCAAAAACCCACTCTGTTTCTATTCTGCGACATACCTCTTGACACATTTTCCGCATATATTTTTTATAACTTTGAGACAAAAAGAAAAACCGTACAAAATCGCTTATTTAGAATACATCTTTGAGTTACAATCGTCCTTTAAGCCTAAAACGAGAACCGATGCATGATAACAGTGTACCCTTCAAATTTCCCATTTAAGTTGCTTGGAAAACCCGCTTTTCTCGAGCAAGAATCTGTCACAGTGAGGATTAAAGCAAGCATGCATTGCACTTCTGCACAAAATATTATTTAGCCGTTTAAGTTTCAATAAAATGAATTACTCTGCCTTTTTAAGGAAACGACGACAAGACTTGTCACGAGAGGGCAAATGTATGTGGAAAACAGCCTTTCTCACAACGGATGTATGCACGTGATTGCTGTTATCATACTCCTAGATACGATAAAAACTACTAGATCAATTAAGCTGGAACAAATAAAAACGCCACTTACATCACCAAATTCCACCGAATCCCGCCTAGTAGGACTATTCCTTTAGAGAGACTGGCACGTATTCGATCGGATATCCAGTTAGAGGATCTGTAAGTATGTGTACTTGAACATCATCTTCACGTATGTTATGGGTATCAAACAACCATCTATTTATAGCCAAATACAGTGTAACGTACCAGTATCACAAGACCAGGGGCAGAGCTTATCGTCCAACAGGGAGATTGGTAATCATAAATAAATAACAAAGCCAGTTGTAAATGGTGTTGTAAATAATAGGATTCTTTATGTCACGATTAAAGATCAATGTACTGTTGTTTTCTGTTAGTAAATCAACAAACCTACACCTGTAGTGATTCATACACTTTTTATAACTCCAATCAGTTATAACTATTCCACGATATTTTCAGCTCACTTTCAATTAATACTGAATTTATGCTTTATTCTTTAGATGTCGATTGGAAACTCATATTATTTATGAATGGTTTCTGAAATAAGATATATCTTGCGAGAATCAATGACACTGCATTTCTCTGTTAATTATCATTTTATTTTTAGGATCTTGTATTGCCCAGGTAAGTGTCACGTACATGTTAATGTTCGGTTGAAATATTTGCTCATATTGTTAAAAGACATACACAATCAAAAGAAGTTGCATAATTGGAATATAGCATATTTTACAAACAGGTCATTAACAGCCTTCTTTGATTATTCTCTGATACTTCTTCTATACAGTTTCCTATCTTAAACAAAATATCCTACGCGTAATTGCAAACCGTTTCCCATGAATATATACATTTACTTCGTCATACCATTGTTAAATCATTGCCATGTTAACCTATCTATACTGAGCATAGTACATTAATCAAAGTCAGGATCATGTTTAAAAATTGATTGACACAGTTAAACTAGATTCCTATAGCGAATGGTTTCATCGAAATAACAACTTACTATAACGAAACTTATTTAATAATGAACATGCAAGTCAATACACAAATTCTACAACGATATATTAAAATGTGTCAACGGCTATTAATTGAAAATATGCAGAGAAAACTACGACATTAAATAAACTTGGAATGACCCAATGGGGCGTTATCGATACCTTATCTGGTTGTATGATTTTCTTCCTTCAAAAATTTACTAGAGTTAGCGAAATCGGTATAAAAGCCCACATTAATTTAAACTGCTAACGGTGAGAAAATACCTTAACACCACAGCATGCTGTTAGATCAAATAGCAATACTATTGACGGTATGACGAAATCGAAACTGACCTGCAACAATTTTAAATTGCACATCGTGACATAAGATACGTCAAAAGAGAGGCAAATACATTAACGATAATGTGCACAAGAAACGAAACTTGTTTAATTCTAGTTGTCACAGAATCAGGCAAAGAAATAACTTGGTTTTGCCTGAGAACTATTTGATTATTTCTCGTTGTACATGCGTACAACGTTATCTAGGGTGCATACGTGTTTTTCCAGGTAAGCGACTGTATTATAATGTACCTCGCCAGAAATTACTTGTGACGAAGGAACATTGATGACATGATATGCAAGGGTATTTTACTCTGACGTTTGCTCACTTTTGACTGTCGCTGTGATTGTGACTGTCGCTGTGGTTGTAACTGTCGCTGTGATTATGCCTCTGTGATTGTGACTGTTAATATGACTAGAGCTGACTAGAGCTGTCTGAAGCTGTCTAAAGTTGTTTAGATCTGTATGGAATTTCTAGAGTATTTAAGGTTGTGTGTGTGTGTGTGTGTGTGTGTGTGTGTGTGTGTACGTATGACTGTACGTGCGGCCGATAAGAGTGTGGGCCAACCAAAGGAATCGTGCGACTGTACAACGGGTCTACAACTATACATTTGGTTCATGAGGTGAATTTACAAGCAATTTATATATATTTCGTCCGCAAAACAGAATTCATTATGGCCTCAGTTTTACACAAGCAATACAAGACTTGGAATCCAGTGAAATAAATTTGCGCAATGTGTGCTACTCTTAAAATGTATGTTGCATTCTCTCAACATAGCGGCCAACTACTCATAATGAAACGAACCGAAACTTCTCACGATTATTTATGATACCCCATCACTACATTATACAACCTGAACAAGTCAATATCAGAGCCGATTTACAGGGTTCAGGAGACACGGTACTAATTATACGGATGAACTGTTAACCACTCTAGAAATGAGTGAAGAAATAATAGAGTATTTACAGGTTTGGTGGGCCATAATTTGTTAATATTGAAAATTAAAATTTTAGTAAAAACATCTTTTGAGAGCTTATTCTATATGTAATTTTAAAACTATATAGACATATTTCTACTAATGCAATTTTAGTCTTATTACAGGCTTGACTCAGGAGTACTAAATAATGAAAGTAGCACCTGATTCATCTGGTGCAAAATCAATACCATGTGTTTCATGCACATGTATGTAAACAAAATGCCGCGGCTCATATGGTATTCTCCACACATAAGCTTGCACCAAGGTTAGATGTGCATGGAGAATTATAGGTCTCATCATCAGCTCCCAGAAATTTTAAGTTATTGAATTTTGAATTTGATGGTGTTTCCATATGTTTGCTATTGGAGTTGAATTAGTACCGTGTGTCCTATATGGCACCTATACCATAATAGGGGCTTGTTGTTTACATGGTTACCATGTGCATCCAGAGTATCATTTTGGTGGGTTTTGCATATGACAATCATAATGGAGTCTCTTTTCCATGGTTTGCATGTGATTTTGGAGAACAAATCTATACAAAAGTCCCATGGGGATGGTTTTATACACTGGACAGTGACATTAGATAGCTCAGGACATGGGGAAAATAACATAGCATGGCCTGATGGTAGAATTTCATATGAGGACACAGATTGGCCTATATGATTAAATACCATTTAACACATGCAACAATTAACCAAAAGGAGGTGGGGGAAGATTTTATATGTACGCCACTTATGTCACAATCACTTAAGTATCAATACTGATCATTTAACTTTAGACAAACATTCAGCAGATCAAAGCAGAGAGCATTGTACAAATCAAGGACTGTGCACAAAACTGCGCATGCTGCATTGTCTCAACCTGTAAACTGCATCATTATATGTCGAGTCACATTGTGTATCAATTATATATGTCTTATTTCTTATCATATAATTAAACTCCTTTACACCTTTTCTATGTTCAGCATGTTTCTCATATTGGTACATTCAATTTGTTGGCAAACAGTATTGGATCTTTTCTGCATCCCTTTTGTTGAGGGAGCAGGGAGAGACATTTTCACTTAAAATAATAGTTTTCAACCGTTCATTCTCAATATAAATCTGCAAAAGTCCTATATGTATTGCATTATTTACACAGGCAGTTTTTCTTCCACAACCACTCTTCATACAGTTGAAACATTCTTGATGTATAACTGCATCGCGAACATATTGCTCTCTCCCACCACAACAGACCTCTTGAACCAAGTCCCATGATAGAAAACCTTTATAGTCAGGGTGTTGCAACTGGTGCTCTCAGAACACATTACTCCACATCTTAGCCTTTGTTCCTGTGTGCACTAAGCGATATCTGTTTTGTTCACCAGATATGTAGTTGTGAATAGATGAAAACAAGCTTCATGTCAGAAATATGGTTTCATATTTGAAACAAAAGCTATTTATAAAGCCAACATTGCTCTGCACTTACTATCAAGTAATAGTAAGGAATCATTTAGTGTAAATTAGAGCTTGCTATCTGGTTTGCAAAATCAAGGTGCATTACCTCCCCTTTGACTATAATTGAGTGATTGCAAGGTTTGCTTTGTTTCTCTTTTGTTCAATAATTTATGCATTTTATTCAGCTTTATATTAAAAAGTAAGTAATTTAACACTGCTTATATTGAAAGTACCCACAGTAATGATTTTGAGACTTTTTCTTAACTTTGTATGAGTTTTGGGCAAATGAAGACATAGATTTATGTATTAGACAACTTTAATATGCAATTCAATTCTATTACTTAAATTTAACAAGTAGTTTATGCAGTGATAAGTTTTATCAGTGTCTGAATATTGCATAGAGAGATGGACTTGTCTTTGCATCGCCAAGTTTTTTCACACATTTCTCCACCTCCAGCTTACTTAATAGCTTGAACGGCAACACAGTATGTACATACACTTTCTGTCTCCAACATCAATATCAACATTATAGAAACTTTGGATAGCTTTTTCAAATTTGTCTCTTGCTGTCCTTATGTAACAGACCTCATGTCGCTGTGTATTTTGGGTTGATGCACGTTTTCCTTCTTGTTGTGGGGAACAATACCAGGCTTGAAGAAATTCCTGTCTATTATTTGCTTCCTCATCCTTCCCCATAGTTTTATACTGAAAAGTAGCACTCTGTTATTTAATTATTCAGTATAATAAAGCTTATGGAACGTTTCTTTGGTTTTTATACCCTTTTCTTAAGATTTGGGGTGATGAATCACATGTGATGATAGCTTAAATAAGTTTGGAATGTCAGCATCTCTTGATGCTTCATGTGGGTGTATTTGTTTTAGTCACAAAAGGGCAATGGCCTCTTATCATTTTGACATATCATGTGGCACACTTATTTGATTTGTTTGATTGATGTGAATAGGGATGCACTGCATCTTATTTCTGTGAGAGTCAGCAAGAAAAGTAATGCAATTTTGAAATTTAAAACATTTACAACTTGTCTTATAGCCAGTGAGAGATGAAAATACAATGCGTTATGTAATTTGATACCCTGTGATGTCATACTTGCTGATGTCAGCATGCTTGTGTTTCTTATGTGCAGCATGCTTGCCATAGAAACATAACATGAAAATACAAAGGCAGAAAACAATTATTTTAATAACAAGAATAAGCCACTATTAAGTACAATACAACACAGCAACATGTAATGCGGATGCAATTTAGCTATAGACATTGGTATCACATAAAATGCTATTGCACTATTATCCATGCACAAGCATGGCCAATTCTTTCTTATAATTATGCTCCAATATCAATGAGTAAAATGGAACTTTTTTCTAAAAAATTGAAATCTGGTTATAGGACACACGGTACTAACTACACGGATGAACTGTTAACCAGCCTAGAAATGGGTGAAGAAATAATAGAGTATTTACGGGTTTCGTGATCCATAGTTGGTTAGTAATGAAAATTAAAATTTTAGTACAATTATTTTTTGAGAGCTTATCCTATGTGTAATTTTTACAAAATATAGACAAATTTCTACTTGTGCAATTTTAGTCATTTTACAGGCTTTTCACGAGTACTAAATAATGAAAATGCACCTGATTCATGTGGTGCAAAGTCAATAACATGTGTTTCATGCACATGTATGTAAAAAAAATGCCACAGCACATACGGCGTTCTCCACACATGAGATTGCACCAAGGTTAGATGTGCATGGAGAATTATAGGTCTCATCATCAGCACCCAGACATTTTAAGTTATTAAATTTTGAATTTGATGGAATTTCCATATGTTTACTATTGGAGTTGAATTAGTACCGTGTGTCCTTCAGAGGTAAATTGGTACCAATTTACTCTAAATTATGACACTAACATATGAAAGCCTTGAAATCAACATTTATTCGATAGTTTATTAAAAATAATATAAATAATGTATTAGTCATCGGTACGCATTATTTGTTTACAATATCAGCTTTATATAAGCTTATCAAAGTCTCATCACACATAAAATCATAAAATTGAGTAAATAAATATCACTATATTAAATTGTGGAGGATTGGTGGATCATACGAAAACAGAGATGTAATTAAATAAAATATACCTTCTTCAAGACAACTGTTTTATGAAAGTAGATGGGATTATTGCACTCGTGATGCCCGGGGGATGTGAATATGTATCTCTTAGTTCATATTCTACTAATTCAAAAGGTGTTGGTATATTACTGAATAAGAACTTCCATTTCACTTTGCAATGCATACAGATGCCAATAAGTGTGATAAGCTAATCACTGCACAACAATTGGAAAAATCAGCTTTACAGTTATTAAATGTGGATGAAAAGATCTTGATTTTGTACTTGAGATACAAAGAATATATTGCATTTTCAACATTATTTTGTCTTAATTGACCAGGATTTAGTCTGATGATGGATGAAAGAATTTCAACTTACATCCACTGCCATTAAATTAATGAACGACTGTGTAGTACAGTCGCATACACTGTAGCTATGTAAGAACAGAATAATTAATGAGTGTAATTATGTGTCTGCAAGTAAATGTAACGAAGCCTTAACTTCAGTTTCGTGCAACGCATATCCATCATCGAGAGTTTGATGAATATCACACGATATCAGCATTAACACAAGGTACACGTTATGACCGAGTGTCTTCATGGACGGAAATCGCAGACTGAGGTCAAGTTATTTACGTTATGAAAGTTATTTACGTTGTGATAAACAGTGTCCTGTGTCAGAAAGGTTCAAAGGAGTAAGCTGAGGTGAATTTTTCACTCGGCATGATTTCTTTCCTTCGGGTTATTTCTTTTTTCAACATTAAGCTGGCATCATCTACCTGAGTCATGAACGTACTGTGATACATTGCTGAATCAAACTCGCTCTGTGGTCAGATATGAGCATGAAGTGCGACAGATTAGGTCAACCGATTTCTTATCCTGTATTATAACACTGATAATTATATGACCATCTTATGCAAATGAGGTCAATTTACAAGCGGAGTGTGCTTTTTGCAGAGGAGTGGGCTTAATTTTCTTAGCCTTGATTCTGGGACAATTTTGGTATACAATAAAAAGAAGCATGTATTATCCTACGTCCATATGTAATATATTTAATGATGTGATATCACTACCTCTACTGTTGCATTCAGACATGTTTTAATTATCTAGACCAATCACCTTTATTAGCTACCCTTACATTATTCTCCAACAAACAAAATTGCAGTTCTTCTTTCAATCATTCCTGTTTGAGAGGGTACTTCCTCTATGGATGCCAATGGACAGATGTCATGGTAGATTGTATTTGTTCGTTTAGGAACATCTGGAAATAAGTGCTCTTATTCAGGTAACAGATGTTTCAATTCATTATTTTCGTGTTGCTTAAAATCAAAACGTTTCTAATCCATATTATTCATAATTTCTGAATTCCTGAGAGTGCTTACAACATAGTCACTATAGTCCGATTGCATTATATCTCTTTAAACCTCAAAGGTGTGGGATAGGTATAACTAAATTATTTACATGATTAGCATGGCTATCTCCATCAACAAACCGGTACTCCTTTTATTGTTAGATTTTCCAGGAGTACTAATATAGACAGTTTAAGGTACTCGTTTTCTTTGTAACTTAGGAAGGAACATAATACATACTATGCACAAAATTTTGAAGAATATGCTAAAATAAGGAATGCAAAATTCTTGGAATGGGGACATAAAGATAAGTCACAAAATCAACAAGAATTGACACATATCAAGGACAAAATAGCACGCACATATTATCTCTTTAACCTTAAAATTTCAAAAAAGATGTAAAACAGAAATTTTGAATGGAGTATATAGAGCGTTAGGACGTCGAAACGAGAAAGAAAATGAGTTGCAAAAAAAACAACTAGAAAAGGTATATGAAATCATTATAAATGTCAGAACTACTAAATAATCCAAATCATCGTCATATGTCATAATTTATAATCTGCTTTCACATTTATTCAAATAATTATCTAATTTACTTGTTCATCAAATGAAATATATATATATATATATATATATATATATATATATATATATATATATATATATATATATATATATATATATATATATATATATATATATATATATATATATGTGTGTGTGTGTGTGTGTATCGCGGTAGCCTAAATTAATCCCATCCAACACATGGGTCAACTCAGTTTAATCGGCCAAATGCTTTGAGGGAGGCAACAATTCACAACTTAGGTCATACTCACACAATCAATTGCATAGTTTTGAAAACGACGCATTGAAATATGACAGTGATATTTCTTTAAGGGCTACAGATGAAAGTGTGTTATGAAATATGGTCAGAATGAATCAAACGGGTCCTGTGTATATATCAGTTGTTGTGGGGATTTCCTAGTGACACACGTGTACTAGAGATAGCGACATCAGCATTAATATGTTATGGTTATGATATAGTGTTTCACAAGTGGAAAATATTAATGTCTGGTCCCGATTTGACAAGTTAAAGGAGGCTAACGGGATGATTAATAAGAATGTCGACATCGCTTACGCTCTGAACCTTACTCAGATTTAAGCATCTTTGATTTAAAAAAAACAAAAAACAATTGATGACACAGTATATTTAATCCTACGTCCAATTTATACACCGATAGCAAAATAAATCAACTGCATGAAAATGTAAAATAACAAAGGACAAAGCATCCATGCAGAGTTTAACTTCGTACTAAATCAAATTGATGTACAAACATGCAAGACACTAGATAATAGCATTTCATGCGAAGATCCGACAAAACGAAAAGAAGCTGACAATAAATTAACTGTTATTTAGCAGTTTGACATTGACAGTGTTAACAAAATCAAATTTCGTATGTACTAAAATAGATTGCAGTAAAAATAAAGAGACATTTAAAGCTTAATACCATTTAACACAGCCCTGCATTCATTTAGGAAATGGACAAACACTTTATCTAACGTTATAAAGTAGTTGCAACCAATGAATCAAAACATCAGTGCTGTACTTAATGCCTGATGCTAGTAGACAGAAACAAATGACAAGTTTTCCATGTATGGTCAGGTGCCATTAAGGAATTCCATTAATTATGTCAACAATTTTTAGGCAATTTTTACCCCCTCCCCCCTTGTCAACAACTGTCAAACTTTCAGTGACCCTCCCTAATAAAATCCCCCCTACAAATTAACAATATTTTATACGGCTGGCTTTTATGCTAAAAATAGAATTATGGAAATTAAAAGGTCTACAAATAAATTTTAATACATTTTTTGTACTTGTTTAACAGATTTCAAATTGACTATAACACTTTGAATTCATGAAAAAATCGAGAGTTTATATTCTAGCTTCAATCATCTTTCCATGGGAAGCCAAATGTTCCTCAATTTTTATAATGGGCATATTGGCTGATTCATTAATTTCTTGTGGAACCGATACACTCGACAAGTCAACATCATCTTCATCTAACCATTCTGCGCTGAACATCTCTCCATGAGCAATAATTGCCATCAGCTCTCTCTGTCTTTTGGTAGCCACTCGTATTGGCCGAATTCTTTGCGGTTGAGGAGTATGTGGTAATTGCCTAGGCCCAAGATCGTGTTGTCGGTGCTGTTGAACCTGCTTCTTCAATATGACTTGTGAAGCAACATAGAGGTGACATATTTTGCAGATCCGTTCAAGCAACGACAACTGAATGGAAGGACAATATAGATCACATGGAAGAATTGTGAATGCCTTTGCCGATCGAGGTAGCATGTAATCAACTTTCAAAGACTGATTGAAGAAAAGAGATGGAAATATGTGGGCTGTTGACGGGCGAGCGAGTGTGTGCCATACCAACGCACCGGCCAATTTCCTATTTTTTGATTTATTAAATTTATTGTAAAAAATAACATTGTTGACGTCAATTTATCTGGAACTCCCCCCTCACCCATGTCAACAATTGTCAAACTTCTTCAAACCCCCTACCCCTTATTTTGTTGACATAATTAATGGATGACCCCTTAAACTTTTCTACCACTCTTTATCTTTGCATTTGCCAAAAGGATATTCATTTGAATTTTATTTTAATTAACCAATAAAGCATTTTATTTATCTTTTTATTAATAATTTGCTTATTCTTATATCGTATTACGTTTGGACTGAGCACGTGTATTGGCAGAATTTTCAGCCTTTTCTAACCTGCATTACAATACGCTCGCAATGTATGCGTGTATATCGGTGTATTTATAAGTGACGTGACCGCCTGTTCAAAGGTTTTGACCGGTGCATACTCGAAGCACGTAGATTGCTACAGAATATCCTAAATCTCATCATATATAACTGCCTTTAATATATTCATCCATTAAAATCTGAAATACACATTTAATGGAAGGAAATTTCAAAGCGTACCATCTGTAATTTATACATTGTTTTCATGTCATTCCATGAGTTTCTTGCAAGGGTGACTATGTCTTGCAGACATAGTTTCTTTTTGCCGAACAATGAAAAGACATGAAATTGATTAAACGTGTTTTCTGGTGAACTTCCTCAAGGCTATACAGCACAAAACTAAAATAGTCAAATGTATTAGCCAATGGCCACTTATTCTAGTTGTGACTGCGATTTCAATGATCGGATTCCAAGTAATAACTTTGTTTTTATTCTGAAGGAGAGAACAAGTTTAAAATAACATCTATACCAAGGAATAAAAGGAAGCACTTTCACCAAACTGTTTACTTTCCAAGTGAGTGGATTTGCCCTATTGAAAATAGAACATCATGATTGTTGTTCGGAACAGTGCAAAACAGCCTGGTAAACAAATACAAATATGAGAATAGCTATGATGAACAATAAGATTACAAATCTTATTTGAATTTAGTACCTGATGTTCATATGTGTGTTGGATGAATTGAAAACGAAAGTGTCGACTTTGTTTGCGATTGTGATGTGAAAGATATAAAGAAAACAATATTTATAACTAACCATTTGATCGAAAGAAACATTGTATATAAAGGTTATGTTAAATGTTCACTAATAAACAATACCAAGACGGCTAATAAACTATAATTTATACTTTATGACCATCAAGAATAAAATCAGATAAAATATATTCTGTTAGAATATAACATTATAATCGACTTTACATTTTACAACTTCGAAAGTATTCAACTTATAGCCGAACTTCAGTCAAATGATATACTTAAAGAGAACTTACAGAATAGCATGATACGACAAAAGTTATTTGTTATAATCAACTGAGCTGAACATCATAATTCTGTACAAATTTATTTCCACAATTTCACATAAACCTTTAAAGACAGCTTAGTTTTTGGCACGACTCAATGGGGATTTATAAAACAGTATCATACCATTTGAATAATTGATAGTATATTGCATCGATTATCTTTTAAATACTGAACTAATGTATTTAACTTTCTTCTTTTGGAGGATTTTCCGAAAGTAAATATGATCTGTAGTTTTAAACTGGTATTTAATGCAACATTTTATCGGAACGAATAGTTGACACAATGTTTTGAATATTTCCATATATATTTCTCTAATAAAGAACACTCAGTATTTTCTTTGCATGCTACCCGCCTGTCATCTGGATTCTTTTTCAAGTACTGTACATTATTTTATTTGTATTATTGTGTCATTTCACTAGTGTCAAAATTAAATGCGGCAGATCCTATAGTAACATATATCTTACGTTCGTCATGGGGTAATTTACTGATCTTAATTATTTCTGATATTGTACCTTGATTAGTTGTGTTATTTGTATTTAGCTCTCATCAATAAATACGTCTGAAAACTGATGTTACAAACAGAACATACGAAATACGACTTGCTGAAATTGTCCAGCTCGACAGACATATATTTAATGTTCCTACTAGCTAGGGGACACTTCGCAATATCCCACATCGCCAAAGAACCCATTAAAGAACTAACCCATTCAATGGGAAATAACTTATTCTCCTAAGAACCAACTTGGCCCCACCAGCCGGTGAGACATTGCCTCAAAATTACCAAGAGGTTTTATTATTAATGTTATTATTACTAACGATCATAAACATCTACATCAAAAACCATTGATACATCCCGCATAAACTACTCATAATATCGTAAAGTTTAATTGTACACCCATGTACAACATAAGCTATATAATATCTTAAAATTAGATCATCATTACAATTTTTTGTCGTGAACAAAAATTACACATACGGTAAACACCATCATGTACCAAGAGTCACAAAAAAGATAATATATGCATGTGTTCTAACTGAACGTTGTCATCATGCCTGACTTTCTATCAGCAATCGTTAAAGAGGCATGCTTCTAACAGATGAAGTTTACAAACCCTCTTCTTTAGCTTTTTGATCTTTATGACGTAATTGATTTTGACTTCATGGTAAAGAGTTCGATCTTAGTTTTGATATGCACTTCTAAAAGTTTGTCAGGTCTGTATTATTATTGTCTCCGCCTGAACATGTGCGACACATTACAGTTTGTTGTGTTGCTATTTGAAATTTAAAAAGTGCACATTTGTCAATTGATTCTGCTAAACTCTGAACATTAAGTTCTGAATTTCAAGGAGATACCAATACTAATACCAGATCAATACATGTTAAGAGAACACAGACAGTATTGTAATTAGTTAATTGTATGTTTCCTATTAGTGATACAGACAAAATGATGATGAAATGATAATGTTATACAGTCTTTTAAATTACTTCGACACAATCAATTTTAAAAATGTTCTTGAACACCTTTTAAAACTGATACAGTTTGAATCTTTAAAACATACTTTCAAAAGTTTGAGCGATTCAAAAAGACAAAGAAAGAGCAAAGTTGAATTAAAAATAAATACTTTATGAAAATTGTTTTCTATATTTTGTGTCATAAGTTTTACAGGTGATTATTATTTCGGTTCATTGTGAAAGGTAATTGTAATCCCGTTCATCTTCAATAAAGTGTTTGCTCTTGCATATTTCTTTATCTTTTCTTTCTTAATGTTTTTGTCGTTGACTCTGCATGCATGTGTTCTACTTCAGCGATTCGTCATCTTCAGAGTCTTGCTGTTGCAATGTAAAGAGTCATGCCTAAAAGATACAATGTTTTTTGTGGGGTTTATTTTCTGCCGTGGTTTTCATCTAATTTCATAGTGTTAGCTACGTTCTATTCTGTATGAAGAATTGCTTGCTTTTCTAGGTCGTTGATTCATTTAGCTCTGTGAAGTCTTTCATCATTTACTATGCTGGTTTCCAGCGTTAGCTACGTTATTAAGTCTCAAATGCGTTCGCCGTTTGGCGTGTCTGTTCCGGAAAAGTAAAACTCTAATGTGAGTCTACTTCAATCACATATTTAGCCTTCTACGTTAGATTAAATCAATTAATCTGGTGAGCTGAGGAAGCGACGACAAAAGGTTTTCTAGAGATGAGGAGAGGTACAAGGGAAACATATTTTTCCCAATGTAGCCAAGAGCATGATTATTACGTTTGTCCGCCAAGATACGTCAAACATAAAAAGATTAATTAATTTGAATGAAAAGAAGGTATTTTACTTTTTCACACTGCCCTGTTTATTATATGATATGGCTGTTCTAGAATATTTACCATAACGTGTTTATCATATAGAATAAAGGTATCTAACCATTATGTTGTAGCCAAGAAATGTGCAATGGTACCAATAGCGATAAACTCAAGGTGTGTGGTGTGTGTGGGGGGGGGTGGGTAGAGGGAAAGCTAAATGTGTATGGAATATTGCATTCAGAAATAAACAAAAAAACTAGCTGTGATTGGTCCATTAGGCAAGAATTTTAGTTCTTTCGGGATTTAAGCTCTATAACCTGCTGTGAACTGATCTCTGTAGTATGTGTTTTCTCTTGTTAAGTCAAAATACCGACAAATGTAGGAATTAAAAACTGTTAAAACCCCAATCAGTAATATTGATGTCTTCATAATATTTTCAGCACAATTTCAATTAATATGGAATTCTTAGAACTATAACAAAAATATCCATATCCCCTTCTCTGTTTAAAGTCATTAAATTTTCATTGGCAACCCGAACAATTTTTAAAATGAGATACATATTGCTAGAACAAAGGATAGCAGGTTTTTCCGATCGCAGAAGGAACTGAGTAAGTTATATGTATTTCTTCCGCAAAACAGTATTCGTTATGACCTCAATTTTACACAAGCAATTCAAGACATGGAATCCAGTGAAATAAATTTGCGCAATGTGTGCTACTCTTAAAATGTATATTGCATTTTCCATCTTAGCAGCCAGCCACTCTAAAAATTACTAACCGAAATTTGTCACGATTATTTCTGATACCCAATTACTACATTCTACAACTTGAACAAGTCAATATCAGAGCCGATTTACAGGGTTCCATGGTCAATTGGTGCCAATTTACTATATCTTATGACACTAGCATACGAAAGCCTTGAAAGCACTATGTTACCATTTATTCGTTAGTTTATTAAAAAATAATAGAAATAATCTACTCGTTATCGGTACGCATTATTTGGTTACAATATCAGCTTTATACAAGCTTATCAAGATCTCACCATACATATAAAATAATAATACTGAGTAAATAAATATCACTATATTAAATTGTTGGGAATTGGTGGATCACAGGAAATTTTTTATGAATATAAGGTATATTACTGAATAATAACTTCCATTTCACTTTGCAATGTATACAGATGCCAATAAGTGTGATAATCTTATTATTGTATAACAATTGGAAACATCAGATTTACAGTTATTAAATGTTGATGAAAAGATCCTGATTTTGTACTTGAGCAGCAGAGGGGGCGAATCGGACATTTTGTCCAATCGTCATTTGGCTTAATTAATACCTTCTGCACTCAGCGGATCCAGCGTCGTCAGCGCCCGGTAAAAAAAAAACGACGTCGTTGTCGGGGGGTAAATCGAACGTCATTTAGTTTAATTGATACTTTCTGCACTCAGCGATCCCAGCGTTGTCAGCGTCGGGTAAACATAACGACGGCCGCGTCGATGTCATCGCCCCCTCTGCTGCTAAGAGGTTATTTACAATGAAAATCTTTATGATCTTACAAACAGAGTGATCACTAACTCCTCCTCTTGTAGATCAATTAGGTTATTTGACTGATCGGTAAGTCTAAAATTAATTCTCGTTAAAAACCGATTATGGCATCGCATATAGACCGGATTAATTGGACTCTCAACGATTAAAAATCCCGGAGGGGCTGTTGGTGAGAATGAATAAAGGATATACCCCTGTTGAGCCTGATTTGATTGCTTGGTATCCACCTGGTAACTCCCTTCGATAACATCACACACTAGATTGATTGCTATCACCGATGCGATATTTACGTTGTATGGAGCAATATGCCTACCACCCTCTCCGTTATCGTGTCTGAGGATAGTTGATGGACCGAGAGAATCATTAAGAGATTTTCTTAGTTCTGGCGCGTTGTATCCTGGAAACTTGAAATCGGGTAAATCGGCTTCTGTGATATTATACTCGGTTAGGAATTTTTGTTTATTATTATCGCTGTTAGCAGATATTGTTTTAACGATTCGCTCATTAATATATTCCATGTCTGATATAAGTTGATTTAACACCTCAACGTGTTTTCGTGCTTTTGTTTTCCGTAGCTGTTCTAGTTGCAATTGGTAATTACGATTAATCTCGATAAAAGCACTAGCGATATCATTTAAATTAACTGTGACCACGGCGGACGATTCAGGAGTTTCCTTATACGGAAAATACCATTGCATGGTATTCCTGTTTTGAAATATAAATCTGTTGGGTAATAACGTGTTTTTTATAATAGACAAATCATCTCGATACCCGGGATTAATCTCGTGATACGATTGCGCATTCGTGTGCAAGTCCGCGGTGATTTCATGAGGTGGATTCTTAGGCCAACCTAGTATGGTTCTTATTGAACTGTTATAAATATCAACCATATACCCCGGTGTGCTTATTTCAATCGTCGACGATAACGTCGGTTCATGAACCGTAATAGCGATTTTTGATTCTTTTCCTGTGATCGATTTTATCCTGCGTTGAAATTCTTTATTGATTTGTTCTACTTGGTATGACCCAGTTGGTATTGTAACCTCCTTCCAGTCTGGGGTCCCATCGGGTTTATTTGTCCATGCAAAAACCAGCGAGTTATTAGGTTGTTGTCCGTTAAATGCTTCCGCTCGGATATTAGGCCAACTGTGATATACTCGCAATTTTGCCAGCGCTATTTCCTTCACTGGAACCGATGATGTGAAGTTCACACTGAATTCTGGCTTGGTTGATGTTATCGATATCATACTTGTTTGTACCGGAGTGGTGTTCTCCGCGATCCGTTGAAGTAATTGAAACCCTTCGGGGTTCAGCGACATTATTGTTATCGGGTATTTTGTTTTCAATTTCTAATTTTGACACCGCGGAGTTATACAATTGCGTTATTGCGGAGAATTCAACGTCGGATATATGCGAGTCATCAATCGCGTTTGAGATCAGCTCGGATAATTTCGAGTACGCGTTAAATACTATTTGATGTTTTATTGTATAATCACGGAATTTTTTCTGAGAACACGATGATAGTATTTTAGTAATCGCGGTTGCAACCCCGGCAACTGTTGTCGCCGCGGAAATCGCAATTGGAATTGCAATCGGGGCAATCATTGTAACCGACGATAGTATAATGCCGGCTCCGGCCATCACACCGGACACCGAATATACGGTGACGTCAATCGCGGTTACCCTTCGATGGTATTTTTTTATTTTTCTATCGTATTGTTCCAAGCGTGTTTTTAGATCCGCGGTGTATACCCGTACAGTATTGTATCGGTAGTTCGACGGAGAGTCCATTATCAAATATGTCATTGTTAAATTAATCAAAACCTGGTTCGAGCTCATCTCTTGTAAGACGCGATATCAATTCTAAACACCATGCGATCTTTGCTCTAAACATAGTATCTTTAACCGCCCTGAACGTAGTAAGGTGTGTGTAAGGTACATTGGCAAATATTAATAGCGTGGGGGAGGTGATATGCACGTTTCCCGCTCCTAGTATATTAAATTGTTCCTTAGCAGTCCACGATAGTCTGTAGATACCTGTGACCCCATGGGCACTTATGACAGCATTAACATTAGTGCCTCTTGTCCAATCTAGAACACCCCTGTCAACAACATAGACGATATTTTTAATATGTTCGGGATATACATGTGCAAATTTTAAGTATGAGAGCTGTTGGTCGATGTTAGAAAACGTTTTAATTTCAGCGAGGGGTGTGTTTCCAAAGAATTTATCAGCGACGTCGCTGGAGGTTTTTTGTTTATCCATGAATGTTTTAATTCCAGCGAGGGTTGGGTTGGCCACAGGTGGGTCCCCAAAGAAAGCCGGTATAACCTCATTGACCTTAAGGCGTGTTTGATCATTAATATGTTTGTCGACTGCTTTTATTTCCCGTTCGTGCACGTCTACACTATTCTTGATCGCTGCAACATCAGTTTTGATTATTCTTATTTCCCCCCTATGCGCGTCTATATTCACTTTGTTTACTACAACATCAGTTTTGATCGTTCTTATTTCCCCTGTATGCGCGTCTATATTCCTTTTGTTTGCTGCAACATCAGTTTTGATCGTTCTTATTTCCTCTGTATGCGCGTCTATATTATTTATGATCGATGCAACACTAACGCTGATTGTTTCTATTCTCCGTCCATGCGCGTCTATATTCCCTTTGTTCGCTGCAACATCATTTTTGATTGTTTTTATTTCCTGTCCATACGCAGTGATATCATTTATAGTTGTTGTAATTTCATCCAGCTTGGTATTTTTTTTAACAAAGAATTTATCAAAGTTGTCATCGATCCTGTTAACATTTTTTCGTAACGCGTAAAATTGGCCCGACAGCGTTGTAAACTCCGAAATAGTATTTTTTATCCCCGCAAGATTTGGTTCGGTTACCGTCGGGGTCCCAAAAAAACTAGCGGTAGTGAGTTGCATACCTGTGACAGATTTTTCCACCTCGGCGAATTTATTCACCTGCGCGTCAAGTTTGGTCACCAATCTATCTAACCTTATAAAACCGTCTTGGATTAATGTTACCCTATCCGTTATCGTCGATAGATGTTCACCCGGTTTGAGTCGTCCGTCGCTGGTATACAACGCGATAGTGTTCTCGGCGGCATCACGCTGTCGTATTAAAACGTCATCCAGCGACACATTACTGGATTTTAATTTACCCTGGCGGTCTTGAAATACAACTATTTCGTCCGGGTCAACACTGGTTAAATTTAACGTATCAGCGATTTCATCCTCGATTAGTTTTTTTATGTCATCGGTGGCGGGCGTTTCCGTGGGTTTTTTCAGCGCCGAAACCGGTCGTCCCCAGATATCAATCATTATTATCTAATGTAATTGTCTCTAAATTTCCCACTAGTGTATTCGTTTACAACCACATGAGGTGGTTTCCGCGATGATGAAATCGCAGCGAGTACGTTCAATACCTCACGGCCGCATATCGGTGGGTCACTTAATTGCTGTGTTGGCAGCGTGGAATAAAAAACCGGGGCTGAACACGCCCGGATATACCGCATGAATTCGTTCGGCGGGGCTAACCCGTCTGAATCAAAATAGACGATCGCACGCGGATCAATCGCGTATGCAACCCAATGAGTTCCCGCTCCGGAGGATTTATCGAGGTTAATTATACCGGTTTCAATATTCCTTGGTTTTGTGGGTAATTGATCCCTCATAAAAACACCTCTGAAGTTTTTTTATCGCTAACGCGTTTGCGGCATCTATTAAATCAAAATTGGACATAGGAGTCATTGACTCCTCAACCATAGACTCTTGCGTTAATAAACGGTTCCCGGTAGTCTTAGACCCTTCCCCGAGTACCATGAATACGGGGTTCCCGGTAGTCTTAGACCCTTTCCGGCTACGGGTCGTCCTCGTTTCTTTTTTTTATAGCCTTTCCCGGTTGCCTTCTTCAATGCCATTCCCGCCGCGGTACCAACGGCCCCCAACGCCGCCGCCTTAGCCACTGCTGGTGCGGCCGCGGCAATCAACGCCGGAATCGCAGCTAACAACGGAAATATCCCACCGGTCTTTTCCATGTTTTTGATTGCTGCGGCTGAGAAGGTTACTTGAACACCCTTTTTATTCTTCATTGCATCATTGAAATGTTTTATTTGACGCGCCGTTAACGATATCTTATGATTACCACCTGCCATCTGTGACGGCTTCAGCGTTATTGTGGTCCCGCATTGTTTAGCCGACTTTGATCGTAATTTCTTGACTTGACCATCGGTCAACTCTACACCGACAACACTATACGACATTTTTATTGTAAACGCGTTTGTGTTTTCAATTACATGTTTTCCACTGGCGCATCAACGATTCTCATTCGTCCACCAATACCTTCCAACAGCATTGATTTATCGCTGAGAATGACAGCAACCGCTCTATAATCAACACCACCCGGGTCTAAACGAGCTCGGAAGTGTATATCAACGACGGATTGTCTCGTTAAATCAAGATGTTCCAACGAAAAGTAATAAATCGAATACAGGTTTTTAAAATCAAGTTGTGATATTTGCAAACTGGTGTCAACGTTTTGATCACGACCCATATATGACAGCAATCGATGGTACACACGTGCGACATGGTTGTTGTCGTAATTAAGCTGTATATCCTCGGATGGTTCCTGTTGTCCGTTTATTCTCAGCGAAACCTCCCTGACTCCTAATCGATCAAATATCATATGGCTGCGTTCTTGATTACCCAATCGATTCCTATTCTGTAGCGCTATAAAAATATGACGTGGGGCCGAAACGCCTTGTTTTGATGCCAAGTGCCATGTAAATGTATCAGCGACATTATCCTCTTTAGCATCAGTTGTTACCGCTAGCCAACTCAACAACGATTTTCCCCCCTGTTCCATAAATGATAACAATCGTGCTTCCGTGGTAACTGATGGAGTCAACACCGGCATCCACAATGCTATTTTAGTTAAAACGACTTTACCGTTAGTGACGCCAGTAGCACGCCATATTGCATTGTTATCATCGCCCCTTCGCGTTAGCGCGATTGTATGCTTGGCCCCATAGATAACTTTTCTGACGTTTCTACAAAATCCGAATATGTGATGGAGCGGAATCGCGCATGAAAAACGTCGGCGTTGTCCTTGCAACATCCCTAATCGTGTTGCGAATCCTAGATTGAAATCACTGTTAACACTTCTTATAATAGTGAAATCAGCGCCTGGTTTTACTCTGCGGTCTGGGTTGGCTGCTTCAGCCTGTGGGTCAACTGCGTTATCTCTTGCCGTCAGCAAGTTAATGTACTGAATGTGATCAGCGTTATTAGTGGTGTCCTTTGCGAACATCATAGATGGGCCCGCCGATCTTGTATAATCATCCGAGTATCTTGCTAGCCCAATTATCGTTGTTGCAACATCAACCTCGCGTTCTATTGATTCAATTTCTCGCCCGTCAATAAGATATCTGGCGCTCTCAAATGACGCCATGATACCGTTGTTGACGAAACCAACTCGAACACGAGGGTCATCTGCGTACGGTGCATTATCGGCAGCATTTGTTACAAGTTCCCCTTCGATTTCGATAAACGCTTCACACGGCAAAAAGTATCTACTGGTATCTTGGACTTGAAGTTCAATTCGCGATCGAAGGTCGGCTTGTGGTGGTTGATAGGAATAAAATTGATAATCACGGACAGAATCATCCTTGCGCACCGGGGCGTCCATATCAAACGCGGGATCAGCGGTTCGCGCAAACATTTTATTATTATCATGTTGATGTTTTCAATTGAAATCGCTTTGCAATTCATCAACGTCGTCTTCGTCGTAAATTCTTTGAATTTTGTTTAAGACCACTTCCCGCTATCGCGTTCATGAGCGCGTTGGTTGTTGCATCAGTGGACGGCTCCGCCATCAACGACGACGGGGTCGCCGCCAATGACGGAGTCGCCAGCGGCGAAGCCAATGACTCGGTGGATGGCTTTGCCATCGACGCTAGTTTTTTTTCCACCGCGTTATTTATTACTTTACTGACATTTGCAGGCATCACTGTTGTAGAACGCAGCGGCGTTTGTTTTTTTCTTCTCACCAACGACATTAGTTTGTCCTTTGCTGCAGAAAACGCCCTTCCGGCAACATCTCCAATAGCGCTAATTCCCTTATCACGAATAACATCAATGGCCTTCATAGACAATTGTTTAGCTAATGGCGCCACTTTTGGGGCCATTCTTGTAAATAACCCCGCAATGGTGCTACCAAGACCATCTCCGTACCACGCGCGGTATACAGACAATCGTGAGTTTACCACGTAGACGCTGACTGGTTTATCATGGTTGTAGTGTATAATCATCTTTATTATAAAAACACCAGTATTTTCCAATTAGTGATTGATCACCAGTGATTGATTGGTCAATCGCTGTAATGACCGTGGTCATCAAAACCGTCCACGAGTTCGTCTATGAGCGTTCGATATACATTAATGTCCATGATACCGCCTGCAAATAACCGCCTGCAAATATCAGCGGCTTCATTAATAATTTCACGAGAGTTATTTCCGGCTCGTTTTCCTCCGATTAGTACTTCCAGCCGTGATATATCACTGAGAACATTACCAGGACAAGTAACAAAACCGTAGGATTTTTTACCAGAAGAGTTTCCAACGGAGTATCCTTTTCCTTTTTTTGGTTTCCTACTTTTAACCTTATCGAGGAATGCGTCGTAATTGGTATCACCACGTGGTTTTGTATCTTTATATATACTTGCTAAATACACTATTCTTGCCCAATCCTTCAACTCCCCTACACTTTTCTTGTAACCGCTATTGACATGCTCATCTCGTAAGCCCTTAGCAAAATTTGCAACAGTGAAATCGATCAATTTTTCCTCGCTGTCGAGGGCTCTAATTTGACCTATTGTGCTCTTTTTAAGTACATTACGGGGTGTATTCTCCCTTTTCTTTTTTTCTTCCGGTATTTCTTCCGGTATTTCTTCCGGTATTTCTTCTTCTGGTTCTCTTGTGGTGGCGCCTAGTTCTTCTTCATCGGCCATTGTAACATAAGGTTATTGTGGGTCGGTTATAGCGAGTGGTGGTGGCGGCCTCTCCCTCCGTTGGTGTGTTGTAGCAACCGCTATTTTCGCAGGAAGTGTTTCCAGAGACTTTTTTGTTTGTTCGGTCTGAGCCGCTATCTTTTCAAGCGCACCGAGGACGGGCACAGTTGCGCTTTTTACCGGGGCAAAGAGTTGTTCGCTTCCAACAGCAAAATCAGTTTATAGTTGTTGCCGCGTTTGAAGTTGTTTTCGGACCCTGTCTCGTAACGGTATGAACTTTTTAAGCGCTGCTAGCCGCTCTCTGGCTAGCCGAGTAGTAAGTGACTCACCTACCATTATTACAAATTGCTCCGCAATTTCTAATTTCCCTGTGGCAGGAATCTGTCGCGTCAGACGCAATCGTCTTACTATTTTAGTATCGTTACCACGACCTATCGGGGGAAAAAAAATGTATACAACGATGCGCCACTTCCGTTACGCTGGGGGCTCCACGGGGGTTTCGTCTATAATCCTTCTAATGTTTTTAATCTTACTAGAAATCTCCCGGCGTCGTTCATAAACACGTCCAAGTTTTTTTCGTACTGTCTCAACGGCAGTGAATAGTCTAATGAATGCATTTACGTCATTGCCATATAGGTTTTCATTAATCGTATGTTGTAATCGTTTTATAAAAGCGTACTCGCGTGCCAGGGTAAAACGCCCCCGTTTCGATTGTTCGTTAATAATTTCATAATCGGATAATATTCTTTCGCTGTTGAGACTATCAGATAATTCAATTCCTTGATTTTTTAATTTTGAAATCTCGGTTAATATATTACTGATGTCTTCGATATTCATATTCTTATAAACATCTTATTTCTAATATAAAAAAAATGTTTTACAAAATGAACTCTAGGCACATAAAGGTGCTGTTAACATCTTTACTGCCTAGAGAAATATGTGCGTGATTATGGACTCGTATAACATAAAGTTGCCACCGCATCTTTGTGTTAACAGAGAGTATTATGATTGGACGGCACATACATAAAAGACCAGTTTGGCAACCCCGCTGGCGCCCTATGACGTCAGAGAGGCCCATCGGTTACTTAATTAAGGACATCCATCTTGGAACCCCTTGGGTGCCTTCGCATCCATCTGAGCCCAAGGGAACCCCGAAACATACATCTCCGGGAGGGAGGCCTAGGGTGACAAACGTCATCGTAGACCGCCCAGAAGATATGCTTGGGGTGACATCACTACATGTACTTAATTAAGGATGGATATATTTTACAATGAAATGATTGATGGATGATGGGACGGCACAAGACAGCACAAACATAAAACGGCGGGGCGGAACTCTACGGCCAATTCAACCAATCAAAAGCAACCCAATTAAATTAACCCGGTTGCATGATTGTAAATAAAAGACAACCACACGCCCGGGTCAAGAGCGTGAGTTAGTTTTGATTAGTTGAATTAGCTTTCGAAAGCCCCAGGCTTATAACGAGTCGTCTTATATACAAGGTGACTAATACAACCGCGTCAGGTCACAAGGTGTGTGTTAATTTGAATTCCCTTGAATCATTAAATCCTTGAATACTTATTAATGGTGTTTCACAGCATTTAAATGAAACCAAATATTTGAATAAAACATTAAAAAAAAAGAATACAGCTGTTAGATAACAGCGTGTATTTCATTAGTTTTCAACGTAAAATGATTAATTAATCGTAACATTAATTGGACTTCAAGGGACGTAACTCTTGTCATGCGACGCTATCACAAAACGAGTTATCTCCCTTGATGCCCATTCAGATAATATGAAAATCGAATTCTGTGTCCGGTCTTTTTTGAGATCGCTGTTTTAGTTATATTTTCTGCAACAAATCGTACTGCGGGCACACAAATATCAAAATATCTACTGGCTTCATTCATCGACTGAAAAGTTTTTTCTTCGTGCGTTGTTGTATCAAATGACTTTACGGGTTTTGCTTTTTTTGCGTGCTTCCCTGTTTTACCTTTTTTGACATTCTGACTTTGAGTAATGGACTGTAGGTTTATAAGAGAATTATTTAGACGATCAGAATCAATGTGATCAATAACGAGACCGTCCTCGATTGGTCCGTTAAACGCTTCATATACCATTATGTGAACAAAATACTTTTTCTTTCCGGCACCAAATGTCAAATACCCGTGATTATTTTTCCATCCAACCGGCTTCTTCAGTCTACGATTTCTAACAACGCCGTCGCGAGATGCCTCGTAATTAACGAGCACAGGATGCGGCTGAAATTCTTGGTCCATTTGTATAATAATACTACTTGTCTAATTCATTATTTTGTTTAATTATAAATCTTTCAATGTAGTCTTGAGGAGTTTTGATGATTTTGTCCTTGACGGAGTCAGCGGTGGGGTCAATGACGGCATTTTTTATTCGTTTGTCATAATAGCGTTTTAACTCCCTGTATCGTTTGCCGGCACAATTGATACACAACTGCGATTTCCCTCTTACACCAACATGGCAAACCAAGCACGGGAGGGGACCAAGAGAACCATTACGAACGCTTTGTAAATGATACCCGCAGAATTCACCTCTACATGATTTATTGCACGGGGTTGTCGACCCAATCATTAACCATTTGCAGTGATTCATTATACTATATTCTTTTATTTAAATACTTGTTTTAATTATATGGAGGAGGAGTTCAAGAAACTAGCAGCAATTAAGCCCTGGAAAAATATTAAGTTCAATCTCGATAGAGCCCTCAAGGACGCACCAAAAGCGTTAATAAACGATAGAACCCTGTTAAATAGAATACGCGATTGTATCAATGAATTCAAGCGTGATGGTGCATCTCATAGTTGGTCAACATTTCGAATTGATGGTGTTGTTGATGCTACCATGAACGACAAGCGCGCAGCAACGATAATATCACAACTTGACGGTAAAAAGTATTTTTTCAGAGTAAAATTCATTGTCCGGGTGGAATCAGGTAATTGGATCATACGTGATAAATTTGAACCAGTTCTCAGCGACAAGAAAACAGTTATTGTTAGCCGCGACTCCAAGCCCGGGCTGTTAACCGGAATTGACAGACCATGCTATGAAAGAGCGTATCCTGAAACAGCAGTTGTTTATGGAATATACCCGTTAAATAAGAAACCTGATATCGGAAAACTAGCGACGATGAAACAGTCAACGGGGATAAATTGTGTAGCAGAACGAATAATAGAGCATTTTACAAATGCGTGTCGAGGAAATAAACTGACCGATTTACGACGTAGCAAAATCAACCAGTGGGAGGAGACAGTGCGCGAGCGAGGAGCAACCATCAGCGACATAGCGAGATTAGAAACGTCGTTGAGATTTCCAATAACCGTTACAACGATAACCGGTGAAGTATTATACGAATCAAAGTACAAATCAAAGGGAGCCCCAATCAAAATTATTGATCATAACGAACACTCGTGGACGTCCGCGATCACAGTATTTCCACGGGATAGAACAGTAAAGTATATCCCCGGGGAATTCCTGGGAGAACAATTCTCCAAGGACGGTTTTCTCGCGGAGAGGAAACTATTTGATGCTATTGCCTGCTTGTGTAAAAACGACCCTGTATCAGTGTGGTTACTTCGCAGCGCTGAAAACGATGCGGATACCTTTGATCAGTTTGTAAGACCAAACGGTGAATTATATCGCACTGAAGCGTTTCACAACAAGATGAAAAAAACCGCCATGGAATTTGAAGAGCATGATGAACAACTGCTAACACATTGTTTTACGATTCCATCGGTTGCGGCTCATGTTGCAGCAAAGAAAAATGCGTGGAGACCAACGCGCAAGGAATTTCTACCGGATGTACAATCCAGTTGTTTGGAATACTATAACGGTGGACTATGGAACACTGAATACAACCGCGACGTTATGATTTCCGTTGATATGGTTGCCTGTTATCCAGCGAGTTTTCTCGGGTATGGATCCGCCGCTGAGTACTTTAAACAATTTGGACACCCCAGACATGAAATGACTCGTGTTGCTATTAATGGACCACTGCCTGATTTTGATTTAACCGGATTCGCTCGCATAGTATCATTTAAATTCGCTGCAGGACTTCATCGCTGTTGCTATATTTGGATCGGTAGACACATGACTGAAAAGAAGTGGCTGCCAATAGCGCTGCTACGGTATATGATTGATTGTAAAATGCTAGTTTCGTTAATTGTCAGTGACGCGATTATATCATACCGGGCGCAGACTGAAGTCTGGTTACCAGAACCGGAGCGTCTAGATAGCATAAGTGACGAGTCCAGAAAACACATTGATGCCGACGAGGAATATATCGTCGAATGGTCCAAAAAGATATTCAACCAACGAAACCGCGAGGCAAAAGATCTCGGTAGAAGAATAATTGGTAAGTTCACACAAGGTAGAAAAAACTGCGACTACAAACGATATTGCTCACGGCTGATTATAGATGACGCAGAATATGATTTCGTAATCAAGGACGCAGTGGCGAAAAATAGATACGTGAACTTTAAAACAGCTTTCTTGTCCAATGGAACAAGGTTGGGTACAGTTGTTACTTACAGCGATGGAGACAGCCCGGCATATCCACATTTGAGGGCATCTATGCTGGGTTACGCCGCTATCAATTTATCCTCGATGATAAATAGATTTCCCGACACCGCGGTTAGAGTAGCCGTTGATTCATTTTATATAGACGTAAAGTATAAGGGAAACATAGCCGAGTTTACTAGTCCGGACGAGAGTTGGGGTACATGGAGAATTAAAAATGAAATACGACGCGATTATTCCCCGTCAGCAGATGTCACCGTTGAAAATAATTACTTACGCGGTGATAAATTGTCAGAATGGTCTAATGCACCACCGTGTTCTGATCCAATTTGTAGGCACAAAACAATTTATTTAAACGGCTGTGGCGGGTCAGGAAAGATGACTCGGGCAATTGAATTATTTCGAACGCGGGCAAGTATGATTGTGCTTACACCAACCCATAGACTGGCGCGAGAGATAAAACAACGAAATGTTGACGCCGTTACTTATCACAGCTTTTTTCGATACAGCGGCGGTGAGTGGACTCCTGATCGAATGGGTGAAAAATTTATTCCTGAGGTTATCATCTGGGATGAGATATGTACTGTTTTGTTAGATGTTTTACAAATGTTTCTTGAGTGGTTGCTGCGCGCGAATACAGCGGTGATAATGTGCGGAGATCATGGCCAACCACCACCATTTGTCGACGAGGGTCCACATGATTGGTTAAAGAGTTTTGTAAACTATTATGAAGAAACCGATACTGATTACCGAGCACTTGATGAACAACTGCGCGAGGTTAAGAAATTAATCAGATTACAGCCGGATAGAATTCAGTGTGAAATAGTCCGCGAGGTGATTCCGGAAACGCCGTTAAATGAATTCTGGGAAACATGGAGACCAAACGATTTGATTGTAGCGAGTAGAAAGATAGTCAGAGACACACTTCAGCAAAAGTTGTTTACGTTGCATAAGGAAAAGTTTCCAATGCGCCCAGTGCCGTTATGTTATAGACCCGCGGACACACGGCGGCAGAACATTGAAGTTGAAATTCCAGGCCCGACAGCGTCAGGGACAAAAAAACAAATTCTTGTGCTGAATGATATTGTGCTCGTTGATATCAGCGTCGTCGAGGACGCGCTACGTGCTGATAAATCCCCGTGGACGCTAGGATACGCAACGACAATACATTCCTCGCAGGGACTAACCATCACGGACACAATTGTTTGGATAGTTGATAATCGCATCGAATGGTCAAATCTAGTCTATCTTGCAGTGTCCCGAGTACGGAGGATAAATCAGCTTCGAAGAATTGTTATTGACGAAGCTAGTGACGGAGTCACCGACAAAGTCACCAACGACATCATCGATGTAAGCGTCATTGATAGAAAACTCTCGGGTTACCGCCAACAGGATAAAAAAAAACAGCGGCGTTTTGATATTGATGCCGAATTAATAATTGCGTTACGACAACAACAGAATAATCACTGCGCAAGTTGTAATTGTGTAATGCGCTGGCGTTATTCGGATAAAGACGCTCGCCAATTTACCGTGGACAGGATCGATAACAGTCTCGGTCATGTCAAAAACAATGTGAGGTTGACCTGTCTTGAGTGCAATAGACGCAACGGCACTAGTTAAGACCACGCGGGGGTAATTGAGTATCGTCAGGTATCACTTGTAGTTGTGCGCGTGTAAACCCCCGCTGTGGGGCAGTTGAATCCAGTCTATAGATCGGTGGTCTATTAGTTGATCGTGTTATCGTTGATATGTTATGTGTGGTAACACTCCAGATAGGATCAGTAGCTCTTTTTTTACCGCCTTCAAGCTCTCCTGGTTCATATAGATATCTAACAGTGACATCGCCGAGAATCGGCTTGGAAACGCTATTTATTTTTGATCTTCCGGGTATATACTTTTTTTTAATCGCGTCGCTGGGCTTCATGTTGATTGCTCGGGTAATCTCGTTATTTAACGCGGCAATTACGCCTGGCAACCTTTTAACCCATTCACGAGATCGTTTTTCTTGGATGAATTCCTTCGCGTATTGATATCCAAATAACCGTTCAGCAAGAGTCCGATTGAATCGTTCAACAATTGCCTGATCACGATGTAGCGCAGTATGACCTCGTCGTACCGCGACGCTATGATGTTTCAGCGTTGATAAAACAGCGCCGCGAAATTCACTACCAGGATCAACTTGTAATAGATTTGGCCAGCGCAGAGGACCTCTTCGATAAATTCGCCCAAACGCATCGGCTACTTCAGTTGCTGACTTTGTTTTTAACGGCTCCGCTTGTTTGTATCGACTCGCAACATCAACTACGGTTAGCGCGTATTTGTAACCGTTGTCATGCGGCAGAAATAGTATATCAGCCTGATGAACTTCATTAGGTACGCTGACATCAAAGCGCGAGAAGTTGATTTGTTTAGGCGGTGGTAGATAAATTTGCCATATAGCCTGTTTGGATAACCAATTAGCCGCAGTGGCCTTTGTTACCTTTGCAGCGCTTGCAAGCTTACCAATTGCGGCCTTCCCCTTCCAGTATCCTCTCGGAGAATAATAGATGGATTCCATGTTGTTATTAATTACCAGCGCCCATCATTAATTTACCTTTCATAGCCGATTTTACCAACCATGAGGCCAAGTTTTCTTTGAAGGATTTATCAGGAATGGTATTTAACGCGTGAATTAATTTTACGTCCGCGATATGACGCTGTTGCAGATGGCTACTTTTGTTGTAAGCAACATCATGAGCATGACACGCCTTATCGATAGCGTTTATTGGATACTCACCGGGATTTGGGCTGTTTTTGATCATCGAGTCTGATATCTAATCGTGTTCCGGGGCCACAGTAGCTATATCCTGGGAGGTGCTTTTCTCCTGGATACTTTGCCCACGGTGTTCCGGGGAGTTTTGATAACTTGGCTGCAATATCACCTCCTCGCTTTTTTTTAAAACATCCCCGGGTCTAATAGAAATAAATCTAAATTTCTTTGTACCGCATTGTACACACTTACCAGTAAGTGCTGATCTGTTATTTCTTGTTGTAACGGTTGTCATATCATTTGTGCCAGTACGCACTCTACACTTCACACAATATAGATCCATAATTTGTGTATAGAGATATGAATATAATTGATTTTTCGGCGACTAAAACAAGAGAACCAGTTAAGCATGTTGCAGCGTTACCAAACTCGATCCGGACGATTATCATCGGACCATCTGGATCCGGCAAGACGCAACTGGTACTTAATTTAATAATGAGATGGATGAAGTGGGACAAGTTGTATTTAATCGCTCCTAGCGTGGATGATCAACGATGCTACGAGGTGTTGAAAGATTTTAACGAGAATGCATCAGCGATCGCTGAAAAAATGTTATTGAGTTTATTACAGATATCAATGATGCACCAGGTATTGATGATATTGATGGCGACGTTAACAATCTAGTCGTGTACGATGATGTTATGTTAGACAATCAAAAAAACCCAGCTAGGATATTTTCCAGAGGCAGGCATAAAAACACCGACGTGATATATGTCACTCAACGATACACTCAGATTCCAAAAGTAATCAGAGACAACTGTAATATTCTTGCTGTATTCAACGGCGTTGATACACACACGCTACGAAATATTTGGCAGACATGGTGCGGCGGTGACATGGACTTTAATGTTTTTCGAAACTTTTTTAGTCATGCTCAGTCGACCCCACATGGATTTGTAACGATAAATTTACATGACCCTCGGACACGATATCGTATCGGACTTGACCAAATATTCGGTTAGTTGTAAATAATTTTCATTGTAAATAACCTCTTAGCAGCAGAGGGGGCGATGACATCGACGCTGCCGTCGTTATGTTTACCCGACGCTGACAACGCTGGGATCGCTGAGTGCAGAAAGTATCAATTAAACTAAATGACGTTCGATTTACCCCCCGACGACGACGTCGTTTTTTTTTTACCGGGCGCTGACGACGCTGGATCCGCTGAGTGCAGAAGGTATTAATTAAGCCAAATGACGATTGGACAAAATGTCCGATTCGCCCCCTCTGCTGCTACTTGAGATACATAGAATATAGGGGCTCCGAGTGGCCGAGTGGTCTAAAGCGCTCACCGTTACGGATCACTGCCATCTCACCTCTGTCTGCGTCGGTTCGAGTCTCGGATTCGGCTAATGTGGTCATGTGAGAAAGCTTGCCAGTAGCTTCTCGTGGGTCGGTGGTTCTTTCCGGGGGTTTCCGGGTTCTTCCTCCACCATTAATACTGGCCGCCATGTATAGCCTATCTTGTGCTGAAAAATGGCGTTAAGCCCTACAACAACAACAACAACAACAACAACATAGAATATATTGCATTTTCAACATTATTTTGTCTTAATTGGCCAGGATTTGGTCTGGTAATGGATCAACTATTTTCAACTTACATCCACTTCTCTTAGATTAATGACAGAATGTGTCGTACAGTCACATACACTGTAGATATGTAAGAACAGAATAATTAATGAGTGTAATTATGTGTCTGCAAGTAAATGTAACAAAGCCTGTAACTTCAGTTTCGTGCAACGCATAACCGTCCTCGAGAGTTTGATGAATATCACACGATATCAGCATTAACACAAGGTACACGTTATGACCGAGTGTCTTCATGGACGGAAATCGCAGACTGAGGTCAAGCTATTTACGTTATGAAAGTTATTTACGTTGTGATAAACAGTATCCTGTGTCAGAAAGGTTCAAAGGAGTAAGCTGAGGTGAATTTGTCACTCGGTATGATTTTTTTCCTTCGGGTTATTTCTTTTTTCAACATGAAGCTCACATCACCTACCTGAGTCATGAACGTACTGTGATACATTGCTGAATCGAACTCCCTTTGTGGTCAGCTATGATCATATAGTGCGACAGATTAGGCCAACCCATTTCTTACCCATATATTATAACAGTGCTAATTAAATGACCATATTAGGCAAATGAGATCAATTTACGAGTGGGATGGGGTAGGGTGTGCAGAAAAGTGAACTTACTTTTCTGGGACAATTTTGGTATACAATAAAAAAGAAAATTATATTATCCTACGTTAATATGTAATATATTTCATGATGTGATACCACTATTGAAACTGTTAAGTATTTGTCTACCACATAAATTCAGTATTAACGTAGTATAGGTGTTTTTGTTGTTAACACTGCCAGAACGACCTATGAATCTTAATCGCAGTCCTCTAAAAAAAAACAATCCATTTTATATAAAAAAAGATCATTCTCCTTTTTATTTTTTTAAAAAGATCATTCTTCTTATCATCATCATCATCATAATCATCATCATCACTGCCACAACGATGTATATTATTTTAAAACTTGCATCCCCATAACCAAAATCTTTATGAGAATATACAAACATGTCAATAGGATACCACTACCAGCACCCTAGAAAACTTAAATCCACAGCGGTGAAATGCAAGTACCAAAATAATTGTCATGCCACAGCTACAGTTGGTTTTCACGAAACTTTATGTGCAGTCGTATACGCCAGTCTTTCTGAACATATCGTAACCTGTAGCACGGGATTCCGCAGTTATATAACGTACCAACAATTTAATGTTCTCAAGCAGGAGCTGGTAATTTCGTTCCTCAAATTTCCGGAAATATCTTGCTCGGATTTATAGCAAATAACACTACTATATATCCATTATATTACTGGAGAAGAAAAAACAATATATTGAGATGAAAGAAAATAAAATATCTCGGCCTAAAAGAAAACCGTCCCTCCGCGCACCAAAATGTAACGATCAGTACTCATATTACATGAATTAGCTATCCCTGTGTTGGCTGTTTTATAACTATAATTAAAGTGGGATATTGAAGAGTGCTCGTTCATGCAAAAGGAATATTGACCCCGACGCCTTCCATAAACTTTATACGCATGTCACCATTGATATAATATACAGATAAACCATGAGAGGCATGCCAATTCCATGGCAAGATATTTATCATAGGGGCCAGAAAACATAAAAATAATGTCTCAGCAGCATAAGAAGTAAGTGGGCCATTAGAATTACGTAAATATTCAACAAAAAGCAACTGTTCTCCTCAAAATCGACGATTATTCTCGGCTTTACAAATGAATATACTACTAAATAACTATAACAATACTTTTTCTTTCTTTCATCCGAATTTATTCCAAACGTTGAATTTCAACGGAATATTTATAATAAATGCCGATCAGCAAGTATGTATTATACTATGGTATTGATATTATTATCTTAATTAATGTTATGCTTGTAAGAGCCATTTTGTGTGTGTGTGTGTGTGGTAAGGAATGTACTACAGGATCATAAACGTTATTAATGAGGTAAGTTACTATTTATGTTGACCATAGGTAAATGTATAACATGAACACAATAACCAACAAAGGCGTGAATCGATCAGAGACTTCTTTTCGTTGCTGTTGTGGATTTAAGTCCTTTTTCAGCACACGAAAGGCTAAAGCATTAGACGAATCAAGACCCACTACCCACCCTCCCCACACAATCACACTTGTATGCATGATTGTAATGTATTACCTGTCTAGATATAAATGTTATGTTTAGCGATGTGTTGTCTTTTCTTGGGGTTTGTGGTGTATTATGCAGGTTTGGTTGAGTTAAGCGGCGTTTCTTTGCGCGAGTGCTTTTATATGTATGTGATTATTTCTGGTTGTTGGGTTTCAAGGATAATATAATGTAAGGTAATCAATATTATTGGAAAAATAATTATCTTCATTTATCTTCATTTAGTATGCAGCCTGTGCATCTCAGAATAGTCAGCAATCAAACTTTCATCTTTATTCAGCTGGGTCTCTGGATGTAAATTATGTTTGGTAGTAATTAATTATAATTTATACAATTCTAGTTTATGCACAACCTCTAAGATCTTGAGTTATTTTAGGTACAAATTTCCAGTTGTGCAATGGGCTTTGTCTTATAATGACCATTAAGGGAGCAATTGTTGGTACGCTGAGCAATGACCATTAAGGGAGGAAATGGTTTTGCAGAAGCTGATGTATTGTTGAATTATACGGATTGTCATTGATTAATACTGATATGCGTGTGTTATACATGCACCTTGTCTTGAAATTGAGAGTCAGACAGGGAACTCTGCTAAAGGTTATTATTAGTCTCTTTACTTGCTGCCTTCGCGTGGGGTGGGCATGCTCAGAACGTATCCTATTGGTTAACATTGTCAGGTGAATTCAAAGAGACAACTAATGTAGATAATCGAACATAACATTGCATTATCATGTAGAGTACCATGTGATCAGTCACTTTTCTGGCTTCTCAAAAGGTACAGACAATGAATTTATAACCTCTTCATCATACTATTCTAGTGGATTTGTGCTGGATTTTAATCTGACGGTTTTCAATATCGTTTAAAGGGACTTTCTGCTCATCTTCCTGATTTCGCTCTATCTCGGGTTGATTTCACATTTTCTATTGTAATTTATTTCCGATGGTAATCCACACTTGGACAAGTTTAACAACATGGCTGACTGGAAAGGTCGATTTCACCACCTTGCGCACCATCAACGGCCAACTATGATATGTCATTACTGGATAATTTGTTTGTGCCAAACTGAGACAAGAACTTTCCAGTCGAGGCAGTCATTTTGGCCCGGGATTAATGAAAACTCGTCAGTTCGTTTACTCATGGAATGTAGCAGCAACAGAGATAATCATAGATAACCAGTCCTTGGAACAAACAATTTCGCCCATACGCATCTTGAAGTGACTTCAAAACATCCTAATGTTTAGACAGTGCCCCAAATGTCGAGTACGGTGCTGACGTTGCAAAAATACTCCAACCACGTTATCTGAAAGCTTTTCGTTACTTGATTGACTCTATGAATATTGGCACGAGGGAAACATGGACCACTCCGATACGCTATTCTTTAGGGAATGCTGTTCATTGCGGCTGGATGTCCTCGTCATGGACAACACTGCAGCACTAAGGGAAGACACCTTTCATCACTTCAGTGACGGTCGCAATATACGAGACTGAATCCTTGCCGTTCTTGGAGACAGTGCATCAAAATCTTCGACTACAAATTCAAGAATGTTCACAGATTCCTTCAGCTCTCATCTTATGCAGAGAAAATCCCAGAACAGGCCCCGGAACTACCGAAATTAACGACAGGAAGTGATACAACTGTCCACTTTAGGAAAAAATGCTCTTTCTCCAGTTTCCATACAAGCTTATAGGCGCAGTTGGAAATAATATATCCCTAATCCAATCAATTCATTTGTTATTAAAAGATATCTTCTGCAAACACTTCATAAATCTTTGCCCCAGACTAAAATTGATAAATGTTTCTGCAAACACTCTTTCTAGTCCTGCCTAGATTCACTCACTATGTTTTCTGTGTGACTCTGTTTAAGTCCACATTTCTTCTAGTACTTTATGCATTCTGGCGGATAGGGGAAATGACAGAAAACCTGGTTGCAGAAACCCACATTTCAGTTCTCTCGGGTTCAGATCAGTGACGGTGGTTTAGCTGTCGAGTTTACAGATTACCAGAACAAAACTACAGAGATACCAATTTTTGCCTAAGTGACATGCCCCAAAAAGTACAAGATCAGCGCCCTGTCTCATGCGCTGCGTCACTAATAACAACTAATGAGTTGGCATTTGGGACCACTCTTCCATACACCTTGGTGGGGGATGGGGTTTGCCCATAACTAGACAGGAGTTCAATCAAGCCTTCCGCACATTGCTTGCATTATGTGCTTTTAATCATCAGTTATTTAAAACTCATTCTTTTATAATTGGAAAAGATTGAAACTGGATCCTCTTGGGGGCTCTCATTTGGTCTATTTTAATATCAAATTCAATTTGGTATTTTTCCCCAATCGGTAACTCATATGCTGTGCTAAGAGCATAAAGGCCATGCACCTTTAATACATTTTTTCTTCGAGAGTTTTAAATAGGAAATGTAATTTCCCTCCCTATATGAACAGGATTATTTCTTGGTCAAAGGTATTTATCATACTGTCCTTTAAATCTACCTAGCTAAGCATATACCATATGTTAATATACATATGTCTGAGCGACCTGCATTCGATCCATTATATTCAAATTTGCATGTACCTACATTTGTAAGTTATTTCGTAGTTTTTCTCAGTTGTGTTTAATTTGTATTCTCTTAGATCCCCCCTCCCACGTACACACACACAAGTCACTCCTAAATCTATTACACGTGTCGTTACAAGTTCTGGTTCGAGTCCAGGGCTGTTCCCCCGCCAGTTACTTATTAACATAATTTCAGTTTTTTTGCATGATTAATTTTAGATTATATTGCTTTCCCGAAGTTCATAAATTCCTTTTCTAAATGTTTGAAGTGTATGCATCGGATGTAAAATTTGTTTTAGTCACGAACATGCTTTACCACTTGTAGTTCCTTATTGAGGTTTGGAAGATAAATTCCCTTTATTTTTTTATTGATATGTAATTTTATTTGGAGAGCTTCTATTGCTATTACATATAATATCATCGATGAGGAAGAATCCTGTCTCGCGGAACGTTTTAAATTAAATTTCATCGTGCATATATAATAAACTATATCTATGTAACTATACTCTATTCTGTCCAAAGCCTTTTCTTGATATACAAGATCAAGGCCCCCTCCTCTCCTTTAGTTTCCAAAAAAACAATTGCTGTTTTTAAGGTTAAAATTTTGTTCGTCAATGTCAAATATGAATATGTCCTTTTGTAATGACTTGCACGTGCATAAATTGAGTATTATTATAGGAAGTTGTTATCTGGCTGAAAGCATGTGCTATACAAATCTGGTTTACGTGAATATATATTGTAATGTACTTGTTATATATAGATTAACAAAGCAATGATATAATAATTTAAGGAGAAAGTAAATTAATATAACATTTGGAAAGTTTTGCAATCAGACGTAACATGTTTTGATCAAGATATCAAAAATGTATAAAAGAAATGATCGAGAGTAAAACGTTGAAGTTTGTTATTCATATGTAATTTGGTGATTTCAAACACCACATACGTAAAATTATAAGGAGATATAGTCTTAAACATTAAATGTATCGAAGCTTCCGTAAACTGGTGTCACAATTTTCAACCTGTTGCCATTTGACCATTTAACCCTTTAATCCAGACCTGCATTTTTTTCTGTTTAAGTTGTGCATATAACTCAAGAGGAAATGCAGTGCACATTTTGCAAATAACTCACGTTTACGACAGCATGGTGCTGCAGTTTTTAATGTCTCGTGGAAAACATTGGCAGTAACGAATATTCTTCTGTGGAAAAACTAAGTGCTAATTATTCTCGGGAACAGCTGCGTGATAGCAATTAATTTTTTCCACAAAGCAGTTAAAGTTCAATTCGCAAGGTACAGTTGTTTCATCAACAACTCTAAAAATGTTTTTCAAAAGTCTTCGTACATACAGCTGTCTTTCAACAATATGGATTGATATTTTGCTTTGTTCACTATCAATAAAATGATGAGCTATGAGAAGCAGATAGCTAAAGAAAATGACTAATTCTGTTTAATTGGGAAAGTAACAGAGCGTGTTGCCTGGACGTTAATCATAGAAATGAAAGGCATATAAGCTTTAAAGAAAGTCATTGGTAAAAGCAAAAAATAATTAGTTCCATCTTTTTTAACTATCCTCTGAAGATAAGAAAATGAAACAAAATTGTGTTAGTTTCTCATTTTGGTAAATGTACATCAGAAATACTGTCATCCACTGTAGTCTCAAATCCAAATGATCCACATATTTTAGAACAGTCAATAAAGACAAATGTAGGTTCTCGAACATTACCCCGATATTCGTGCATCTTATCTTAGTAGCTAGGTCTACCAGCGAGAAAACGTAAAGGGGATATATATTTTAAGACTTGTACCAATTTGCTAAACCCTCGATGCTGCAACTAACTAGTCAATAGTTTTGATGCAATCAGGTGTATATCTACGTACAGCACTTGCAAGATTAAGAACGTAAGAAACATAAACCATGTGTTAATTGTGTATAATGTAGGACGGTAACTAGATGAAGATTCAACAGTAATTTTAATATTATAACTGTAAAAAGGATTTAAAAGAATGAATGCATCAAAATAATATGAGAAGGTGTCTTGTTTTCTTTGTAAAATTATCTACTTTACAAAATTACAACTTCTATTGATTGTGTATTTCTTTTAGCATTACTTTTTGATTATCACTTCTTTGAGCAATAACTAAAACTAAAAATAATTGTTTAAGTTAACATCGATAAAGCAGCGTTACTGATTCCAGCAAAAGATTTCTTATTACAGAAATTATGTAGAATTCATTCGGCTTTCCCATTAACATCTAACAAATTAAACAGTAACTCCGTATTCATTAAAATTCAGCTGAAAATACCGCGCAATCATAGTTATAACCGACTGCGGTTATAAACGGTTAGAAACCCGACAATTGTTGGTATTTATACTTATTGCAAGAGAACACAACAGGTAATGGAGATTAAATCGTGACATAAAGAAACCAATTACTTTTAGTACTAATCACATCTAGCTTTGTTGTTTATTTCTTAATACAAAGCTCCTTGCTTTGCTCTATTAGTACCTTTGCACTGTCTTTGGCTATAAAATAGATGGTTGTCTGATACCCATAACATATGTGAAAATGACGTTCAAGTACATCTTGTAACAGATGCGTTCAGTGGATATCCGTTCCAATACGTGACAGTCTCTGTAAAGGAAGGGTCCATCTAGATAGGATACGTAAGTGACCTTTGGATGTTTAAATTTAATTGAGTTTGTAGTTTTTAACGTATCTCATAATAGAATAACAGAAATCATGTTTATGCATCCATCGTTAAAAACCTGTTTTCCTCTTAACTTTGCTCTTATGTGTTCGTACATATATACATTCCTAAATGTATATGATGCATGTGGATTAATATTTATGTACAATGATAGGGAAGAACTGCAAGGAATAAACGTTGTAAGAGAGTAAAATAATACATGTACTAATGACCCTAGGATTTGTGATTACAAGCAGCATCTGTTTAAAACTGAAGACATCATACACGTTTTAAAATATTAGTTGTATCGAAAATGTGTCACAGCCTATTACTTTTGTGCTTTGAACCATATAACTGTGATTTGATGTTTTCTCTGTTTAAGATGTAAAACGTATAGCTGACATCCCAGGAAGTATCGATACAAGTTTCGTGTTTTTAGTACAATTGGTTCAAAATGCAATATAAAGTTTAGAAATAGATAACTATTCACTACTGTATGGTAATAAAGTGAGAAGACGCTTGGGTCCAACTTTGATGCTAGGGAATACTGTTTTATGAAGGACATACTAATTAAAGAGGTATTTCCGGTGCTAGAAATGTAAATTATTGCCCCAACACACAGTTAAATTACAAAGAAACACATTTGGTTTGAAAATTATAGTTTTTGACCACTTTTAGATGATCATCGTTGAAACTCTTAAGGAACACTGCAGTGTTGTTCGTCTATACCTCTTACAAACTAGGGAAAATCTTTGTATATTTATGTATTTCGCCTACATGGATTAACATTATGCTTTGTCACTATCAAATAATATATGAGCTGTCGTCGAAAAAGACAAGTAATGAAAATTACTGATACTTTTTACTGATGAAATGAAAGTTCAATCCCACGAAGTGCAATAACTCTGCCTGTCCTTAAATTATTGAAATTATATTTCTTAGTGAAGGCATTTGTTTCTAGCAATCGACCTACAACCATTTAAATATGATGTACGTAAATTAAAAGATTATCTACTCTTTTTTATTTTTCATATAAGTATGTGTTTCCGAAAATAAAAATGAATATTTATCTATGAGAGGTGAAGCAATACCTAGCAGTGTAATGTGCTGCAAGGTATTTTTTTATGCTATCTTGCAGGCATATTTCATCAAACGTGTTAAAAGGTAATTATATATATATATATATATATATATATATATATATATATATATATATATATATATATATATATATATATATGTAAAGAGAGAGAGAGAAGGAGAGAGAGATCTGGCTTTCAACGTGCGGTATAATTTAATTACTAAAGGTTGTTTGAAACACATTGAATCTTGTATACAATTGTTGCTGTTATTGTTTGAGATCAGACTTTTTAAGAATTGATTTTTTACTGGTGCGACCTTATTCATTGGATTAGCTTGAATGAATATCTTGTTACATCTAAGTTCGCATTAAAAGTGAAACCAGAAACATTGTTCTTTCTAAGATATTACATCTTTCTGAATGTGTTGATGTTTTTATCAAAGCTATTTTGCGTTTAATGCTCAAGTCATTGTCATTCTAACATGTCAAGAAGGTCAGATCTTCTTGCAGATTGCAAAAAATTTTACTAAGTTGTTGTTATTGGCCCTCGTGTGTAGCGACCTAGTAATTAATTCTGATCTAAGTACAAATTTATTTCAGATTCCAACGAAATAAATCAAGATATATAGTAATAATTATAGAAAAAGATAAATATTAAAACACAACGGAAAGTGATATCGCTTGATTCTACAAGCATTCTACAGTAGAATCCTGTGATTTTACTTTCCGTTCTGTTTGGTGTATATTTATAATTCTCTGTCATTGTCTACCTCTCTGTCTCTGTCTCTCTGTCTTCTCTCTCTCTCTCTCTCTCTCTCTCTCTCTCTCATATGTATATAATGTATTTTCATTATTCCTCATTATTTTTATTTTCTAATTTCTTAATACTATACGTTCGATATGCCTGAGCTAATATATTATTTATATTGATTAAGACGCTTTTCTTCTAATTGACAAAAACTTAGTATTGAAGAAGAATGATTTGAAAATACATGAAGAATTTTGTTTATTATAAGAAACAATATATTTCAACCTTAGTAGTGATATACAGTCGACCGAGGGCTTATTATATTGGCATATTGCATGCGTGAATCTTTGTTTATTTTTTACAGAATTTCCCACATGTGGTTCTCTGGGAAATATCTGCCCATCTATCTATGCACATTGGAATATTAAAATGCATGGCTACGAAAAGGCAAATCTGACAGTACCATCTACAAATATACCCTTAAGGGTTGCTTTGCACCTATGTATTGTTTCCTCGTCGAGGCAGATGAAGAATTATAACAGTGGATTTTCAAAGTATGTAATATCCTCTTCCCTTCCTAAGTTTCCATTCTTTCTTTGACTTTCTAAGCTCTATAAGTCATAAACATTATTCTTGATGTTAAAGATGATTTACATAGAAGTATTCTGTGGTAGTAGTATACATTATGACTTGAAGTAAAGTAGCACTGAGTTGAAACTCTTGTCTCAGACATAATATAAATGAAATCTGCTGATAATTAAATTGTCGGAAATCTGAAGAGCATGTGTGATGTGATTTGCTTTACAGAACACACTATATGTCTGCATTTTAAAGTGGCATGTACAATTTTTTTACATTTGTTTTTAAAATGTTTGCATTTTTCTTAGGCATTTGCGCAAAAAATGTTTTCTTTCTGAATAGGCATTTAGGAACAATATGTCTCTCAAAATATTACAATCTGGCAACTCAAATTAAATGTTGTCAATTATTTCACAATATGTTGTAAAATATTATATCTTGTATTCAGCAGTATACATGCTATCGTACGAAGTGCGATGACTGAACGAGAAACCAACTTTACATGTTAAAATAAATTTCGCATATATTTTACTTCATTTCTAGCAGTGAAATCTACAATATGTTTAGATGGATGCTAAATCTAAGAAACACTAAATTATTTTATGAAGGAGTCTGTATGCCGTGGAAGAACCACGGAATCGGAAAGCGTCCAATTCTGAGTCATTCAGAAGAAATGACACGTGCTGCTGATCGAATCAGTATTATGATGAATCCGTTTCCAAATGTACAGCGTGTCCATCGTGCACAGTTGCTAAATACGGAGGACCTTTTTGTGGTAAGCATTCATTTTACGTTCATTTGAAATATAACGTAGAGTTATGGTGAGTTCCACTGAGGCATCATCGGTGTATAAGCGGCGTTTAACACAAGTCCGGGAAAAGGATGTATATACGATGCGAATAAAATCAAAAGTTTAAAATTCTTAACAATTAAGAACAGCGATCAATTTTAGAAGATGAACACTTCCGAATAGAGGTAATATAACATACTAATAAAGATATACGACTGTTTAATGAAGTTAAATTATCAAAGCGATTCCGGAAAGGTACATATTAAAAGTACTAATTTTATATTTATTGTTTCTGACATAAACAATTGTCCATATGGATGGTAAACAAGTAAAAGGGTTTCCCAGCATATTAGCAATAGTCATCTAGTATTGTTGACGAATGTCTGGAATCGTTTTAGCGAGCAAATCATTGTAACCATGCACGTTCTTAAATGTTAAACGTAGTTGGCAACAACCACTAATACCTTGCCCCTGTTCTAATAAATCTCATGATTAATGTATGCATGTTAATTCCTGCGAAGTGACTATTTGTATAATATTGATATAAGTAATAATCGACTAGACAACACCAGAAAAAAAAACTGTGAACAAATTATCCCGACAATCATTTCAGATTAGAATACGCGATACTACACTTGGTGTTTCTCAATGTTAAATTGTCTAGCTGGGGTTGTCGAACACGTTAATTAATATCGTAATATGCTGCTCGGATATCCGTATTCACAAGAATATTGTCAACCAACGTATCTACATTTTCCGTGGATTGTAAAAACTTCCTCTTAAGATGATACACGACGAGCCTACCCTAACCAAACCGAAAAACACTTCTAGTAATTATTCTATATCTTTTGGACCTGCGACTCCCGTTAAAACGTATAATCGAGGAGTGACACTTGCCAATGCCATTTTGTCAGATCAAATTTCCAAATATTTTGATGCCTCTTCAAATTCGCAAGCATGCAACATAGTTGATATATAAACACAGTATATTCATGCTCTTTTCTAACCTGCATTACTTGGTAAGAATACGAGCAGTGCGAGGGTTCAATCAAGTCCAGTTGCACGTTATTGATTACATCAGTCTTGACTGTAGCACGTGTATTATCAGGTATGACATGATTTGTCTGTATGCAAATATGGATACGTATTTAAAATCTCAACGATGTGTCGCGTTTGACATTCGAGTAACTTTAGACCCTTTTGATCTACTCAATTGGGTTCTCCAGGGTACGATCTGTACTGAGATCTTCTTGTCATTCACAACCCAATTCATCTTTAATAATTGCAATATAAGATGCTTTCAATAGCCCTATCCATATCGTTTACAAAGACTCCACTACATATCCTTTTAATATATTCTGAATCTAGACACCGGGTCTATTCTGTAATCCATTTGCGTGAGACGTTTTTTGATTACATAAGACCTTTTCCTTTAGGCGAATAACGTTGTTATGTTAGTAGGTAGAAGGACCAGAACTCGATCACCTGCTTTAAATGTATTAGTTTGCGTTGTACAGGTGCAATAATGTGTATACTTCGAGCCGGAACACACTGGAACTTGGTGTACCTTTCGGCACGTACCTTATAGTATGTAGTGTAAGTGTAATATGTAATGTCGTTTTTACATCCTCGTTAGTGGAATCACCAGACCATATTTAGTGCATAATTGACATACAATCATGACTTGTCCTGACTTGTAACAACTTGAACGTCACAAATCGCAAGTTTACATGGGGTGATACCCCTTCTGCTCAACATTTACCTGATAGCAACCTTCTAACTTCCGACAAAAGTTTCAAAGTCTATTCAGCTTACAATCCTTTAAGGTCTGTTCAGACACCTGTATACTGCTGAACCTGACAGCAAGTTAGTAACCATGTGGCTTCAAGATACTTAGTTGTGCAATCCACAACAATGAGGTCAAGCCTTTTCGTCTGAATTCTAATAGGAAACATGGATTCCAAAATGTTGTCATTTGTCATTTTAAACGTTACATGGATTAAAGGGATTTAACTTAATGGTCTTTAACATATCCCTCTTCTGTACTGTGTTATCTGTCCTATTCACACAATTTACATAATTTTCCCATATCGAGGGGAATTTCAAGCAAACATTCTTAATTGGAATTTTTATCACGACGTCCATGCAGCTTCTGTCGAGAAATACCCTTGTTTAGTAAGAACGCAGTCAAGACGTATCCATAGTAATGGCATTCGTCAGCTCAAAGTGAATCCGTTTTATCACACCATTGTAGTAAGACAATACTGGGCTTAATTATGTCTAGCAAAAATACTGAACAAAAGTGCACGATAGAAATAGTAATGCAAAGTAATGATGCTAGGATACCTGAAACTATAGCTCACGCCCTATTTTCCGACTCTTTTAAACAAAGGTGGAACAGCTAATAATGTTATTGTATGTATGCTCACAAAATGCAAATATGTACATAACAAAATGGCAATATTTGCGATAAAGTATGGATTTAAATAAATCGTAACAAATTAAACCTTTCGAATATACATGATACATGGATTTCATCAGCAGATCTGACCGTTGCATGAATTTATCAATATTTATGATGACAATGTATTGAATTATCAACAAAAGCATCAGTGCAATGTTCATCAACAATTGTGCTAGTGCAATAGATACTGACTTATCTAAAGCTGAGAGCAGCATGATAAAGCTTGTATGTATTGTAACAATAATAAAAGGAATATCCCAATTAGTAGCATGGTCCTGGTCTAACGGCCAGATAAACCTAGATAAGCAGAGCCCACACTGCAGATGATTTGTGCGTTCGTATCAGAGGAAGAGAAGTATACCGGCTAAAGCTGTCGACGATAACGTGATTTCGTCTTTTGATAACAAGGAGGTATTTTCCAGGCAAATAGATTAAATATTATCTATAATCAATGTTTTATAAAATCCATGAAAATTTATCTTATCAACATCATAAAACTTAAAATGATAATAATAATGATTTTAACAATGATTTCAGTCACACTTTGTGACTATGTAGATTTACTGTTTTTTCTAATACCTCATTTTTAATTAATTTTAATACATTTAGACACTTTATAATTAATGGTATGGGTGTGTAAAGTATACCCCGAGGTACAATACCTTTTCTCACAGCCAAACCCTCCAGTTGGTTAAACGCATCAAATGTTTTGGTATCAGCTATAGTATATATTATATTTCATAGACTGTAGTTCCCTGACAGGCTGAAAATGATTATTGGAAACATTAATGACTTGTTCCTCAGAAGAAAGCATCATAGGGGTAAATTTTTTAAAAAAAGTAAGACTTGATTCTAAATCCGATTTCATTTTATTGCTTGGGTCACGAGAAGTATTACTAGATGTAAATAGACTAATTTAATCAGACTGGATTTTAACCACGGTCACTGAAAAGGGAATTTGTATCAAACCTCAACTACACATCATATACGTTTGACACCTCATAGATCGCTACAAACAAAGTATAATACCGGTAATTTGACAAAATATTTAAGCGAATGTTTTGACATGATTTTTATATATAGTAGCAAAAGGAAATCAACCGCATAAACTATGCATAACCGCGTCTTACCAGTTCAGATGAATTTATTTTCATTTTTCAAATTATGTTTGATTCGCTGCGTTGGTGTAGCCTCTTGTCAATGTTACTAATAAGCTATGTGTAGCGCAAACTGAAGATACGTTTACTTACAGCTCCCATTTTATTCACAATCTTTTCAAAACAACAACTTACCATATCAAAATGAGCTAATGTGTAATGTATTATTGCCAACAGCACAGTTAATACCGTTGGTCATCCAATATTAATTTGCAGCAAGTTCAAGCAAACCAATGTATTAGTCATATGCCTCGTCTTTTAAAAGCGTAAATAGATGATGATTGTTTTATTAAAGCTTAAAAATCGTAAGTTTCTGGTCAACATCTCTTTAAAATTTTAAAATTGAGTGGAAAGTAAATTACATGTTTTGAAAGAGTTAAAAAGAGTTCAAAAGAGTTAAAGTGTGTCCATTATGCCTTTGCTCCACTTTTCCTGCAAAACGTATTGTGCAGTATTTAAAGGTTACTGCATTTGTATGGGAAAATATGAACGAGTTTTTTGGATGGAAATTTTGCACGACATTGGGAGTGATGTATATCCATCCGACAAAACTAGTTCGTATTTTTCCATACAAATGAAGTAATATTTTCATTGTATGCTCATTTTTGTTTAACTTTCTAAGGCTTTATAATAAAATATAAAACAATAAACAGTACATTTGATTTATGGTTTATTCCAAAATAAATTCACAACCGTACATTCTTCATGGACATTATTCATGAACACATAGCTCCGCCCTGCGACCTTTTACCTTCACAGCGTACCGTACGCTCAGTCACTCATTTGACAAAGACATTCCATTTGGCTCTATCTAATAGTTAAATTTAAAGTCATAGTATGAATGACTGCGCCATTAAACAAAGTTCCCAGCTGGTCAGGAATGGATGAATTTAGTTGTTCTGTCAGTTCAGCTAAATTCTGAATACCCTCTTCTGGGCATTTTCCATACGATGTGTATGTGACTTGAGGAACTTACGTTGACAACAAGCTGCATAACTGGTTCTGTCCTACCATAGACAATTTGGACTCGTAAGCTGAAAAAATATGAATTTGTTTAAATCTATATTTTCAAGAAGATGCTGGATTCAGCATTGCTTTTTAGAGAACATGTGTTTTAGTTTTGGAGTGTAGTGGAGTCTCCTTTGTAATGTGATGTCGATATCAAAAACGTGGTATGGATTTTAGGCCTAAATAGTACAGTACATGTCCGCGATGTGAATCAGTAAGAGCCCACATAGTACATTTTGAGGAGATTAAAGATGCCAAAAGGCACGTAGATGTATTATCGTATTATCATTATTATTACCAGTTATAGATGATATACTGTTACTCCCAATCACTTGCATGACCTTTGCTGATGGGACACTAGCTTTCGACAGGATTGTTACAGTACTCTTTCTAACTGAACGGTTGGTAATTCTCCCCTGGATTCCTGCCTTTTCGGCGGCTCGTTTCATCAGAGTTCCTAGTCGATTAACCCCATCTGGTCTCAGATAATAACTGCAAGTTTTTATATTTTTTCCAGTAAAATATATTTTTTATATTTCTTAAATGCACTCATTACAAAAATCAGTGTTCTTATATATCGCGAGGTTAATTGCATTTCATTGTGAAAATTGTTTGGTATTTGCAGAGCAAACCATTTATTCCAGATTTTTTCCATAGTTCTTTTTACTTTGATATAATTTTATTTTCATTTAATTTTTATTGTCGGTAAAACCTTTACGAATATATTTTATTTTATTAATTTTTTTTATTTTAAATAAAGACTTTAATTAAATCTTTAGAAATACAATTACCATCTCTGTGAGTTTTTGTCAATGTATGCATTGGAATTGGTGTCACATAAATGGGGCTGTTGGCATCTAACACTTCCAAGAGCCTTAGTTTCAAATGTTGCAGGTTAAGATGAACAGGGTCTCGCTTTGTTGTTATTCCAATAGAACAAATGCGAGGTATTATTGATCTGTAGTCATCCGTCCCATTACCGTCAAAGGTTCTGCTATCCTCCCTGCATATTTCCTGTGCTCGTCTCGGCCTTTAAATCCAAACATTTTTAAAGCAAAAGTGCAACAGGAAAAATTGCAAAGCAGGTGGCGTGTGAGAGCCCATTTTACCGGCTGACAAAAAGGTTGCTTCGTCATCGGCTCTGATGCTCTTGTTTTTTTTATAAAAACAGACTTCTTCAGTTGCATTTTTATAGAATTTAGTGCTTCGATTTATTTCTGAAATGGACGGCCTCTAAGACAGACGGGTAGACTTACGTTTCCTTTGTATGTTGTTTCTTATAGAATCGAAAGAGCAGGGCTCAAACTCAGAACCATTGGCTTTGTCAATCTTTATAAACATCTCGGCTAAATAAAATTTTAAATGACATTTTGAACGCAGCGTGTCTCACGTTTGTTATCATTCATTAATCGCTGCACATTTCTGATATTACCATCAGTCGCCTACTTCTTTGAAAGTTTATTTTTTGAATATATGAATTAATCCACTTTGTCAACTTTGGCATCTCTTTTTTCAAATGGCTCAAACAGTTGGTTTACTTCATCCACAGACAAATAAATAAATCAAAAGTGCTGGCATCTGTGTCCATCGTTTGTTTACAATAGAAAGTAGTTCCTATATGTACTTGAATGCAATATATTTGTATTTGCACGCGAGTTCAGAATCGGGCACTATTGCACAATTCTGACAATCTAAAGATAACGGAGAAAAAAGCAACATATAATTAGAACACCTTTTGTGAAAGTAATATTTGTCTCAGGATCACAGATATATACCGACATATGTGCAGTGGAATATTAAATGCTGTATTAAACGGGAAAAAAGTTTGAATGTATGCGATTAGTTGAAATGAATAACCAGAAAAGGGTATTCAAGTACGTATATTTGTAAATAGCAAATTTATGGATACTAGTAATTCATATTAGTCTCGAATCTAACGTGGTTTTCACGTAATAGCCATCGCGCATATTTTCTACAAAAATGTCAAATACGATTTTTCACCGGGCTGCATTTTTATAGTAGTCACGTACACGGGATTTATTGCTATAAACCCAGATGAGAATTGTAATTTTTCCGTTTTGAAATTTCCACTTGAGTAAATCATGCATTGATTTGTTTTGCCATGAATAACAAAACGTATTATAATATGGCAAAACATTACCATTACAGTCTTCAGAAATGAATCAGCTGTGTTGTTCCCACTATGGATCTTTTCCCATTTCTAAGCTGTCCTCACAACACGATATTCATCTAATAGGATAAGCATATCTCTCTTTCGTAGATGCAATCCCTTTTGACACTGTGCAAAACTTGACCGGATCTTAATTTGTTATTTACAGCAAATACATTTCGTTTTGTCCCCAAACCTGACAGCGATATAAAATTTTCACTTGCTCATGCGCAAAAGGCATGCACAGAGGCAGGGACCACCATCACTTCAACAAAAACTATTAGAGAAGCAGTTGCTCATGGGTACGACGAATGCCTATGCAGCTGGTTGTCGGAAGGAACCATGGAATCACCAAAACCGAATGACATATGTAAACAAAATGGTGGCCTCAGTACGGTCATTTGCACAAGTACTAACACTTGGTGTGTTTATTGTAACAATATATTTTAGAAAGAGAATTCATATGTTTAACCAATGCGTATTCTTAAGATAACACCATTTCGGAATGAGAAATGAACTTTTAGTTTCCATTTAAAAAAGAATTAGATTGTTTAGATAATTAGAATGTGAATAAATAATTACTTTTATAATATGCAGTAAATGGTGACACAAACAATATAAACATCTATCACTTCTTTTTTATGTAATATTCCATACAAATCAACTGTTCATGTAATAATGCATGTAGGCATGTATTTATGTATGTAAATGCCCATGTTTTATTCATCATAAATTTTCAATATTTGTCTTGAACTTTAAAAACAGACACTAGACGTAAACAAAAAATAAAGATTCGGCTTAATGTTTGGGAAATTATTGATTGAAATATTGGAGTCATTGAATGCTAAATATTCATATGTTTTTTTTATTTGCTCTTAGTATCACACTTTCTAAACAAAACATAAGTTATGATGTATAATAAAACCAAAAATAAATACTACTCATGTACATCACGGAATTCATATATTTGTGTGAAAATATCAACTTTTCTCCCTAATATATCCAATAAAACATGGTTATAATCATTCCCTAGAGTATGCTAATGTGTTCAGTAAATGTAATCCTTTGTATGACCAAATATTATTCTACTATTTGCAGGAAAGCATCTGGGGTTTTTTCTTGTTTATACGTTACGTAATGTATCTGAATAAATAAATATGTTTCGTCTCCTAGATCTTTTCTGTTATATTTACCGACACTCTCCGACAACCAGCTTTAACTTTGCAGGATCTTGGCATCCCAGTTAAAGTTTGTGTATCAATCATATGAAATAAGTTGCTAGTAAACTGGAAACTCTAATGACAAGGGATTGCCACAAGACTTAGTGATATTATGCTTTTCACATGAAGATTTGAATTTAAACGAATCAGTTTGCTCCTGAAATGTTTACCTTTAATGGGCATAGAACAGAAAAGTGTATCTTATGGCCTTTTACCTGTTGGTCATTGACCATACATCCATTAACAAACTTTCCTTAGTGCCAATCATCATAAACTACTCGTATGATGGCATTGAAACTTTACTCAAACGTTCATCCCAGGATATTGTATGCCCTAAATGAAAATGGTGATGCCCAGTCAGTATGGCCAACACACCAACCATCTTGCAAATCTTATTATTGCAACTCCTCCTCATCAGCATGTTACAATGGCATTGGGTATTCAAAAGAATCTATATTATCATATTTAGTTTTTCCTGAATGAAAATCGTTTCGCCTGAATATCAAAAATAGTCACCACAGCGGCCAGCATTAACTAATCACATCGCTACTAGAATAGAATAGATGTTCATGTTACTTAGGTTTTCACTGATTGACATCTTCTGATGTCTAGTTGGTCCTAAATCAAAGGCAATGACGATCTGTTTTCCGATATAGCAACCACAGTAGCCATCATGAAAATCTTGTTAATGATAGTCCTTGTTCCATCAACACAGGGTCTTGAATCAACGACTTCTGATAGTGTCGCGTTGAACTTTCAAAACAATTGTGCCTATCTGGTAACTAGTATGGCCGCCATCCTGAAACAAATCTGGCAGATCCGCATATTCGACGAACTTGTTGTCACAGAATGATGTAAATGTTGTTAATTAAATACATGTACTCGGGTTTCGTTTCTTTTCGCTGTACAACGATACCCGAGGGTGATTATATTACGGTCTATTGTATTTCGAAATCGTGAGTACGATTCGTCCTATGACACACGTGCAAGGTGCCTTCGATAAGGCAAAACGAAAATTCTAAAGGTATAAATACGTTACTGTATGTAAAGGAACTTTACAGTACTAATGGTTTTGTCAGCAAGCGGCCTGCTAAAAGGATTCGCACAACTCCAGCTGTAGGGGTAGGTAATTTTTCGGTCTTAAGTGATAACTAGTGTATTAACATATTTACCTTTACATGTTTGTTATGTAGTTTCCTTTATATCGCATAATGCGTGCATTTATTTTATTCTTGTTGCGACGTAGTACAGGATTTATGTTGGTAATGTAAAGCTACATTTTTTTATAAAAGAATTCTTTACTATTGTCTTATCGAGCAGGGTTAGGTTTACTATTGAACCTGTTTTTGTAATTGCCATAATAATATAATCTCTATAACTTACCATGTATAACGTCCTTACGTTATGTTTGTATCAAGTTTAGTACACTGTATCGGGTATATTTTCAGCTGTTTTTGATGGTAGGAATATCCGGGGTGTCCGGTGTTGTCTGAGAGTAGGAATATCCTGGGTGTCCGGTGTTGTCAGAGTGTAGAAACGTCTGTGTGTCCGGAGCGTTTAAGGTGCCGGAGTGTCTAATGTCTAGCGTCCGGAGTGTCCAGAGTGACTAAGGTGACCCAGCTGTAGAGCCGTCAAAGGACCAGGGGGTCCGGAGGGTCTAATATTTCAAGTGTCCGGAGGGTCTAATGTTCCGAGTGATCATAGTATTCCGAGGGTCCGGAGTCTATAGCAGTTGTGAAATTGATTCGGAGGAGCTGTGGAGCGGATATGGTGCACGGGTGACGGAGTGTATCTCCACACATGTATTTTATTAGCTGTATGCTAATTTTGGGTTAGTAAGACCCAGTGTATTATTCAGGACTGGAAGGATAGATTGTATATATCCGTCTTTGTGTTTAGTGACATAATTTCGCTACCTGAGCGAATACATTTTTTACTATGTGTAAAGACTTACATCGTTTACTATTTGAGTGAACTATATTCATCTTTCCATTATTGAATCATTTGTGAAATCATTTATCCTGTGTTTTAAGGTTACTGAACTAATTTATTTGTATATTTTTCCATCTTTGAAACTGCGTTTTTTTGTTAAATAGATCCAATATTTGGATTATAGATACGCACACATCTTCATAATCCACTACTCATATAAATCGCCACATTAAACCATATCTGTGTCGTCAAAACGTGTTCTGTTGTCAATCCGAAATATCCCACCCGGTTATCTTGTTACACTTGTAGTTTTCCTCAGAAGACTACTTATAATATATTGTTGGTCTTAAATAAAAATGGTACCGATCTGACTTAGACTAAGGTTGTTTTTCCTATCCTTCTTAACATATGGTGATATCAACAGGGGATGTTCACCAGATGTCTTGCAATGGTATTGTGCTTGTCCTAAATGAAAGTGTTATCGATCTTACTGCAAAAATGCCTGTCCAATGGTTACGTTGAATATCTTGCCACTGAAGAACACGGTCGGAACACTCAACCTGTTAGAATATGGTCTCATCTTGAATTCATGGAATTATTTTTCCTAACAGGGCCGAGTGGTCCAGGAAACTCACCATTACGGCTCATTCACATCGCATCTCTGTCCAGGTAGGTTTGAAACTTAGGTCGATGCATTTTAGTATTTAGTAGCTTCCCGTTTGCTGGTGGTTTATCCTGTGTCTTTCTCCACGACGTATACATGTCGCCATGTACCTTTAACAAGAACATCTTTACTTTGTATTTGAGAGATGGTAAAAGTATTACAATTTATGGATAATAAGCGTGTATATATTTATTATCAACGAATGTTTCTGTTAGATGCTTTGCATGTATTCTTGCTGAAGAAAACAAACTTTATTTTATAGATTGTTTCATTCTCACATTAGCTCATTTCTTTAACTTTAGCTTGCAATCCACTATAGTGTGCCGATAATAAATAACAAAAATGGGTATAATGCTTGTATTTAGAAGAGAGTTTGAAAATGTAAATGCAATATATTTTCTATCTTTCTTTGGTATCAATATTGGAAAATATGTTTCCTGTTCACGTAAACTAGTAAACTAAGTGTGTTTGCTGACACAGTGGAAGTGCATATGAAATGAAAACATAAAATATCGTCAAATTATGTTTTGACTGTCTCTGAAATTGAATCATGTCCCGAGTAATCGTCAATTTTTCTGTTGTTTAGTATTCATTCTGGGCAATGACAAACAAGTTCTGTGCATGTATTGGACCTTAACAAAAATGTCGCGTATTGGTGGAATTCAGTTAAACTTGGAGATATGCATGGAGGTATGATGATTGTGGTTAGAGCCGATTTAAGATGACCCCATATTCACAAGATTTTCGAATAGGCCTTGTTTTGAACGTAACAATCAGTGCCACCCCAAAGTTTCGCATTTTGAAAGAAAATGATGCTCTCTACATCTGACCATGGGACTTTATGTCATGTAAGTAAAAATACAATAATACTTATGGTGGCATGAGAAACTTTTCTATAAATGTACCTAATGTCCAGTGCATTTCACCGCTTTGGGCTTGGATTGATTTGGTGCTTTGTGGCACAGCAACAAAAGTAGGTTATATAGTAGCGAGGCAATTGGAGTAAAGTGACTTGAAGAATGACAAACCATGGCAACAGACTTTGGCTTGTCTTATGCTAAGATTTATCTAGCACAATGTTTCTCTTGAGTCCGGCACGCTACAAAAATAACGCTAAATTGTTCCTTATAATTCGGATTTAACAAATTAAGAAACTAAGAATGAAAACTCAGCATCTCATGGTATGATATACTTGGGTGAGAAGATTTAGGTAACTATTAATCCATTATCGATCAGAAGTCTGTAACAATGATTTATTCCATTACTATTCTAACTGTCCTCCTACCCATGGAAAACAAAAGGTGGTGTTAGCACGTCATGACATTGCAGAAGTCTTCCGATTTGTTCGAGGGTAGAGCGAGCCATACGGTAACATGGGTATAGGCAGTGATCTGCAGACTTTAGAGGTATGACCTTCGGCATGTTGCAGCTACCCATGATAAGCAATAGATGATTAATCGACGGAACGATCATCGCCTGATATACTTATACCCGCGCATTTCGCTCGACCCATGGACAGAGGTGATAAGTGTGCCACTGGTGCAGCTGCCATTGAAGTAGCGGCAAACGATAACATCACCATTTCAACGTGGACTATCAGTGCACTAAGTCCACCTGGTAGACTCGAGGAGCTAACCCTGAGATGGAAGATACTACTGGCACATACTTTCACTATGCGAGATGCGATGGAAGAATTTCTTAGAGAGATCAACAGATGCAGTACAAAGTGGACAAGAGGAGAAGCATGAGGATGAAGTCGAATTTATGGTACATGAGGACATCCGCTTGGTTGTATCTCCTTTCAATATTACCGTCAAAGTTCTTTTCACAATATCTAGCCATGATGACAAGGACGAGAATGTTTTATACAGCCAGCTTCAAACTCTCATTAACAAGACACCCAAGTAGGATATTCTAGTCATTCAAGAAGAATTAAATGCACAGCAAAATAGGCATCTTAAAGATGGTCTTTGCAAAGTCCAGACGACAAATAACACAACCAGACTGACGATATATTGGTGATGAAGCGTACGGTCTACCGTCAACATTGTCTGAACATGTAGCCTCCAAGAAGCTGACTTACGAAGCGATGATGACTTGCTGATGATACCTATCAAACTTTATCACTGGATGACCAAGACGTCAAAACTGGTTAGGATCAGATCCATGCTTGACTGAAGCATCTGAATCATTGACAAGCGGCAAGTTCAGCACTACAATAATAGGCACAGCCAAATACATCCATGGCAAGCGTTGTGGGATTTTAAAAATATCACTGGTTCACAGCAGTTATTCTCGGCCGCTTGGTTGTAAAAACAAACTTGGGAGGAATAGGCAATGCCTTAATGAGCAGGTACATACATATATGTAGATTAAAAACAGAATTACAAAGACTTTAAGGCAAGCTAAAGAAAGCTGGTTGAAGGTCCAATGTAAGGAAATCGATAAACGCCTGAACTATAATATCTCGGTAAAGAGGCATACCATGTGGTGAAAGACCTGAAAAAATAGAAACAGGGAAGACCAACAAGGACAAATGTCTCATAGAAGATCAAAGTACCCTTAATAGATTGACGGAATACTGTTCAGAACTGCACAAGCAGGAACCATTCTGAAGACCTAGTTGCGCTAAACATACCACTGACCACAACAGAGGTGGATTAACAGATATTAAGGGAAGAATTGTTGGCCTTAGTTAAGGCACTAATCAAGGGGAAGTCATCTGCGGTAGACATTATACCAGCAGAGCTTCTTCAAGGACGGGGAATCTACTTCATAAGTTTCCTCACAACACTCTGCAAAACATTCTGGCAAACAGAAGAATGGCCCAACCAATGGATTGGATCTCTGATTATAATTTTTCCTAAGAAAGGAAATTCGCTGATGTGCCAGAATTAACGAACAATTTGCTACATCCGAGACCCAAGCAATGATGTGCCACGGATCATGCTCAGAGAATACTGTTATGATTTAGACAATATCTAAGGATATCCTCCTACCTCAGGAACATAATTTTATAGAATTTAAACGCCCGACGAAACATTTATTCTAATAAAACATCACGATATTGTATCGTTGATGCAGGGTGAGATTTGCATTTGAGATTTGCATATATACACAGTCGTACTACAAGTTCTTTCATATTGACCAAAGTTTGATGGAATGGAGATCCATGTGAACAACTGTAAAAGTTTCACATTTAAGTGGATGGTCACATTTCCACCAACAAAGAGGAAACAACTGATCTTGAATTCTTGATACTTTAGGTAAGAATTTTAGATTTTTCAGGATTTAAGTTCCATATCGTGCTCTGATTGGGGATTGGTTGATGTTAAGTAAAGAAGAGATGTATTTAATTTTCTTAGGAATGAGAGGTATTCAAAATGCATTCTGCAAGACAATCGTTTTATGACAGGAAATGGGAATATTTCATTCGTAATGACTCGAGATGTGAATATTTATATCTTAGTTCATATTCTACTAATTCAAAAGGTGTTGCTATATTGCCGAATACTAACTTCCATCTCACTTTCCAATGTATATATAAGTCAATACGTTTCATAACCTTACAATCGTACAACAATTGGAAACATCAGAGTTACAGTTATTAAATATGGATGAAATGCAAATAATCCAGAATTAATTTACTTGACATAAAAGGAATATATTGGATTAAAACAATTATTTTGTCTTAATTGATGAGGATTAGTCTTGTGATGGATCAAATCTTATATCTTTCACTATTCTTAGATTAATGAAGGAATGTGTGGTATAGTCTCATACACTGTATCTCTGTAAGTACATAAATAATTAATGAGTGTAATTTTGTGTCTGCAAGCAAACGTTGGGAAATTCCTACGTTCCTGAGCCTGTAACTTCAGTTTCGTAAAACCATAACAAATGAAAAGCAAACTATATCAGGGGTACAACAAGGTACCGGGTATGTCCAAGTGCCTTCATGGACGGAAATAGCACCTTAAGGTCAAGAGTCTGGTGTGGAACGAAATATTTGAAAGTTATTTATCCTGCCGCATTCAGTATCATAGACAGGGTCCGGTTTCAGAACGGTTCAAAGGAGTAAGCTGAGGAGATTTTGTCACTCGGTATGATTTTATTTCCTTCAGGTTATTTCTTTTATCAACATTAAGCTCGCAACATCTGCCTGTGTCATGAACTTACTGTGATATATTGCTGAATCGGACTCGCATCAAATATAAGCATATAGTGCGACCAAGTAGGTCAACCCATTCCTTATCCTGTATTACAATATTGATAATTAAAAGCGGCGTGGGCTTTGTGCAGAAGAGTGAACTTAATCTTCTACGCTTCGATCCTGAGACAATTTTGTAATACAGTAACAAGAAAAATGAACTATCGTACGTTCAATTGTAATATATTTAATGATTCGAAACAACTACCACATACAATTAATATTAGCACAGTATATGCTTGTGTTGTTAACAATGCCACAACGACCTGCGAATTTATTCGCAGTCCCATAAACAAACGATGATTCTTCTTATCATCATCATCATCATCATCATTATCATCATCATCACTGCCACAACGATGTATATTATTTTAAAACTTGCATCCCCATAACCAAACGCTTTCTGAGAATGTATTAACAAGATGAGAGAATACCACAACCACCACGAAAGAAAAATTAAGCTCACAGCGGTGAATTGCAAATTCCAAAAGAATGGTCATGCCACTGCTACAGTTTGTTTCACGAAATATATCTTATACCCTAGTTTCTCTGAACATACCGTGATCTGTGGAACGGTAGAACGCAATCATATAACGTACCAACAATTTAGTGTTCTCAAGCGGGGCTGGTAACTTCGTTCTTCAAATTTCCGGTTGCAAAACAGCTGCAACAAATATCTTGGTCGATTTGTTGTAAATAACACCCTTATATATTCATGTTATTCTTGGAAAACATTCATTATCTTGAGATGAAAGAAAATAAAATATTTCAGCCCAAAAGAAAACCGTCCCTCCGTGCACCAAAATGTAACGATCAGTACTCATATTACACAAATTAGTTATCCGTGTGTCGACTGTTTTATAGCTATAATTAAAGTGGGATACTGAAGAAAGCTCTTTCATGCAAAAGGATTATTGACCCCGAAACCTTCCATAAACTATCTGTACCTGTGACCAGTAATATAATGTATAGTGAAACCATGAGAGGCATGCCAATTCCGGGGCAGGATATTTATCATAGGGGCCGGAAAACAAAAATACTGTCTCAGCAGCATAAAAGATAAAGATAACCATTAGAAATGACGTAAATTATAAATATAAAATAACTGTTCACCTAACATTCGACAATAAATATCGACTTTTCAAATTACTACACTTGTAAATATCTATACAAATAAATTGTTTTCTTTTTATCCTAATTTATTCCAAACGTTCAATTTCATCGTAAAATCTTTAATAAATGTTGGTTAGCAATTATGCCCATGCGCTACTGGAAGTGCCTTCTACGCATCCTAATGTTTAGACAGTGAACAAATTGTCGAGGGTGTTGGTGGCGCTGCAAAAGTACTCAGGTCACGGTATTTGAAAGTTTCGCTACTTGATTGACTCCAGTAATATTGACACAAATAAAGCATGGATACGTTATTCTTTAGGGCATGCGAGATCATTGTCGCAGGATGTCCCCGTCATGGACAACACTGCAGCACATGGGGAAAAAAATTTCTGTCCCTACAGTGATGGTCTCAATATACGAGACTGAATCCTTGCCTCTAGTGGAGACAGTGCATCAAAATCTTCGACTACAATTTTGACAGATTCTTCCAGCTCGCATCTTATGAAGAGAACATCTACATAACAGGTCCCGGAACTAATGACATTAACAACTGGGAGTGATACAATTTTCCACAAAAGTGCTGTTTCCCCAAGTTCCATGCAAGGTTATGGGCGCAGTTGGAAGCACTATATCGATTTTTCAACCACGTTAAAACTCTACAGCAATATCCTTGGCACTTTTCGCTTCATATCTTTTTGAAAACCACTATGCAGTATCTGACATATCTAAATATGTCTCGGTTATTTCCTCTGCACAGAAACATCAATATCCCTGATCCAGTCAATTCCTTTCTAATTATTAAAACATCTGCAAACACTTCATAAACCTTACCCGCAGACTAACATTGATAAATGTTTTCTTCAAAATCTCGTTCTAGTCCAGCCTACATTCACTTACAAAGCCTTCCGTGTGGCTCTATTTACGTCTGTGTTTCTCCTAGCATTTCATGCATTCTAGCGGTTAGGGGAAATGACAGACAACCTGGTTTCAGAAACACAAACTTCAAATTTAAAAATAAAATCCAAGGGTAGCCCTTTTGCCTAAGAGACATATCCCAACAATTGCGTGACCAGCGTCCTGTCCCATGAGCTGTGTTGTTATTTACAACAACTGAGTTGGCATTGGGGTCCAATCTTCCATACCTCTTGGCAGCTGGAACGGGTTGAACTCGACAGGAGTTCAACCAAGCCATCCGCACATCGCTCGTATTATTTGGCGTTATGTTGCATTAAATACAAACATTTAAGGTGTGAAATTTTGACACAACATGTGCAGGACTGGTGGTTTTTATATATGTACAAAAATGCTACGTCAGTGTACAGAACTAGTGTTCGTAGAATTTTGGCAGTGTCAGGCATTGTTCCTCATGTTTCCTATATGCTGTACTCTCAGAAGATATTTTGATTTATTTCGTTAGTCAGGTGCTTTGGACACCATTCCTTCCAAATGGATTGTCACATTCAAACTGGCAACCTCTTAGGGTGTTCTAAATTGACGTATATTAATATCGATTTAAATTTGGCATATTCCCCCAATCGGTTACACGTATGCTATATTAAGAATATAAAGGTCCTACTCCTTTAATATATTTCTTCGAGAGTTTTAATTAAGAAACTAATACTTTCTTCAGACTGGAATCAGCCTATCTTTATTTTACTAATCTGACATCGATCCAAAATGCACTCTGATCCGGTGATCACCGCTGCATAAAGTTTGTTGAGATAGGATAAATCCAAAATACACTAGCATGCTGAGATCAGCCTAGCAGATAGTCTACTTATAATGCGATCAGTTTTCGACAATATACGGAAGCTTTGACCATCTCGGAATACGCGTTCATGAAGGGATTAGCCCAGCACCAATTATGATTGAGCTGAGATCAGCCCATAATACACTATAATGCAGGGATTAGTCTAACATATATTTACCCGTTATGTAATGAGGTTTTCCTGTTCAAAAAGTATACTTATTATCTTACACCAAAGAGGGGATGAAATTGGCTACCATGCGACGACCTTGATCACACGTGATACAAAAAATTTAATGGCAGAAAATCAATGAGATTATTCAGACGGTGCAGGATTGCCAACACTTATTACATAAACTGTATCCATTAAATTAGGGTTGACGTGTGGTGTGTGTCCTAGTGCCTTCCTTTCTGGGATTTCGTTTACCTGCCGATTCTTTGTGGGCTCTTTACCAAAAAGTACTTGCCACCTAATAAAACATGAAAGTGGGCCCTTTAAATGAGCACGAGAAACTCATTTTGTTAAAAGTCTTGCGTTTTCATATGGATACTTCTCGGCCTCGACGGGAAAAAAGGATTTGTCAACTTTTAGTTACTGAAGATGCGTATGGCGATGTGTGTGTAGCTTGTGACTACATTTCTCACTGGACAGATGTACGTGACAGGAAATATTGCGGTTTCGAGGTATGGACCAAAGAAGTGGCCAATTATGCCCAAGAGTTGTGATCCTCAGTTCAAACGTCCAATGAAAGAAGTAACGCTTGAACTTGTGTTAGTGATAGTGCTAGAAGAACCCGTCACTGACGACAACCACTCCCTTCAGGACAGGACTGTCATGAACATTCCCGAAAGACCCTTACGGTAGGACACCTTTGTCACTCGACCCAATGTAGAGACTCTAAGAACATTACACACTGTCTCATGTACACCTTGGTTGCCAAAAACATATTGTACAGCGACTTGTTTATATTCTACTTTGATCGTTTTGATTTGTTTTTATTGCTGTACTTAACCCTTTGGCTAGTATGTAATTTTGTCTTTCATTGTTGTTCCATTGTAAAAAATCAACAAATGTGTCCTGAAAAATGACACAAACTCTTGTATTGTTTGTCTTCTTTTCAAATGGGGCATTTATTGCACTATGGCTACCTCTTCTGTCTCAGCTCCGTCTTCCTCCACTTTCAAAGTCGTCGACGGACACTTAGATCGTTCCAGTGGAGGGGGGAGGGGCTTGTATCTTTGCCATCCCTTTAACATGTTGATTGCCGGACCTAATGGTTAAGGCAAAACCGAATTTGTCAAATCTTTGATCGAACATAAACATCATTTGATCGATGATCCACCTCACGAGATCGTGTGGTGTTAACAAAGAGTGGAAATCGGCGTACAGCCTCTTGCGAAAATGTCAAGGCGGTTCAATCGTGTTTGTGGAACGCATTCCTAACGAGGTCGACCATACTCAAACCCATCTCATCATTTTCGATGACTGCTTAGGAGAAGAAGAAGGTTTAATCTGTGCTTTACTCGCAAAGGACATCATCGTAATGCCAGTATCATTTACATTCCTCAAGATATCTTTCAACAAAGTAAATCCCGTCGAACTATCAGTCACAATGCTCATTAGGTGGTCATGTTTGAAAGCCCTACGATGCCGCTCAAACCCCACACCCCTATTTACTCGTGGATTAACCCTCCCCGCCCCGATTATTTTAAATTGTGTACCCATCTGTTACAACACTGGTGCCAAGACTACTGACCTGTTATGTACACGTCCCCGTCGTCGACGTAACAAAACAATGCATATAAAAAGTTCGGACACTTTGGGTCTGTCTCACATGACGTCCCTCAAGCCTCATCTTCCCATCAAATTGATTCGTTCTTTGTACGGCATCAGACGCGATAAACGATCCTCAAATACTTGCTTGACTCTTCAAAACTAGTCTCAAGGAAGTCTTACGATGGTTTACGGTGAGAGCACGTCAATTACAGCAAGGTATCATTCCAATTCCTCATCAAATCAAATGCTTTTTTGAGAAAATAAATTAGTCTTGACTCAACATTCTCATCTCTGCATCGACACTCAAACCTAAACGAAAATCATTTTGAAACCTGGGAGGTGTCATCGTTCAATCCCTTTTCAAATGGGATCTTAATGCCCCCAAAGTCCTCCCCAAGAAAAAGGGCAACTATCAAAAAAGCCAAACGTATTCCAAAGAAGACAAAGAGCAGACGTATAAAGACCAGGTCACAGCCCCAGAAAAATAAAGCCAACAGAAAAAGAAAAAGGAACGTCCATAGAAGAAGAGAAGCCCAGAGAAAACAGTTTCCACACGCAAGAGAGACACCTGGGCCAGGACGCGACCTTACATTCGCAAACCACGACCAATTGGCGTCGGTGAACGCATCTCCAGTAGCCTCAGGATCTTCCACTTATCCGTTGCTGGTGATACCAGCCGAACCCAATTTGAAACCCGTTCTTACTCATTTGAAGAAACAATGGAAAACCGCGTCTCCAAAAGCGTATGCTCCAACGGTGACACCATCTTCCTCCTAAGCTACAGGGGCAGCTGTTCACAAAGTACCTGCCTTCGAAATCCAAGTCCAAGAGAGATCGGATATGTTACAGAGCTTACTGGATTTGTTCAATCAAGAACCGTCCTGACTTAGTCTGTTGCGAACTCCTCCACGACGTTTGATAAATGTCATCAAGTTGATACCACGTAAAGAAAATCAGCAACAACGCATTGCAGTTTTTTAAAAGACTTGTGAGAAAAGGATTCAATCAGTGTTTTTCTGCTCCTGAACGCTCAAAGGTGTCTGCTCAAAGACGTGCGCACGGTCACAATTGTCGTTGTCCTGTCCAAAATGGAAAAGGAGAAAGAAAAAGACAGTCTCGTCATACGAAATAACGCTTAGCCAAGTATCGACGTTATCTCCAGAAAAAAAAACAGTCGTCTGAAGAAGAGATGAGCAGCCAAACGCGAGGATTTTTGGACGAAGCGAAAGTCCAGAAAACAGATTAAAGGGCGTGTCCCAAGTCATCGACGTTAGTGTCTTATTTATGTGTGCCCTGGAACCGACAAACAATAATGTCATCCCCAAAACACATTCTTCTTCTACCCCAAAATGAAAGTAAAGGAAAGGACCTCCTCTTCGTTTAGCCAAACATTGGGAAGTGTTGTCCGTCCTCTCCAAACCCTCTCCACCCATGCGAAAACAAATCATTCAAACCGCTACCAAAGATGTTATCGATACTGTGTACAAATGTTGCTTGAACGTCTTCAAAGGCTTGATACATGTGACTAAATACCAGAACAAAATGATTAGCCTAAATCAATACGCTTTTTGCCCAGTAGTTTAAAAGAAAATACCCATTCGTCAAAATAAAAAGATGTTGATGCTACACGAAGGATTTTTATCTCTGTTAGGACTTCTTAACAGAGCAGTAGTAGGACACACGTTGGGGCTCCTCGGACATGTTTTATCCATGCTTCCATGAAGATAAATTGGACTTCAGAACTGACAAAATCTCAGGCATGACCACTGAAGTCAAATGAAAGGAAGAAACCTGTCTTTAATGCATTACATCCGATGGACGGAATAGCATTGTTGGCAAGAACAACGAACTCATCATTTTACTCAGAATCCAGTAGTTGATGGATCACAACGATTTGTTAGAAACAGAAAAATCGCAAACTATTGCAACACCACAAATCATTCACCAGGAAGCTTTAGACGAAAGAGAAATGCCAACTCTGGAGTATCTTAGGACCCTCTTTAACACCATCACCACCAACAACACCTCTAGAGGTCGATGCAGACGCTTCACCAAGAATGCCTGAGGAAGAATATTATCGAGAGGTCTATCAAAACACGATCAGCAGCTCCGGTTCTTAGCAAGATTGCAGCGTCCTTGCTGACCCCTTCCCCCACTCCTCATCGAGAAGAACTTAAAGCTTGGATTAAGGAGATGATCTCCACTCCTCCTCCGACATAAGTGAAAAATAAAGACAGGAAACCAGAAGTGAAAAAGGTATAGAGGACCAAAGCCATTGCATTACCACCCCAACCGTCACCAATACCCTCGACTTATACTCCCGTGGCACATTTTTTCCCGTCCAAAGAAGCATCAGTGAAAAGTAGAGAAGGTGTTAGCCAGTCTTTACTATGATCCATCCCATCCTGCAGATTACGGACGAGTTCAGAAATTGTATCGTGCTGCGACAATCTGTCTGAAAAGTCTCCGTTTACCTCAAGTACAACGATGGTTACAAAAGAATCTACTGACACATTACACAAACCACAAACCCATTCAACGAAATTTTTTCCATACGTTGCACCCGAGTGGAGGGATCATCAATGGCAAACCGATTTAGCCGATGCATCTCATTTGGCTACCTACTATCGTGGCTACAAATATTTATGTTGTGTCATCGACGTCTTTTCTAAATTTCCCTGTCGTGCCTATGACTTTTATATCGACAGTGAATAAGTGCGAGCCCTCGAAATGGTGTTGAAACAAAGCGGTCTTCACCCTCTTCGAAGGCAAACCGACAAAGACACCGATAATGATGAATCAAGCTTTCCAAAAAGAATTAAAGAAACGTGACATTCATTTTTTTAACCGGGGAGCATCGTGGAACGTTGTCAACGCACCTAGAAAGAACACACTCTCAAGTACATGTACGTTTTACCGCACTTGGTTCAAGTTTATTCTCGAACGAAGAACACGTAAAGTGGGAAAACATCGTATCAAATAAATCAAAGTACGTTGGTAAGGATATCCTCCCAGTTTTGATTCTTGCATTGACGTTTCGCAAGTCATCGGCTATAAAAAGCAGTTACGTAATGCCCTCCAAACAGCCTCAACTACGTCTACCACCGCAGTGAACACTCCTTCACTGAGTTCTTCTCCGTCAGGTGTGGACAACGGGGGCCTGAAACAGAAGTCGTCTTTTTCTACCAAATCTTTGTGGTGCATTGTCATCGATGCAATCATTGCAAATTTGAGAATACAGCAAGGATAAAAACAGTTGTGGACCATTTTACAGAGTAGATGCATCAGTTACCTTCATCTCAATCCGTCCATGAAATACTCTTCGATCGGAAAAAACATGAGTTTTGTGTCCAACACCAGTCAGCACTCCAACAACAACCTCAGCCACCACAATAATCCACTTTTACATACTAATCTGACATCAAGAAACCCATCAGACAGCAGCATTGCTCTGGAATTATGAACAACAACAACCAATGTTAATTAACGCTACCCAGTGACAGCTCCATGGATGTTTTTCCCAACAACAGTGTATGCTGTTACACGGCCACAATTACCTCAGACCATCCAATTGGATCATGAAGCCCATCGGGAAGTGGCTTTGGTAGAAATCATTCACCCTACAAGGTCCTAAATGTCCTTCAAATTCAAAACACGTTTTCGTCGATGATCTGAACAGAGCAGTGCAACTAACCATGATTGGAAGTGAACAACATCAAAACTTAACTAAGAATCGACCAATAGCACCCACCACGTCTCCCCCATTATACATCAATGATTTCAACATTAACCCAGACTAATATTTTAGCGGTCAACATCTTGTGCACGAGATTTCTGCAGGATTCACTGTAGCTTTTGAGATAGTTCTGACCAATCAACTGAACAAACCTGTCACCATTGAGTACCATAAAGTGGTTCGTCGCCTAATGATGACATTTCCGGATGACATAGTGATAGGTATTAGATTTTGCATAGAAGTTTTTGACATTTTGGCGGAAATCTCAATATGATCACGAATAAGAGTACTAAAAAGATCACCATACCAACCAGAACCATCAACCTCAATTCTGTGAGATATTTTCAATCCCCATTATGAACAAAGGACTAAATTTGATCTTTGTGTACTCCGATGTCTGGAGTACAATGTCGTACACACCTCCGTACCGTTATTGCGTGTCATTGCTTTCAATGTGGATTCTGCCACGAATGCAGACGAGGAAAGGGGAAACACATATCAGTTCACCGCGAATTTGTACAGCCTCATTATTTATCTGTCAGTAAGTCGTATATTGACACTGTCAATGTTGCTATAAAAGGAGATCTGGGACAAAATATTCCGTTCACCAAAGGGAAAGACACGGGGAAACTCCATTTTCGAAAACGATTATCTAACGATTAGTAAGTCATGTATCCTGTGTATCGAAGTAACGCTCGACAACGAGGACATGGCTTAGGAGATGTTACTGAAATCGGCCTTTCGTTCCGTGGCCCGGGTTTTGAAAACGATGGTGACACCAGGATTGCACGCCTTGAAAGATGACGCATTGACGCAAGGCAAAACAAATTCTCCAAAATGTCACCATCGACAAACAAAACTCTAAAGAAGCTTTCGAGAGATCAGGAATAAATGTATGAGCCGAAGAGAAACTCTTATAAATGCCCTGGAAGCTACCGAGTCAGGCATTCCTGCTTCCCTGACATCACGGCAAGGATATGGCAGAAAGAGACGACGAAAACACCCCATCAGAGGACTTCACACTCCTAGAGCTAAAAAGACTAATCAATGAAGAACCGTCCGAAACAAAGACGTTTTTGATTATTAAATAAATCACACAGAGAAAGAAAGAAAGAAAATGATGCACCGAGTCTTACGCGTGTTCCCTGTCGGAACTGAATCAGTTTGCCATGCCGACCCCAATGATGACAATGCTAGAAATCTGAACGAGTCAAATTTCATCCCATCTCCTCTTGAACGGCTTCAGCTCCCATCGAGTTTGAAATGAAAGGACAGCCAGAAGATTACATCAATCTGAATAGCAGTTACATGTACATGAAAGTGAGGGTGTTAGAAGCGGACAATACCAATCCAGAGGACGACGATAAAGTAGCCACCGTTAACAATTTCATGTATTCCTTGTTCAGCGAGGTAGATTTGTACTTAAAAAAACAAACTGGTCAGCAACAGCATGTATATTTACCCTTACCGAGCGAGTCATGGAAAACAATTTAACATACGGAAAGAAACCAAAACCACACATATGGATGCCTGCGTGGTATGGAAACCTTACAGAGCAGGCAAATTCAACGATATGGAAGGTCTAAATAAATGATTCGTCAAACATAGACTCAAACTGATTGAAGAGGGTAGTTTAGAACTGATGAATCATTTGCACTGGGACACGTGCTTGCAAGAGAAGTATTTGCTGAAATCCCTGGATGGATGTCTGAGACTGAATCTTAACAGTACCGCGTATTTGATGATGCTACCACTTACAAAACCATCATCGATGAAGCCAGACGCTACGTACGACGTGTGGAAGTGTTACATAAAGTGGAAAACAACATCAGTCACACTTTGAATAGAAATACCACCAAGTATCCGACACGACCATGGAAGTGAAGACTTCCACCATTCTCAAGGGTCAGCTATCCATGATCGAAGATCATCTATTCCATGGACAGTTACCCAAGCGTTTAGTCGTTGGTATGGTTGGCAATGTAGCCTTCAACGAAACCACCAAGGAAATTCAGTTTGAGTTTCAGCATTACAACGTGTCCAAGATCGAAGACAGTCGTGATGCAGAGGCCTGGAGAACCAGAATTTTCGTACCTGACTTTTTATTAATAATGATGAAGATGAAGACAAAAATAAGAAGACCAATTACTTGAGATCGTACTTATCCCTGTACGGAACCGCCGAACATTAATGGACCAACACCATTGACGGCATTACGTACGAGGATTATGCAGAAGGTTATGCTTTGTGGGCTTTTGATTTCACTCTTGACCAAGAGAGCGACTAGAGACATTTCCACCCTATAAAATCCGGCTAGATTCATGTGGAACTTCAGTTTAAAGTACCGCTTAAGGAGACAGTGAACATCATCATGTATGCTGAATTTGATAATACCATATAAATCAACAGTTTGAGACAAGTCATTCTAGATGATTAGAAGCTATGGAAGACTGTTGTCCCTCTTTGAATAGTAAAGAATCTATGGCAATGGATGGCAGGATACCATGGAAGTAGTGTCACGGAATTAAATTATTTTGCTTATTGAATACATGTACTCCGGTTTCGTTTTTTGTGTACATCGATACCAGAGGTTGATTTATGTATGTCGTGTCGTATTTTGAAATACTGAATTCGGTTCATCCCATGCCGCACGTGCGAAGTGCTCTCGATGGCATGAACCGATTGTCTACAATGCACAGGCTGTGTATAAATACCTCACCGATGTACATTTCTTTACAATACGGAACAGTCTTGTCAGCCAGCAGTCTGCTTCAAGGACATGTACTACTTCAGATGTAACGGTATGTAGGTTTATTAATTTCTAATCTATCAGTTATAACTACTGTATTACCACGTTTACTTTTGAATGTTTGTTGTGTAGCTTTGGTGTACACAGTATAATGCATATATTTCTATTCTCGTTTTAGACTTAGCAAGGGATTTATATTAGCAATGTAAATATACAATTTTTAAGAACTGTTTAATATGGTAGGATTTTTATAGAGCAAGTTTAGGTTTATTTTTGAACCTGTCATTTTGTAATTATTGTGCTGATAATGTAAGCTATATAACTTTCCGTGTATAACGTCATTACGTTATTATACCCGTGTAATGCATAGTGCACGGTATTGGATATATTTTCAGCTGTCTGTGATCAGAGTGTCTGTGTCTGGAGTGACCAGAACGTCTCTGTCTGTGTCTGTGTCTGGAGTGACCAGAGTGTCTAATATCCGGGGTGTCCGGAATGTATGTGTCTGGTGTGACCAGAGTGTATCATGTCCGGGGTGTCCGGAGTGTCTAATGTCCGTAGTGTCCGCAGTGTATAATATCCAGGGTGTCCAGATGATCTAATGTCCGGAGTATTCCGAGTGTTCGAAGTATTCCGAGTGTCCGGAGTATGTAGCGGCTGTGAAGCTTAACTATAGCAGCCGTGGAGCTGAAACAAAGTGTACTGATGACCGAGTGTATCTCCGTCCATGTAATTTGTTAGCCGTGGGCTTATTTTGGGGTTCGTAAATCCCAGTGTATCTTTCAGGACAGTAAAGATAAGCTATATATCTGTCCCTCTTTTTTATCACTATAATTTCGCTATCTGAGTGAATGCATTTTACTACATGAGTAAAATTGTACATCCTTTAATACCTGAGTAAACTATATCCTTTGTTTTCATTATCAAATCGTTGCGAACCATTTATCACTTGTCTTTGTATTTGCTAAATTAATTTATTTGTATTTTTCATCATTACTTCTGTGTTCTTATGTTAATTAAATCCAATATTTGTAATATATATGCAAGCACATATTCATAATTAATTGCCCATACAAGACATCCATTATTAAACATTGTATTTATATAATCGTCAAAAGTGTTATGTTGTGAATCCGAAAATCACACCCGGTTATCAAGTAGAACCCAAAGACAAAGACGAAAAGGACGTAGTGATGCAGTCCAGATGGCCAGAACAGGAATAACATTTAGTCTCCTGTTTTGCCAAACACCTGACGGAATAAAATACGAAATTGATCAAGAACGATTGATGTGGATGTCAAAACGATCATCTCAGTCAAATTAAAAGCAAGAATATATGATGCTGAGTCAAGAAGAAATATTGGACAACTATCTGGATGAAGCTTGGAGTCTGATCTCCGAAAAAGCAGTGTTGCATCAGTGGTATAAAAACGTGTCTGAGCATTCCTCTCCTCCACCGATGGCTTTAGAGATCCATCACATCAAAGCTCTCTTAGCTCAGAGTGCGGAGACAAAGAGAAGAAACGGATAATTTTCAGACACTTTCAAGCAAACATTCTATGAAAGAAAACGAAAACAAAACAACACAAAAAATCGATCGTACACTGCTTCTTTGAAAACTGTTATATGTGCTAAAAATAAACTGCCTCATTGCAAACCTCCATACCATCAAGCTTATTTCATCATCACGGACGGCAATCATCTCCCAGGAACCCACTGCGTATCCGTCTACATTTCCCGTGATGGTTGAGCGGAGTATTTTGATTCCGTATGGATTGCCACATTTGGAAAACATCGTTGACTTTATGAGAAGAAATGCCTTGACGACACGATTCAATAATGTGAAATTACAAGGTACATATTCCAAGGTGTGTATACAATATTGTGCGTATTCTTTCATCAACACAATCAATGATATTCCTTTGAACACTGAGTGGCTTATTTTGATCACAACTCTTCTAGAAACGATGACAAATTAGATCGAAACGTTTGTGACCATTATGGTTATATTTTTGTCTTTAGCTAGAAAACGCTGTGTACATCACTGGCCCAATGACTTGCATCAGTGGAAGTCTAGATTAACTTCACAACGTTGTCATCATTGTCATAAACTTTGTTATCTGAAAAATGTGTTTGTTTTATTGTTAAGTCTTAATTATTGGTAGTGGGTTATTTGAATAAAAATAAAAATGCTGTTTTAATTTTTTATCATGATATATGCTCTTTGACTCCTCTCTATCCCTTTCCTTCTAATTAAACTATCATAGCGTTCCGACTCTAAACGTTGTAGGGATATTTTATATCTCGTCCGCGCACGAACTGTATACTGTGAGACAGTCTCAAGTCTGACCATCCATTGTTGACTCATCCTCCAATTAAGATGTGTGCAATACTATCCGAGCTGAACGAAGCTTACGTGAATTTATATCGTGTCAGGCATTGCCAGATACCGAAGTCTGAAGATATAGAAAATGTCCGAATATTGAACGTGACCGAAGACCTGATAGAAGAGCTCTTCAGATAGGAAATCTAGCAGGAGCAAGAAGAGTGGACTGGATTGTACAGACTTCACAAGCAAAGAGAATAGAGAGAACAGCAGAAGGAGCAACAGCAGGAGCCAGACCAAGGATTTGTTGACTGCCGTGTAGACATGAAAGAGTTCTCCTTCTCTATCCGGAGAAGCTGACCTATCCTTTGGGAAAGCCTGTCGCCAGACTGGGACACAATCTTAGACGATAAAATATTGCCATAACTCCCCGCCAACAAAGTCATTCTTTTTTTAGGTCTACTCCAATACTCTACAAAAGTGATACTAATTAATTTGCAAATTGTATGTGAGCAAGTTAAAACATAGAAGTGTTACCATAAGCACTTTGTTTCTTCGTTTTATGTTGAAATAGAAATGTATCTACAAGCACTTCGTTTCCATAGCTTATCAAATTGTATTTTCTTATGCAGTTAGTGACTGTAATTAAACCGTGAGTGTATGTTTCCTTTTCGTCCGCTCTTTCCATTTCTTGTGATAATATGGGCAATGTAAGTTTTTATGTCAGGGGATGTTTCCTTTACGTCCGCGATTCACATATATAAGGAGAAATCGTTCGTCAGTATGGATACCCATTGGAATCGCCGATGTTTTTTTGTGGTGCCCTGCCTGGGAGGTGCCAGTACTAAGCTGGTGGATCTGAAATTTTGAAGAAAAAAAAACAGCTCTTTTCGGGCTAACCAAATCAAGTTGCCAACTTCAGTGAGTGTTGAGTAGTGTGTCTGTAAACACTCACTAATCTACTGGCGTGATTGTATGTATGTGTGTGTGTTTGCATGAGCTCGCGTACGCTTGTGTGGATAGCAGAGTGTGTGTTTGTATGAGTGTGCATACGTTTGTATAGATAATAGATTTGGGGGATTGTAAGCGTTCGCGTGAATAGTAGATATTGCGGTTTTCCTCCTTCCCGTGTGTGGATAGTACATATTTTTTATTCTGAATAATATATAATAGGTTTTTTTCGCGTGTGTGGATAGTATATTTTGGGGTTTATGATTGTATATTCTGGGTTTGTATGCGTTAGCGTACGTTCGTGTGTATAGAAAATATTGTGGGTTTTTTCTCCTTCCTGTGTGGGGATATTATATATATGGTATTGTTTTTCCTCTTCTTATGTGTAGATAGTATATATTAGGTAAAGTGCGTGTAAGGGATTGTTTCCTTCATGTCCGTGCTTGTAGTAAATATATCATCTTAGTGGTCGGCATTTGGCTACCTCAGCGTTCACTAGTCAACACCTTTGGAAACATGAATTTGTTTAACAACTTGAAATACAGTTTGTACTCGATGGTGGATGCAGCCTATGTAATTGAAAGGTTAGAACATGACTGGAGGTATCCAGTTACCAAAGACTTTGCGACAAGACAATTGACCAGCATGAAAGTCACCAGGGATCTAATGAAAGACAAGATAGAGGAGAAAGTGAATAAATTAAGAGGCTTCATTCAGCTTATCTATGCGAGACTGGTAACATTGAATCCGGTCCGTGATAATGTAATGAAAGTGAGGTGCTTTTAACAAGACATTGAATTTCACAGAGTGTTTGTTTGTAAAGTGAGAGCTAGATCAATTAAAGAAAGGGAGGAAAAACAATAAGAAAGGTGCTGGAAGAAGATATGAAAAATATTAAAGAAAACTGTTCTAAAGAAAGTAAGGACAAAGAAAACAGAAGGACAAAATGGGAGTTTGAACAAATGAACGATAACTGGATGAAGGTGCAAGAACCGTTAGATCGACTGAACATCCTGAATGGATACCAGACGATGAAAAGATTACAATTAAGACATTTATCTGGTAATGATGGCAATATTTCGCTTCATGTGTTCCATTAAATTTAGTGTGAATGTTTTTTGCCTATGTATGTTTTAATTATACTTCATACACATTATGAATAATTTATCTTAGAAAATTATTTAATAAATGATTTATTTTAGAAATATCCCTGCTGAAGTACAGTGAGGCAGTACATATTAGAGGGGAGATCAGTTTTACATGCCGTCCATGCAGAGAATTGAAGAGGGTATAATTTGAAGCAACTAAAATATAAGAAATCATGTTTACCACGTATGACCATGATAGTGGAAGGTGAAGACAAAGATGAACCCAACTTTGTTGTATATATAAACAAGTAAAAATATAGTTGATTAACTTCTCATAAAATTCGCGGAGTTTATCCAGAAATGCTGCTGACAAATCGTAAAACTAATTTGTTCATGATAAGCGTTTATTGAGGCAAATTTTGCATTTAATAAATATACCTTATTCATTTACAACAGGTTCTAATGAACATTGCTGTATCAGATAAAGACCAGGACGAGCCAGTAGACACGCCTTTTTGGGGGTTAAGTGTAAGTGTTTAAACTTCATAAGTCAATACGAGGAATGGATGATTTTATTGTCATTTGCAATAAGGTAAACAACAGTAAATTGGCGTTGGTGTGGTTTTGATGTTATATATATACGTATGGGATGCCAACATCCTGAAAAGATGAAGATATTTATCAGAGACAGCCAGTAAACATAACAGTATTGACCGAAGAGAAGAAAACGTATTTATTGAAGCTGTGACATTACGGAATGTGCATAAAAAACGGCTGCTCTCCTGAAAATAATAGGTCTGATTTGGTCTTACAAAGGAATATATGTACTTAACACATTGACATATTTTAGAAAATTACGAAAACTATAATTTATCGCATATTTTGGAGAGAAATGTTGATATTTTAGCAAAACTAAAGTATGTATGTAATATACATGAGTAAATGTATAGCTTGGTGTTATTGTACATCATAAAACATGTATTTGTTTCCATTAAGTGTGATAATTAAAGGAAGTAAACAAAACATATGGATAATTAGCATTCAGTGTCTCCAATATTTAAATCAATGTTATCGGTTTTCCAAACATTAAGCATTATTTTCATTTTCTTTGAAATTTTATTTTGTGTTATGTAGACTCAAGCGAAATATTGAAAATTCGTGATGAATAAAGTCATCAGCATTTATAAATATTCATACACACATACTTATATACATACACAAAACAGTTGGTTTATTTGTAATTTTAAAGATAAAAGAAGTGAAACATTTGTCAATTGTTTGTGATACTATACACTGCATATTATAAAAGTAATTATCTATCAATATTACGATAATCTAAACTATCCAAGTCTTTATGATAATATAACAAAATGGTTGACAATTTGGTATCTGAAGAATACGTATTGATTGAACATCTGATCTCTCTAGAATATATTTTCACAATAAACCCCCCAAGTGTTATTGCTTGTGCAAATGTCCATACTGAGGCCGCCATTTTCTTTACAGCTTTCATTCGATTTTGGTGATAGCATGGTTCTGTCAGACAACCAGCCGCATCGGCATTCGTCGTAACCACGAGCCACTGCGTCCTCAATAGTTTTCCTTGAAGCAATCGTTAAGCTGGCATCTGTGCATATCTTTATCGCATTATCGAAAGAAAATGGTGTACAGTCGATCGGTGCGGGAACAAATCGAGTTGTATTTGCTGCAAATAACAAATTTGAATCGGATCAAGTTGTTCTCAATGCCAAAATGGATTGCATCTTCATAAAAAGAGATATGCATAAAAGTGTATAATATTAGCTGTATATTCTGTGGTGAAGACAACATATAAATTAAAAATGATCCCTAGTGGGCACGGAAAACTGATTCAGTTCTCAAAGTCTGCAATATTAATGTTTTGCCAGATTACAATAGTTTTTGGTAGGCCTGGCAATACAAATCAGTGTATAATGTACTCGAGAAGAAACTTAAAAAAGAACATTGACATATTTCGCAATTGGATCTTGAGAAAGAACTTCTGTGAACGTGTCTACTATCAAACTGTGGTCCGGTGAAATATCGTCCATGACATTTCTATAGTAAATGAGACATGACGGCTGTAATATGAAAATCATGTCAGCTTCAACTTTAGATACTATTATCCACACGTTTGCTACTTCCGTAAACAGGTATGTTATGACTTTCTTCCGGTTATTATTTTCATCCAATCGGGTACCTTCAATATGTTTTCGTTTAATACAGCGTTTAATGTTTCCCCTCAAAGGGGTTGGTTCATGTCTTTGACCTGGAGTCAAATATTATTTTGACAATACGTGGTCATACTCATCAGCAGTGTTTGCAAGAAAAGTTGTGAAAACGCATAATCGACTCACTGTAACCCTTTTTAAGATATCAAACATGTTGTTTCACCTTCAATTCAATTTTTACAATTTTAATGAGACGTTGACCAAAAAACTGTACTTATGGTTTCTTAACCTTGAATAAAGCTATAATCTTGTACTTCTACCATTGGAAGACGAGATGTATCAATCATACATTGATGTGCTCTAATTTATTGCAGATTGGTTTTGGAAGACCTCCGGTATTAATTGCGCTGTTGACCATAATACATTAAACATAATTGATTGTGATATGGTAAGATGTTGTTTTCAGTCAATAGTTAATACAAAAATGGATGCTGTAAATAAAAGTATCTTAAGTTTGCACAACATAGAAATTATTATCAATATTTAGATGGGAAAAAGATAATACAACAAACGCGCAACCAAACAAACAAAATTTGAAAAAGGACATTTCATTCGTCAGGACTGGCTGACGAAACTGGTGAGGCGCGGTTGAGCATGGTTTTTACGGTTAATTTCCACCGGAAACTACCTTCTGTTACATATTGTATCTACTAAAGCTAGTAAAAAGATTTGAAGTAGTTAACTGACCGGAGTGATTGGCTTTGAACAGCATTTGTGTAGCATGGGGCTAACTTTACATTCCCTGTTAATTATTGTTTTTATTTTGATGAATTCTCAGAAGAAAGGAAGGTTTCATTAGCATATTGCTTCCATAATGTTACACTTTGGATGGAAGTGTACTTGCAATTTTATCAGTGTTATACATATTATCGACACTTAAACAGCATGTGTAGATGAGAAATTGGGTTGTGAAGAACAATAACTTTGAACATTTGCGTACTTGGAATAGACTTGGGGAGAGGGATCAGAAATTAAAGAGAGGATACTATAGAAGGTATGGTTAGACAAAGGTGCAAGCACAAACAAAGAAGGGCATTTAAGAATTTAAAGCTCGAATTAGAAAATGACCTGGGACAAAGAAAACAAATAACGGTGTAATGTTCATATAGTTAAAATACAAAAATATGGAGAGGGAACACGAAGGGATTTTTATTTTTTACACATTACTACTGATACGAAATAAGAGAGTAATATGAGCAAGCAAATGATACAAAATTTACCTCCGTGTAATGAGGATAGAGTTAATATGGCCAATTATATGCGCAGATTTGGATAATATGGTAATGTTTTCAAATGGAACAAAGATATATTCTGTTTAAGTCTTGTCCTGTTACTAATGTGCAAAGCTAAATGAACGTGACAAATTCCACTTTCAAAAAGATGCATGATTAAAGAGATTTCAGTAATGCTGCAATGTTTCCGGAACCAAACGTTTAAATATGGTACATCTAAGAAAGAAACAAAACACTCCCAACGTGTTAGCAGGACTGTAAATTATTTATAAATATGGACTAAGTTTACTAAGCTCTAGAAAACCACATCAGGTTTTTATAGGCTTTTTCCTCAGATACATGTTGCTAAACAATTCTAGGGATTTGCACCTGCTTCGGAAGGAGGAATCCTGCAAATAAATATTTGACATGAACACTGAAGCAGATTATTCAGACGAGCGTCACGAGCGTCAGGATCACTAAAAACATGATTGGGTTTTCAATAGTATAAAAACCAGAGGCTTGAAAGCCAAAAAAATTAGAAAGGATTGTTTGCTTTGAATTCAACTTGATATCAGAAAACGAAGCCCCTTTCTTAACCTCAAGCACACAAGCACTATATATGGCAAAATCAATACAGGACTTAGCAAATCAAATGTCAAAAGACTCCCATATGTATCAGATTGTCGTGCTCCTATTCTTCAAATATTCAAAACTAGGTCACAGGCGAGAATGCGCGCGTGTGGGGGGTATTAGTGTCTGTAATTGGATTTTAACGTAGCTTTAAAGACATTTCAGTCATATAACTACAATGTCTGCAGTGTGACAATTTATTGTGCTGTCTAACACTGAGGCCTCATGCCGCAGACATAAAGAATGATATCCCACCCAGTCACATTATCCCGACACTAGGCTCACCTCTTCATGCTGAGCGCCACGCGAGGCAGCGGTTAGTTCCACTTTTTGTAAGTCATTGGTATGATTCTGCCGGGGATCGAACCAGCATACTCCCGTATCCGAGACCGACGTTCTAACCACTAGGCAACCGGACAGATGGCGAGAACGTAGAAACAGTCACTAATCAAATGTATTGTTAGGAAACCGGGAGCAATATATCGCTAATTTAGTTTATCATGGTGCATGGACAAGACGTGCACGTGAGCGTGACCGCGGAATAAATATTATCTGGCATTCATAAACATCCCTTTGATGTTTGAAATGTTTATGCACGACATAAATATTATAGATGGAATTTTCCTTGTATGACAATATACATTATTCCATGTGGTGGTTCCCCAGTTAAACATGTTATATGTACTTGGAGTGGTGCATTAGTCCATTATAAGGTACGATTTAGCAATAGGAAATACATCTAGGTGAATATTGGCCGAAATTATCTACCCTTGCGTAACAAGCGACTTGAGAGGATTGTGTAGTTAGTATGAATATGCCAGAAGTAAGTGTAAGAAAAGTCGAATAACGAACGTATCATTAAACAAAATACCTTTAAAATGTATGCCCTATTTAAGGTGACAGATCTTGCTATTTTCGACAACATATTTCCTGTTACACATCATAAGAAATATCAAAACTTTATTCTTGTGGATTGCGCAACTAAGAATCTTGAATCCGCATTCTTGCTAGCATGTTGCCAGTCCCAGCATGATAGAGGTATCTGAGTAGCTTCTCAATGACTGTGGTGCCGAAATTTATAAGGGTGTTTATCAGGAAAACGTCGAGCACAACAGTTATCAAACAATGTAAGTTTGGGATTCTCGTCGTTCAAACAGTTATGCTGCAGGACAATTCATGGTATTGCACCGATCCTGCGCCAATAATAGTATGGTAATGCCGCGGACGAGGACGTAAAAGCAACATTACATTGTTCACATCGACTAAGCATTATAGAGCACGTGTCGGAAGGCACAAGACGCTTCATTGCGGCTGGGCTCTATGTTTACAAACTATTACAAATGCAGAACGCGAAATAGGAAATTTAAATTAATTGTACGGGTGCCTGATTTTCTACCTACTAGCAGAAACACCTTATACATCCATAAGAAATGGCTCTATGAAGTGAAACAAGTCAAATCCAAATGAATTACACAATAGACAAGATTTATATATTTAAAAAATGTTTAAAAGGATATATGGAAAGGAATGGGTAAATGATATTGACACAGTTATTCGACTCATCATATAAGATGATTATTGAAAGCGAAATGGGTGGCGAGTAATGAGGACCCAAGTTCGGATATGTTTCTATAGTACAAATGGCGTGTAGAAACAATAAAAAGATAAGGTCTAAAATTATAATAAACTTTGGAGCAACAAATCTCTGAGATTTTTCAATATTTATCCGTATTTGCCTACGGAGAGTATAGGCCACACTGCGCTAGTAAATTATGAACTAAATTTAAGCACACCAGAGACGATCCGAATTAATTGCTATCCAATACATTTTAATACACGTGCTATAGTCAACACTGAAGTACGTAATGAGTGCACCTTGATTTGATAGTACCCTTAGACTCCTCGTATTCTTACCCAGTAATACAAGTTCGAAAATGGAAACAATAAACCGAAATTAGATCTCACCAAAGGATATTCGCAAGTGCTTCTCCCTGATGATGCCTGCATTTTAACTGCAATCACAGCTAATGTGATATAAAATACTTTCAGGTACTGCTATTTGGTTTGATGAGAGTTATCTCATCGAGCTGTCGTCATATGCGCAAGTTGATAAAATGCACGGAAAATGTAGATTATTTCGTTGCTATATTTTTTGGAATACGCTTATGTACCACAAGCATATCACGATATTAATTAACTAGCTCGACAACCTCCCCAAAGGCCAATTTAACAGCAAGAAAAGCCAAGTGTAGTAGTACATATTCTAATTTGGGATGATCATGCGATCCAGTAAGTTGATCAGGGCATTATAACAATTAACTGGACAAATAATAATAAAGCAATTATATACATTTTTAGACTATTTCTAGATTATTGTTTGTTAAGGGAATGCTTTCGAATTATGTTTCTATTGTTAGCCCGTAGACAGACCAGATACGAAAATGGCAGCTTATAAATAAGGAAAGGAAAAGCACAAAACAATTCATTGTTAATAATCAATGGTCAGTCCTTTGTTCAAGAAAACATATTAGTTTCCTGCAGATTTTGAATAGCTGGACAATTATTATTAGACATATCCCTGATAATTTGTTCCGATCTTTGTCAGATGTTGCAAAGCTCTTTACCTCATGTGTCAATAATATATAATCAAGCACTTTGTTGGAATTACCAAGCATACTTTACCCAAGAGATTTAACAATATATGGGCACGGTATGAGTGGCTGTTGCCATCAGTGATTAACACAGAATCAAATATATGACATTCTCTATAACGATTGCACAAATTTGCCCACAAAAGCAGATGATTAATTTTAATAGCATGGGAAAACCTTTTATTTGCTTACCATACATATGGATAATCACTTAAGTAAGAAGCAATAACACTCCTGATATCAAACAACACAATTATTAAATTTAAAATTAGCAATATTAATAAGCTCTCCTTCTGATTCATATTGATAATTCAACTACAGTATACAGCCGTATCTCTTCCAGGATAATTTATGTTTACCTTTATTAAGAAAGGTTCATCATTCTAAAGTTATATACAATTCTTAATTTATAAGAATTTTAAATTTGACATTTTATTGACATAATATATCCATCATTTTCGTCAGGACGCTTTAGATAGTTCTATGCAAATAATGCCCCAGCGGAAAAGACCAGGACTCTACGTTCTATTTGAAATAATGTTAAAATCAATGATTACCACAGAAAAGTCCTCTATATTTGTCAACAGTGCCCAACGGACAAGCATTACATTTGGAAAGTAATTCATCATAATACTCGTTCGACCCGCAGCACCTGTCATTCCCTCTGAGTGACACAGAGTCGTAAACATTCCGATTCCTTGTTTGCTCCACTGCATACAGATTCCTGCACAAAATAATTCAATTTTCATAATTTTAGCATCGATAAAAACATATTGCAGATTGTATTGATAGAAATGAAGTCAACAAAATGCGATGGAAGTTTAAGCATGAGCTGATGTCATTTTTAACCGCTTTTAATTGTTATGTTAGCATACAAAAAGTTTTCAATTAGATTGTCAAAATTTATTACTGACTTGCCAGAATGTAATGTGTTAATATACTTAAAATCCAAAATAATGTACTGTCTTGTGGGCAAGAAATAATTTTTGCGCAAATGTTGAACCAAATTTCATTGACAGCAAACTTTATGTAAAATAAATTGATCATGCGGATTTGAAATGCATTTAGACAAAGTGTACTGTAAAACAATAATAATACAAATGTGTTTCAGATTTGTTACAAATTAATTGTTAGTGGATTTAATTTATGTTATGTCTGAGAATAAAGATTATTCAGAATACCACCTTACTTCCAGTCATAGTAATCATTACTACTACTGGGTTATTCTATGTAAATAATCTTAACATCGATATATATATACAAATATATATATATATATATTATATATATATATATATATATATATATATATATATATATATATATATATATATATATATAAACATATATATAAAATCAAAGACAGAATTGAAACTTAGTAAGTGAAAAGAGTATTACATACTTTGCAAATCCACTGTTACGTTTCTTCTTTTTCAATGAAGGAATTCGACATAGTTGCAACGCAACTCTTAACGATATATCTGTTGAAGGCAAGATGAGTATGTCCTTTTCGTAGCCAAACAATTTAATATTCCATTGTGCATAGATAGATGGACAGATATTACCTAGAGAACTACATGCATGAAACGCTGTAGAAAAGAAAAATAATTAAATAGTAACTATCAACACCAAACGAAACAAAGATGAATATATGAAATATACCTAATGCTGACCGTATGTCATTTATCAGAATGGAGTATATTGTTTACATAAATAGCTAATACATCATATATATTCAAATAATTATTCTACAAAAATTAATTTGTATCTATTAGCAGAATGCGTACTAATCAATATAATTAATATATTGATGCATGCAAATTAGAGGTATAAAGGAATTTCGAAAAATATGAAAAAATGAAACGTAATATCAAAAAGCCAATTTTTTTCTCTCTCCCTCTCATATATATATATATATATATATATATATATATATATATATATATATATATATATATATGTGTGTGTGTGTGTGTGTGTGTGTGTGTGTGTGTTTATGCGTGTGTGTATGTGTGTATGTGCATGTATGTATGCATGCATGCTAACATGCATGGATGTACCTACCCACGTATGTTTGTATATATATGTGAGTGTGTGCGTTTGTGTGTCTGTGTGTGAGTGTGTGTGTGTGTGTGTGTGTGTGTTGTTTATCCGTGTCTGTATTGATACTTGTATTATGTATATCTAAATTATGTGCAAATTGATGTTATCGTGGATGGTAAATATCATTTAATAGCCAATATATTAAAGCCCATGTCACATTGTTGATCAAAACTTTATTTATTCATCTTTTATAACCAAAGTTTGGATTCATTGAACAAGCTATCTGAAATGAGCTCTTCTGCGAAATAATCAAGATTTTAAGTCTAAAAGTTCAAATACTCAGTTTAAAAGTAAAAGATGCCACCACTTAATTCGTTCCACGAAATAGCTCGTATTTGAAAAGTAGTGATGTGATACATTCGACAAATTCCGTTAGTGACAAATCTAATACCAACATTTCGTGTACGTTACGTCCACAGTGAATCAATGGCGAATAAAGAGGGGCATGTCTGTTTTAATTTTAGCGTATCTTAGAGGAAAATCATGCATTAGATTAAAATGAGACAGGGTTTAATGTTGGAGATCAGCTTGGGCGCTGGAATATGCAATGAAGCACCAACGTGGGCTTAAAATAATCCGAGATAGTGAGGTTTCAGCTTCATGTGTTGGTAACGGTGACGTCATTAGATCTTTTGTTGCAGTTTTTGAACGAAATCGGTTGACTAAGGGATATAATTTTAGACCTACATTAATATTTTGTAATCTCTGCATTGCATGTTAACGTTCTTGTTAGTCTGACTTCACTGGCTTCGGTTTTTTATATTTTTCATTTGCGTCTTCTACGTTTTCACCAGCCCTATACGAAATAAAGTATTAGTTCCGTCGTCAATAATGGTGTTATTCTGGCCAATTATATCTTTTATTGTATGAATCTGTTACATTTCAGGCTAGTCCGTACAACAAAGATTTTCTCCTGTAAATTCTTGTTGTATATAAGTATAAAGAGAGGATTACAATAATGTCCAAACATTTCTTACATTCTGTTCTGACAATGACCAATGCTGCTGTCTAACATCGCATAAATTCATATTACGCAACCCTTTAAAATGCACTAAATAGTCAAACTGTAAAATTTGTACATGGTTCCTCTGAATAATAATGTATATGAACATCAAATTGCATCTACGTTTCTTTATTGGTTTATTTACGGGATAATGCCTTTCACAATATGAGTTAATGTTTAACTTGTTTCCTGTAAGATATTGCACATGTACTACTGTACTGAGTGTAAACATTATTTACAACTAACCTACGAAATGCATTATGATTGTGTTCCTTGTCAAAGGAATAATTTGATTATGTACTTTGTTGATTCATGTAATGCCCTGTAAAACAAGATGGGTGACCCTTCACGGTAATCACTGTATTATATATTGCTGAATTAGAATACTTATCAAAATAAGATCCATTTTAGACACATTCGTGGTGGCTGAGGTATAGCTGTGTCATAACTGTACCACTTGACACCTCAATAATTCTCCCTCTTGTGATTCAGAAGCAAATATATCCCGTTTATGTACTTTCAAAAAATAGTCCTGACAAATCCTTTTATCTATCGATTTCGCACTAAAAGCACACGCACATATCAATTAAATATCTCCATTCACGTTATTAATTTAGCATTAAATATCAGGTGTCAAAAATATACGTTTCAAGGTTATGGTGAAAATTCATTTCTACTCCACAATAATTGTTAATTCTGATTTTCAATCTGTTTATATTACTGTGAAGAATATTTAAACAAGAAGGTCTCTACAGTTTTAGAACGTGTGTATTGGTGCGTTTTTTTTACAACTCTGTATACTTCAATTTGGTATATTCTTTCTCTTTCCTTACATGTCTCAAACAATTTTATTTGCACTCGATTTTTTATTAGGATTATATTTATGTTTGCTGGTTTTGCTTATAACATATTCACTTTCCTTGGTTTGCTTTTAACATAGAAGTGCTATTGCATTTTTCCAATCTAATATATTAGCTTTATGTCCACGTGAGCTCAATTTGGGATTACACTACTTTCCCTTACATAATCAAAATATGACTCAAATAAATACAATTAATCAACTCGTTTTTAGTCCATTTTAGATGATTGTTATATTGACATTTTACATATCTCCCTTTATAGCATGCAGTGACCATTAGGCCTGAATTAGATGTCACATGGTAATAGTGGCATTTATATAGCTTCTCTATTTGTCATTTAATATTGACAAAAATCGAGTTCCACCATGGTACTTGTGGTTAGAGATTTGCCTATTCGTTGACTCATTGAATTAGTTAATTGTGAGGCAGAATTTCAGATATAACAGTCATCTTTGTATACAGAAAATAAAAGACATATTCTAATACAACTAGTGCACCATCTTTTAAGTAATACATTTATTGTAGTTATTTATATCAGTTTCAGTTATCTAGATCGCACGTTTAGTTTCATCATTTACCTGTTTAAAATTTACTTAGCTGCTCGTCGAAGGTTTTGTAAGACGATATTCACGTTCACGTTCACGTGCGAAAAATGGAACAAGCTCAGGGACACGATAAGAGAAACTATGGCGACCCTGTTATTAAAGAAGCGAATCCATCAAGACTGGTTCGACGAGAACAACGATGCCATTGAAAATCTGCTTGCCAGAAATAACAAAGCATTCATGGACTGGCAGAATGACACAAACTCCATCAACAAAAAAGACCGCTTCAAATTCTATCAAGCTGAGGCTCAGAAGGAAATCCGCAAGATGCATGACCATTGGTGGGAAAAGAAAGCTGATGAAGTGCAAAGCTATGCTGACACTAACAACTCCAAAGAGTTCTATAACGGCATCAGGTCAATCTTCAACCACGCAAAGTCCAGCTCTGTGCCTTTGATCGCTGCAGATGGCATTACACTAATAAAGGACAAAAAGGATGGCATTAAGGAAAGATGGAAAGAACACTTTAGTCAGCTCCTAAACATGCCGTCATCGGTCAGCCAATCTGTTCTTGACCAAATATCTCAGCAGCGAACGCACTACCAACTGGATATTCCACCAACGATGGAGGGGTTGAGGAGGGCCATTAAACAAATTAACTGTGGCAGGACAGCTGGAAAGGATGGTATCCCAGCGGAAGTGTACAAGGCTGTCAGTGAACAGACTCTAAAGGCATTCCACGATGTGCTAATCAGCATCTGGACGGAAGAAGAGATGCAAACGAACTCAGGGACGCATCAATCAAGACCGTCTATAAAAATAAAGGCACAAGTGTGGACTGCAGTAACTACAGAGGCATCTCCCTGATGTCCATAGCTGGCAAAATACTTGCTCGCATCATCCTCAACAGGCTTATTGCAGCAGTGTCAGAAGATAACCTCCCCGAGTCTCAGTGTGCTTTTCGCCCAGACAGCAGCACCGTTGACATGATCTTCGCAGTGAGACAAGTCCAAGAGAAGTGCCCTGAGCAGAACATGAATCTGTATGCTGTCTTCGTGGGCCTGACAAAGGCTTTTGATACAGTCAACAGAGACGCACTGTGTGTAGTACTCAAGAAACTTGGTTGTCCTCAGAAGTTTACCAACCTCATTCGGCTCCTCCACGTTGACATGACTGGAGAGATTCTCTCAGACGGTGAATCCTCTGAGCAATTCCCAAAATATAATGGTGTCAAACAGGGCTGTGTACTTGCCAGGATACTCTTCAAACTCTTCTTCGCACAGGTACTGTTCCATGCCATCCGTGACCTTGACATTGGCATCTACATTAGGTATCGCCTGAATGGATCAGTGTTTGATCTCCGTCGCCTATCTGCAAAACTAAAGACACTAGAAAGACTCATCATTGAAGCACTTTTTGCAGATGACTGTGCCCTCATGGCCCATGAAGAGACAGCAGCAGGGAAGTTGTACAGACCAGTGCGTCCAGACCAAATAAAGCTTCCTACGCGAACTTTCTGCGTAGAAGCCTCGGATTTCATTTTTACAGCCTTCTACGGAGATCAATTTTCGTGCATTCCAGACCAAGTGCATCGGGTGGTCGCGCCGTGTGTGTTAGTAAATATAGCGTCCGAGACAGGAAAAATAAATGTCAGGGAATAAATTTTTTGTGTTATTTTTTTTGTTGCATGGTGGGGCTGCTTTGGCCCATTTTACGTCACATTAAAATGATATACTTGAAAATAATATGAGTTCGAAAACTAGCACAGTTGGAGAGCCTCATTCTGCTAGATTAGCGCGAGAACAATTAGCGGCACTAAAGAAACTTATTCCAGTAAAAAAATTATTCAAGGAAAAAGTTCGTGAGCACGAAGATACGCAATATGAAATTACCGAGATATCGTCAAAATGGTTAAAGCCAGTTACCGAAGTAACCGAAAGAGTCTTTTTTGGCGACGAGGACGATCCGGATATCAGGAAACGTGGAATTCTTCCCGTGTTGAGAGGTATCGAGGAACATTCACGAGTATTACCGGAACGACTAGCAATACTAGCACAACAACACGGGTAACAACCAGGAGGAGGAACCCCTGCAATTGGTTTTAAAATAAGTAAAGGAAAACCTGGAGGAAGAAAACCTGGAGCAGGAAAGATGCCTCTTTTCGAGAATACACGCAGAAATTTTACCGAGGAGGGCTGGGAAATGATATTACGGCCGCTATCGCTTTATGAAATAGATGATTTTGGTAGGAAGGCGGAAGATTATTTTAATGAAAAAGAAAGATATCTATCAGAAGAAGGATTAGGCAAAATGAGAAACCGCGATGATTGGTATAAAATGTTATATAGAGCCTATTCGGAAAAACCACAGGCAAGAAGAACGGATCCGCTTTTTAGGAGATTTTTGGTAGCCGCGGTGGAAAGAGAAAGATATAATGTGCAACAAGCGGAAGAAGAAAAGCAACAAAAGAAAGAAAAAATTCAACAAGCGAAAGAAAAAAGACGACAGGAGAAAGAAGAAAAGCCTAAATCTTCACGGAAAAGAAAAGCAAAATTAAAAGAAGATATTCAACCACAGGAAGAAGATATTCAACCACAAGAAGAAGAATTTCGACCACAGGAGTTTGAATTTCGACCACAGGAATTGGAAGAAGATATTCAACCACAGGAATTAGGATCTAGACCAAAAGAAAGAAGTCAGCCTCAGGAAAAAAAGAAAAAACCAAAGAAAAAAGATAAGAGCGACCAGGAACCAATATTTCATCCAAGCGACTACAAAAAACCTGCGGACGAGAGAGTTCGAGCATTAACTGAGGAAGAAATTGCATCTCGTTCAAGAAGATCAATTGATTATAGTAAATCTGCCGATTATTATTTGAGGGAAGACAATATCGATATACTCAAAGACGATTTTAAACGATTAGAAATTGCTGCGAATTATACTCCAGAAAATAGAAGATTATTCTTGCGAGAAAATTTCATTGATACAATCAGATCAGGAGATTGGTCGGCGATAATTTATTTTGGTAGTTTAAGAAAGCCGATAAATTACTACGATCTCGGATATTCAGATTTTTTAAAGGAGATCAGTGAACATAAAGAAAGGCAAATGAAACGATTATCATTATCACCACCACAATATCCTGGAAAAAGCGCGACACCATTTGGAGATCCTAGACCAGGTACGCCACCACCGCAAGATCCTAAAATAGGAAGCGGATATACCATTTGCCCTGACAGCGTCGTCAACGATGTATCTCGCCTCGAAATATTAATCGGAGGAAAGCGAGCCGGAAACAATTCTTCTGAAATAATCAACGAGGCCTCAGATATGGTGTTATTGATTCCCACATTTACAAGGAGCTCGTTGACGAACTCATCGATTAAAACAACATTAATTGAAATAACATGATTGTTCACAAACATCAACGCAGACCTAGACAGGTCCGCATAGTTAACTCTCGATTGCCCGTATATAAATATATTCACGGTAACGGATTAGGCGATATCGTTGGAAGCCTCGTCACGCGGGTAGTCCCTAAAATAGGACCCGCAGCCAAGCAAATTGCATCAAAAGCAATAGGAAAAATTGGCGAGACTGTCATTTCTGGTATTGGTAATTTGGCCAGTAAAGGCTTCGATTTTGTCAAAAGCAAAATATCAAATTTGATGGGCAAAAAAAGGCAGCCCGTCAAACTACCTAGCACCAGCGAAATGCCCGCCGATGTCAGTAAAGTTATAAACGACGCAGCAAATAAAAAAATAAATGATCTAGTACAGGAAGTTGCAAACACAAATCTAGCAAAGGAAGTAGCGAACACAAGTTTTATATCAGGCAGCGGTCTTCGTTTTAGATGAAATTCTTAATAATAAATGTTCGCACAAGTGTCAAACGAAGTGTTCGACATGGACGAGCCTGTAGGCAAGGACACATCCGTGCGTGATTTCCAGTATTTCTCGTACGACGCAGTTGAACCAAACACATCTAATCGCTTGGAAATTCAAGTTCACGATACAACAAGATATTTTCTTCCATCTGAGGCGTATATCGAAGTTGTTGAGGAAATTCTTAAAACAGATAATACCGCCTATGGAGCAGATTTTAGGGTCGGATTTGTTAACAATGGCATCATGGCATTATTCAAGAACGCTACTTACATGATCGACGGAAGAGAAATTGAGTCAATTACTAATGATGTTGACTTAGCAACAACGATAATAGGCCTAGCTAGATACTCGGATGATTTTACCAGATCAGCTGGCCCTAGTATGATGTTTGCCAAAGATAATTCTGATCGCCCCGATAGTAGGCCGTATATCGTCAGACGACCGACTGATCGCGCCAATCCTCCTGCACCCGTTGGTGTCGAAGATATGATTATTAATACTAATTCTGATTATAATCTCGGATTTGCCACGCGAAAACTCACGCTAACACCAGATCGCAGAAGATTCTCCTGTGCTATTCCGTTATCCCATATATTCGGATTTTGCAGGCATTTCAGGAAAATTATCTACGGAGCGAAACATACTATTATGTTTGTCAGAAAAGGAGATAGCGATGATGCTATCTGGCGAGAAGGTGCTATTGATTACGCTACTAACGTGATAGATGCCAATGCCGATCCCGCAAATAGAGGCCAGGTAAAATTACTCAAATTTACCCTGTGGATGCCAGCGATAACTCCATCAATAATCGAGGAAGAAAAATTATTATCGTTCATGAACCAAGGCGGTAAATCTGTCATGTCATGGCTGACAACAACAACAGATTCCATAAATACCAATATTGATGGTGATTTTACCTGGCGTATTGCATCGCAGCAAGGTACCTCTGCACCTAGGCATATCTTTATCGCTTTTTTGCACACGCGAAGATATCATCAATTATACAGCCACATGATATTTGATAGTATTGGCGCAACAAACGTGTCATTAAGGATAAATGGGCAACAAGAACCATCGGAGGAAATATCGATTGATTTTGCCAACTATTCTACGGCCCGCGCGTATCATCGCTTGCTAAGTTTCATGGGTCGTGATCAAAATATCGATACCGGATTGCAAATATCGCAGCTAGATTTTAATAAACTTTATCCTATCTATTACTTTTCTCTGGAACATCTCGATTTGGTGAAACAATCTGTCGTTGATATCCATTTCAAAGCCAGAATTACCACGGGAGGTGCTTTGCATAAAGCAGTCGCGGTGATTCTCAGCGATAGAACAATGATCCTGGAAGGCATCAGCGGCAGAATGAGAATCATCGACGCTCCTGTCGAGAAAATGTAACAAAAACCTAGATTTTCTAAATTTAGATTAAACGATTATTAATATGCCATACGAACACGTCAGCGTAACTCTGACCCCGGGTCAGATGAAAAAACTTCAAACAGCAACAGCAAAGCGATGCGGTGTGAAATTAACCCTGAAAAATGATCAAATTCAGGGTGGTCCTAACAAACTGTCGCTAACTAAAAATCAACGTGAACGTTTCACCAAAGCCAAATCAGCGAATTCCGGCGTTCATGTGAATCTTAGTATAGGCGCCATCAGAGACATGGTCAAAACAGGTGGAATTTTCCCTTTCCTAGCCGCTATTCCTGGATTATTATCCGGGGCTCTTCCGGCAATTGCAAAAGCGATAGGATTAGGTGCGGCCGGAGCTGTAGGCGACAAACTAGTACACAAAGTAATGGGAGGGCGATATGGTAAAAAAAAGGGAAGCGGCCTTTATCTAAGACGCGCCCCGTACGGATCCGGCCTAAGATTAGCACGCCCTATTCAAATTTAGATTTATTCAAAGAAGCAAAAAATAAAAAAATAAAATTTTTCAGAGGCGTATTTATGCGGGATCAACTACCAGAAAAACCAAATTCCACCGAGACAGGAATAATAAATCTCGATTCAAATACTGGCCCTGGCACACACTGGGTCGCCTACGCGATTAATCCTCGCGAAGTTGTTTACTTTGACTCGTACGGATTAGCTCCACCAAAAGAATTTATCGATTACGTGTCAAAGTTAAATATTCCAATTTGGTATTCGACACTTCCGACGCAGACGTTAATGGATCCACCGATATGCGGTCCTGAATCAATTAACGTCCTTGATGCAATTTCAAAATCATCCGGTCCGTATCATAGAATCGTATTTGAATATGCCATAGATAAATATCATGGTTGATATTTACGGGAGATTCCTCTACAGGAAGAAGGAAGCAGAAGTGACTGACGTCGATCTATCAAAATTCGCAACCAGGGATGATATTAATAATCTTCTATCGCTGTCAGAGGTAGATCCTGGCGAAGTTGCTGTTTTTCAGAGCCGCGAAGGAAGATTACAAACAAGCAATGTCAAAATAACTGATATAATCAAGCGAGACGAATATAACGATCGCATTAATCAATTTACTAGCCTGTCAGATTCGGTATCGAAATCCATCGCTGATATCGCAGATATTATAGCGAAGTTGTCACTGAAGGCCAATATCGCGGATGTGGAAAAAAAGGACAACGAATTATCAGCAACGTTGCTTCTGAAGGCCGATAAAACATTATACGACGATCTTCAGGACAGAATGACAAAAAGACTTGGCAGGCTAAATAACGATCTTAAAAAACTCGACGATACCTTAGCTAAATTTAGCAAAAAAATCGAGGAAGATATAAAAACATCCGTCGATAATATCTCCACCACCGCAAACGAGCTAGCAAAGAAAAAAGTCGATCAAGCATCGCACGATGATCTTAGCGAAAAAGTAGAAAAAATCAACAGCGACATCACTAACGTTCTCGTTGATATTACCGAGATAAAAACCGTAATGAGTCAGAAAAGCGATAAAACATCACACGACGATCTCAGCGAGAAAACAAAAAAAATTAACGAGGATATTACTAAAATCAACGATGATATTAACGTGGCACGTGAATTGGCGCGTTAAAAGATCGACATATCGGTGTACGACGGAGAAATTCGAGATTTCAACACGAAACTTAATGACGCAGCTACAAAAATTAGCGATATTAGCACAAAAATATCGTCAGTGAATCTTAAAAAACTAGCGCGTATTATTACACCATCGGAGGTAGAAACAGAAAAAATTGATTGTTATGTGCCATTTGTGTTAATGAAACAAAAAAAAACAGATGGTTTCCCGAGAATAACACATTTAGTTTTACTTTTTCGATTGCTGGTGTATATAGAATATATTTTATCTCCCCGGTAAAATTCAAAGTAAAACCCAGAATTCGTGACTCTTATGAGTATCATCCCGGGTTTTTAATTCTTCCGATATACGAAAACTATACAGAAACGTTTACATTAGAACCGCCAGATAGAACGTTTCAGATGACAGTTGAATATATTGTAATTTTCGAATATTTATCCGAACTTCCACAATCAATTGATTGGGCAAGTTAACTAATAAATGACTGCATCGGACTACCGATACAATCAGGCGCGTTCATGGCAGGATTCGTTAAAAAAACTCCTCGACGAATATCAAACAAAAATAAAAAAATATCAGCGCAGATTAGTTGCCATCGATGTTGCTGTGTACGCGGTAAGTGCAATTATCGCCGGCGCAGGGATAATCTTATCCGCGGTAACAACAATCGCGCCGATCGTAGCAACGATAATAATCTCGTCGACAACGACAATCGCCGGTGTTCTCAATATTATCGCAAAAAAAATCCTCATGCACAAACGAAAAATTATCTCTGTACACGAGTAAACTATCCCAGGTCAACGAGGCGTATTCGAAATTATCATCGCTGCTTTCTGAGAGTCTCAACGACGGCGTTATATCCGATCTAGAATTTTCCATGATGGTAAATATCTATTCTGAGATTGAACAAATGAATATCAATAATGTCGGAACTAGCTCAAATCGTGACAAACACGACACCACCGATAACAACGCTGATATCGGCAAGTTCAACCAAGCCAGAATTTAGTATCGATTTTCCAACACCAATTAGCGTTAAAGAAATTGCGCTGTCACAGTTACGCGTCTATAACAGCTGGCCCAATGTTAGATCAAAACCATTCGGTAGATTATCGCCGAATAATTCGCTTGTTTTTGCCAATAAAAACCGTCCCGATGGAACTCCCGATTGGATCGTCGTTGGCATACCAACAGGCAGTTACGAAATTGAGCAAATCGATAAGGAACTTACCAGTAGGATATCAAATATAACCGGCGATGCTAAGCCAGGAATAAAAATATTAGCACACGAACCAACGCTGTCATCGATAATCGAGGTAAAATCGCCATATATCGTCGATATTTACCAATCATCGATTAGGACAGTGCTAGGTTGGCCTGAAATCCCACCTCTGGAAAAACCAGAAAAACCAGATGTTTTTATTCCAGGTTGGCACGAGGAAGCTCCTCCAAAGCAACCGGAACCAAAAAAATCTGATTTTACTACTGATGAGGGATGGTACGGAGATATCAAACACAAGTCTCTAATCCTCACTGCCATCGGCCTCGTGAACATCCACAAATTTAACATGTTGATGTTCGCTTTTACTTTTAGGGACGAAAGAATTCTCTCGTGGTTGGTTCTTCCCCAAATTCCCCCCGGCGTGAAAATCTTCGACGCTACTAACATTAACAGGACAATATTCCCCATAGAAGGCATCATGATAAGAAAAACCATCAACGAATTTAATCAAGAACATAAATTACATTTAAATTTATTGCGGGAATCCTTTCATGAATGCATCTTAAATAAATCAGGTTCATGCAGCGAAACTATCGGACGTGTGAAGATTTTAAATCAACTCGCGAATGATGTTGAATATTATCACGACATGTTCATTCGGGCGATAACCGATGATATATCAATTGCCGATTATGTTCTTCCTATTAGCAGCTTCACGTTGATCAGAAATTCAGGAGAAAAACAAAAATTCATGAGAGTATTTGGATTAACCGAGGAAACGCTACCAAATTTCAAATTTCCCGATTATGACGTTGATAAAATGAGAAAATCTGTTACTGATACCATCGATGAGTTATTTCCGAAATTACACGCCGCGTGGGCTAAAAAAATACAATCAGAATCAATTCTCAAACACAATAATGATCAAACGGAAGGGGGACGGCATATCTCGCCAGGTATCGTTAATATAACAGAGGTTATCGCGATTTATCTTTACGCGGACGTCGTTGAAGGTAGCTATAACGCAGATGCGTCTGTGTCAGAGCAGGTGCAGCAGGGATTTATCTTATATTCGTTTTCACCTAGCGCATCTCCGGGTTTTTTGATAATAAAAGAGCCAGTAAATCCGTTTTACCTGCGATGCCACAATCGATTATTATCGGACCAGAATGGAAATTTGCTTGATATACGCGGGGAAACACTGAGTATCAACTTGCTGGTGAGATCGTAAAAAATCTGCCCGCCAGAGAAAAATAACCAAAAAAATAAATAAAAACCAGGAAATTTTTCAAAATTAGTAAATTTCTTAATTTTGATGGGGTAAATACCCGTCAAATTGAGTAATTTATATAATTTCGTAAATCTGTTGGGGTAAATACCCGTCAAATTGAGTAATTTATATAATTTTATGTTTTTGATGGGGTAAATGGTAGTCAGAAACAAGAAAATTGCACAATTTCAGTAAAATAAATTAAAAAAATAATAAAAATTAGAATCGGAGATTCTTGAAATTTTGTTTTTTTTTGTTGATAGAAATTTTTAAGAATCTTCGATTCTAATTTTACTCTCATCAACCAGCTTTTTTAGCTGCCTGACGCGCGAGCTGGTAATTTTTCTTGACTCGTACTCGTCTGATAAACTCGACCTTACTTTTTCTACCAGCGTCGATAATTTAACGAAATCCTCGATTTGATCATCGCTGACATACGCAAGCGATTGGTACATGGCAATCTGGATTTTCTTTATAAACTTATATTCGGATGGTAGCGTGTACCTGTACTCGAGTTTTCCTTGGACGATCGTTTCAAATTCGGACCGGATTTTACCTGCGTCCAAATCCGAAGATAAATTTATGTTTCTGTTTTTCAGATCCTCGATAGCTTCGATGATGTTGTTTACGTTTTCCTCGTTCATTTATATTTATATTTGTAATCTTCAATTTCAAAAATCTTCGATTTCACTTTCCGAATCGGATATTATTGGAATATAATAAAATTCGATCCATGAGCCGAGTTTGTAGGAGAATGTCGCGTTGATTATTTTTTCTGTCACACGTTGCACCGATGCTGGATTAATACTAAAATATCTTGCAGCGGCATTCATCGATGTGAATACAATTTCCTCATTTGTTTCTCGATTTACTGATTTAACTGCCTTAGCTGGTCGCCGTACGCCACCGGCATTACCAAATTTGGAATTTTCACTCGGAGTTACCACCCGAAGATTTGACAGTTTGTTGTTAAGTTTATCTCCGTCGATGTGGTCGATAACAAGACCGACTTGTATTGGTCCGTTGAAACATTCGAATACAAACTTATGAAAAAAATAACTTGCGCATCTTCGTTTTTTGTTTTTGTTGATGGTAAAAACAAGATAACCTGAATTACAAACCCTACCGATCCGATTCTTCGTCTTAATATTCCTAACGATACCATCGGACGACGACTCGTATTCCGTGATCGTTGGATGAGATTCAAACTCGCATGTCATTGTTGTTTCTGGAATCGTTGATTTTGGATTCATATATGATAATCTATATGTCTAAATCGTTATTTGCTTTGAATCGATTAATATAATCTTCTTCGCATGTTATCACCGACGAAGATCTTTTTTCGTAATATCTCCGCAATTCCCGATAATTCTTTCCTCCACATGCCAAACACAATCGAGTTTTCCCTCGCGTGCCAACTTGACAAACTAAGCAACGTTGTGGTCCTTTACTGCCAGCCGAATCGCATGTATATGAGCGCTGCAATAATCGCCTCTGCAAGATTTGTCACAATTATTTGTTGAGCCGATTAGTATCCATTTGCAATGCATATAATTTAAACATATGTCTAAAATATAATCATGGATATATTTGATCTTGATGATGCAGAATATATTATTCCTGAGGTTGATCGAGCCAAGAAAGAGTTCTTCGATGATGGAGCTGTTCACACTTGGTCGACATGGAAAACAAATTCTATTGATGCTACGATGAACCTGGAGCGAGCTAAGAAAATAATCGAGCATATAAAAACCGAACAAAAGAAGAGCGATTTATCTTTGGAATAAAATTTATCGCACAAATGCCTGATGATACCTGGATTATTCGCGATAAGCGAGATCCTGTGCGTGGTGGTAAGAAAAACGTTGTTTTTGATAAAAATTCTAAACCCGGATTGTTACTGGGAATCGATGGCCCTTATTATGCTAGATCCTATCCAGCCAGCGCTGTTGTTTATGGAATTTATCGGCTGAATAACAATCCGGACGTTAAAAACCTACCTGCGATGAAAGAATCACCGATGATAAATTGCGTGGCTGAGCGTGTTATCGAACATATGAAAAACGCTCGACGTGGATCTGGTTTGACACAATTAAGGTTGGATAAAATTAACGCGTGGGCGAAGACTGTCGCTGATGGTGCATCGGTGGACGATGTAGCTGCGTTGAGTAAAAAACTTAAATTTCCAATCACGGTGAAAACGTTATCGGGAGAAATATTATACTCGTCGCCGTACAGATCCCGAGGAGCGCCAATCGAGATTCTCGATCATAACTCCCACGCGTGGTCGCATTCGGTAATGATATTTCCGCGGGATCGTGTGGTTAAATTTTATCCCGTGGAATTTTCCACGGCGGATGTTGCGAAAGATAATTCCGATGCCATGTTTAGATTTATCAAAAAATTAAGCGCATCTGATCCAATATCGATATGGTTGTTTTCGAGCGAGGAAAGATACGATCAATTTATCCTACCATGCGGTGATATTTACAGAGACGAAATATTACACGAGTCGATGAAAAAACTCGCGGTGAAATATTCTTCGAATCCCGATCAATTATTAACAAATTGCTTTACAATTCCGTCTGTTGCTGCTCACGCCGCTAGAGAGAAAAACTCGTGGAAGCCTACGAGGAACGAATTCCTCGCTGATATTCAACTTAGTTGTATCGAGTATGGCCATGGCGGATTGTGGAATACCAAGTACGATTTCGAAGATATGATCTCCGTTGACATGAGTGCGTGTTATCCTGGAAGTTTCCTTGGATATGGCAATTGTGCAGATTATTTTGCTAAATTCGGCCATCCTACCAGCGAGATGACAAGAGTAGCAATTAACGGACCATTGCCTGATTTTGTCATGACCGGATTCGCTTGCGTTACGTCATTCGAGTTTGCTGAAAATCTACATAAAATCTGCTACATTTGGTTTGGCAAGCATTTCTCTCAGCGCCGTTGGGTCCCTACGGTGTTATTGAGATATATGCTAGATTCGTCGATGTTAGTGTCGTTGACGGTGAGCGAGGCGATTGTATCTTACAGAAAACAGATCGAGGTGTGCTTGCCGACGGACTGTGACAACGCGAAAGATATAGGAAGAAAAATAATCGGTAAATTTACTCAAGGTGGATCCGTTGATCACAAACATCGACACGCTAGATTATTTATCAACGACGCCGAGATGGATTTTATAATCGCAGATACGGTATCACGAGGAATATTTTGCAACAGAGAGAATATTATCATTGATGGAGCAAAATTAGGTACCGTGATTAGCTACCTTGACGGAGAATCAGCGCAATATACGCATTTGCGGTCGTCGATGCTCGCCTATGTAAGTATAAATTTACTCTCGATGATAAATAAATTTTCTGATATCGCAGTAAGGGTCGCGACGGATTCGTTTTATATCGATAAAAAATACCAAGATAGGTTGGAAAATTTAATCACCGATGGTAGCTCATGGGGAACCTGGAGGATAAAAAACGAGGATATCCTAGATTATTGTGAAGACGCCGATGTCGAAGATTGCGATGAATTTCATCGGGGTAGATTTGAAAGATCTTTGATTTTGGAATCTTCGGCGGCCGCATCTGCGTTTGACCCAATTTCACGCAGCAAATTCGTTTACCTAAATGGACCTGGTGGTAGCGGTAAAACAACGCGAGTGATAAATTTATTTGCAAATTCTGACATGATTGTATTAACTCCGACACATAGATTAGCACGAGAAATAAGGCAGCGTGGCGTTAATTCTTGCACGTATCACAGTTATTTCAAGTATAGTGGCGGATCATGGGATTCGGTGCGTATGGGAGACAAATATGTCAACAAAATCATAATATTTGATGAGATTTGCACAGTAAATTTAGATATTTTAAAATCGATCTTGACTTGGCTGGAAGGGAAAAATACCGCTGTGATAATGTGCGGTGATCACGGCCAACCTAATCCTATTGATGGCGAATCGCCTCACAAATGGCTCAGAAACTTCGTTGACTATTATGAGGAAATCGACGCTGATTATAGATCTACAGATATTTTGTTGACCGAATTCAAAAAATTGATTCGATTACAACCGAATAAGATTCAGTGTGACGTCATGAGGAAAATAATCGACGAGACTCCGATGAACGATTTTCTAAATTTGTGGCGTCCCGATCATCTGATTGTCGCTAGTAGGAAAATTATTCGTGATATTATTCAGGAAATGTTATTCAAACTACATTGCGAGAAATTTCCAACGCTGCAGGTACCGTTATGCTATAGGCCCACTGATACTAGGCGACAAAATATTAATATTATTTTGCCATGTGGAGAGGAAAAGATTTTGGTCCTGAATGATATTATCTTCGTTGATATTAATCTCGTTAATGACGCGATAAATGCAGAAAAATCACCGTGGAAATTAGGCTACGCAACAACGATACACTCGTCACAAGGATTGACCGTAGATGGACAAGTTTGGATCGTCGATGACAGAATTTCTTGGTCAAATTTGGTATATTTGGCCGTGTCGAGAGTAAGAAAATTATCTCAGTTAGGACGAATTCGAGTAAATTATCTCAATGACGCTGGCGGTAGTTGAGTATCTTCGGGGACTATTTGTAATTCTTCCTTGGTAAATCCGCGTTGAGGCGCTAACGAATCTAGGATATAAATCACTGGTCTTCCTGACGATCTTGTTACGGCGGATATTTTGTGAGTTGTGACGCTCCAGGTTGGGTCGGTTGCTCTTTTTCTGCCTCCTTCAGCCTCGCCTTCTTTATACAAATATCTGACTGTGACGCTACCTAGTACAGGCTGAATTGTGGAATCTCGCTTTAGGGGTATATTCGATTTTGTAATTGCAATTGCGGGTTTCATTGCTATTGTTCGAGTTACTTCGTTATTCAGCGCGTTAATTACATGAGGCAATCTTGATACCCAATCGTGAGATCGATTATCCTGAATAAATTCACGCGCGTATTGGTATCCGAATAATCGTTCTGCGAGAGTTTTATTGAATCTTTCGACGATAGCTTGATTGTGATGAACACCTACGATACCGCGTCGGATTTTCACATTATTTTTTTTCATCAATGAAGTAACCGCGCCAAGAAATTCTCGACCTGGATCAACCTGAAGAAGATTTGGCCATGTCAACGGGGATCGTGAATAAATTTCATTAAATGCCTTAGCAATTTCCGTCGCTGTTTTATTCGATAATGGCTCTGCTTCCTTGTACCTGCTGGCGATATCGACGATGGTCAAAACGTATTTGTACGTGACGCCGTCAACGGTATCGTGAGGAAGAAACATAAGATCAGCCTGATGGACCTCATTAGGGACACTGACGGTAAAACTCGCGTATGGTATTTTTTTAGGCGGAGGGAGATATATTTGCCAAATTGCCTGTTTTGATAACCACGATTCTGCGAAGGATGATTTTACTTTAGCGGCTTTAGCGAGTTTGGCAATCGCTGATTTTCCTCGCCAAAATCCTCGCGGAGAATAATATATCTGCTCCATATTATTTACCAGCACCGAATACTAATTTGCCTTTCATAGCGCCTTTTATCAACCAAGTTGCCAATTTTTCTTTGAAACTTTTATTAGGAATCGCGTCTAGTGCGTGAATTAGCTTGATATCAGCGAGATGCCTTTGTTGTAAATCTCCGCTGCGATATGCAAGATCGTGGTAGTAACAAGCTTTATCGATAGCGTTTACCGGATCTTCACCTTGCTTTGGTTGGTCATTATCGTCGAGTCTGATATCGAGCCCCGTTCCGGGTCCACAATAATTATACCCTGGCAGATGCTTTTCTCCGGGATATTTTGCCCAGGGGGTCCCAGGTAGATTTGTCAAGGAGGCTGCGATATCTCCTCCGGTTCTTCTATTTTTTTTTTTACAAATCTGAACTTGCGCGTCTTACAAACTTCGCATTCACCTGAGATCGCATTTCTGTTGTTGCGTGTAACGATTTCGGTTGGATTTATCGTAGCTGTGTGCGTGCGGCACTTAACACAATATAGATCCATGTATTCTAGTAACATGAATGTAATTGATTTTTCAGCCACGAAACGACGCGAGCAGGTAAAACATCATGCGGAATTACCGAATTCGATTAGAATGATAATCATCGGTCCATCTGGATCTGGTAAGACACAATTGTTACTGAATTTGATCATGCGATGGCTAAAATGGGACAAATTGTACTTGGTTGCACCATCCGTGGACGATCAACGTTGTTATCAAGTGTTAAAGGAATTTAGCGACAATACCGACGAAGGCACAATCGAATTCATCACAGACATCAATGAAGCTCCATCCGTGGAGAATTTGGACGGCGATATTAATAATCTTGTTGTATTCGACGATGTTATGCTGGAAAAGCAGACCAACCCGGCTAGGATATTCTCGCGTGGCAGACACAAGAACACCGATGTTATTTACGTAACACAGAGATATACGCAGATTCCGAAGGTGATTAGGGACAATTGCAATATTTTATCGGTGTTCAATGGCGTAGACACGCACACGCTGAGAAATATTCATCAGACCTGGTGCAACGGTGACATGGATATAAATAAATTTAAAAATTTGTTCAGTCGCGCTCAGGCAACGCCGCATGGTTTCATCACGATAAATCTTCATGATCCACACAGTCGGTATCGAATTGGTCTTGATCAAATTTATTCATGAAAAAGCAGCCCCACCATGCAACAAAAAAATTAACACAAAAATTTATTCCCTGACATTTATTTTTCCTGTCTCGAACGCTATATTTACTAACACACACGGCGCGACCACCCGATGCACTTGGTCTGGAATGCACGAAAATTGATCTCCGTAGAAGGCTGTAAAAATGAAATCCGAGGCTTCTACGGAGAAAGTTCGCGTAGGAAGCTTTATTTGGTCTGGAAGCACTGGTCTGTACAACTTCCCTGCTGCTAGAGACTCACCTACAGACAATCATGGACAGATTCTCTGTGACGCCTCCAACTAATTTGGACTCACAATCAGCCTAGGAAAGACAGAAGTCCTATTCCAGCCCGCCCCAACCACTGTCCCCTCACAACCCTGTATCACCATTGGCGACACGTAGCTGAAGAATGTGGACAGTTTCAAATACATTGGCAGCACAATATCTAGTGACGGATCACTGGACAAATAAATCACTGCGAGGATCCAAAAAGCCAGTCAAGTACTAGGACGACTTCGAACCAAAGTTTTGCAGCACAAGGACATACGCCTGTCAACAAAGATGAAAGTGTACAATGCAGTTGTCCTCACGTCTCTCTTGTATGGCTGTGAAACGTGGACACTCTACCGAAGACATATCAGTCAGTTGGAACAATTCCACCAGCGCTCCCTAAGATCCATTTTGCGGATCAGGTGGCAGGACCGAATCACCAACCAGGAAGTCCTTGACAGAGCCAACACAACAAGCATCGAAGCCAAACTAATCCAGGCCCAGCTTCGTTGGACTGGCCATGTCATCCGCATGGATCAAAGCAGAATCCCAAAGCAGTTGTTCTATGGCGAGCTAGCCCAGGGAAACCGAAACCAAGGCCGCCCTCATAAGAGGTACAAAGACAACCTCAAGATGAACATCAAATGGACAGACCTCCAACCCCGACTGCTCGAGATCGCTGCCTTAGACAGAAGCCATTGGCGAGAGCTGACCAGAAAAGCCTGTTCCACCTTTGAGGATGACTGCCGCCAGCGTCTTCCTGCAATTCGGGAGAGACGTCACAGAACTGTATCACAAATACCACCAACCACCGGTGTCCCATGCCCCACCTGCAACCACCTGTGAGCATCGGAATTTGGACTCAGGAGCTACATGCGCGTCCACCGTTGAATGAGATCGCACAACTTCTCTTCCTCGGCTCGAGAGACTACCATTATTATTATTATTCACGTTCATCTATTTATATATATTTTCGTCTTTTCCAAAGTTACTTCTACAGATGATGAATCAATCTTTCTCCAAAATTGATCTTATTACCTCAAACTTATTTTGCAACAATTGACCTAATTAGGATTAAAATCTTCCTTGCAAAGTATTCATCCCGATAGATACATGACTAAGGATACTTCACAAAGGTATAAAAAGAAGAGAAATTTAATATAACTCGCAAGACTTGTGTTATAATTGTACAGGCAAAGCAGGAAATACTGGAATTGTATAAGATAACAGATGGAATGTGGATAGATATTCAGCTTTTATATAAAAATGTAAAGGAAATCTCAAGAGCATTGATTCAAAGTTAGCTTCTCATTTGGTGAAAGTTAGAACAAATCATTAAAGAAAATGTACAGCAATTGATAGCACATTTCAAAGCTTTAGGCGTGGTAAGTAATTTTAGACCTATCCATAGCAATGTTTGCAAAAGATTTATACAAGAACATGCAGTGGTATTGATGAGTATAATTGATAAATCCGTTTTAGGACGAAGTTATATGACAAATTTTGCAAACTGTTTGCTTGGTTTAAATACGAAATTAGGAAAACAACCTATTTATTTTAGAATATTGATGACATTTTATTTAATATACAAATATTTAGCTTACCTTGAGCCTGCAAGTGTAGTAATGGTTTATATTTCATTTCGCGGCTACAAGGATGCAAAGGGAAGGACTTAGAGGGAAAATATTATCTCTTTGAAGAGTTATATTGTACTATACAATACAAGCGAATTTGAATAGGTAATATTACTTATGTATTCAGCTAGATAAATTTCCATGTCATGTAAACTGACACCACATTATTGGTGGGGAACGTTTGCAACATTATTGTGCAATAGTTTAAATAATTTTTTGTAGACATGCACTTTTTCTACCGTGTTCTTATAATTGTATCGGTTAATTAGCACAAAGTGTTGTTTATAAACACTTAAAACAAAAATAATGTAGGCCATCAAATTAGTGTTGAAAGCAATGAGCGTGATGATAATGTTCTGTGGTTTGAGATATGTTTATAAAATTGAATGTGGAATTAATGCAATGCTTCAAGTATATTAGAAAGCCACTGTCTCAACCCTTGATTTTATGAGCCTTGTTTCATTTTGGTGTTGAATGAATGGAAAGGGGGATTTGTCTATGAAGTATATAACGAAAATATGTAAAATACCTGTTGTCACTGGACATATATTCGGCATATCTCGGCAGTTATCATTGTAAGGATTAGGAACTTCGCTCTGCCGGCACGTCCGACTACTTTCCCCTTCTCTGTAGGTATATTCGAGTTTCACTCGGGGAGATAATATATATTCCGTACCGTGAGGCGGTCTGAGCTGATTTCCAACAGTTGCTTGCACATCAACGTGAACCTTGCTCATAAAAAATGTATAGCATATTGAGTTCCAGAGGGCTTAAATCGGGTAATTCACCTATTTCGAAATATATATATATGTTTAAGTTTGTCGCCGTCGATACATTTCCTTCTTTGTACTATTGTTTGGCCACCGTGGAGCAATTTATTTTCCTTAGAGAACAATATGGTGACCTTTGGATGAAAGTAATTGAAATCAAGTGATATTGAGAACATATACTTACTACTGAATCGGATAGATGATTGATAATATTACCTCTACCATGATAATAGTACCTCTACCGCATCAAGAAAGACGATTCCATCCTTATAATGTTCTGATCAGTTTCAGGCTTGTATTTCTCTATTCTCTTTCTTAAATCTGTTTCACAAGATGTCTACTAGTAATATTCCATTTGTACAGGAACAGGGACACTGCTACGATCAGTCCAAATCAGCTGGTAGACACAATGAGAAAATAATGGCTTGACCTAACATTACTTCCAAAATTAAAATTATTGTTTGTCAAAACGAGCGTAGTGATTGTGTCTGTAATAGATGCCTGTTATTATATTAGCATCAGCAGCAGCAGGGGTAGTAGCAGTAGTAGTAGTGGTAGTTTAGTTAATTAACTATAATGGAGATTTCACCTAAGAAGTATGGAAATGGCATGTCATGGAAATGTGCTATTCTTTCAATATTTTTGCAATTTTCAGTCTCATATTTGAAATAATACTGCCAAAATTAAATGAAATATAAACAATTATAGGATATGTAATTCTCCAATTATATACTACTATATTCACATATGTAAATCATCATAGTCATATTTATATATTTGTACCCCAACACCGCTCTTATAAAATATAAGTGAAATGTTTTTTAGTTCAAACTTCAGTTGCTCCATAGCTTCTAATCTTAATCAAATGTTTCTAAAGAAGTCATCCAAAGACTTACTGAAATCTTGTATGAAACGTTTATCTCCATATAAAAAGATTTAAAAGGAATATTTTCACATGTTGTTATGACATATAGGTATCAAGTAAAGGAAAAATGACTTTTAATCTTATAACGTGAATAATATCTCTCAATACGCTTCTCCGTCTAACGTATAAAATGCATTTTTGGTGGGACAAAGATAAAGTTCATGACATATACAACGTTGATTTTCGCAGTCCTCTTCGCCGACTAAGCTCTGTGTTGGAATTTTCTTCTGACAAACAATGACGCCTAGAAGTATTAGGTATAGAGCTATGGGAATGTATTTTAGCCTTTATTTTTATGTATATCCATATTTGCCAACATTGTTATTAAAACGATACACTTTGTACCGTGCTCGATTCGTTTGAATTAAACTTGAATAATGTATAGTATTTAAAGCGAATATTATCGTATACCTTGGCAGAATTTGAACAATGAATATAAATCTGGTGTTATCATAATTTTAAACATGAAAACCCGACTCATCTAAAACACAAGAATGTTTGTATCTCGACTGTGAATGTTATGTGTACCTTCAAATAATGAGGACGATGTGCTATCATCATGAATTCATATGAGAAACATAATAATTAATGAATGTCTCATTAGAACCTGACAATTATGTCATTGTCCGACTACTGTATATCTAGGCACTTTTCGCTAGAATTTTGTAAACCTTGTATCGACTGTTAAAGGTGCAGAAGGCGGAGGGTGGAAATTTCTAAACAACATATATCTCTTCATGGGTTAGTCCATGGGTTAGTCCACGCTGAAACGTACATCCGTGAGATATTATGTTTTTAGTGTGGGTGGATCATTGATTTCGGTGTGGTTAGATAATTAGACAAGTTGGTTGAATTTGTTGTAGTTGTTAGTTTAACAGCATTTTTTAGATCATGATAGGCTATACACTGCGGACAGTATATGTAGTAGAAAAAAACAATCCGGGATAGCCCTGCAAAGAACCCCCTATTGACGGGAAGCTCCTGACAAGTTTCCCACATTCGCAGATCACGAGACTCGATCCCTCTTGAACAGATGAGAGATGTCCGTGATCTGTACAGGCCTTATGCCTCTCGGTCACACTATTCCCTCGAGGTAAAGACACTAGCAGTATTAAGAGTATTTGTTGTTGTTATAGGGTTTAACGCCATTTCTCAGCACAGGATAGGCTATACATGGCGGCCAGTATAACTGGTGGAGGAAGAACCCTGGAAAACCCAGGGAAGAACCACCGACCCACGAGAAGCTACTGGCAGGCTTTCCCACGTACCCACGCTAGCCGAGTCTTGGACTCGAACCCACGCAGACAGAGGTGAGATGGCAGTGATCTGGAACGGTGAGCGCTTTAGACCACTCGGCCACTCGGGGCCCCATTAAGAGTATTAATTATTTAATTAAAAGACAAAGACAAACTAGTCCTGGTGCAAATAGCGACATATATATATATATATATATATATATATATATATATATATATATATATATATATATATATATATATATACTACCCATCATTGTTATTATTATTATTATTATTATTATTATTATCATCATCATCATTATCATCATCATCATCATCATCATCATCATTGAAATGCAAGTATTGCTCTTTCTAAAATTATAGCTGAACAATACCTGTTTGTTTTTCTTGCTGACAGCTGGAAGATAAACCTCAAATCGTTGAACAAATATCTGATCATATTGTTGATGCGGTGCAATCCATTCGTGCTCTATTAACCACAGACTGTCTGGAATCTTAAATGTAACAGTTTTCCCGGCATAAAGATCATCCAGGTTGATATATGCTTTATCTCCCGGCTTCGAAGGCTTTGTAGGAATGCTCAGATATTCTAAAGAGGTTATGCATGTGAATTTATTTCTACTCAGAATAGATGTTATTGATTTTTTAGCACCAATGCACTCAGGTGGTACAAGCCCTTCTTTATATTCTAATATATCGCATAAAGAATCTATGGCAGATAATACAGATATTTTGTGGGATATCATTGAGAAAACTGATTGCAACTCCAGCATGGCAAGTATGTCAGGGTTGTCAGCATGTGTAATCTTTGTTGCGTCTAAGTCTGAAGTTATCGCTTTAGCCGCCTGGAATGATGTGAAAGCCCTCATACAAGCTGAAAGGCTGTCCAACAGTTCAAACTGGTAATCGTAAATCTCTTCATAGATGGTGATCAACCTTTTAACCTGTACTTTTGCATTCGGACAGGTTCTTTGTGCAGCCAATATTGTCTTGGTTATACCTGAAGCTATCCCAGAGGTTGAGTCTAAAATGTCACATGCTTCATCAACAAAGTTCTCCCAACATGCACTTATTGCACTTAAGTCTTCTTTTGCAATTGCTGGCTCATAATTTTCGTAAAGCTCAAAGAATGTATTTATTGGAGCTTTAAGGTCACCTGATGACGATGATACTAATGCAGTCTGCAGATTTTTTATCAAATGGGAAATAAGGTTTAAATATATGTCATTTTTACTGAGTTTTTCAACATATTTTCTGGTCTCAATGATGAGGCTGTCGAAAGCCTCTTTTAGTTTGGCTGCTTTAGCAACATTGACCATGGCCTGAGAGACTTCCTTAGTTGCATCAAGTATGCCAGTTGCAGTTCCACCTGAAAAGATTGCTTTCAATGGATTACATGCTTCTGCTATTGCAAAGCTTAATACTAGAGCGGCTTCTATCTGGTCCCCAATCGCTGCCGCCAAGGCTGCATTCAGTATTTCGTTCATAAGAATGTCAAGTGTTTTAGATGATTGTTCTGATGTAGTTTTGTACTTTACTAATGTGCTAGTAATGTCATTTATGTCAATTAGAGCCTGTGTCCTGTCGAACTCTGCTACTGTTTGGAAATAGTTCCTGAGTTCTGCAAATTTATTTGTCATCGCTAATTTAAAATGTTGTGCCACAAGTGATAAGGTATACTGTGTTGTTTCACCAATATTTAAAATCTGCTCAAATCGTTTTTGTTTTAGGAATGCCTCATAATCTATGCTTGTGCTTATTATCTTGGTATTAGTCATGTTGTTTTTTCCTGCAAGATACAATGATAACGAATTTACTATATTGAAAAACGTACACTCAGTCCTGTTCAGCGATAGGAATTCTGCAGTATCATCACATGATAGCACACTCTTGTAAGGCAGTAATTCTAACACTGGACGTAGAGATTCAATATTATCGTTTTTAAGGGAATCAAATAAGAAGAGGGTGATCTCTTTAATCCATTTCTTGATATCGCTATCGAAAGCAAAAAGGCGTGCCATGAATATCTCTGGTTTTAACATCGATTTCATCTCGTCCATCTGTAATGATTGCAAATACATCCTCATTGCATTTTTCAGCAGTTTGGAAAAGCTGTCTTCCCATTTATCTCGTTCGGCATAAGTCAATAATATTTCGATTTTATCTGCTACCTTCGTCCATACCCTCATCATGCAGATATTTTCTGTAGATGAAACCGGGCAGATTCTATCAATTTCCTGTCGAAGTCCTTTCGCATTGATATTGTCATGCAATAACTTCATCGCAAAAAATTCATCGAATGACGTCAGATTGGAGAGCGCTTTTAAATATCTCCATAATGGTAGCAAAGGTTTAGAACATTCAAGTTTTGCAATACGAGGATGCATGCGCCATGGTCCGATATAAAGACTAAAGTAATTCGGATAAGAGAGGGACATGGAACTAAACGTATTTTGTATTCTTAGGAGATCATCCATAATAAGGCTGCCAATGGTAACAAAATCTCTGAATGCACATATAGGCTTATCGTCACTTTTTGTTTCTTTGCAACTTTCCTCTGCGATCTTAAGTTTCTCCGTCATATTTAAAGAGCGATATAATGTCCTACCTATCGTCTTTAAATACTCATCCCATATAGCTTTAAAATCGTTTGGATGCATAGTAGCATTTATTCCTGGAAGGTATAGACTAAGGCAAGCGAGTTTATTAGAGACCGCTTGGAAATTTCCTTCATCGCATAAACACATCAGTACCACAAGCCAAGATATAGAGTACAACCTCATTTTTGTTCATACAAATATGTCGCTTACTTCAGCAACTTCCGGTCGGTACTTTCCTTGAAGATAATGACGTTCCGAATTTATAAGCCAATGGAGGTGCTGAAAAAATTAGAAGATATACAGTATCATTACTTAGATTCTTCGCTTAGTGGATTTTAATAATTTCAACAAGATGTTAAGATACTATATTATATATAATTTGCAACCATAATCTCTCTTAAGAATAGTGTTATGTCTGTCTCTATCACACAAGCAAACACGTCTGGTTGGTTTAATTCCCGCATCCCATCCAGATCTAACCACGTACTGCAATAGTTAACGGTCCTGAAAATCTTTATCATTTCATCTCTATCAAGAATATGTACAGTGCAAATAATACATAGGTTTTTTTTTCTTTCTTCCAAAAGCAATTAGTTCCACTGTTTTTCTCATCTGATCACATCCATTTAAGCGTTAAGAGATTGCGAACTAGATGCAATATAGACATACATCCTCCCTCCGAAAGTATGCAAAAGCATGTGTTACTATATTTGTATACAGAAATTTACTTACTTCAAATTGACATCAATGCACATATTATATGGACAATATGAAGTTATTACAGTTAACAATATATAGCATCCATCCGTTGGACCAATTTGCTAGTCTCGTAGCTTACATCAACCCCAGCGCTACTATAATACCTAAAAGTATAGAGTAAATCGTCAGAAGCTATCCGTTAGCACAACCGCCAATGGTACGGTGTGACATTCAGTGTATTCAAAGTTAGGAGAAATTTAGTAACGTATATATTAGATGCTCTTATCATCCACTTATCACCGTATATGTCGTTCCGTTGAAATATGGCATTTATAAATATATAAGTAGCTATTATCATAGTAGCAATTATATATTTTCCTGAGAATTCGAAAACACCAAAACCTTAAAATTTTTCTCTGGTCAAGAGCTCCGTCAAACGTTTCTACACATAAAACTCTACATTTAACATAACTCTTAATTGATCAGTTACTAATTGAATAGGTGATATATCAAATTCTTCTCAGTTAATAATTTCAACCATGAATGAATATGTTCCAACAATACGCGTGTGGATGGACAGAATCACGAATCAGCAGCCGACAAAACAAATTATACTCCTGATCAAGGAAGAATTACACATCAAAATTAATGTCGACATACCTGCAACGATGATCTGAATATAAAGGTAGATATTTTATGCTCCCTTCTAATGTCCAATAGCAATTCGAAAACAATGTATTAAACTGTGGTAGTGGCCTGAAAACATAGCAACAAACATTTGATGAGCTTATCATATTTTTGTCTCACTTCATAAGAGTTTATTTATATTTTCTAATAGGACACAAAATATTCTACAGATGATATTCTTTTAATAAAAGGAGTATTATTTTAGATTATGTGACTAGATAAAAATGGAATCCTTATGAGAAAATGGATAAGACCGGGTGTACGTGCTGTTGACAATTGGTCGGTGAACTATCACATCTTTATTTCCAAAGTCGTTCAGACAGAAAATAATTCATTTCACAGTTAATGTAAGGATCCATGGGACTTATCACAAAATATTTAATAACTTTTATCGGCAAAAAATTAAAATTGATGTTTGCAAAATACTGCGGATCTTGCCACACTTGTCAATTATATGAATTCCCAATCAAAAATACATGGGTCTCATCCTTACAACCTATTCCTGCATTTAACGGACCATTAGAAGAATTACGGTAGATTATGTCAGTACCCTATATAGGACAAATACTTGTTAACCATAATATGTGCGTCTTCAAGATTCCCAGAGACAATTCTTTTCAAGAATATTAAAACTAAAACGATAGTGAAACCTTTGATTAAACCTTTTACATAATTTGACATTCCACTTAGTGTTTTTGAGCATTCTTCAAACTTTTCTTCAGAGTAGGTATCATGGTTCCTCCAAAGTTACCAAGAAAATGAGTTCCTTACATTTCCATATTAGTTCTCATGGAAAGGATACATATTAAAGGAGTACCGGTTTGTTGATATAGATAGCCATGTTAATCATGTAATCAGTTTAGTTGTAATTCACCCACACAATGACGTTTAAAGAGATTTAAAGCAGTCGGACTGTAGTGACTATGTAGTAACCAATCTCCGGAATTCAGAAATTAAGAATAATAAGGACCAAAACCTTTTAAATTTAAGCGACAGGAAAAGAATGAATTAAAACGCCGATTACTTGAATAAGAACACTTGACTCCAGATGGTCCTTAACGAACAAATAAAATCTACCACAACACCTGTCCAATACCATTCATACAGGATGTACCTTCTCAGACAGGAATGCTTGAAAGAAAAACTGCATTTTGTTGCTAGAGAATAATGTCATATTACCGAATAAAGGTGATTAGCCTAGAAAATTGTGAGCTTATAGCGATGATGCCATCATCTACAGCGACACCTGGAAGAGTCACTCAGCGAAACATTCAAAATTACATGACAGACTCATTGATGCGAATTTTGATAATTAATATCTCAAAATGTGAATTTGTCGTGCTTGTGTTACATTTCTAGGACATATTGTGGAACATTAAAAAGTTAAACTTATACATGCTAAGGTTAAGGCTATCCCTGAATTTATTACTTCTATCAGTGCCTGGATATTATAGGACATTTTGTAATATTTTCATAATTATTGAACCCTTGAAAACTGTATTGAGTAACAAAGCAAAGATACCTTGATCCGGAACATGTCAGGAGGTTTTTGATAAAATAAAGCAAAAGACATTACTTAAGTGTGCACCAGCTAGTTAAGCTCCATGTTTTAGTCAATTTAAAATACATGTTGATGTAATTAATGTTTGGGTCGGTTCAGTATTGATTCAAGAACGCACATATTGTACAGATCATCCAGTGTGCTAAAATTCTCATAAATCAAATAAACTCCTTAGAAAGCATTACTCAATTAACAAAGAATGTTTGGCTCTGATATGCATACTCTGCAAAACTTTGAACTGTATATTAGTTCAGCTCCGTCTCTGATCATTGTTTTTATGAGTCACAAACCGTTAACATTCATTGCCAATATAAAAAAATCAAATTTTTATTAAGGTAGAATTTGATATTGCGGGAAAACAATATTTATCTCAAGTAAGGCAAGGAATATACACTGTAATAGCAGATGCACTTTCACGTGTATAATAATATTATTAAATTTTCAAGAATGTTTTGTGTTACTTTTAAGATTTAATTTTTGTTTAACGTTTTGTCATATGCATATTTTAAGAGTAGAGGAAAGATAGTTGTGTTCCATACATCCTATAAAGATAAGGTGAACTGTGATTGATATTTAATTTTCATTGTATTTTAGGTTTTCTAAGATTCATCGTATAATATTGTAAATGTAATATTGTATTATGGACTTAACCGTGTCCAAAATCAAGTTTAGGTTCTCCTTCGCCTGAAATATTGATTTCTTAAATTCTATATGCAATAATACGTAGTTGAAATATTATATTTTCCATGGGTTTAACGTGTGCGATCATTATTCAAAGAATCTGAGTCTTAGTCAAGGTTATAGGGATTTCCCTGGCATGTCTAACACAGTCCATGCTCTATATTATAATGTTAGTTACATTAAGTCTAGTTATAACTAATAGCGTTTTTGTAAAACATATATAGCCTTCCAGACTGAAATTTTCCATTAGTTTGTTGCTTTGTTTTTAGAAAATGCGAATTGTGGATTGTGGTCAACTAGAGTAATATATCATATTTCGACTGGAAAACAAAATTCACTCGTGCCTTAAAATATATAAGAATCAATTGCATTTTTGTTGCTTTTTTGCGGGAGTCGGAGGCTTTCATTTGCACTTTTAATTCTAGAGAAAATAATGTTTCTTGAATTGTATAAAGCTTGTTTGCTTCTCCCTCTTTTATATTACTTAATTCAATACAAAAGAGCCATGCTATACTATTAGCATTTTTGCGATAGTGAAATGCGTATATGTTTGTGAGAAACAATGGAATTTTTCTAAAGACCTTACCGTGACATTGAATGAAACTAAAAAACGAAACCTGAATATAATTATGATATTTTAATATAATTATGATATTTCTCTTCCCACTACGGAATTATGTTACTGAAATGTGCTTTGGCAATAAAAAAAATCTAATAGATTATTAGGTATTTGGAAATTAACTAACTTAGTTATATGTAGACATCATATTTAAATTTATTTCAATGTTAAACAAATGTCTATTTCTCAGCCATTGGTATGGAAACTTAGAATGTGATACATCGCAATATTTAGATATATATCGTATCTAGAATATAGCATAGTAACATAATGCAAATAAAATATAGTAACAAAACACCATAATTTTAAGTGTGTGATCAGGGCTAAATGTGATCAAATGCCAGAGTAACACGTAACTGTCATATAAAACAGTCATATCACTGGATTTTCGAAATAGCACCACTCAGCTGAAATATGTTTAGATCTGAAGTAAATACGAACAGTATTATACACTCCTCTTATTTGGCAGTTACACGAGCTATTGTATTCGTCTGTATACGCGAAACACATATTGCGCATATTCACAATAACCAAAGCTTACACCTACAAACTCTCTTCAAGAAGCTTCATAGGACAAACAATATCAAGCTTTTTATAAATTGTGGCTTCTTAAAGAGCGCTACCTTGTCATAGAATTAGGCAAAGAAATAACTTGGTTTTGTCTTAAAACTATTCGACTTTTTCTCGTTGTACATGCGTACAACATTATCTAGGGTGAATATTTGTTTTTCCAGGCAAGCGACTGTATTAACATGTACCTAGCCAGATATTACTTGTGACAAGGTAACATGACTAACATGATATGCACGGGTATTCTACCCTGACTTGTACTCACTCTCCTATGGATTTAAGTAAGATCAATTTCTAAAACCACACTGGTCGTTTTTGGATCACGTCAAGGAATGTACGCTCTCCATTGTTCTCCAGCCATAGGGTAAGTGTTAAATTTACTACATTTTCATTTGATATGCGAAGCTTATTCGGTTTGTAATGTCTTATCGCGTAATAATGCATTTATTACTACGCAGATGTGAACTTTGAATTACATGTCACTGTTAGAGGTTAAAGTATTATCATATATCTAGAGATTATACAGAAACTAATATGATCAGTTTGGTTTTATTGTAGCTGATTGTGACTGTCGCTGTGATTATGTCTGTCGCTGTGAAGTGTGATTGTAAATGTGAATGTGAATATGACTAGAGCTGTCTGAAGCTGCCTAAAGTTGTTTAGATTTGTCTGGAGTTTCCAGAATATTTAATGATGCGTTCTGTCGATACGAATGTATGTATGAATGTATGTACGTATGTCTGTGCCACGGACGTAGACGTAGCAAATTGAAAAGGGTGATGTATGCTGTCTGTACGTATAACGTATGACTGTACTCGTGGTGGATTCATAAAGGGTGCGAGCGGCCGATAAGAGTGTGGGCCAACCCAAGGAATCGTGCAACTGTACAAGGGATCTAGAAGCATACGTTTGGATCAATTGTTGTTCCATTGCATTTTTATATCCATAAGATTATTTTGAATCTTAGTTGTGTTCAGAAGATTATTTTGAATCTTAATATAATTCATATTCGAGATTATGTGAATCTCTCTTATGGTGTAAAATACTTGTTTGAAGCGTATCTACAGTCCATGAGGTTTCCTGGGTCTGTACATCATATTGATTTAATATTTTTGGTTTATGTTCGATGTGTGAATGTTGTGTAGAGTGATTTGAGTAAATCGTATGTTGAGAGCGTGAGAGAATCATTGTATTTTGCATCATATATTTTTCTTTATTAATTCATTCATAAATTTCCATCTGTCTCACATTGTGTTTGTCTTATTCATTTAGTCCAAAAACCCACTCTGTTTCTATTCTGCGACATACCTCTTGACACATTTTCCGCATATATTTTTTATAACTTTGAGACAAAAAGAAAAACCGTACAAAATCGCTTATTTAGAATACATCTTTGAGTTACAATCGTCCTTTAAGCCTAAAACGAGAACCGATGCATGATAACAGTGTACCCTTCAAATTTCCCATTTAAGTTGCTTGGAAAACCCGCTTTTCTCGAGCAAGAATCTGTCACAGTGAGGATTAAAGCAAGCATGCATTGCACTTCTGCACAAAATATTATTTAGCCGTTTAAGTTTCAATAAAATGAATTACTCTGCCTTTTTAATGAAACGACGACAAGACTTGTCACGAAAGGGCAAATGTATGTGGAAAACAGCCTTTCTCACAACGGATGTATGCACGTGATTGCTGTTATCATACTCCTAGATACGATAAAAACTACTAGATCAATTAAGCTGGAACAAATAAAAACGCCACTTACATCACCAAATTCCACCGAATCCCGCCTAGTAGGACTATTCCTTTAGAGAGACTGGCACGTATTCGATCGGATATCCAGTTAGAGGATCTGTAAGTATGTGTACTTGAACATCATCTTCACGTATGTTATGGGTATCAAACAATCATCTATTTATAGCCAAATACAGTGTAACGTACCAGTATCACAAGACCAGGGGCAGAGCTTATCGTCCAACAGGGAGATTGGTAATCATAAATAAATAACAAAGCCAGTTGTAAATGGTGTTGTAAATAATAGGATTCTTTATGTCACGATTAAAGATCAATGTACTGTTGTTTTCTGTTAGTAAATCAACAAACCTACACCTGTAGTGATTCATACACTTTTTATAACTCCAATCAGTTATAACTATTCCACGATATTTTCAGCTCACTTTCAATTAATACTGAATTTATGCTTTATTCTTTAGATGTCGATTGGAAACTCATATTATTTATGAATGGTTTCTGAAATAAGATATATCTTGCGAGAATCAATGACACTGCATTTCTCTGTTAATTATCATTTTATTTTTAGGATCTTGTATTGCCCAGGTAAGTGTCACGTACATGTTTATGTTCGGTTGAAATATTTGCTCATATTGTTAAAAGACATACACAATCAAAAGAAGTTGCATAATTGGAATATAGCATATTTTACAAACAGGTCATTAACAGCCTTCTTTGATTATTCTCTGATACTTCTTCTATACAGTTTCCTATCTTAAACAAAATATCCTACGCGTAATTGCAAACCGTTTCCCATGAATATATACATTTACTTCGTCATACCATTGTTAAATCATTGCCATGTTAATCTATCTATACTGAGCATAGTACATTAATCAAAGTCAGGATCATGTTTAAAAATTGATTGACACAGTTAAACTAGATTCCTATAGCGAATGGTTTCATCGAAATAACAACTTACTATAACGAAACTTATTTAATAATGAACATGCAAGTCAATACACAAATTCTACAACGATATATTAAAATGTGTCAACGGCTATTAATTGAAAATATGCAGAGAAAACTACGACATTAAATAAACTTGGAATGACCCAATGGGGCATTATCGATACCTTATCTGGTTGTATGATTTTCTTCCTTCAAAAATTTACTAGAGTTAGCGAAATCGGTATAAAAGCCCACATTAATTTAAACTGCTAACGGTGAGAAAATACCTTAACACCACAGCATGCTGTTAGATCAAATAGCAATACTATTGACGGTATGACGAAATCGAAACTGACCTGCAACAATTTTAAATTGCACATCGTGACATAAGATACGTCAAAAGAGAGGCAAATACATTAACGATAATGTGCACAAGAAACGAAACTTGTTTAATTCTAGTTGTCACAGAATCAGGCAAAGAAATAACTTGGTTTTGCCTGAGAACTATTTGATTATTTCTCGTTGTACATGCGTACAACGTTATCTAGGGTGCATACGTGTTTTTCCAGGTAAGCGACTGTATTATAATGTACCTCGCCAGAAATTACTTGTGACGAAGGAACATTGATGACATGATATGCAAGGGTATTTTACTCTGACGTTTGCTCACTTTTGACTGTCGCTGTGATTGTGACTGTCGCTGTGATTGTAACTGTCGCTGTGATTATGCCTCTGTGATTGTGACTGTTAATATGACTAGAGCTGACTAGAGCTGTCTGAAGCTGTCTAAAGTTGTTTAGATCTGTATGGAATTTCTAGAGTATTTAAGGTTGTGTGTGTGTGTGTGTGTGTGTGTGTGTGTGTGTGTACGTATGACTGTACGTGCGGCCGATAAGAGTGTGGGCCAACCAAAGGAATCGTGCGACTGTACAACGGCTCTACAACTATACATTTGGTTCATGATGTGAATTTACAAGCAATTTATATATATTTCGTCCGCAAAACAGAATTCATTATGGCCTCAGTTTTACACAAGCAATACAAGACTTGGAATCCAGTGAAATAAATTTGCGCAATGTGTGCTACTCTTAAAATGTATGTTGCATTCTCTCAACATAGCGGCCAACTACTCATAATGAAACGAACCGAAACTTCTCACGATTATTTATGATACCCCATCACTACATTATACAACCTGAACAAGTCAATATCAGAGCCGATTTACAGGGTTCAGGAGACACGGTACTAATTATACGGATGAACTGTTAACCACTCTAGAAATGAGTGAAGAAATAATAGAGTATTTACGGGTTTGGTGGGCCATAATTTGTTAATATTGAAAATTAAAATTTTAGTAAAAACATCTTTTGAGAGCTTATTCTATATGTAATTTTAAAACTATATAGACATATTTCTACTAATGCAATTTTAGTCTTATTACAGGCTTGACTCAGGAGTACTAAATAATGAAAGTAGCACCTGATTCATCTGGTGCAAAATCAATACCATGTGTTTCATGCACATGTATGTAAACAAAATGCCGCGGCTCATATGGTATTCTCCACACATAAGCTTGCACCAAGGTTAGATGTGCATGGAGAATTATAGGTCTCATCATCAGCTCCCAGAAATTTTAAGTTATTGAATTTTGAATTTGATGGTGTTTCCATATGTTTGCTATTGGAGTTGAATTAGTACCGTGTGTCCTATATGGCACCTATACCATAATAGGGGCTTGTTGTTTACATGGTTACCATGTGCATCCAGAGTATCATTTTGGTGGGTTTTGCATATGACAATCATAATGGAGTCTCTTTTCCATGGTTTGCATGTGATTTTGGAGAACAAATCTATAGAAAAGTCCCATGGGGATGGTTTTATACACTGGACAGTGAGATTAGATAGCTCAGGACATGGGGAAAATAACATAGCATGGCCTGATGGTAGAATTTCATATGAGGACACAGATTGGCCTATATGATTAAATACCATTTAACACATGCAACAATTTCCCAAAAGGAGGTGGGGGAAGATTTTATATGTACGCCACTTATGTCACAATCACTTAAGTATCAATACTGATCATTTAACTTTAGACAAACATTCAGCAGATCAAAGCAGAGAGCATTGTACAAATCAAGGACTGTGCACAAAACTGCACATGCTGCATTGTCTCAACCTGTAAACTGCATCATTATATGTCGAGTCACATTGTGTATCAATTATATATGTCTTATTTCTTATCATATAATTAAACTCCTTTACACCTTTTCTATGTTCAGCATGTTTCTCATATTGGTACATTCAATTTGTTGGCAAACAGTATTGGATCTTTTCTGCATCCCTTTTGTTGAGGGAGCAGGGAGAGACATTTTCACTTAAAATAATAGTTTTCAACCGTTCATTCTCAATATAAATCTGCAAAAGTCCTATATGTATTGCATTATTTACACAGGCAGTTTTTCTTCCACAACCACTCTTCATACAGTTGAAACATTCTTGATGTATAACTGCATCGCGAACATATTGCTCTCTCCCACCACAACAGACCTCTTGAACCAAGTCCCATGATAGAAAACCTTTATAGTCAGGGTGTTGCAACTGGTGCTCTCAGAACACATTACTCCACATCTTAGCCTTTGTTCCTGTGTGCACTAAGCGATATCTGTTTTGTTCACCAGATATGTAGTTGTGAATAGATGAAAACAAGCTTCATGTCAGAAATATGGTTTCATATTTGAAACAAAAGCTATTTATAAAGCCAACATTGCTCTGCACTTACTATCAAGTAATAGTAAGGAATCATTTAGTGTAAATTAGAGCTTGCTATCTGGTTTGCAAAATCAAGGTGCATTACCTCCCCTTTGACTATAATTGAGTGATTGCAAGGTTTGCTTTGTTTCTCTTTTGTTCAATAATTTATGCATTTTATTCAGCTTTATATTAAAAAGTAAGTAATTTAACACTGCTTATATTGAAAGTACCCACAGTAATGATTTTGAGACTTTTTCTTAACTTTGTATGAGTTTTGGGCAAATGAAGACATAGATTTATGTATTAGACAACTTTAATATGCAATTCAATTCTATTACTTAAATTTAACAAGTAGTTTATGCAGTGATAAGTTTTATCAGTGTCTGAATATTGCATAGAGAGATGGACTTGTCTTTGCATCGCCAAGTTTTTTCACACATTTCTCCACCTCCAGCTTACTTAATAGCTTGAACGGCAACACAGTATGTACATACACTTTCTGTCTCCAACATCAATATCAACATTATAGAAACTTTGGATAGCTTTTTCAAATTTGTCTCTTGCTGTCCTTATGTAACAGACCTCATGTCGCTGTGTATTTTGGGTTGATGCACGTTTTCCTTCTTGTTGTGGGGAACAATACCAGGCTTGAAGAAATTCCTGTCTATTATTTGCTTCCTCATCCTTCCCCATAGTTTTATACTGAAAAGTAGCACTCTGTTATTTAATTATTCAGTATAATAAAGCTTATGGAACGTTTCTTTGGTTTTTATACCTTTTTCTTAAGATTTGGGGTGATGAATCACATGTGATGATAGCTTAAATAAGTTTGGAATGTCAGCATCTCTTGATGCTTCATGTGGGTGTATTTGTTTTAGTCACAAAAGGGCAATGGCCTCTTATCATTTTGACATATCATGTGGCACACTTATTTGATTTGTTTGATTGATGTGAATAGGGATGCACTGCATCTTATTTCTGTGAGAGTCAGCAAGAAAAGTAATGCAATTTTGAAATTTAAAACATTTAAAACTTGTCTTATAGCCAGTGAGAGATGAAAATACAATGCGTTATGTAATTTGATACCCTGTGATGTCATACTTGCTGATGTCAGCATGCTTGTGTTTCTTATGTGCAGCATGCTTGCCATAGAAACATAACATGAAAATACAAAGGCAGAAAACAATTATTTTAATAACAAGAATAAGCCACTATTAAGTACAATACAACACAGCAACATGTAATGCGGATGCAATTTAGCTATAGACATTGGTATCACATAAAATGCTATTGCACTATTATCCATGCACAAGCATGGCCAATTCTTTCTTATAATTATGCTCCAATATCAATGAGTAAAATGGAACTTTTTTCTAAAAAATTGAAATCTGGTTATAGGACACACGGTACTAACTACACGGATGAACTGTTAACCAGCCTAGAAATGGGTGAAGAAATAATAGAGTATTTACGGGTTTCGTGATCCATAGTTGGTTAGTAATGAAAATTAAAATTTTAGTAAAATTATTTTTTGAGAGCTTATCCTATGTGTAATTTTTACAAAATATAGACAAATTTCTACTTGTGCAATTTTAGTCATTTTACAGGCTTTTCACGAGTACTAAATAATGAAAATGCACCTGATTCATGTGGTGCAAAGTCAATAACATGTGTTTCATGCACATGTATGTAAAAAAAATGCCACAGCACATACGGCGTTCTCCACACATGAGATTGCACCAAGGTTAGATGTGCATGGAGAATTATAGGTCTCATCATCAGCACCCAGACATTTTAAGTTATTAAATTTTGAATTTGATGGAATTTCCATATGTTTACTATTGGAGTTGAATTAGTACCGTGTGTCCTTCAGAGGTAAATTGGTACCAATTTACTCTAAATTATGACACTAACATATGAAAGCCTTGAAATCAACATTTATTCGATAGTTTATTAAAAATAATATAAATAATGTATTAGTCATCGGTACGCATTATTTGTTTACAATATCAGCTTTATATAAGCTTATCAAAGTCTCATCACACATAAAATCATAAAATTGAGTAAATAAATATCACTATATTAAATTGTGGAGGATTGGTGGATCATACGAAAACAGAGATGTAATTAAATAAAATATACCTTCTTCAAGACAACTGTTTTATGAAAGTAGATGGGATTATTGCACTCGTGATGCCCGGGGGATGTGAATATGTATCTCTTAGTTCATATTCTACTAATTCAAAAGGTGTTGGTATATTACTGAATAAGAACTTCCATTTCACTTTGCAATGCATACAGATGCCAATAAGTGTGATAAGCTAATCACTGCACAACAATTGGAAAAATCAGCTTTACAGTTATTAAATGTGGATGAAAAGATCTTGATTTTGTACTTGAGATACAAAGAATATATTGCATTTTCAACATTATTTTGTCTTAATTGACCAGGATTTAGTCTGATGATGGATGAAAGAATTTCAACTTACATCCACTGCCATTAAATTAATGAACGACTGTGTAGTACAGTCACATACACTGTAGCTATGTAAGAACAGAATAATTAATGAGTGTAATTATGTGTCTGCAAGTAAATGTAACGAAGCCTTAACTTCAGTTTCGTGCAACGCATAACCATCATCGAGAGTTTGATGAATATCACACGATATCAGCATTAACACAAGGTACACGTTATGACCGAGTGTCTTCATGGACGGAAATCGCAGACTGAGGTCAAGTTATTTACGTTATGAAAGTTATTTACGTTGTGATAAACAGTGTCCTGTGTCAGAAAGGTTCAAAGGAGTAAGCTGAGGTGAATTTTTCACTCGGCATGATTTCTTTCCTTCGGGTTATTTCTTTTTTCAACATTAAGCTGGCATCATCTACCTGAGTCATGAACGTACTGTGATACATTGCTGAATCAAACTCGCTCTGTGGTCAGATATGAGCATGAAGTGCGACAGATTAGGTCAACCGATTTCTTATCCTGTATTATAACACTGATAATTATATGACCATCTTATGCAAATGAGGTCAATTTACAAGCGGAGTGTGCTTTTTGCAGAGGAGTGGGCTTAATTTTCTTAGCCTTGATTCTGGGACAATTTTGGTATACAATAAAAAGAAGCATGTATTATCCTACGTCCATATGTAATATATTTAATGATGTGATATCACTACCTCTACTGTTGCATTCAGACATGTTTTAATTATCTAGACCAATCACCTTTATTAGCTACCCTTACATTATTCTCCAACAAACAAAATTGCAGTTCTTCTTTCAATCATTCCTGTTTGAGAGGGTACTTCCTCTATGGATGCCAATGGACAGATGTCATGGTAGATTGTATTTGTTCGTTTAGGAACGTCTGGAAATAAGTGCTCTTATTCAGGTAACAGATGTTTCAATTCATTATTTTCGTGTTGCTTAAAATCAAAACGTTTCTAATCCATATTATTCATAATTTCTGAATTCCTGAGAGTGCTTACAACATAGTCACTATAGTCCGATTGCATTATATCTCTTTAAACCTCAAAGGTGTGGGATAGGTATAACTAAATTATTTACATGATTAGCATGGCTATCTCCATCAACAAACCGGTACTCCTTTTATTGTTAGATTTTCCAGGAATACTAATATAGACAGTTTAAGGTACTCGTTTTCTTTGTAACTTAGGAAGGAACATAATACATACTATGAACAAAATTTTGAAGAATATGCTAAAATAAGGAATGCAAAATTCTTGGAATGGGGACATAAAGATAAGTCACAAAATCAACAAGAATTGACACATATCAAGGACAAAATAGCACGCACATATTATCTCTTTAACCTTAAAATTTCAAAAAAGATGTAAAACAGAAATTTTGAATGGAGTATATAGAGCGTTAGGACGTCGAAACGAGAAAGAAAATGAGTTGCAAAAAAAACAACTAGAAAAGGTATATGAAATCATTATAAATGTCAGAACTACTAAATAATCCAAATCATCGTCATATGTCATAATTTATAATCTGCTTTCACATTTATTCAAATTATTATCTAATTTACTTGTTCATCAAATGAAATATATATATATATATATATATATATATATATATATATATATATATATATATATATATATATATATATATATATATATATATATATATATATGTGTGTGTGTGTGTATCGCGGTAGCCTAAATTAATCCCATCCAACACATGGGTCAACTCAGTTTAATCGGCCAAATGCTTTGAGGGAGGCAACAATTCACAACTTAGGTCATACTCACACAATCAATTGCATAGTTTTGAAAACGACGCATTGAAATATGACAGTGATATTTCTTTAAGGGCTACAGATGAAAGTGTGTTATGAAATATGGTCAGAATGAATCAAACGGGTCCTGTGTATATATCAGTTGTTGTGGGGATTTCCTAGTGACACACGTGTACTAGAGATAGCGACATCAGCATTAATATGTTATGGTTATGATATAGTGTTTCACAAGTGGAAAATATTAATGTCTGGTCCCGATTTGACAAGTTAAAGGAGGCTAACGGGATGATTAATAAGAATGTCGACATCGCTTACGCTCTGAACCTTACTCAGATTTAAGCATCTTTGATTTAAAAAAAACAAAAAACAATTGATGACACAGTATATTTAATCCTACGTCCAATTTATACACCGATAGCAAAATAAATCAACTGCATGAAAATGTAAAATAACAAAGGACAAAGCATCCATGCAGAGTTTAACTTCGTACTAAATCAAATTGATGTACAAACATGCAAGACACTAGATAATAGCATTTCATGCGAAGATCCGACAAAACGAAAAGAAGCTGACAATAAATTAACTGTTATTTAGCAGTTTGACATTGACAGTGTTAACAAAATCAAATTTCGTATGTACTAAAATAGATTGCAGTAAAAATAAAGAGACATTTAAAGCTTAATACCATTTAACACAGCCCTGCATTCATTTAGGAAATGGACAAACACTTTATCTAACGTTATAAAGTAGTTGCAACCAATGAATCAAAACATCAGTGCTGTACTTAATGCCTGATGCTAGTAGACAGAAACAAATGACAAGTTTTCCATGTATGGTCAGGTGCCATTAAGGAATTCCATTAATTATGTCAACAATTTTTAGGCAATTTTTACCCCCTCCCCCCTTGTCAACAACTGTCAAACTTTCAGTGACCCTCCCTAATAAAATCCCCCCTACAAATTAACAATATTTTATACGGCTGGCTTTTATGCTAAAAATAGAATTATGGAAATTAAAAGGTCTACAAATAAATTTTAATACATTTTTTGTACTTGTTTAACAGATTTCAAATTGACTATAACACTTTGAATTCATGAAAAAATCGAGAGTTTATATTCTAGCTTCAATCATCTTTCCATGGGAAGCCAAATGTTCCTCAATTTTTATAATGGGCATATTGGCTGATTCATTAATTTCTTGTGGAACCGATACACTCGACAAGTCAACATCATCTTCATCTAACCATTCTGCGCTGAACATCTCTCCATGAGCAATAATTGCCATCAGCTCTCTCTGTCTTTTGGTAGCCACTCGTATTGGCCGAATTCTTTGCGGTTGAGGAGTATGTGGTAATTGCCTAGGCCCAAGATCGTGTTGTCGGTGCTGTTGAACCTGCTTCTTCAATATGACTTGTGAAGCAACATAGAGGTGACATATTTTGCAGATCCGTTCAAGCAACGACAACTGAATGGAAGGACAATATAGATCACATGGAAGAATTGTGAATGCCTTTGCCGATCGAGGTAGCATGTAATCAACTTTCAAAGACTGATTGAAGAAAAGAGATGGAAATATGTGGGCTGTTGACGGGCGAGCGAGTGTGTGCCATACCAACGCACCGGCCAATTTCCTATTTTTTGATTTATTAAATTTATTGTAAAAAATAACATTGTTGACGTCAATTTATCTGGAACTCCCCCCTCACCCATGTCAACAATTGTCAAACTTCTTCAAACCCCCTACCCCTTATTTTGTTGACATAATTAATGGATGACCCCTTAAACTTTTCTACCACTCTTTATCTTTGCATTTGCCAAAAGGATATTCATTTGAATTTTATTTTAATTAACCAATAAAGCATTTTATTTATCTTTTTATTAATAATTTGCTTATTCTTATATCGTATTACGTTTGGACTGAGCACGTGTATTGGCAGAATTTTCAGCCTTTTCTAACCTGCATTACAATACGCTCGCAATGTATGCGTGTATATCGGTGTATTTATAAGTGACGTGACCGCCTGTTCAAAGGTTTTGACCGGTGCATACTCGAAGCACGTAGATTGCTACAGAATATCCTAAATCTCATCATATATAACTGCCTTTAATATATTCATCCATTAAAATCTGAAATACACATTTAATGGAAGGAAATTTCAAAGCGTACCATCTGTAATTTATACATTGTTTTCATGTCATTCCATGAGTTTCTTGCAAGGGTGACTATGTCTTGCAGACATAGTTTCTTTTTGCCGAACAATGAAAAGACATGAAATTGATTAAACGTGTTTTCTGGTGAACTTCCTCAAGGCTATACAGCACAAAACTAAAATAGTCAAATGTATTAGCCAATGGCCACTTATTCTAGTTGTGACTGCGATTTCAATGATCGGATTCCAAGTAATAACTTTGTTTTTATTCTGAAGGAGAGAACAAGTTTAAAATAACATCTATACCAAGGAATAAAAGGAAGCACTTTCACCAAACTGATTACTTTCCAAGTGAGTGGATTTGCCCTATTGAAAATAGAACATCATGATTGTTGTTCGGAACAGTGCAAAACAGCCTGGTAAACAAATACAAATATGAGAATAGCTATGATGAACAATAAGATTACAAATCTTATTTGAATTTAGTACCTGATGTTCATATGTGTGTTGGATGAATTGAAAACGAAAGTGTCGACTTTGTTTGCGATTGTGATGTGAAAGATATAAAGAAAACAATATTTATAACTAACCATTTGATCGAAAGAAACATTGTATATAAAGGTTATGTTAAATATTCACTAATAAACAATACCAAGACGGCTAATAAACTATAATTTATACTTTATGACCATCAAGAATAAAATCAGATAAAATATATTCTGTTAGAATATAACATTATAATCGACTTTACATTTTACAACTTCGAAAGTATTCAACTTATAGCCGAACTTCAGTCAAATGATATACTTAAAGAGAACTTACAGAATAGCATGATACGACAAAAGTTATTTGTTATAATCAACTGAGCTGAACATCATAATTCTGTACAAATTTATTTCCACAATTTCACATAAACCTTTAAAGACAGCTTAGTTTTTGGCACGACTCAATGGGGATTTATAAAACAGTATCATACCATTTGAATAATTGATAGTATATTGCATCGATTATCTTTTAAATACTGAACTAATGTATTTAACTTTCTTCTTTTGGAGGATTTTCCGAAAGTAAATATGATCTGTAGTTTTAAACTGGTATTTAATGCAACATTTTATCGGAACGAATAGTTGACACAATGTTTTGAATATTTCCATATATATTTCTCTAATAAAGAACACTCAGTATTTTCTTTGCATGCTACCCGCCTGTCATCTGGATTCTTTTTCAAGTACTGTACATTATTTTATTTGTATTATTGTGTCATTTCACTAGTGTCAAAATTAAATGCGGCAGATCCTATAGTAACATATATCTTACGTTCGTCATGGGGTAATTTACTGATCTTAATTATTTCTGATATTGTACCTTGATTAGTTGTGTTATTTGTATTTAGCTCTCATCAATAAATACGTCTGAAAACTGATGTTACAAACAGAACATACGAAATACGACTTGCTGAAATTGTCCAGCTCGACAGACATATATTTAATGTTCCTACTAGCTAGGGGACACTTCGCAATATCCCACATCGCCAAAGAACCCATTAAAGAACTAACCCATTCAATGGGAAATAACTTATTCTCCTAAGAACCAACTTGGCCCCACCAGCCGGTGAGACATTGCCTCAAAATTACCAAGAGGTTTTATTATTAATGTTATTATTACTAACGATCATAAACATCTACATCAAAAACCATTGATAGATCCCGCATAAACTACTCATAATATCGTAAAGTTTAATTGTACACCCATGTACAACATAAGCTATATAATATCTTAAAATTAGATCATCATTACAATTTTATCGTGAACAAAAATTACACATACGGTAAACACCATCATGTACCAAGAGTCACAAAAAAGATAATATATGCATGTGTTCTAACTGAACGTTGTCATCATGCCTGACTTTCTATCAGCAATCGTTAAAGAGGCATGCTTCTAACAGATGAAGTTTACAAACCCTCTTCTTTAGCTTTTTGATCTTTATGACGTAATTGATTTTGACTTCATGGTAAAGAGTTCGATCTTAGTTTTGATATGCACTTCTAAAAGTTTGTCAGGTCTGTATTATTATTGTCTCCGCCTGAACATGTGCGACACATTACAGTTTGTTGTGTTGCTATTTGAATTTTAAAAAGTGCACATTTGTCAATTGATTCTGCTAAACTCTGAACATTAAGTTCTGCATTTCAAGGAGATACCAATACTAATACCAGATCAATACATGTTAAGAGAACACAGACAGTATTGTAATTAGTTAATTGTATGTTTCCTATTAGTGATACAGACAAAATGATGATGAAATGATAATGTTATACAGTCTTTTAAATTACTTCGACACAATCAATTTTAAAAATGTTCTTGAACACCTTTTAAAACTGATACAGTTTGAATCTTTAAAACATACTTTCAAAAGTTTGAGCGATTCAAAAAGACAAAGAAAGAGCAAAGTTGAATTAAAAATAAATACTTTATGAAAATTGTTTTCTATATTTTGTGTCATAAGTTTTACAGGTGATTATTATTTCGGTTCATTGTGAAAGGTAATTGTAATCCCGTTCATCTTCAATAAAGTGTTTGCTCTTGCATATTTCTTTATCTTTTCTTTCTTAATGTTTTTGTCGTTGACTCTGCATGCATGTGTTCTACTTCAGCGATTCGTCATCTTCAGAGTCTTGCTGTTGCAATGTAAAGAGTCATGCCTAAAAGATACAATGTTTTTTGGGGGTTTTTTTTCTGCCGTGGTTTTCATCTAATTTCATAGTGTTAGCTACGTTCTATTCTGTATGAAGAATTGCTTGCTTTTCTAGGTCGTTGATTCATTTAGCTCTGTGAAGTCTTTCATCATTTACTATGCTGGTTTCCAGCGTTAGCTACGTTATTAAGTCTCAAATGCGTTCGCCGTTTGGCGTGTCTGTTCCGGAAAAGTGAAACTCTAATGTGAGTCTACTTCAGTCACATATTTAGCCTTCTACGTTAGATTAAATCAATTAATCTGGTGAGCTGAGGAAGCGACGACAAAAGGTTTTCTAGAGATGAGGAGAGGTACAAGGGAAACATATTTTTCCCAATGTAGCCAAGAGCATGATTATTACGTTTGTCCGCCAAGATACGTCAAACATAAAAAGATTAATTAATTTGAATGAAAAGAAGGTATTTTACTTTTTCACACTGCCCTGTTTATTGTATGATATGGCTGTTCTAGAATATTTACCATAACGTGTTTATCATATAGAATAAAGGTATCTAACCATTATGTTGTAGCCAAGAAATGTGCAATGGTACCAATAGCGATAAACTCAAGGTGTGTGTGGGGGGGGGGAAGAGGGAGAGCTAAATGTGTATGGAATATTGCATTCAGAAATAAACAAAAAAAACTAGCTGTGATTGGTCCATTAGGCAAGAATTTTAGTTCTTTCGGGATTTAAGCTCTATAACCTGCTGTGAACTGATCTCTGTAGTATGTGTTTTCTCTTGTTAAGTCAAAATACCGACAAATGTAGGAATTAAAAACTGTTAAAACCCCAATCAGTAATATTGATGTTTTCATAATATTTTCAGCACAATTTCAATTAATATGGAATTCTTAGAACTATAACAAAAATATCCATATCCCCTTCTCTGTTTAAAGTCATTAAATTTTCATTGGCAACCCGAACAATTTTTAAAATGAGATACATATTGCTAGAACAAAGGATAGCAGGTTTTCCTGATCGCAGAAGGAACTGAGTAAGTTATATGTATTTCTTCCGCAAAACAGTATTCGTTATGACCTCAATTTTACACAAGCAATTCAAGACATGGAATCCAGTGAAATAAATTTGCGCAATGTGTGCTACTCTTAAAATGTATATTGCATTTTCCATCTTAGCAGTCAGCCACTCTAAAAATTACTAACCGAAATTTGTCACGATTATTTCTGATACCCAATTACTACATTCTACAACTTGAACAAGTCAATATCAGAGCCGATTTACAGGGTTCCATGGTCAATTGGTGCCAATTTACTATATCTTGTGACACTAGCATACGAAAGCCTTGAAAGCACTATGTTACCATTTATTCGTTAGTTTATAAAAAAATAATAGAAATAATCTACTCGTTATCGGTACGCATTATTTGGTTACAATATCAGCTTTATACAAGCTTATCAAGATCTCACCATACATATAAAATAATAATACTGAGTAAATAAATATCACTATATTAAATTGTTGGGAATTGGTGGGTCATAGGAAATTTTTTATGAATATAAGGTATATTACTGAATAATAACTTCCATTTCACTTTGCAATGTATACAGATGCCAATAAGTGTGATAATCTTATTATTGTATAACAATTGGAAACATCAGATTTACAGTTATTAAATGTTGATGAAAAGATCCTGATTTTGTACTTGAGCAGCAGAGGGGGCGAATCGGACATTTTGTCCAATCGTCATTTGGCTTAATTAATACCTTCTGCACTCAGCGGATCCAGCGTCGTCAGCGCCCGGTAAAATAAAACGACGTCGTCGTCGGGGGGTAAATCGAACGTCATTTAGTTTAATTGATACTTTCTGCACTCAGCGATCCCAGCGTTGTCAGCGTCGGGTAAACATAACGACGGCCGCGTCGATGTCATCGCCCCCTCTGCAGCTAAGAGGTTATTTACAATGAAAATCTTTATGATCTTACAAACAGAGTGATCACTAACTCCTCTTCTTGTAGATCAATTAGGTTATTTGACTGATCGGTAAGTCTAAAATTAATTCTCGTTAAAAACCGATTATGGCATCGCATATAGACCGGATTAATTGGACTCTCAACGATTAAAAATCCCGGAGGGGCTGTTGGTGAGAATGAATAAAGGATATACCCCTGTTGAGCCTGATTTGATTGCTTGGTATCCACCTGGTAACTCCCTTCGATAACATCACACACTAGATTGATTGCTATCACCGATGCGATATTTACGTTGTATGGAGCAATATGCCTACCACCCTCTCCGTTATCGTGTCTGAGGATAGTTGATGGACCGAGAGAATCATTAAGAGATTTTCTTAGTTCTGGCGCGTTGTATCCTGGAAACTTGAAATCGGGTAAATCGGCTTCTGTGATATTATACTCGGTTAGGAATTTTTGTTTATTATTATCGCTGTTAGCAGATATTGTTTTAACGATTCGCTCATTAATATATTCCATGTCTGATATAAGTTGATTTAACACCTCAACGTGTTTTCGTGCTTTTATTTTCCGTAGCTGTTCTAGTTGCAATTGGTAATTACGATTAATCTCGATAAAAGCACTAGCGATATCATTTAAATTAACTGTGACCACGGCGGACGATTCAGGAGTTTCCTTATACGGAAAATACCATTGCATGGTATTCCTGTTTTGAAATATAAGTCTGCTGGGTAATAACGTGTTTTTTATAATAGACAAATCATCTCGATACCCGGGATTAATCTCGTGATACGATTGCGCATTCGTGTGCAAGTCCGCGGAGATTTCATGAGGTGGATTCTTAGGCCAACCTAGTATGGTTCTTATTGAACTGTTATAAATATCAACCATATACCCCGGTGTGCTTATTTCAATCGTCGACGATAACGTCGGTTCATGAACCGTAATAGCGATTTTTGATTCTTTTCCTGTGATCGATTTTATCCTGCGTTGAAATTCTTTATTGATTTGTTCTACTTGGTATGACCCAGTTGGTATTGTAACCTCCTTCCAGTCTGGGGTCTCATCGGGTTTATTTGTCCATGCAAAAACCAGCGAGTTATTAGGTTGTTGTCCGTTAAATGCTTCCGCTCGGATATTAGGCCAACTGTGATATACTCGCAATTTTGCCAGCGCTATTTCCTTCACTGGAACCGATGATGGGAAGTTCACACTGAATTCTGGCTTCGTTGATGTTATCGATATCATACTTGTTTGTACCGGAGTGGTGTTCTCCGCGATCCGTTGAAGTAATTGAAACCCTTCGGGGTTCAGCGACATTATTGTTATCGGGTATTTTGTTTTCAATTTCTAATTTTGACACCGCGGAGTTATACAATTGCGTTATTGCGGAGAATTCAACGTCGGATATATGCGAGTCATCAATCGCGTTTGAGATCAGCTCGGATAATTTCGAGTACGCGTTAAATACTATTTGATGTTTTATTGTATAATCACGGAATTTTTTCTGAGAACACGATGATAGTTTTTTAGTAATCGCGGTTGCAACCCCGGCAACTGTTGTCGCCGCGGAAATCGCAATTGGAATTGCAATCGGGGCAATCATTGTAACCGACGATAGTATAATGCCGGCTCCGGCCATCACACCGGACACCGAATATACGGTGACGTCAATCGCGGTTACCCTTCGATGGTATTTTTTTATTTTTCTATCGTATTGTTCCAAGCGTGTTTTTAGATCCGCGGTGTATACCCGTACAGTATTGTATCGGTAGTGCGACGGAGAGTCCATTATCAAATATGTCATTGTTAAATTAATCAAAACCTGGTTCGAGCTCATCTCTTGTAAGACGCGATATGAATTCTAAACACCATGCGATCTTTGCTCTAAATATAGTATCTTTAACCGCCCTGAACGTAGTAAGGTGTGTGTAAGGTACATTGGCAAATATTAATAGCGTGGGGGAGGTGATATGCACGTTTCCCGCTCCTAGTATATTAAATTGTTCCTTAGCAGTCCACGATAGTCTGTAGATACCTGTGACCCCATGGGCACTTATGACAGCATTAACATTAGTGCCTCTTGTCCAATCTAGAACACCCCTGTCAACAACATAGACGATATTTTTAATATGTTCGGGATATACATGTGCAAATTTTAAGTATGAGAGCTGTTGGTCGATGTTAGAAAACGTTTTAATTTCCAAAGAATTTATCAGCGACGTCGCTGGAGGTTTTTTGTTTATCCATGAATGTTTTAATTCCAGCGAGGGTTGGGTTGGCCACAGGTGGGTCCCCAAAGAAAGCCGGTATAACCTGATTGACCTTAAGGCGTGTTTGATCATTAATATGTTTGTCGACTGCTTTTATTTCCCGTTCGTGCACGTCTACACTATTCTTGATCGCTGCAACATCAGTTTTGATTATTCTTATTTCCCCCCTATGCGCGTCTATATTCACTTTGTTTACTACAACATCAGTTTTGATCGTTCTTATTTCCCCTGTATGCGCGTCTATATTCCTTTTGTTTGCTGCACCATCAGTTTTGATCGTTCTTATTTCCTCTGTATGCGCGTCTATATTATTTATGATCGATGCAACACTAACGCCGATTGTTTCTATTCTCCGTCTATGCGCGTCTACATTATTTATGATCGATGCAACACTAACGCTGATTGTTTCTATTCTCCGTCCATGCGCGTCTATATTCCCTTTGTTCGCTGCAACATCAGTTTTGATTGTTTTTATTTCCTGTCCATACGCAGTGATATCATTTATAGTTGTTGTAATTTCATCCAGCTTGGTATTTTTTTTAACAAAGAATTTATCAAAGTTGTCATCGATCCTGTTAACATTTTTTCGTAACGCGTAAAATTGGCCCGACAGCGTTGTAAACTCCGAAATAGTATTTTTTATCCCCGCAAGATTTGGTTCGGTTACCGTCGGGGTCCCAAAAAAACTAGCGGTAGTGAGTTGCATACCTGTGACAGATTTTTCCACCTCGGCGAATTTATTCACCTGCGCGTCAAGTTTGGTCACCAATCTATCTAACCTTATAAAACCGTCTTGGATTAATGTTACCCTATCCGTTATCGTCGATAGATGTTCACCCGGTTTGAGTCGTCCGTCGCTGGTATTCAACGCGATAGTGTTCTCGGCGGCATCACGCTGTCGTATTAAAACGTCATCCAGCGACACATTACTGGATTTTAATTTACCCTGGCGGTCTTGAAATACAACTATTTCGTCCGGGTCAACACTGGTTAAATTTAACGTATCAGCGATTTCATCCTCGATTAGTTTTTTTATGTCATCGGTGGCGGGCGTTTCCGTGGGTTTTTTCAGCGCCGAAACCGGTCGTCCCCAGATATCAATCATTATTATCTAATGTAATTGTCTCTAAATTTCCCACTAGTGTATTCGTTTACAACCACATGAGGTGGTTTCCGCGATGATGAAATCGCAGCGAGTACGTTCAATACCTCACGGCCGCATATCGGTGGGTCACTTAATTGCTGTGTTGGCAGCGTGGAATAAAAAACCGGGGCTGAACACGCCCGGATATACCGCATGAATTCGTTCGGCGGGGCTAACCCGTATGAATCAAAATAGACGATCGCACGCGGATCAATCGCGTATGCAACCCAATGAGTTCCCGCTCCGGAGGATTTATCGAGGTTAATTATACCGGTTTCAATATTCCTTGGTTTTGTCGGTAATTGATCCCTCATAAAAACACCTCTGAAGTTTTTTATCGCTAACGCGTTTGCGGCATCTATTAAATCAAAATTGGACATAGGAGTCATTGACTCCTCAACCATAGACTCTTGCGTTAATAAACGGTTCCCGGTAGTCTTAGACCCTTCCCCGAGTACCATGAATACGGGGTTCCCGGTAGTCTTAGACCCTTTCCGGCTACGGGTCGTCCTCGTTTCTTTTTTTTATAGCCTTTCCCGGTTGCCTTCTTCAATGCCATTCCCGCCGCGGTACCAACGGCCCCCAACGCCGCCGCCTTAGCCACTGCTGGTGCGGCCGCGGCAATCAACGCCGGAATCGCAGCTAACAACGGAAATATCCCACCGGTCTTTTCCATGTTTTTGATTGCTGCGGCTGAGAAGGTTACTTGAACACCCTTTTTATTCTTCATTGCATCATTGAAATGTTTTATTTGACGCGCCGTTAACGATATCTTATGATTACCACCTGCCATCTGTGACGGCTTCAGCGTTATTGTGGTCCCGCATTGTTTAGCCGACTTTGATCGTAATTTCTTGACTTGACCATCGGTCAACTCTACACCGACAACACTATACGACATTTTTATTGTAAACGCGTTTGTGTTTTCAATTACATGTTTTCCACTGGCGCATCAACGATTCTCATTCGTCCACCAACACCTTCCAACAGCATTGATTTATCGCTGAGAATGACAGCAACCGCTCTATAATCAACACCACCCGGGTCTATACGAGCTCGGAAGTGTATATCAACGACGGATTGTCTCGTTAAATCAAGATGTTCCAACGAAAAGTAATAAATCGGATACAGGTTTTTAAAATCAAGTTGTGATATTTGCAAACCGGTGTCAACGTTTTGATCACGACCCATATATGACAGCAATCGATGGTACACACGTGCGACATGGTTGTTGTCGTAATTAAGCTGTATATCCTCGGATGGTTCGTTTGTCCGTTTATTCTCAGCGAAACCTCCCTGACTCCTAATCGATCAAATATCATATGGCTGCGTTCTTGATTACCCAATCGATTCCTATTCTGTAGCGCTATAAAAATATGACGTGGGGCCGAAACGCCTTGTTTTGATGCCAAGTGCCATGTAAATGTATCAGCGACATTATCCTCTTTAGCATCAGTTGTTACCGCTAGCCAACTCAACAACGATTTTCCCCCCTGTTCCATAAATGATAACAATCGTGCTTCCGTGGTAACTGATGGAGTCAACACCGGCATCCACAATGCTATTTTAGTTAAAACGACTTTACCGTTAGTGACGCCAGTAGCACGCCATATTGCATTGTTATCATCGCCCCTTCGCGTTAGCGCGATTGTATGCTTGGCCCCATAGATAACTTTTCTGACGTTTCTACAAAATCCGAATATGTGATGGAGCGGAATCGCGCATGAAAAACGTCGGCGTTGTCCTTGCAACATCCCTAATCGTGTTGCGAATCCTAGATTGAAATCACTGTTAACACTTCTTATAATAGTGAAATCAGCGCCTGGTTTTACTCTGCGGTCTGGGTTGGCTGCTTCAGCCTGTGGGTCAACTGCGGTTATCTCTTGCCGTCAGCAAGTTAATGTACTGAATGTGATCAGCGTTATTAGTGGTGTCCTTTGCGAACATCATAGATGGGCCCGCCGATCTTGTATAATCATCCGAGTATCTTGCTAGCCCAATTATCGTTGTTGCAACATCAACCTCGCGTTCTATTGATTCAATTTCTCGCCCGTCAATAAGATATCTGGCGCTCTCAAATAACGCCATGATACCGTTGTTGACGAAACCAACTCGAACACGAGGGTCATCTGCGTACGGTGCATTATCGGCAGCATTTGTTACAAGTTCCCCTTCGATTTCGATAAACGCTTCACACGGCAAAAAGTATCTACTGGTATCTTGGACTTGAAGTTCAATTCGCGATCGTAGGTCGGCTTGTGGTCGTTGATAGGAATAAAATTGATAATCACGGACAGAATCATCCTTGCGCACCGGGGCGTCCATATCAAACGCGGGATCAGCGGTTCGCGCAAACATTTTATTATTATCATGTTGATGTTTTCAATTGAAATCGCTTTGCAATTCATCAACGTCGTCTTCGTCGTAAATTCTTTGAATTTTGTTTAAGACCACTTCCCGCTATCGCGTTCATGAGCGCGTTGGTTGTTGCATCAGTGGACGGCTCCGCCATCAACGACGACGGGGTCGCCGCCAATGACGGAGTCGCCAGCGGCGAAGCCAATGACTCGGTGGATGGCTTTGCCATCGACGCTAGTTTTTTTTCCACCGCGTTATTTATTACTTTACTGACATTTGCAGGCATCACTGTTGTAGAACGCAGCGGCGTTTGTTTTTTTCTTCTCACCAACGACATTAGTTTGTCCTTTGCTGCAGAAAACGCCCTTCCGGCAACATCTCCAATAGCGCTAATTCCCTTATCACGAATAACATCAATGGCCTTCATAGACAATTGTTTAGCTAACGGCGCCACTTTTGGGGCCATTCTTGTAAATAACCCCGCAATGGTGCTACCGAGACCATCTCCGTACCACGCGCGGTATACAGGCAATCGTGAGTTTACCACGTAGACGCTGACTGGTTTATCATGGTTGTAGTGTATAATCATCTTTATTATAAAAACACCAGTATTTTCCAATTAGTGATTGATCACCAGTGATTGATTGGTCAATCGCTGTAATGACCGTGGTCATCAAAACCGTCCACGAGTTCGTCTATGAGCGTTCGATATACATTAATGTCCATGATACCGCCTGCAAATAACCGCCTGCAAATATCAGCGGCTTCATTAATAATTTCACGAGAGTTATTTCCGGCTCGTTTTCCTCCGATTAGTACTTCCAGCCGTGATATATCACTGAGAACATTACCAGGACAAGTAACAAAACCGTAGGATTTTTTACCAGAAGAGTTTCCAAAGGAGTATCCTTTTCCTTTTTTTGGTTTCCTACTTTTAACCTTATCGAGGAATGCGTCGTAATTGGTATCACCACGTGGTTTTGTATCTTTATATATACTTACTAAATACACTATTCTTGCCCAATCCTTCAACTCCCTTACACTTTTCTTGTAACCGCTATTGACATGCTCATCTCGTAAGCCCTTAGCAAAATTTGCAACAGTGAAATCGATCAATTTTTCCTCGCTGTCGAGGGCTCTAATTTGATCTATTGTGCTCTTTTTAAGTACATTACGGGGTGTATTCTCCCTTTTCTTTTTTTCTTCCGGTATTTCTTCCGGTATTTCTTCTTCTGGTTCTCTTGCGGTGGCGCCTAGTTCTTCTTCATCGGCCATTGTAACATAAGGTTCTTGTGGGTCGGTTATAGCGAGTGGTGGTGGCGGCCTCTCCCTCCGTTGGTGTGTTGTAGCAACCGCTATTTTCGGAGGAAGTGTTTCCAGAGACTTTTTTGTTTGTTCGGTCTGAGCCGCTATCTTTTCAAGCGCACCGAGGACGGGCACAGTTGCACTTTTTACCGGGGCAAAGAGTTGTTCGCTTCCAACAGCAAAATCAGTTTGTAGTTGTTGCCGCGTTTGAAGTTGTTTTCGGACCCTGTCTCGTAACGGTATGAACTTTTTAAGCGCTGCTAGCCGCTCTCTGGCTAGCCGAGTAGTAAGTGACTCACCTACCATTATTGCAAATTGCTCCGCAATTTCTAATTTCCCTGTGGCAGGAATCTGTCGCGTCAGACGCAATCGTCTTACTATTTTAGTATCGTTACCACGACCTATCGGGGGAAAAAAAATGTATACAACGATGCGCCACTTCCGTTACGCTGGGGGCTCCACGGGGGTTTCGTCTATAATCCTTCTAATGTTTTTAATCTTACTAGAAATCTCCCGGCGTCGTTCATAAACACGTCCAAGTTTTTTTCGTACTGTCTCAACGGCAGTGAATAGTCTAATGAATGCATTTACTTCATTGCCATACAGGTTTTCATTAATCGTATGTTGTAATCGTTTTATAAAAGCGTACTCGCGGGCCAGGGTAAAACGCCCCCGTTTCGATTGTTCGTTAATAATTTCATAATCGGATAATATTCTTTCGCTGTTGAGACTATCAGATAATTCAATTCCTTGATATTTTAATTTTGAAATCTCGGTTAATATATTATTGATGTCTTCGATATTCATATTCTTATAAACATCTTATTTCTAATATAAAAAAAATGTTTTACAAAATGAACTCTAGGCACATAAAGGTGCTGTTAACATCTTTACTGCCTAGAGAAATATGTGCGTGATTATGGACTCGTATAACATAAAGTTGCCACCGCATCTTTGTGTTAACAGAGAGTATTATGATTGGACGGCACATACATAAAAGACCCGTTTGGCAACCCCGCTGGCGCCCTATGACGTCAGAGAGGCCCATCGGTTACTTAATTAAGGACATCCATCTTGGAACCCCTTGGGTGCCTTCGCATCCATCTGAGCCCAAGGGAACCCCGAAACATACATCTCCGGGAGGGAGGCCTAGGGTGACAAACGTCATCGTAGACCGCCCAGAAGATATGCTTGGGGGGACATCACTACATGTACTTAATTAAGGATGGATATATTTTACAATGAAATGATTGATGGATGATGGGACGGCACAAGACAGCACAAACATAAAACGGCGGGGCGGAACTCTACGGCAAATTCAACCAATCAAAAGCAACCCAATTAAATTAACCCGGTTGCATGATTGTAAATAAAAGACAACCACACGCCCGGGTCAAGAGCGTGAGTTAGTTTTGGATTAGTTGAATTGGCTTTCGAAAGCCCCAGGCTTATAACGGGTCGTCTTATATACAAGGTGACTAATACAACCGCGTCAGGTCACAAGGTGTGTGTTAATTTGAATTCCCTTGAATCATTAAATCCTTGAATACTTATTAATGGTGTTTCACAGCATTTAAATGAAACCAAATATTTGAATAAAACATTAAAAAAAAGAATACAGCTGTTAGATAACAGCGTGTATTTCATTAGTTTTCATCGTAAAATGATTAATTAATCGTAACATTAACTGGACTTCAAGGGACGTAACTCTTGTCATGCGACGCTATCACAAAACGAGTTATCTCCCTTGATGCCCATTCAGATAATATGAAAATCGAATTCTGTGTCCGGTCTTTTTTGAGATCGCTGTTTTAGTTATATTTTCTGCAACAAATCGTACTGCGGGCACACAAATATCAAAATATCTACTGGCTTCATTCATCGACTGAAAAGTTTTTTCTTCGTGCGTTGTTGTATCAAATGACTTTACGGGTTTTGCTTTTTTTTGCGTGCTTCCCTGTTTTACCTTTTTTGACATTCTGACTTTGAGTAATGGACTGTAGGTTTATAAGAGAATTATTTAGACGATCAGAATCAATGTGATCAATAACGAGACCGTCCTCGATTGGACCGTTAAACGCTTCATATACCACCCTGTGAACAAAATACTTTTTCTTTCCGGCACCAAATGTCAAATACCCGTGATTATTTTTCCATCCAACCGGCTTCTTCAGTCTACGATTCCTAACAACGCCGTCGCGAGATGCCTCGTAATTAACGAGCACAGGATGCGGCTGAAATTCTTGGTCCATTTGTATAATAATACTACTTGTCTAATTCATTATTTGGTTTAATTATAAATCTTTCAATGTAGTCTTGAGGAGTTTTGATGATTTTGTCCTTGACGGAGTCAGCGGTGGGGTCAATGACGGCATTTTTTATTCGTTTGTCATAATAGCGTTTTAACTCCCTGTATCGTTTGCCGCACAATTGATACACAACTGCGATTTTCTTCTTACACCAACATGGCAAACCAAGCACGGGAGGGGACCAAGAGAACCATTACGAACGCTTTGTAAATGATACCCGCAGAATTCACCTCTACATGATTTATTGCACGGGGTTGTCGACCCAATCATCAACCATTTGCAGTGATTCATTATACTATATTCTTTTATTTAAATACTTGTTTTAATTATATGGAGGAGGAGTTCAAGAAACTAGCAGCAATTAAGCCCTGGAAAAATATTAAGTTCAATCTCGATAGAGCCCTCAAGGACGCACCAAAAGCGTTAATAAACGATAGAACCCTGTTAAATAGAATACGCGATTGTATCAATGAATTCAAGCGTGATGGTGCATCTCATAGTTGGTCAACATTTCGAATTGATGGTGTTGTTGATGCTACCATGAACGACAAGCGCGCAGCAACGATAATATCACAACTTGACGGTAAAAAATATTTTTTCAGAGTAAAATTCATTGTCCGGGTGGAATCAGGTAATTGGATCATACGTGATAAATTTGAACCAGTTCTCAGCGACAAGAAAACAGTTATTGTTAGCCGCGACTCCAAGCCCGGGCTGTTAACCGGAATTGACAGACCATACTATGAACGAGCGTATCCTGAAACAGCAGTTGTTTATGGAATATACCCGTTAAATAAGAAACCTGATATCGGAAAACTAGCGCCGATGAAACAGTCAACGGGGATAAATTGTGTAGCAGAACGAATAATAGAGCATTTTACAAATGCGTGTCGAGGAAATAAACTGACCGATTTACGACGTAGCAAAATCAACCAGTGGGAGGAGACAGTGCGCGAGCGAGGAGCAACCATCAGCGACATAGCGAGATTAGAAACGTCGTTGAGATTTCCAATAACCATTACAACGATAACCGGTGAAGTATTATACGAATCAAAGTACAAATCAAAGGGAGCCCCAATCAAAATTATTGATCATAACGAACACGCGTGGACGTCCGCGATCACAGTATTTCCACGGGATAGAACAGTAAAGTATATCCCCGGGGAATTCCTGGGAGAACAATTCTCCAAGGACGGTTTTCTCGCGGAGAGGAAACTATTTGATGCTTTGCCTGCTTGTGTAAAAACGACCCTGTATCAGTGTGGTTACTTCGCAGCGCTGAAAACGATGCGGATACCTTTGATCAGTTTGTAAGACCAAACGGTGAATTATATCGCACTGAAGCGTTTCACAACAAGATGAAAAAAACCGCCATGGAATTTGAAGAGCATGATGAACAACTGCTAACAAATTGTTTTACGATTCCATCGGTTGCGGCTCATGTTGCAGCAAAGAAAAATGCGTGGAGACCAACGCGCAAGGAATTTCTACCGGATGTACAATCCAGTTGTTTGGAATACTATAACGGTGGACTATGGAACACTGAATACAACCGCGACGTTATGATTTCCGTTGATATGGTTGCCTGTTATCCAGCGAGTTTTCTCGGGTATGGATCCGCCGCTGAGTACTTTAAACGATTTGGACACCCCAGACATGAAATGACTCGTATTGCTATTAATGGACCACTGCCTGATTTTGATTTAACCGGATTCGCTCGCATAGTATCATTTAAATTCGCGGCAGGACTTCATCGCTGTTGCTATATTTGGATCGGTAGACACATGACTGAAAAGAAGTGGCTGCCAATAGCGCTGCTACGGTATATGATTGATTGTAAAATGCTAGTTTCGTTAATTGTCAGTGACGCGATTATATCATACCGGGCACAGACTGAAGTCTGGTTACCAGAACCGGAGCGTCTAGATAGCATAATTGACGAGTCCAGAAAACACATTGATGCCGACGAGGAATATATCGTCGAATGGTCCAAAAAGATATTCAGCCAACGAAACCGCGAGGCAAAAGATCTCGGTAGAAGAATAATTGGTAAGTTTACACAAGGTGGAAAAAACTGCGACTACAAACGATATTGCTCACGGCTGATTATAGATGACGCAGAATATGATTTTGTAATCAAGGACGCAGTGGCGAAAAATAGATACGTGAACTGTAAAACAGCTTTCTTGTCCAATGGAACAAGGTTGGGTACAGTTGTTACTTACAGCGATGGAGACAGCCCGGCATATCCACATTTGAGGGCATCTATACTGGGTTACGCCGCTATCAATTTATTCTCGATGATAAATAGATTTCCCGACACCGCGGTTAGAGTAGCCGTTGATTCATTTTATATAGACGTAAAGTATAAGGGAAACATAGCCGAGTTTACTAGTCCGGACGAGAGTTGGGGTACATGGAGAATTAAAAATGAAATACGACGCGATTATTCCCCGTCAGCAGATGTCACCGTTGAAAATAATTACTTACGCGGTGATAAATTGTCAGAATGGTCTAATGCACCACCGTGTTCTGATCCAATTTGTAGGCACAAAACAGTTTATTTAAACGGCTGTGGCGGGTCAGGAAAGACGACTCGGGCAATTGAATTATTTCGAACGCGGGCAAGTATGATTGTGCTTACACCAACCCATAGACTAGCGCGAGAGATAAAACAACGAAATGTTGACGCCGTTACTTATCACAGCTTTTTTCGATACAGCGGCGGTGAGTGGACTCCTGATCGAATGGGTGAAAAATTTATTCCTGAGGTTATCATCTGGGATGAGATATGTACTGTTTCGTTAGATGTTTTACAAATGTTTCTTGAGTGGTTGCTGCGCGCGAATACAGCGGTGATAATGTGCGGAGATCATGGCCAACCACCACCATTTGTCGGCGAGGGTCAACATGATTGGTTAAAGGGTTTTGTAGACTATTATGAAGAAACCGATACTGATTACCGAGCACTTGATTAACAACTGCGCGAGGTTAAGAAATTAATCAGATTGCAGCCGGATAGAATTCAGTGTGAAATAGTCCGCGAGGTGATTCCGGAAACGCCGTTAAATGAATTCTGGGAAACATGGAGACCAAACGATTTGATTGTAGCGAGTAGAAAGATAGTCAGAGACACACTTCAGCAAAAGTTGTTTACGTTGCATAAGGAAAAGTTTCCAATGCGCCCAGTGCCGTTATGTTATAGACCCGCGGACACACGGCGGCAGAACATTGAAGTTGAAATTCCAGGCCCGACAGCGTCAGGGACAAAAAAACAAATTCTTGTGCTGAATGATATCGTGCTCGTTGATATCAGCGTCGTCGAGGACGCGCTACGTGCTAATAAATCCCCGTGGACGCTAGGATACGCAACGACAATACATTCCTCGCAGGGACTAACCATCACGGACACAATTGTTTGGATAGTTGATAATCGCATCGAATGGTCAAATCTAGTCTATCTTGCAGTGTCCCGAGTACGGAGGATAAATCAGCTTCGAAGAATTGTTATTGACGAAGCCAGTGACGGAGTCACCGACAAAGTCACCAACGACATCATCGATGTAAGCGTCATTGATAGAAAACACTCGGGTTACCGCCAACAGGATAAAAAAAACAGCGGCGTTTTTATATTGATGCCGAATTAATAATTGCGTTACGACAACAACAGAATAATCACTGCGCAAGTTGTAATTGTGTAATGCGCTGGCGTTATTCGGATAAAGACGCTCGCCAATTTACCGTGGACAGGATCGATAACAGTCTCGGTCATGTCAAAAACAATGTGAGGTTGACCTGTCTTGAGTGCAATAGACGCAACGGCGCTAGTTAAGACCACGCGGGGGTAATTGAGTATCGTCAGGTATCACTTGTAGTTGCTCGCGTGTAAACCCCCGCTGTGGGGCAGTTGAATCAAATCTATAGATCGGTGGTCTATTAGTTGATCGTGTTATCGTTGATATGTTATGTGTGGTAACACTCCAGATAGGATCAGTAGCTCTTTTTTTACCGCCTTCAAGCTCTCCTGGTTCATATAGATATCTAACAGTGACATCGCCGAGAATCGGCTTGGAAACGCTATTTATTTTTGATCTTCCGGGTATATACTTTTTTTTAATCGCGTCGCTGGGCTTCATGTTGATTGCTCGGGTAATCTCGTTATTTAACGCGGCAATTACGCTTGGCAACCCTTTAACCCATTCACGAGATCGTTTTCCTTGGATGAATTCCTTCGCGTATTGATATCCAAATAACCGTTCAGCAAGAGTCCGATTGAATCGTTCAACAATTGCCTGATCACGATGTAGCGCAGTATGACCTCGTCGTACCGCGACGCTATGATGTTTCAGCGTTGATAAAACAGCGCCGCGAAATTCACTACCAGGATCAACTTGTAATAGATTTGGCCAGCGCAGAGGACCTCTTCGATAAATTCGCCCAAACGCATCGGCTACTTCAGTTGCTGACTTTGTTTTTAACGGCTCCGCTTGTTTGTATCGACTCGCAACATCAACTACGGTTAGCGCGTATTTGTAACCGTTGTCATGCGGCAGAAATAGTATATCAGCCTGATGAACTTCATTAGGTACGCTGACATCAAAGCGCGAGAAGTTGATTTGTTTAGGCGGTGGTAGATAAATTTGCCATATAGCCTGTTTGGATAACCAATTAGCCGCAGTGGCCTTTGTTACCTTTGCAGCGCTTGCAAGCTTACCAATTGCGGCCTTCCCCTTCCAGTATCCTCTCGGAGAATAATAGATGGATTCCATGTTGTTATTAATTACCAGCGCCCATCATTAATTGACCTTTCATAGCCGATTTTACCAACCATGAGGCCAATTTTTCTTTGAAGGATTTATCAGGAATGGTATTTAACGCGTGAATTAATTTTACGTCCGCGATATGACGCTGTTGCAGATCGCTACTTTTGTTGTAAGCAACATCATGAGCATGACACGCCTTATCGATAGCGTTTATTGGATACTCACCGGGTTTGGGCTGATTTTTGATCATCGAGTCTGATATCTAATCGTGTTCCGGGGCCACAGTAGCTATATCCTGGGAGGTGCTTTTCTCCTGGATACTTTGCCCACGGTGTTCCGGGGAGTTTTGATAACTTGGCTGCAATATCACCTCCTCGCTTTTTTTTAAAACATCCCCGGGTCTAATAGAAATAAATCTAAATTTCTTTGTACCGCATTGTACACACTTACCAGTAAGTGCTGATCTGTTATTTCTTGTTGTAACGGTTGTCATATCATTTGTGCCAGTACGCACTCTACACTTCACACAATATAGATCCATAATTTATGTATAGAGATATGAATATAATTGATTTTTCGGCGACTAAAACAAGAGAACCAGTTAAGCATGTTGCAGCGTTACTAAACTCGATCAGGATGATTATCATCGGACCATCTGGATCCGGCAAGACGCAACTGTTACTTAATTTAATAATGAGATGGATGAAGTGGGACAAGTTGTATTTAATCGCTCCTAGCGTGGATGATCAACGATGCTACGAGGTGTTGAAAGATTTTAACGAGAATGCATCAGCGATCGCTGAAAAAAATGTTATTGAGTTTATTACAGATATCAATGATGCACCAGGTATTGATGATATTGATGGCGACGTTAACAATCTAGTCGTGTACGATGATGTTATGTTAGACAATCAAAAAAACCCAGCTAGGATATTTTCCAGAGGCAGGCATAAAAACACCGACGTGATATGTGTCACTCAACGATACACTCAGATTCCAAAAGTAATCAGAGACAACTGTAATATTCTTGCTGTATTCAACGGCGTTGATACACACACGCTACGAAATATTTGGCAGACATGGTGCGGCGGTGACATGGACTTTAATGTTTTTCGAAACTTTTTTAGTCATGCTCAGTCGACCCCACATGGATTTGTAACGATAAATTTACATGACCCTCGGACACGATATCGTATCGGACTTGACCAAATATTCGGTTAGTTGTAAATAATTTTCATTGTAAATAACCTCTTAGCAGCAGAGGGGGCGATGACATCGACGCGGCCGTCGTTATGTTTACCCGACGCTGACAACGCTGAGATCGCTGAGTGCAGAAAGTATCAATTAAACTAAATGACGTTCGATTTACCCCCCGACGACGACGTCGTTTTTTTTTTACCGGGCGCTGACGACGCTGGAGCCAAATGACGATTGGACAAAATGTCCGATTCGCCCCCTCTGCTGCTACTTGAGATACATAGAATATAGGGGCTCCGAGTGGCCGAGTGGTCTAAAGCGCTCACCGTTACGGATCACTGCCATCTCACCTCTGTCTGCGTCGGTTCGAGTCTCGGATTCGGCTAATGTGGTCATGTGAGAAAGCTTGCCAGTAGCTTCTCGTGGGTCGGTGGTTCTTTCCGGGGGTTTCCGGGTTCTTCCTCCACCATTAATACTGGCCGCCATGTATAGCCTATCTTGTGCTGAAAAATGGCGTTAAGCCCTACAACAACAACAACAACAACATAGAATATATTGCATTTTCAACATTATTTTGTCTTCATTGGCCAGGATTTGGTCTGGTAATGGATCAACTATTTTCAACTTACATCCACTTCTCTTAGATTAATGACAGAATGTGTCGTACAGTCACATACACTGTAGCTATGTAAGAACAGAATAATTAATGAGTGTAATTATGTGTCTGCAAGTAAATGTAACAAAGCCTGTAACTTCAGTTTCGTGCAACGCATAACCGTCATCGAGAGTTTGATGAATATCACACGATATCAGCATTAACACAAGGTACACGTTATGACCGAGTGTCTTCATGGACGGAAATCGCAGACTGAGGTCAAGCTATTTACGTTATGAAAGTTATTTACGTTGTGATAAACAGTATCCTGTGTCAGAAAGGTTCAAAGGAGTAAGCTGAGGTGAATTTGTCACTCGGTATGATTTTTTTCCTTCGGGTTATTTCTTTTTTCAACATGAAGCTCACATCACCTACCTGAGTCATGAACGTACTGTGATACATTGCTGAATCGAACTCCCTTTTTGGTCAGCTATGAGCATATAGTGCGACAGATTAGGCCGACCCATTTCTTACCCATATATTATAACAGTGCTAACTAAATGACCATCTTAGGCAAATGAGATCAATTTACGAGTGGGATGGGGTAGGGTGTGCAGAAAAGTGAACTTACTTTTCTGGGACAATTTTGGTATACAATAAAAAAGAAAATTATATTATCCTACGTTAATATGTAATATATTTCATGATGTGATACCACTATTGAAACTGTTAAGTATTTATCCACCACATAAATTCAGTATTAACGTAGTATAGGTGTTTTTGTTGTTAACACTGCCAGAACGACCTATGAATCTTAATCGCAGTCCTCTAAAAAAAAACAATCCATTTTATATAAAAAAGATCATTCTCCTTTTTATTTTTTTAAAAAGATCATTCTTCTTATCATCATCATCATCATAATCATCATCATCACTGCCACAACGATGTATATTATTTTAAAACTTGCATCCCCATAACCAAAATCTTTATGAGAATATACAAACATGTCAATAGGATACCACTACCAGCACCCTAGAAAACTTAAATCCACAGCGGTGAAATGCAAGTACCAAAATAATTGTCATGCCACAGCTACAGTTGGTTTTCACGAAACTTTATGTGCAGTCGTATACGCCAGTCTTTCTGAACATATCGTAACCTGTAGCACGGGATTCCGCAGTTATATAACGTACCAACAATTTAATGTTCTCAAGCAGGAGCTGGTAATTTCGTTCCTCAAATTTCCGGAAATATCTTGCTCGGATTTATAGCAAATAACACTATTATATATCCATTATATTACTGGAGAAGAAAAAACAATATATTGAGATGAAAGAAAATAAAATATCTCGGCCTAAAAGAAAACCGTCCCTCCGCGCACCAAAATGTAACGATCAGTACTCATATTACATGAATTAGCTATCCCTGTGTTGGCTGTTTTATAACTATAATTAAAGTGGGAAATTGAAGAGTGCTCGTTCATGCAAAAGGAATATTGACCCCGACGCCTTCCATAAACTTTATACGCATGTCACCATTGATATAATATACAGATAAACCATGAGAGGCATGCCAATTCCATGGCAAGATATTTATCATAGGGGCCAGAAAACATAAAAATAATGTCTCAGCAGCATAAGAAGTAAGTGGGCCATTTGAATTACGTAAATATTCAACAAAAAACAACTGTTCTCCTCAAAATCGACGATTATTCTCGGCTTTACAAATGAATATACTACTAAATAACTATAACAATACTTTTTCTTTCTTTCATCCGAATTTATTCCAAACGTTGAATTTCAACGGAATATTTATAATAAATGCCGATCAGCAAGTATGTATTATACTATGGTATTGATATTACTATTTTAATTAATGTTATGCTTGTAAGAGCCATTTTGTGTGTGTGTGTGGTAAGGAATGTACTACAGGATCATAAACGTTATTAATGAGGTAAGTTACTATTTATGTTGACCATAGGTAAATGTATAATATGAACACAATAACCAACAAAGGCGTGAATCGATCCGAGACTTCTTTTAGTTGCTGTTGTGGATTTAAGTCCTTTTTCAGCACACGAAAGGCTAAAGCATTAGACGAATCAAGACCCACTACCCACCCTCCCCACACAATCACACTTGTATGCATGATTGTAATGTATTACCTGTCTAGATATAAATGTTATGTTTAGCGATGTGTTGTCTTTTCTTGGGGTTTGTGGTGTATTATGCAGGTTTGGTTGAGTTAAGCGGCGTTTCTTTGCGCGAGTGCTTTTATATGTATGTGGTTATTTCTGGTTGTTGGGTTTCAAGGATAATATAATGTAAGGTAATCAATATTATTGGAAAAATAATTATCTTCATTTATCTTCATTTAGTATGCAGCCTGTGCATCTCAGAATAGTCAGCAATCAAACTTTCATCTTTATTCAGCTGGGTCTCTGGATGTAAATTATGTTTGGTAGTAATTAATTATAATTTATACAATTCTAGTTTATGCACAACCTCTAAGATCTTGAGTTATTTTAGGTACAAATTTCCAGTTTTGCAATGGGCTTTGTCTTATAATGACCATTAAGGGAGCAATTGTTGGTACGCTGAGCAATGACCATTAAGGGAGGAAATGGTTTTGCAGAAGCTGATGTATTGTTGAATTATACGGATTGTCATTGATTAATACTGATATGCGTGTGTTATACATGCACCTTGTCTTGAAATTGAGAGTCAGACAGGGAACTCTGCTAAAGGTTATTATTAGTCTCTTTACTTGCTGCCTTCGCGTGGGGTGGGCATGCTCAGAACGTATCCTATTGGTTAACATTGTCAGGTGAATTCAAAGAGACAACTAATGTAGATAATCGAACATAACATTGCATTATCATGTAGAGTACCATGTGATCAGTCACTTTTCTGGCTTCTCAAAAGGTACAGACAATGAATTTATAACCTCTTCATCATACTATTCTAGTGGATTTGTGCTGGATTTTAATCTGACGGTTTTCAATGTCGTTTAAAGGGACTTTCTGCTCTTCTTCCTGATTTCGCTCTATCTCGGGTTGATTTCACATTTTCTATTGTAATTTATTTCCGATGGTAATCCACACTTGGACAAGTTTAACAACATGGCTGACTGGAAAGGTCGATTTCACCACCTTGCGCACCATCAACGGCCAACTATGATATGTCATTACTGGATAATTTGTTTGTGCCAAACTGAGACAAGAACTTTCCAGTCGAGGCAGTCATTTTGGCCCGGGATTAATGAAAACTCGTCAGTTCGTTTACTCATGGAATGTAGCAGCAACAGAGATAATCATAGATAACCAGTCCTTGGAACAGACAATTTCGCCCATACGCATCTTGAAGTGACTTCAAAACATCCTAATGTTTAGACAGTGCCTCAAATGTCGAGGACGGTGCTGACGTTGCAAAAATACTCCAACCACGTTATCTGAAAGCTTTTCGTTACTTGATTGACTCTATGAATATTGGCACGAGGGAAACATGGACCACTCCGATACGCTATTCTTTAGGGAATGCTGTTCATTGCGGCTGGATGTCCCCGTCATGGCCAACACTGCAGCACTAAGGGAAGACACCTTACATCACTTCAGTGACGGTCGCAATATACGAGACTGAATCCTTGCCGTTCTTGGAGACAGTGCATCAAAATCTTCGACTACAAATTCAAGAATGTCCACAGATTCCTTCAGCTCTCATCTTATGCAGAGAAAATCCCAGAACAGGCCCCGGAACTACCGAAATTAACGACAGGAAGTGATACAACTGTCCACTTTAGGAAAAATTGCTCTTTCTCCAGTTTCCATACAAGCTTATAGGCGCAGTTGTAAATAATATATCCCTGATCCAATCAATTCATTTGTTATTAAAAGATATCTTCTGCAAACACTTCATAAATCTTTGCCCCAGACTAAAATTGATAAATGTTTCTGCAAACACTCTTTCTAGTCCTGCCTAGATTCACTCACTATGTTTTCTGTGTGACTCTGTTTAAGTCCACATTTCTTCTAGTACTTCATGCATTCTGGCGGATAGGGGAAATGACAGAAAAACTGGTTGCAGAAACCCACATTTCAGTTCTCTCGGGTTCAGATCAGTGTCGGTGGTTTAGCTGTCGAGTTTACAGATTACCAGAACAAAACTACAGAGGTACCAATATTTGCCTAAGTGACATGCCCCAAAAAGTACAAGATCAGCGCCCTGTCTCATGCGCTGCGTCACTAATAACAACTAATGAGTTGGCATTTGGGACCACTCTTCCATACACCTTGGTGGGGGATGGGGTTTGCCCATAACTAGACAGGAGTTCAATCAAGCCTTCCGCACATTGCTTGTATTATGTGCTTTTAATCATCAATTATTTAAAACTCATTCTTTTATAATTGGAAAAGATTGAAACTGGATCCTCTTGGGGGCTCTCATTTGGTCTATTTTAATATCAAATTCAATTTGGTAGTTTTCCCCAATCGGTAACTCATATGCTGTGCTAAGAGCATAAAGGCCATGCACCTTCAATACATTTTTTCTTCGAGAGTTTTAAATAGGAAATGTAATTTCCCTCCTATATGAACAGGATTATTTCTTGGTCAAAGATATTTATCATACTGTCCTTTAAATCTACCTAGCTAAGCATATACCATATGTTAATATACATATGTCTGAGCGACCTGCATTCGATCCATTATATTCAAATTTGCATGTGTCTACATTTGTAAGTTATTTCGTAGGTTTTCTCAGTTGTGTTTAATTTGTATACTCTTAGATCCCCCCTCCCACGTACACACACACAAGTCACTCCTAAATCTATTACACGTGTCGTTACAAGTTCTGGTTCGAGTCCAGGGCTGTTCCCCCGCCAGTTACTTATTAACATAATTTCAGGTTTTTTGCACGATTAATTTTAGATTATATTGCTTTCCCGAAGTTCATAAATTACTTTTCTAAATGTTTGAAGTGTATGCATCGGATGTAAAATTTGTTTTAGTCACGAGCATGCTTTACCACTTGTAGTTCCTTATTGAGGTTTGCAAGATAAATTCCCTTTATTTTTTTATTGATATGTAATTTTATTTGGAGAGCTTCTATTGCTATTACATATAATATCATCGATGAGGAAGAATCCTGTCTCGCGGAACGTTCTAAATTAAATTTCATCGTGCATATATAATAAACTATATCTATGTAACTATACTCTATTCTGTCCAAAGCCTTTTCTTGATATACAAGATCAAGGCCCCCTCCTCTCCTTTAGTTTCCAAAAAAAAACAATTGCTGTTTTTAAGGTTAAAATTTTGTTCGTCAATGTCAAATATGAATATGTCCTTTTGTAATGACTTGCACGTGCATAAATTGAGTATTATTATAGGAAGTTGTTATCTGGCTGAAAGCATGTGCTATACAAATCTGGTTTACGTGAATATATATTGTAATGTACTTGTTATATATAGATTAACAAAGCAATGATATAATAATTTAAGGAGAAAGTAAATTAATATAACATTTGGAAAGTTTTGCAATCAGACGTAACATGTTTTGTTCAAGATATCAAAAATGTATAAAAGAAATGATCGAGAGTAAAACGTTGAAGTTTGTTATTCATATGTAATTTGGTGATTTCAAACACCACATACGTAAAATTATAAGGAGATATAGTCTTAAACATTAAATGTATCGAAGCTTCCGTAAACTGGTGTCACAATCTTCAACCTTTTGCCATTTGACCATTTAACCCTTTAATCCAGACCTGCATTTTTTTCTGTTTAAGTTGTGCATATAACTCAAGAGGAAATGCAGTGCACATTTTGCAAATAACTCACGTTTACGACAGCATGGTGCTGCAGTTTTTAATGTCTCGTGGAAAACATTGGCAGTAACGAATATTCTTCTGTGGAAAAACTAAGTGCTAATTATTCTCGGGAACAGCTGCGTGATAGCAATTAATTTTTTCCACAAAGCAGTTAAAGTTCAATTCGCAAGGTACAGTTGTTTCATCAACAACTCTAAAAATGTTTTTCAAAAATCTTCGTACATACAGCTGTCTTTCAACAATATGGATTGATATTTTGCTTTGTTCACTATCAATAAAATGATGAGCTATGAGAAGCAGATAGCTAACGAAAATGACTAATTCTGTTTAATTGGGAAAGTAACAGAGAGTGTTGCCTGGACGTAAATCATAGAAATGAAAGGCATATAAGCTTTAAAGAAAGTCATTGGTAAAAGCAAAAAATAATTAGTTCCATCTTTTTTAACTATCCTCTGAAGATAAGAAAATGAAACAAAATTGTGTTAGTTTCTCATTTTGGTAAATGTACATCAGAAATACTGTCATCCACTGTAGTCTCAAATCCAAATGATCCACATATTTTAGAACAGTCAATAAAGACAAATGTAGGTTCTCGAACATTACCCCGATATTCGTGCATCTTATCTTAGTAGCTAGGTCTACCAGCGAGAAAACGTAAAGGGGATATATATTTTAAGACTTGTACCAATTTGCTAAACCCTCGATGCTGCAACTAACTAGTCAATTGTTTTGATGCAATCAGGTGTATATCTACGTACAGCACTTGCAAGATTAAGAACGTAAGAAACATAAACCATGTGTTAATTGTGTATAATGTAGGACGGTAACTAGATGAAGATTCAACAGTAATTTTAATATTATAACTGTAAAAAGGATTTAAAAGAATGAATGCATCAAAATAATATGAGAAGGTGTCTTGTTTTCTTGATAAAATTATCTACTTTACAAAATTACAACTTCTATTGATTGTGTATTTCTTTTAGCATTACTTTTTTGTTATCACTTCTTTGAGCAATAACTAAAACTAAAAATAATTGTTTAAGTTAACATCGATAAAGCAGCGTTACTGATTCCAGTAAAAGATTTCTTATTACAGAAATTATGTAGAATTCATTCGGCTTTCCCATTAACATCTAACAAATTAAACAGTAACTCCGTATTCATTAAAATTCAGCTGAAAATACCGCGCAATCATAGTTATAACCGACTGCGGTTATAAACGGTTAGAAACCCGACAATTGTTGGTATTTATACTTATTGCAAGAGAACACAACAGGTAATGGAGATTAAATCGTGACATAAAGAAACCAATTACTTTTAGTACTAATTACATCTAGCTTTGTTGTTTATTTCTTAATACAAAGCTCCCTGCTTTGCTCTATTAGTACCTTTGCACTGTCTTTGGCTGTAAAATAGATGATTGTCTGATACCCATAACATATGTGAAAATGACGTTCAAGTACATCTTGTAACTGATGCGTTCAGTGGATATCCGTTCCAATACGTGACAGTCTCTGTAAAGGAAGGGTCCATCTAGATAGGATACGTAAGTGACCTTTGGATGTTTAAATTTAATTGAGTTTGTAGTTTTTAACGTATCTCATAATAGAATAACAGAAATCATGTTTATGCATCCATCGTTAAAAACCTGTTTTCCTCTTAACTTTGCTCTTATGTGTTCGTACATATATACATTCCTAAATGTATATGATGCATGTGGATTAATATTTATGTACAATGATAGGGAAGAACTGCAAGGAATAAACGTTGTAAGAGAGTAAAATAATACATGTACTAATGACCCTAGGATTTGTGATTACAAGCAGCATCTGTTTAAAACTGAAGACATCACACACGTTTTAAAATATTAGTTGTATCGAAAATGTGTCACAGCATATTACTTTTGTGCTTTGAACCATATAACTGTGATTTGATGTTTTCTCTGTTTAAGATGTAAAACGTATAGCTGACATCCCAGGAAGTATCGATACAAGTTTCGTGTTTTTAGTACAATTGGTTGAAAATGCAATATAAAGTTTAGAAATAGATAACTATTCACTACTGTATCGTAATAAAGTGAGAAGACGCTTGGATCCAACTTTGATGCTAGGGAATACTGTTTTATGAAGGACATACTAATTAAAGAGGTATTTCCGGTGCTAGAAATGTAAATTATTGTCCCAACACACAGTTAAATTACAAAGAAACACATTTGGTTTGAAAATTATAGTTTTTGACCACTTTTAGATGATCATCGTTGAAACTCTTAAGGAACACTGCAGTGTTGTTCGTCTATACCTCTTACAAACTAAGGAAAATCTTTGTATATTTATGTATTTCGCCTACATGGATTAACATTATGCTTTGTCACTATCAAATAATATATGAGCTGTCGTCGAAAAAGACAAGTAATGAAAATTACTGATACTTTTTACTGATGAAATGAAAGTTCAATCCCACGAAGTGCAATAACTCTGCCTGTCCTTAAATTATTGAAATTATATTTCTTAGTGAAGGCATTTGTTTCTAGCAATCGACCTACAACCATTTAAATATGATGTACGTAAATTAAAAGATTATCTACTCTTTTTTATTTTTCATATATGTATGTGTTTCCGAAAATAAAAATGAATATTTATCTATGAGAGGTGAAGCAATACCTAGCAGTGTAATGTGCTGCAAGGTATTTGTTTATGCTATCTTGCAGGCATATTTCATCAAACGTGTTAAAAGGTAATTATATATATATATATATATATATATATATATATATATATATATATATATATATATATATATATATATATATATATATATATATATATATGCAAAGAGAGAGAGAGAAGAAGAGAGAGATCTGGCTTTCAACGTGCGGTATAATTTAATTACTAAAGGTTGTTTAAAACACATTGAATCTTGTATACAATTGTTGCTGTTATTGTTTGAGATCAGACTTTTTAAGAATTGATTTTTACTGGTGCGACCTTATTCATTGGATTAGCTTGAATGAATATCTTGTTACATCTAAGTTCGCATTAAAAGTGAAACCAGAAACATTGTTCTTTCTAAGATATTACATCTTTCTGAATGTGTCGATGTTTTTATCAAAGCTATTTTGCATTTAATGCTCAAGTCATTGTCATTCTAACATGTCAAGAAGGTCAGATCTTCTTGCAGATTGCAAAAAATTTTACTAAGTTGTTGTTATTGGCCCTCGTGTGTAGCGACCTAGTAATTAATTCTGATCTAAGTACAAATTTATTTCAGATTCCAACGAAATAAATCAAGATATATAGTAATAATTAGAGAAAAAGATAAATATTAAAACACTACGGAAAGTGATATCGCTTGATTCTACAAGCATTCTACGGTAGAATCCTGTGATTGTACTTTCCGTTCTGTTTGGTTTATATTTATAATTCCCTGTCACTGTCTACCTCTCTGTCTCTGTCTCTCTGTCTTCTCTCTCTCTCTCTCTCTCTCTCTCTCTCTCTCTCTCTCTCTCTCTCTCATATGTATATAATGTATTTTCATTATTCCTCATTATTTTTATTTTCTAATTTCGATATGCCTGAGCTAATATATTATTTATATTGATTAAGACGCTTTTCTTCTAATTGACAAAAACTTAGTATTGAAGAAGAATGATTTGAAAATACATGAAGAATTTTGTTTATTATGAGAAACAATATATTTCAACCTTAGTAGTGATATACAGTCGACCGAGGGCTTATTATATTGGCATATTGCATGCGTACATCTTTGTTTATTTTTTACAGAATTTCCCACATGTGGTTCTCTGGGAAATATCTGCCCATCTATCTATGCACATTGGAATATTAAAATGCATGGCTACGAAAAGGCAAATCTGACAGTACCATCTACAAATATACCCTTAAGGGTTGCTTTGCACCTATGTATTGTTTCCTCGTCGAGGCAGATGAAGAATTATAACAGTGGATTTTCAAAGTATGTAATATCCTCTTCCCTTCCAAAGTTTCCATTCTTTCTTTGACTTTCTAAGCTCTATAAGTCATAAACATTATTCTTGATGTTAAAGATGATTTACATAGAAGTATTCTGTGGTAGTAGTATACATTATGACTTGAAGTAAAGTAGCACTGAGTTGAAACTCTTGTCTCAGACATAATATAAATGAAATCTGCTGATAATTAAATTGTCGGAAATCTGAAGAGCATGTGTGATGTGATTTGCTTTACAGAACACACTATATGTCTGCATTTTAAAGTGGCATGTACAATTTTTTTACATTTTTTTTTAAAATGTTTGCATTTTTCTTAAGCATTTGCGCAAAAAATGTTTTCTTTCTGAATAGGCAGTTAGGAACAATATGTCTCTCAAAATATTACAATCTGGCAACTCAAATTAAATGTTGTCAATTATTTCACAATATGTTGTAAAATATTATATCTTGTATTCAGCAGTATACATGCTATCGTACGAAGTGCGATGACTGAACGAGAAACCAACTTTACATGTTAAAATAAATTTCGCATATATTTTACTTCATTTCTAGCAGTGAAATCTACAATATGTTTAGATGGATGCTAAATCTAAGAAACACTAAATTATTTTATGAAGGAGTCTGTATGCCGTGGAAGAACCACGGAATCGGAAAGCGTCCAATTCTGAGTCATTCAGAAGAAATGACACGTGCTGCTGATCGAATCAGTATTATGATGAATCCGTTTTCAAATGTACAGCGTGTCCATCGTGCACAGTTGCTAAATACGGAGGACCTTTTTGTGGTAAGCATTCATTTTACGTTCATTTGAAATATAACGTAGAGTTATGGTGAGTTCCACTGAGGCATCATCGGTGTATAAGCGGCGTTTAACACAAGTCCGGGAAAAGGATGTATATACGATGCGAATAAAATCAAAAGTTTAAAATTCGTAACAATTAAGAACAGCGATCAATTTTAGAAGATGAACACTTCCGAATAGAGGTAATATAACATACTAATAAAGATATACGAATGTTTAATGAAGTTAAATTATCAAAGCGATTCCGGAAAGGTACATAATTAAAAGTACTAATTTTATATTTAATGTTTCTGACATAAACAATTGTCCATATGGATGGTAAACAAGTAAAAGGGTTTCCCAGCATATTAACAATAGTCATCTAGTATTGTTGGCGAATGTGTGGAATCGCTTTAGCGAGCAAATCATTGTAACCATGCACGTTCTTCAATGTTAAACGTAGTTGGCAACAACCAGTAATACCTTGCCCCTGTTCTAATAAATCTAATGATTAATGTATGCATGTTAATTCCTGCGAAGTGACTATTTGTATGATATTGATATAAGTAATAATCGACTAGACAACACCAGAAAAAAAAACTGTGAACAAATTATCCCGACAATCATTTCAGATTAGAATACGCGATACTACACTTGGTGTTTCTCAATGTTAAATTGTCTAGCTGGGGTTGTCGAACACGTTAATTAATATCGTAATATGCTGCTCGGATATCCGTATTCACAAGAATATTGTCAACCAACGTATCTACATTTTCCGTGGATTGTAAAAACTTCCTCTTAAGATGATACACGACGAGCCTACCCTAACCAAACCGAAAAACACTTCTAGTAATTATTCTATATCTTTTGGACCTGCGACTCCCGTTAAAACGTATAATCGAGGAGTGACACTTGCCAACGCCATTTAGTCAGATCAAATTTCCAAATATTTTGATGCCTCTTCAAATTCGCAAGCATGCAACATAGTTGATATATAAACACAGTATATTCATGCTCTTTTCTAACCTGCATTACTTGGTAAGAATACGAGCAGTGTGAGGGTTCAATCAAGTCCAGTTGCACGTTATTGATTACATCAGTCTTGACTGTAGCACGTGTATTATCAGGTATGACATGATTTGTCTGTATGCAAATATGGATACGTATTTAAAATCTCAACGATGTGTCGCGTTTGACATTCGAGTAACTTTAGACCCTTTTGATCTACTCAATTGGGTTCTCCAGGGTACTATCTGTACTGAGATCTTCTTGTCATTCACAACCCAATTCATCTTTAATAATTGCAATATAAGATGCTTTCAATAGCCCTATCCATATCGTTTACAAAGACTCCACTACATATCCTTTTAAATATATTCTGAATCTAGACACCGGGTCTATTCTGTAATCCATTTGCGTGAGACGTTTTTTGATTCCATAAGACCTTTTCCTTTAGGCGAATAACGTTGTTATGTTAGTAGGTAGAAGGACCAGAACTCGATCACCTGCTTTACATGTATTAGTTTGCGTTGTACAGGTGCAGTAATGTGTATACTTCGAGCCGGAACACACTGGAACTTGGTGTACCTTTCGGCACGTACCTTATAGTATGTAGTGTAAGTGTAATATGTAATGTCGTTTTTACATCCTCGTTAGTGGAATCACCAGACCATATTTAGTGCATAATTGACATACAATCATGACTTGTCCTGACTTGTAACAACTTGAACGTCACAAATCGCAAGTTTACATGGGGTGATACCCCTTCTGCTCAACATTTACCTGATAGCAACCTTCTAACTTCCGACAAAAGTTTCAAAGTGTATTCAGCTTACAATCCTTTAAGGTCTGTTCAGACACCTGTATCCTGCTGAACCTGTCAGCAAGTTAGTAACCATGTGGCTTCAAGATACTTAGTTGTGCAATCCACAAGAATGAGGTCAAGCCTTTTCGTCTGAATTCTAATAGGAAACATGGATTCCAAAATGTTGTCATTTGTCATTTTAAACGTTACATGGATTAAAGGGATTTAACTTAATGGTCTTTAACATATCCCTCTTCTGTACTGTGTTATCTGTCCTATTCACACAATTTACATAATTTTCCCATATCGAGGGGAATTTCAAGCAAACATTCTTAATTGGAATTTTTATCACGACAGCTTCTGTCGAGAAATACCCTTGTTTAGTAAAAACGCAGTCAAGACGTATCCATAGTAATGGCATTCCTCAGCTCAAAGTGAATCCGTTTTATCACACCATTGTAGTAAGACAATACTGGGCTTAATTATGTCTAGCAAAAATACTGAACAAAAGTGCACGATAGAGATAGTAATGCAAAGTAATGATGCTAGGATACCTGAAACTATAGCTCACGCCCTATTTTCCGACTCTTTTAAACAAAGGTGGAACAGCTAATAATGTTATTGTATGTATGCTCACAAAATGCAAATATGTACATAACAAAATGGCAATATTTGCGATAAAGTATGGATTTAAATAAATCGTAACAAATTAAACCTTTCGAATATACATGATACATGGATTTCATCAGCAGATATGACCGTTGCATGAATTTATCAACATTTATGATAACAATGAATTGAATTATCAACAAAACCATCAGTGCAATGTTCATCAACAATTGTGCTAGTGCAATAGATACTGACATCTAAAGCTGAGAGCACCATGATAAAGCTTGTATGTATTGTAACAATAATAAAAGGAATATCCCAATTAGTAGCATGGTCCTGGTCTAACGGCCAGATAAACCTAGATAAGCAGAGCCCACACTGCAGATGATTTGTGCGTTCGTATCAGAGGAA